>JAHXMQ010000807.1:35597464-35652105 GCA_020466415.1 Ammodramus savannarum pratensis
CTGAACACTCATTGGCCCTATCTACAACATCCCAGAAATCCTTTTTCCGGGTCGAACCATGACAGAAGGGAAGGATCACTTCGACCAGGAGGCAAACACTCCACATGAAGCTCAAAATGTCATTGGCCTCCTTTGTGGGGAAAGCACATTTACTCATGGTATCCCCCAGGAGCTCCAGGTCCTATTCTTCCAAGCTGTGGTTTCCAAGCTGCCAAGCTGCTGCTTATGCCATTCCAGCAGGTATCAGGTGGTAAAAATGTCCCATGAGGACCAGAGTCTGTAGATGGGAGGCTGCTTCTGGCTGCCCATGGAAAGCCTCAAGCACTTGTCCTTCCTGGTCAGGGGATGCATAGCAGACACTCACTACCTTGTCACCCACATTGTCTACTCCTTAATCCTCTCTGATAAGTTCTCTGTGAGCAAAGAGCAAAACTGTCTAGAGAGCAGGTCAGACTGACGTCTGGGTCTATCTGTCCCTGGAAGCAGAGAGTCACCCGCTGCTGTCACCCACTCGCTGGTTCCTCCTGGTGCCTCTGCATGGCTCTGGTCAGCGGGCACAGTTGCTTCTCTTGAGAGCACACCTTGTTCCTCCTTGGCTTTGAGGGCAGTGAACCTGCCTCAATAGTCACTCCTTGTCAATACTTATGCCACTGGTGTTTTTCATTTCATACAGAGGGTGCCCCTCTTTCCAGCCCTGTGTTTTTTGGTGCTGTGGGACTGTAAGAGGAGGAGGAGGAGGAGGAGGAGTGAGGTCACACAGGCAGCAAGGAGAGGGTCCATGGCACTCCATGCTGCCTCATTGAACAGCCAGCATCAGAGGGCTAAGCTCAGCATTTGTGTCCTGGCCATATTCATGAGATGAAGGGTGGTTACATCCACTATGCTGAGGCGACTGAGCTGTGGAGAAACTGGTGGGGAGGGAAAGAAAAAAAGACCTGAAACTGAGTCACCTCAACCTCAGTCAGCCTCAAGCTGGAGTTATACTTGAGCATAGCAATGAAAATGGGATTCAAATTCTCTCACTGATCTTGCATTTTTCCTGGTTTTATGTATTTTCCTAGGGGGAGAGTAAGGGGGCAAAGCATTCTTTTATCAGGAGACTGTTACACAACACGCTGTTCTTGCTCTTTTAATCCCATTCAGAGCCTTCTGAATAAAAATAAGGCAAGTGTTTTAGGTTAAAAGGACTATCTTATTAGAACAAAAATGTACTTGAAATGAGAAGGGCACCAAGCTTGTCTAATAGAAAATAGACTACCATTAAATTTATCATTGTTTGCTATGGTTTTTGTTTTGCCTTAAAACTTTTGTGATTTATCTTTATTTTAGGGTACAGTGTGTGTTTTCACATTGATCATTGTTGATTTCCACTGAAATCAACAATTATCCATTATTACCCTTCAATATATTCAAGTGGAACAATGGGAATATTCATTCAAATGTCTATAATATCTTCAAATAATCTGTGACATTAAACAATAAAGGGTTATGTATAAAAATCAGATTTGCTGGATTTAAAGTTGCCCAGGTGATATTGATGATCACCAAAGTTAAACAAGGAGATGTACAGAAGCAGTACATTGTTTTGAACAGTTTTCAAATGCCTAGAGTATTATTTTGGCTGAGGCATGTTGAAAACTCTGTGTGCAATGCTTTCCATCAGCAAATACCTTGAAGAAATCCGCAACTCCAAAGTACTAGCTTCAAATGTTATGGAGAGATGACATTATTTATTTTCAAGCAACTCCCCAAGCAATTTGTTCTGTTCTCTGATCCCAGCCTCCTCATACTATTTTGGGACTTTTCCTCTTTAGCTCTAGCCTCCAGACCCATTTCTTATCCTGGTTTTCTCTTCCCCTTTGTTTTTGTTCTCAGCCTTGGCCTCAGGACATGTCTCTGTGTGAATGCTGGTATAATTTCTTACCTCTCAAAGGATGTGTTTTGTCTTTTTTTTTTTTTTCATTTTTATCAAACACCTCTTTTGCAATTTACCCTCTCTTCTTGCAGTCCAGCTTCTGTGTAATCTGAATCTGAGAGGGTTGTTTGTAGACCAGTACAGGGTCTGTGAGGAAAAGGCAAATAACTTACATAACTTACATTTTAAAAATGATGACATCTACAAATGAGGTAGTCATCACACAGTGAATTTGTATTTAGCAGAGATTTAGATAATGGAGTTTTGGATCATGATTCATTCAATCTGAAGATAAAGGTTTCTATTTGGTTAAATGAGTCCTACTTCTGTATCTAATTTCAGTTAGAAAATTATGGTTATAGTGGCAATTGAAAGGAAAGCCTTAGTCAACTTTGCAGATCCTTAGACAAAGGGTGTTTCAGAAAGGTCATTCTTAGCACATGAGTCAACAGACACTCAAAGGCTGTCTGCAAATTGCAAATCAGACTCCTAATTTGATCAAGGGGGACAGGCATGATACCAATACACATGTAACTGAAAATACACATATAACTAAGGAGACTAACCCCATGGAAACAGTCAAACTTCTATTGAAAAAACTAGAGACACTGAAACTTTTGAACAGGAAGGTTGCATGTGTGCACTTGATTTTTTTTTTTTTCACTCACTAAGAAAGCATTAGATTTTTGAGCTAAAGTTAAATATCCTGTTGAGAAAAAAGTCAGCCTCCACCCAATGCCAAACAACTTAGATTTTCAATGCAAATGATCTTTATCACTTGAAATTATTAGACTGAAAGTAGTCTTGGGCAAACACAGCTGCATTACCCAACTCTTTAAATACGGGTAACTTTGCTGGATCAACTTATAATTAAGCCATTCCATAACTACAACCAAACCATGACAAACTTTTCACATAAATAGTAAAAATGAAATAAGCTCATAAAGTCCTAACTCTTTCCTCCCACTCTAAGGAGGCTGTAATTTGACCAGATCAAAGAGTACATGATGAGGTTTTATGATCCCCCTGTGCTCTAGAACACAAAAGCAATTGGCACCTTTTCCTTGCCTTCCTAACACATGGCTTTGAGATCACTTTATATCTTGGTTTTGTTTTGTACACAGCTCAATCAGTAACGAAACTAAAGGGAAGAAGTTACGTATATCACAATAACATAAAGCAAATACAGGAAACCTTTAGGTAGTAATCAAAGGATACATGATTTTCTCATGCTACTGATAAATTCTGTACTTACATAAAAAAACCTTTTCTGATGACCAGTGGATGTCTGTTACTGAAACTAAGGTTTTAGTTGTTTTCTCTGAAGTTAACCAGATGTCTAGAACTCTAGCCTTACAGTGTTAGTAAGAGCCAGCAAAAATTTACACAACAGATAATCTTTTATTAACAGATAATTATTTTTAGTAATTATGAAGGAAATAACAATATAAAAAGGAAAACTTAAAGATCATATCATTATGTGGGGTAGCGCTAGAAAAACAATAATAACCTTCGCAGTGTTAGCTTAATTAGTTTTCATCTAACAGAAATTGTATGGGGGAAATTTTTTTCATAAAATATTAACCCTATTTTGTTCTAGCTTTTCTTTCTAAGTATCTTACAGAGTGTTTAAAAAGCCCACTTCACCAGCTTTCAGCACTTTTGCAGTATTCATCCCTTCAATTAGGAACATGGGAGAGGACAGGTCAACTGAAATGCATACTAAAGGATGATTTGTTGGCAGGAATGAGACTTCCTGGCAGCAGTAGCTGCCTCCATTTGTTCATCCCTCCCTGCAGTGAGGGTGCACATCTCTACACCCTTCCCAGCTAAGCAGCCCTTGCTGCTGAGCCACGGGCAGGCATTGAAGGAGGTGCCAAGCCTGGGAGAACAGGCCAGCTCTGCTCTGTGTAATGTTTCTGAAAATGGGTTTGCAGGGAAGAGCAGAGTGCTGCCAGCAATGAATGCAGCACTATATGTTTTCTCGAATGCAGCACTATATGTTTTCTCAAATGCAGCACTATATGTTTTCTCAAACTCGATACAGTTATGGAAAAGCTGGAGCTCCTAATATTTGAGCCTTGTGTCATCTATGACAGTTTGCTGCTGATAAATACAAAGTTTGGAACTAATTTTCCAGACCATTAAATGCTTTCTATATTTTTCTGGGGACATATACACGCACACAATAATATATACAAAAAAACCCCAGGAAAATATGTAGATGGGGTGAAGAGTCTTTGATGTCATTTTAAAAGGGAGGATAAACCTTGAAAGCTGTTGTGCAGTTAAACACTTGCAAAGCAATTACGTCTGCTTGAAAGATTAAGAAATGGTTTAATTGGTCAAAAAGAAAAAAAGTAGGGCAGGTGTTGTAATAAAATAAACTTCTGATTTGTTGTTATTGCAGCTGAAACACAAGGTTTGATTTAAGCACGAGATAACTTGTGCAACCAGCTGATCCTGGAAGCTGAAGCTGTGTTTCCAAACGTGGACTTATAGCCAGGTGTGGGATAGTGGCCATCAGTTTGACATAAATTTATGTACATAAAAATCTGTGAGTACAGAGTCTGACAGACCCGACTGATGGAAAACTCCCTTTCCTAACATCTGTGCATGAAGCTCTTCATGCTGTGCTGTTAGTGTTAACAAGGACCACAGCTATGAGTGAAAGTTGTTTCCATTAAGGATGGGAACAAGGTAGAAACAGGAACTGCAAAAGACTGGAAACAAAATATTATTCAGCTATTGGTATGATAGATTATAAATGCACTATTGTGTATGTGAATTCAGATAAAAAATGCAAATAATTAATTGACGTTTTGAAATTAGGAGAACAGACCCATACTCATCACATCCATCACAGGATATGCAGAGCATAGATTTCCTCTCTATGGTGCATTGCAACAAAATAGAGGCAAAAATTTCAATACTTATGACCTAATAAGCACCTACATACAATGTGTCTTAGAATGAAAACAGACCTAAATTTGAAACCTTGCTCAACCCTTTTACTGAAAGTAAACTGAAGCATTTTAGCACAAATTAATAATTGTAAGACAAGACTGAAATGGAGTAAAAATAAAATTTGTAAATGATTTGTCCTTTGCGTAGATCTGCTCGGTTAAAAGGGAGCAATCACTTCCTTTTAAAATATTGTTTAAATTCTAACAGCTAGACCATTGTGTGATGGTGCTCAAAACTGCTAGCATGAGGTGAGTTTTCCAGAACCGTGTTGTACACTCCACGACTGAGTGGCCAGAATCCCAGAGGCTGATCCCACAGGGGCTGTAGGCATTCCAGATTAATTTCACATTACCAAACGATCTGTCACACTGGATCAGTAGGTTAGAGTGCTTGGTGCCAAGGCTTCTCCTTACACATTGAGGATAATTACGGCAATTTCAGGTGACCTCAGCCAAGATTTAACCTGGCTTCCTGACAGGAACATCCCCTTCCTGTGATTAAAGGCACTTGAGGGCAGCTCACTGGTCAAAGCTTTGTATCATCATTAGGAGTGATGAGTGTATTTAATGTGCACACAGAGCAGAGATTTTGGTTGAGTTTCCTCCTAAACAAATTCAGTTTGTTGCTACCAGAACTGGTCTGAGAACTGCACCAGCATGCAGTAAGTGAGGGTGACTTGGACATTTATGTCAAAGTACTCTAGAGAGAAATGTCAGCGTAGAAACTGCTTTGATGACTGGGGCACTCTTGCCCAATGCAAGCTATGTACAAGCTAGCAGTTTGTCAAAAGCATGTGAGACCTGGCATCTGCTATAAACCTCTCTTCTGTCTGACGCTGTAAGAAGTCATCCCTAAGTTCATATTGCATGATGTTCATCAAGGACTTCTTATCGTATTTCACTAAATTTAGAGATATATGAGGATATAATATTTTTCTGGTTGCCTTCAGCAACAGACACTACATTTATTTGGGTCACTCCACATGGAAAGACAGGTTCATTGCAATAAAAAGCAGAAAGGAGACAGGTTAAATATTTTAAAATAATCAAGTGACAAATTTGTTGATATAATTTAAGTTAAGATCATATTCACCCTAGGCTGTGAAACTCAAATGCACAAGGAAAACAGGATTTGTTTGGCTGGATCAACTTGTAAGTCTGTAGCTGTGCAGAAACTGGTGAACATCTTGCTAGTGAAGCACAGGAAACTTTTGATGACATAGTAGGTGCAGAATCTGGGACAACTGATAGCATCATACTAAGAATGAAGAGAATATCAAAAGTAGTTAAGATCAAGGCAGAAGGCACATATCAAAATTAGTTAGATTAAATGTAGATAATGGCTGTGTGAATATGAGTTGTTCAAAACAATTTTCAAGCCAAGTTTAAAAAAAGTAGAAGTATTGCATCAGCTACATCTTTGAGCTTATATAAACAGCCATTAGCCTTTTATTGCACTGAGAAAGAAATTATTCATATTTACTGGAATAATGCTGTCTCCTCATATTCTGAAATCAACATTTTCTATTTCTCAAAATGGTATTTCCTATGTATTTGTCTTTGTGATTTATATAAAATACTCCTTTGCTTTCCAGGTGCACACGGGAAATAAGTGTTATAAGATGAAATGAGCAGAGAAAACTTATACTCCAGCAATCCTTTCAATATGCTAAGATTATTAGTTGGTCAATTAATAAAACTGATGGAAAGAAAAGAAAATAAATGAGGAGAGAAGGGAGAAGTGAGATGAGCAGTGAGAAAGAAAAGTTAAATACATTTGAAAGCATTGCATCCATTGACAGAGGTACAAATATCTAGTTTACATTGACTTGCTTACTAGCCTCTATTTTGGTCATGCAACCTGCTTTAAAAAGCAAGCTGAAATTCGTATATTTGTTCATGAGGTTTGCTGCTTGATGTGACTTGACACTCTTACTGAGTACTGTTCTGCTGCTACAAGGCAGTTTCCTTTTACTGTCCAAACATGTTTTACCAACGTGGTTTAATTGGCTCCCAACAAAATTGCTATGATAATAAAAATTCTCAAAGAACAATGATTGCAAAATTTCCCTCAACAGTGACTCAATTGTGAACAAGATCAAACATAAATGCAATAGAAGAACAGAAATGTTGAGCAACTAAATCTGACTCTTGCCACATGAGACACCCAGTAAAGCTAATTTTGCCAAAAGACATGTCTTGAATTTACTCTTCCAGAAAGGAACATTAGAATACAATGTCCTGTGAGGCAACTGGGCCAACACAATCATCAGAAAATCATATATGAAAGGAAGATTAAACTCTAAGGAAGATTAAGCTCTTCAAAGTGAATAACCTGTTGCAGAACACCAAACCACAAACGTGATTGGTGAGTGCCTGGAAGCAAGGGTTCAGAAGCTGAAGGGTGGATCTTTAGTTTAGCTTGCTTAGGTACACGTCATCAACATAATCTCTGTTTCTTGCTTGTCAAAGTTCTTTGTTTCTCCTCTGTATTTTCTTTTTCATTGTCCTGGCTTTTGGCCTTCACCTTGGGCAGTGAAACACACAGGGGTACACAGCCTGTGGGATGAGAATAGCTGTAGCTGATCATGAATTCCCCTGTTCTGTAGTGTGGACACTCCCCTCCACAACAGGCAATTTGCTGTGCAGATCTGTTCCTAGTCATCTGCACTGTGCAGTGTAGTCAGAACTGCTCTATCACTTTTTTCCACTCTTGTTCCTAACAAGTGCATTCCCACACGCTTTATGATGTTCATAGAAAAAATAATATTGTGGTGTAGTAGCTATCAGAGGAAATGAAGACTAGAAGCAAAAGAAATTATGGCAAAAAACCCTCTTAGTGCTAAGGAGTAACTCCTGAGCTTCATGGGAAAAGTGAACCAGGATGGAGTGCATGAACTTCACTACTATCTAAGATGCAAATGCACAGAAGAAAAAGCTGGCAGTTCTCTAAGTTTTGTGCTCTTTCAGATTCGCAACATTCATCTCTTGGACCAATTCCCAGAGAACATGAACCAATTAGAACAGCAGTGGCTAAGACAAACTCTTTTGCCAAGATATTGGCATAAACTATTGCAGTTGCTTGAAAAACACAAGGAAGTGAACTTACACCACTGAAATGAAGGCTGAGAGTAAAAAAGTATAATGGCGTGACATGCTGGAGAACAGCTCTTTGTATTGCTGCAAATTTTCTTTGCCTCAATCCTTCACTCCTGTAGGAGGGCTGGCAACAGCTTTGTAGCCAAAGACTGCACTGTCTGTAGTCCACCTAATAGCAAGACTCGTAGGTCAGAGATTTACTGTACTTACCCTGTACAAGCAGAAAACAAACAAGAAGAGCCTACACTTCAGAGTAGGTACACTCTAAATAAGTTATATGCACTCTAAATAAGTTGTATTGGTTTTGGCTGGAGTATAGCAGCTTGAATGTTGCTGTGGTAAGGGTTTGGGATGAAATTAGCATTGATAAGTTTGGGGTATCTTTCTTGTTGTTGAGCAGCACTTACACTGAATGAAGGTCTTTTCTGCTCCTCACCCCACCAAACCAGTGAGGAGGGTGGGAGAGCACAAGGAGATGGGAGGGGCACAGTTAGAACAGCTGACCCCAGCTGACCAGAAATGGGGGAAGAGGGCAGAAGGAGAGACATTTGGAATTATAGAATCTGTCTTCCCAAGTAACTCTGATGTGTGATAGAGCTCAGTTTTCCTGAAGATGGCAGAGCACCTTCCTGCCAATGGGAAGCGGTGAATTAATTCCTTATTTTGCTTTGCATTGCTGTGTACACAGCCTTTGCTTTCCCTTTTAAACTGTCCTTATCTCAACCCATGGCTTTTCACACTTTTGCTCTTCTTATTTTCTCCCCTACCCCTCTGCAGGGGAGTGAGCAAGCAGCTGCTTTAGCTGCCTATTGAGGTTAAACCATGACAGAAGTGAATCAAGGAACTTTGATTGAAAGGCAAAGGACAGCATTATCAGATGTACAACACTGCCTAACACAGTTGGGTGCTTCTCCAGTCAACAGATGTAGCAGCTCCTCAGTATTCCACCTGGATTTTATCATATGGTGCTGCTTTTTACACTGTTCCTCTCATGTACTCATAGGAGTATAAATATTTTCATTCATCTTACGACAGGAAACATGACTTTTTTCCCCTCAGAATGATAATTATAGTTTATGTAAAACACTTATTCACACACTTCATGTTTCTCTATCTCATGTTACTACAAAGGAAAAGATTTGCTCTCTATTTCAGTTGAGGTAATATGGGCTTCTCTTCTTATCCAAATATTCATATATGACAACTGAGTGTCTCTACTGCATTGATTTTCATAATTATCCAAGTTTCAACAAGTCATGAATATTTTAATCATAATATTCTCACTAATGTGTTACGAGCCGATTTTCTCCAAGCTCCCTTCTCAATTTATTACCTAAGAAATCTTCTATAGGCAAGAATTAAATAATATCACAAGTTTGCTTTAAAGAAAACAAACATACAAACAAACAATGAAAATTAATGCAAATCTAGCCACGTGTACTTACAGAGATAAGAAATACTTGTATCAATTCATGCTTAAAGGGGATGTAATAGTTCCAGAACTGACTTCCACTAGACCTAGCACTTCAAGTTTTCCCAACGAAACCCCTGCAGAAAAGAACATTATAATTCCATATTTAATGTATTTTGTTTGCAGAAGTTTTAGAAATGGCATTTAGCTACAGGCTGTATGCATTCATTGTTTAACTTAGGATCCCAGGATAAAGATCCTGAATCAGTTTTACAGCTTAATGTACTCCACATGAGCAAGTTGAGAAACAGAGAGCTTGAAAGTTCTCTTTCTCCTGTCCTACAACTTTCTACTGCTATATTTCCATTTCTTCTGCTGTCAGATGTCAGGAAAGAAGTTTATCTGAGTTTTTTTTTCAGTGTTTTTTGAGGATCCAGATAGCAGTTATTGATTGAAAGAGAACCTGGAAAACTTGGATCCTCCAAACTCCGTCCTGGGCTTCTTGTCAGTAAAGGTCTATCCTGAACAAATCCACTGATCCTAAATAGGAAAATATTTAAAATTAATATTGCAGTGAGCCGCATGGAGACAGGCTATCTCTTATGAAATTAGTTCTAAAGAATTAATGTTTTACACTAAGAAGGAAACACTGCAGCTACATTGGGGAGGATGTCAGAGACAACAGTTAAAGGAACTGAGTTTCATTTTAGAAGATCAACACTAGTTGAAACAAACTACTAATAACTAACTAGTTTTATGGTTCATCTGCAATTGATTTTAGAAACACAATATAGGACTACATTAACTACTAGTCCAGTCTATAACAGGACTCAGTTTACATTTTGACACTCACTCCTCCTACTGAGACCAAAGCAGATGATTTCCCTGGCACAGAGGAATCCACAATTGAACTAAAGAGCAAATGTCACTTTGAGCACAGTCTTTTTACCCATTCTGTCATTGTGAGTTGTAATAGAAACTTGTGGAGCTCATTTGTTAAGGAAATTTCCCAGTTTGACCATTCACAAGCCTCTCCTGATGACAGAGATTTTCACTGCTGGGACTGAAGTCCCTCCACAGCAGGAGGCTCCAGTGACCCAGTGGGTCCCCACCTGACTCATCACACATCCCACTCACACAGTCAGACCAGGTTTCCTCACCAGTTTTACTCCAGGTTTCCTATGGCAAAGTCCCAGATGTCTCACTCCATAAAGCCATTTATTCATGGTGCAGTAACACAGAACAGCTTGAGCTGGTGCATCTGAGGAGGATCCCCAGCCAAGGAGCCCCGGGGCTTTTATACCCTCACAGTCTCCCCATGTGCCAGTCGTGCAACAGTCTCACTCTTGCTCCTGAGTCTTTGTCTCCTGCCTCTTTCTCCATGCCTACCCACATGGCTGGCATGATGACCTTTGCTATTCTAATGGTCACAGTTCCCAGTTCCTGCTGCCTCACTCATCTTCGTGTGTGTTATCCCAAATCTTGGCAACATCCAGTTTCATTTCAAGGCTTTTTCCTTTGATCAAAAGATATACTAGAAACAGTGTGCAGCCATGAGGGTGACATACTCATCCTCCCAAATTCTAGGACAGTGTTTAGGACCCAAAGGTAACCAGTCATGAGTTATACACCACTTACACACAGAATCACAGAATGACTAGGGTGGAAGAGACCTTCAAGATCATCCAACTCATGCCTTAAATACCTTAACTGAACCATGGCATCAAGTGCCATATCCAGTCTTTTTTTGAGCACATCCAGGGTTGGTGACTCCACTACCTCCCCAGGCAGGCCATTCCAATATTTTATCACTCTTTCTGTGAAAAACTTCTTCCTAATATCCAACCTATACTTCCCCTGATGCAATTTGAGACTGTGTCCTCTTGTTTCTGACATTTGCTGCTTGGAGAAAGACATCAACCCCCACTTGGCTACAACCACCCTTCTGGAAGTTGTAGAAAGTGATAAGGTCACCTCTCAGTCACCTTTTCTCCAAGCTAAACACCCCCAGCTCCCTCAGTCATTCCTCACAGGGCTTGTGTTCCAAGCCCCTCACCAGCCTTGTTGTCTCTTCTGGGTGTGCTCCCGCATCTCAATGTCCTTCCCAAACTGAGGGCCCAGAACTGGACACAGCACTCAAGGTGTGGCCTCACCAGTGCTGAGTACAGGGGAAGAATGTCCTCCCTGGTACTGCTGGTCACACTGTTCCTGGTACAGGCCAGGAGCCATTGGCCTTGGCCCCCAGGGCACACTGCTGGCTCATGTTCTGGCTGTGGACCAGCACCCTCAGGTCCCTTTCCACCTGAACACTGTCCAGCCGCACCGTCCCCAGCCTATAGTGCTTCAGGGAGTTATTGTGGCCAAGAAAATAGAGGCAGATAATCTATGATCCAGAAAAGGCAAAGAATGATTGTGCCTGGCAAAATTATATTAATGAAGTGAAGACCTACACCAATTTAACTTTCAGTTGTAAAAATACAAATTGCATGGTTTCAGACTAAAAAATACGAACTCAAGATAAACTTGAGTGCTTAATAAAGAAAAATTTAATTTAATTGCTTGGAATGAAAATAAAAAATTATCTTGAGCTACCTCTGAAGCTGCGATGGTTCTCAAAATACTCAAACTTTGATCTGGGGTGGTCTCTCAGCAGGCAGGGATGCATGGTGCTTGTGCATCTTGACACAGCCAGCCGCAGTGAGCACGGCTCTCGGCACTGCAGGAACTGGCCTCAGGATGGCAGCATGTGATGGCAGAAAAGAGAGAGCTTCTAATAATCAGTTTCAATCCAAACTACATCCTAGGCTGCTGCAAACGAGCAAAATGCAGACTAAAGGTTGCCATAACAGACCGCAAAATCATGTTAGGGTGAAATAGAATTAAAAGGTATCCTAATCCCACATCCAGACAAAGTGATGCATTCAATTTCCTTTCTAGATGACAGTTTCTTTTTTGTAAGTGCTATGATTTTTGTATTTTCATTTGGTGTGTGTCTGTGTGCTGGAAACAGCTTAATCACCAACAGATGAAAAAGGAGCATAAAATCAGATGTCCAGTATTTCTGGGACAGAAAGGAAGTAAAAAAAAAATCAAAGGGGAAGTTAAAAAGGCAGCAGAGAAGGGCACCTTGTTCAGCTTTCAAACCCAGTCCTTCATCACAGCTCCCAAGCCTGCCTTCAATCAGTTTTCAAAATTACAATGTATTTTCCTTCCTGAGGTTCATTTTGCCTTTCCTTTTGAAACATGAAATCTTTGAAATGGTGCCAGAGATGTATGTGAAAAGCAAAGATTTCTGCGAGAATCACTCTCCACCTTCAAGTATGCCCTGTCCTGCTAAGCTGTAACCTTCACCTTGTGCAGGTGGAGCAGGTCACAGACTGCAGCAGTGCATCCTGAGATGAAGGCATTACTTCTGTTTAAAGAAAGCACAGAAAATTTGGGGCAGTGGGAAAGTAAAAGGTCACTAGGGACAGTAAAGTCCTTATAATTCTCAGAAGAAATACCTATACCATCTCAAAAAGACAGTCTTTGCTGGAAAAGTGATCTCTACAGGCGTGACTTGTGTACAGGAAAGCCTCACTTTGCAGCCAGTAATTTTCAGTGATGCCCTACCCCTCAGAAGCTTTGCAAGACAGGAGCTTCAACATTAAATCGTCTGTTTGTCCCTTTTTTGTGTACAGCAACTCCTCTGCATTTTGCAGCCTGTGCTGCCATCGTGTGGCATGTAACGTGTCCATGCATTGAAAATTAATTAAAAAAAAAGGCGTGTTTTCCATTGTTTCTCTCTTTCATTTGCTACTAGTCTGGCGCTGACTGTCAGGGGAGAGATGGAAGACTTGAGTCCCCAGTAGCACTCCAGAGTTTTTTTCTTCTGATTCTTTCCTGTTTTTGTCCTTTGTTCTCAAAAACATCAGAAAATCCAGCCTGTCATGACAGTAAAGTCTTCCCAAACAGTAAAAGGCACAGAAGCTGCTGAGTCTTTGATATTGTGGGTCATTTTCAGCTTCACTGGAAAGCCTTATCTAGTAGCAGTCAGAAGCTGGTGAATACAAGGTTTCAGACTTCTACTAAACCTTCTTTTTAATTTTTTAATGTTTACTTTTTTATCCATGATGAAGGAAAATTATGTTTTTATTTGGTAATGAGTTTCATTTTCTACCTCAATTTACATAAATAGTGTGTCTTTTTCTCTGTTATCATAAAAGTAACTGAAGAAAGGTTTCCTCTTGACCATCTCTTCCCATCGAAAACCCAGGAGGATTTCTTGCAGTATTTTGTTTTATTCCTCAGTGGTACCATTGAAAGTACCATCTCTGATCACCTAAACTAACACATCTCCACCATCTGTTTGAATCCTACCATGCTCCATGCATATTGCTAAGTGCAAAATATAATGCAAATCCTACTATATGCAGGGAGAAGATCACATAAATTACAGTAAGCTTTGGATCATATCTCTGGTGGTCAGGCAGTTTCTTTGCTGGTTAGACAGCAGAAGTTGCTACAATTAATTCCTAAAGAAGAAAAAGAGAAAACTCGAATCATACAAGGGGCATAGTCTGTGATCAAAATGCAAAAAGTCATACAAACAAACACCTTTTGCCTTTCTGCTGAAGCAATGATTAAACAGACAAAATTAAACAGCCAAACACTGTTCATTAAACCCACCAAATTTCTAAGTAGCAAGAAGAACCCAGCCACGGAACAAAACACTGCTTTATTTTGTACAGTTTAATAAATATGATGACATATGGTTCCACTTTACATTGAGAGCCTGCAGAGCCTTCCAAGTGCTCAGTGAACTGGCTCTTCTGGCATTTTGGCTAGAAGTATGCAATATTTTCACTCACATACTTCCCTTTCACCTACATAGATAAAGGAACATATCTTTTCCATGGAAGGAAAAAAAGCAAAACAAATAATCTAAAAAATTCTACTGTCCTCGGGGAATCATTTAAAGGAGCTGTTGGTATTTTATTTTTTTTTTCTTCTCAGATATCAATTATCAGGTAAGTGATACTTGGCTCCAGTGAACTATATCTCTCCAGGTAAACTTTGTTTTTGCTATCAACAAGGCTACTTGCTACTTCACCTAAAACCACTTTCATGTCATATTTTAATGAAAATTAATTTTATCAACTGGCAACTAGCTTCTCTAAAGAACTAAGTCGCCCTTGAAAGCAGAAATTACAGTGAACTTCTATCTGCCTTATTTACAGAACAACTAATTGGCCAAAAGAAAATAAAAAAGTTTTTAGATAATACCTTCATTGTCTTTATTAAGGAATTATGGGAAATTCTCATGTATATCTTAATGGATGTCAGCAAGAAGAAAACTTGGTCCCAGAAATTATTTGCTACTTGTTAGAAAGTTTCAGCTGAGCAGAAGTGACTATCTATGTTGTACACTGCAACAGGTGAATTGGCTCTGTCAAAGGTCTTTCTTGACTTTGCATATTATCTCTTGCCAAATTTTCTCACCTTTCCAGTAGGTGCTGGAAGTAGTAAAAATCATGTCAACAGCTTGAGTGTTAAACTGTGCTGACCCTCTCAATTACAAATATTTAGTTAGGAGCATCATTACAAAGTGTGTTTCATTTCCTTCTGCAGGAAAACTATACTATCTGCATAACGAAATCAATGTGAAATGAAAGGAGTAAACAACAGCTTGCAAAATAAATATCATGAAGCATTCTCCACCAAAGCTTCAGTAATTACTCCATGGAATAGACTGCCCTTAATACAACAATTAATTAATTTTTCCAAATGAATTATGCAAGCCAATATTTTTTCTTCATTAATGTTTTGTTGGAGTCATTAAGTTCCATTAATGAATAACAAAGAAGCAATTGGAATTTTATTCTAGCTGATGTGTGCTAATGTGCTTAACTTGAACTAAATGTGTTTCCAGTATGTAATCAAATTTGAATCAATCAAATCAATTTACCACTTAAAATCCTTTTGGAGCTGCAGCTGTTTTATATGGATGTCTCTTCTCAGAGAAGAATACAGACAAAACCCAAAAGACTACATGACTCTGGAACATATAACATTGTAATTAGGAACCAATCTGTCTGAGTTTTGTTAGGAGGGTACTGTTTTCCCTGCTCCAAGCTCCATTATAAATCAAAGTAGCTAAATTATTTCCTAGGAATAAATTATCTAATGAATTTAGATTTCATAAAGCTTTGGAAGCTTTATGAATTCTAGCTGATTTCTTACTCTTTTAAAATTCATTTTTCACAAAACAGAGTGAATAAATAAGCTAATGGAATAATTGGAACTTATGCAGACTATATATTTTTGTCTACACATAATTGTTTTCAAGGATAGTCAATTAATAAAACTGTTGAACAATGAACAGTGCATATAATTGTTACTGACAATTTTCATGAAAACCTTTCTTCATGCAGCACTAAGGAAAGATACTATAATTACATAATAAGAGCATACGGATGAGGTTTCCAGACTTTTATTGGAGGGGAACAGTGATAAAACATGATGAAATGGGAACAAACTAGAATTTTTTTTTTTTTATTATTATTATTGCTCTCTTAAACTTAGCAAAAAACCCTCAAGGAATAAAACAGCTCTTGAATGTGGTTGAATATAAGGATACCCAGAGAGGCTGGGAATCTTAGAGGTGCCTAAGATGCAACTGGACATCACTTCTAAACAACATGTCCTGATTCGACCAGCTTTGAACATGGTTTGAAGCAGATGGCTTTCAGAGATCCTATCCTACTTAATTATTCAGTGATTATGAAATTTGTTTAAACAAACATGTATTCACCAGCAATGTAATGCCAACAAGGTGGAACTGATAATATTGGTACTGCAGATTTGTCTTTGCCAATAGTATGCTAATTTGACAACCCTGTAGACTAGAAGTTTAAAGAGTATGAAAATACCTGGCCTTTATAACCTCTTCTGAGATACCATATTTTTACTCAAGGGACACGTATAGATAAAGCAAAAATATGATGTTTGTTAGACATCTCTGAAGAAAAGGTGAAAAATCTTCTCAAAAGCTGTCATACTATATTTTTTACTTATGGACATCCTTATAATTACCATTGTAGGGAAAAAAGTGTCTCCATTCTTTCTCTGCATTTTCTTGGGACCAAGCTTCATAATAGGAGTCTATCTGAGGTCTTCAGTTATACCTCCAAAACGTAAAGGAAACTTATACTGGTATCAAACATTACTTGAATAAACTTGTTACAGTCATACTGGTTCTGTAAAAAGATTTCCAACAGACCTTGTTAAAGGGTACACTGTACTCTGCGTGCAGGACAAGAAGACATAGCCCCAGGGTCTGCTAGAGGAAGTTCAGGCTGGACATCGGGAAGAATTTCTTTATGGAAAGGGTGGTCAGGCATTTGAACAGATTGTCCAGAGAGGTAATGGAATCACCCTCTCTGAAGGTGTTCAGGAAATGACTGGATGTGGCACTTGGTGCCATGATCTAGTTGACGAAGTGGTGTTGAGAGGTTGAACTTGGTGATCTTGGAGGTCTTTTCCAGCCTTAATGATTCTGTGATTCTGTGAGTATTTCTACTTACAAAACATATAAAACCACCCAAACACACTTGATAAATAATTGATTTGAAACTAGCCTGTGTACTTTTGAATATCAAAAGAGATCTTATCTAAATAAAACTGAGTTTGATTTCTTCCCATCTTGTTTGGTAAGAAATATTATAATAAACTTCAAAAAGCACCCCATAAATGTTTATCTCCAGTGTTGTAATATACTATGTGGGTGTAAAAGATTATACTGTTAATGGTGTATAGCATTCCTTCACTGGCTGTGTTGGACTGTTAGGGAAGCTGAGACAAAGGTCTTTGCAGACATCTCCTAAAACAGCTTGTGAAGAAACCTTGCACAATCCTTTGGTATATGTATGAAGATAGAAAAAAGATAACCCTGTTTCAGAATTGTTGCACTGCATCAGAGCACTGTCAGTGTTTGCAGGCTTTTAGAGAGGCATATGAAGAGAACCAAACACAGTCAGTTGTTTAGCTTCTCATAACAATTCCAGGCATAATCAGGTTAAAAGGAAAGACTAGGGAATACGGTAAAAATGAAAGTGCTTTTTCTTTTTTTTTTTCTATGCCTGAAAGTATTGGTGTTGTCTTTTCCACAATCTGATGCTATTTATTTATAGCACTCAGAAGGATAAAGTATCACATTTCTTTCCCCTGGAGTTGTAAGAAGATCCTAACCAATTGATTGTATCTATGTCTTGAAAGGAAGAAAACAATTATATAGAGCAGAGCTTTACAGATTAATGGCAGACTGGCAAATGAGAAAAGAAAAAAATAACTGAGAGCAGAAATAGTGTGCTGAAGAACACTATAAATAACATCATTTTTTCCCTTGAATTTTCCTTATGTTCAGAAACAAGGTATTAGCATTGTGTGCTATTAAAAGTCTTAATATTAAGAAAAACAGTTTATATTCTCAGATCCTTAGGTGATTTTACCTTAAACCAAGTTGTGTGTTAAAAAGCGTTTTTCACTTACTTCACATACTTTGGACTAATCAAGCAGTATTATTGCATTTATTGTTGCATGATTATGACTATAAATGCCAGATATACTTCTATAATATCTATTGCTAATAGTTATATGTCAGATTTTGAAATTAGTTCTAATTCTAAAGCAGTGATAAAGAAAATGAGGTTTTCATTAAAATTATTCCTTGTTATGTTTGTGAATGATTACTAGGCAGTGATCATAGCAAATAATCTGAAATTTGAATTACTGTTTGAGATAGAATTTGACCAACCAAGTTCCATCAGCATAAGTGGACTTGCAAGGTAGTCTGGACTGACCAGGGTCTGGCAAACCTGCCAATCAGACATTTGATTGATTCAAAGAATGGAGAGAAAAATCTCTGTTCTTCCTGCTGAAATATTTTCTAGCATTAACAAAAGTTTTGTGTTGCCTTGGGTGAAGTACAGTGCACAGAGAGTATAAAGTACAATATACTCACCATATGCAAAATTAATTGATGTTCTAAGAAGAAAATTTCTGCCCCAACTCAGTCCCATATGTTAGGATATAACACTTCAGTGTAGCTTTCATAAATAGGAATAGTTTCTTGCCATTAAGTGGGAAAGTATCCCCCAGAGATATAAAGTGGTTTGAATTCCCTTTCTCTGTCAGCAGGAACTCCATTACTGAACCTGTAGACAGAGTCCCCTTCAAAGTCTACAGTTTCCCCACTGTCAGCCAGACCTAGAGCAAACTGAATATAATTCTTTTCTTTTTTGCCTGTCTCAAGTACCTTTTGGGGTCACTTCTCTCACCCAAGTCCATTAGATACAAGTCAAAAGATGCCATATTTAAGCACTTTTTCTTTTTGAAATTTCATGACTGCAACTCTCTGATTTTAGTAGAAAAGTAATCAGTACTGTGCAAAGTAAAGGTGTTGTGTTTGAAACTGTGAACGGAACTCTCATTAGTGCACTGGAAAGAAACCAAGTAGTGACTCAAGTGCTACTCTATGGTTGCTGCAAGAGTGTGAAGAGTAGATAAAATGGATAAGAGAGTGAGCATTTTCCCAGTTTTATCCATTGCCTCTCTCTACCTGAAGCAAACGATTATCAATTCTGACAAGTGATCATATTGCTGTTCAAACTGAAAGAAGAACTTTTTTCAAAATTCTTTATAGATTTACTTATAGGTTGAAAGTCTCCCTCTTTTTGAAGGTAACATTGCAGGGAAATAAAAAGGAATTTAAACTTATACACAGATTTGCATTGAAAATACAAAGGCTATTTGTACACCTGTCAAGGTAGAGAACTAAAAAAAAACAGGCCTCTTATACGCTTCCCAAACCAACAGTCCACAAAGCAATGTGAGTAGGAAAGAGTTCATGTGAATCTCAATGAGTTGGTGTAGGTCCCAGGAAGAGATGATTCATCATAGAAATGTCAGAGAGTAATGAGGAAAATATAACTTCAAGTCAAAAAGTCAACTGTTTTTTCGTTATGAGGGGGGGGAGGGCATCTAAGTCAAATGAAGTATATTAAGAAATGAAAGGTTGAGGGAGTATAAGTAAAAATGTTTCCTTGTATCATTCCATCAAACACCAATTACTTTGGGAATCTCCTTTCAGAGAGGCTGCAAAAGCACAGAGAAAGTCACATAATTTCTCAGGTTTTCCAATATTTGCTGTTTCACCTAGATGTGAAGCTCTCACTATGCAGCCAATTTGGACATCACTTCTTACATGAGGGAGAAGTTTGTACAAGAACCAAGAACTTACCTTTTTCAAAATTGACTAAGAGAATGACTTCCTAAGGCAAGAGAAGTACAAATATAAATGATTTGTTGATTGAATATTTCCACTTGCCACTTACTCAGACACTGAAAATTGAATAGACCAGGGAAGTATTTTAACAATTAGAAATATCAAAAAACCAAAAAAACCCAAGAAACCAACAAAACTCAATGAAGAAAGGATGATTTTGCAGAAGAAAAATAACTTCTTTCACTGGATGCAAATTAACTACTCACTATGTGTAAAGGGACTGTATAGTCTTTACAATACTAGGTCAGATTACTTATAAATACCTGATTAATCTTTGCACTATCCAGATGAGACTCAAGCAAACAGATACTGACAACATGCAAAAAGTTGGCTATGAATAGATGACCTGCTGGATGGTAAGGTCACTTGGGCCTTTGGGATTCTGATTTGAAACCAGCTCGTGCCCTGGGAGGCATTCACACTTTTGAAAGTGGCCTAGATCTGGAAATTAGTCTTCTACTCAATAAAGACAGAGAGTACCAGAGGACAACTCAGAGTGGGATTTCACCTCTGGCGCGCTATAAAAGCCTCTCTCTTCACAGAGAACAGAAAAGCTTGGGCCAGCTTCAGATACCCTTGTGAGTACTGCTACCTTTTCTTGTGACCTACCCCGTGCTATGCAGAAGCACATTAAGGAAAGAAGGCCCAGGGAAGAATGAGAGCAGAAACACAGCAGGTGAGTTTGAGGCCATGTCTTGCATTTTACACCTGTATTTTAAAGTAGCAGTTGATCAAAACCCTCAAGAAGCTTGTGAATAAAATGTACTGATTCCTCAGGACTATGAGAGAAACCAAAAAAAAAAAAAAAAAAAAAAAAAAAAAAAAAAAAAAAAAAAAAAAAAAAAAAGCCATACCTGACTCTTTTTCACTGTCTTGCCAAGACTTACTTTGAATTATGCTTGGAATGAGGAGCCTGATGTAAGTTAATAGTTGCTCCTGCTCTGACTGAAGGTCCCTTCCAACCTAATTTTTCTGTGATTTCAATTAAAATGTTAGTTTCATAGTTCAGGATACTTCTTCCTTTTTATCACATGCTATTAGTGCTGAATCCTGTGGTACACCCACTTTCACAGTTTCCACTCCTATTAAACAAATGGCTACCTAGACTTCTCTCCATCTGTTCCATTTGAAAATACACCATTACTAACATTACATTTAAGAAGATTGGCTTAATTAGGGAACAAGGTGCTGGGTAGAAACAAGCTTTAATCTTCAGGAAGTCTGAAGTCTCCTGCACTTCGTTTACTGACTAGAGTCAGCATATGGACTCAAGCTGTGGTGAATCATTGAACCTGTTCTGATGGTGACAAGTGTTTCAACTGCTGCAAACCCACTGTGGTGCTCCCATTTACTACTAGGACCTTATTTGATCTCGTTGCTCTTCATATAGCAAAGTAAATCACAGTGAAGGACAATCCTATTTTTCAGCTTTTAGCTCACTGGGAATATAAAAATCGGTTCGGTCACTCAAAACTTCTGAGTTCTGCTGTATAACTGAAGAGACATATCACACATTCAGCCATCAGTTATCAATCTGATACAGAATGTATGGAATTCTCTGTACTCTGTTTTGTAGCTCCTCTCCCACTGCTGCTGGTGAAGTTAAACAACAGCAATAATAGCCCTAGAAAATAATAATGCCTTGCCTCAAAAAATTAGCCCTAGAAAATAATAATACCTTGCCTTGAAATATATGATTTTTTTTAATGGCTAGCGTCTTCCTTCCACCTTCTCAGACACAGGAGAACAAAACCTTTGTCCATGTCCTACTTTTCAATAGAATTTTAAAGCTGTCTGACAGCTTCCCATCTGGATTAAATTTGTGAGTTACTTGAAGAAAAACTTCTGAGAAAAGCAGAATTTCTGGAGTACTTCTTTAATGGCTTTAATTGTAAGAGCATTTATATATTTTAAAAAGCAAACCCAGAGAATATTCATTATATTGACAGACTCAGGAAAGTTATTGTGTTCCTCCTATTATGTAGTCTCATAGTACAAAAAAAGTATTTAATCTTGGCTCTGTAACTCAAGGATTGCCAAATGCTTTTAGGAAAAAAAACATCTGGACCATTAGATTGTTTTATACTCAGGAGTCAAGGAATTGCACTTCGTAGCATTTAGAGAGTTTGGATGGCCCACCCTCTGGATACATGTAACTTCTGAAAAGTTTCCTCAAGGTTGAAGACAATCCAAGGAAGGAAAACTGGATGTATAAATTGTTTTAAAGGCACTCCTCAGGTTCACTTCAAAGTTGAAAACTACATGTGATTAAAACTTTTGTAAACATAACCTAAAAAGATTCAGATCCCCTTGTGCTAGAGACTTTTCTTATCACAGAAAATTTCATGGGTAAGGAAAGAGGGAAGAATCAAAAGGAGATACTACTCACATCCTCTGGAATGCAGAGAATTTTTCAGTGAATATATTTAAAATTTGAAGGGTCTGATTTTATTTGTACCATGTATTGTGACATACTGGAAAGGCAGATAAATGTCGTAGTTTAGGAATGGCATTCCCCAATTTATTGCTCCCACTGAAATTGTGCCAACTAGCTTCCCTTCTCCCTCCAGCTGTAAGCACAAAAGGCAAAGATCACAGCCTGAGATAAGAGTAATTTACTGAAAACAGCAACAAAATGAGAAAACAGTAATAACTTTTCATGTATAGAGAGAAGGCATTTTACTGTGCACAGTGCTCACCAAGACTGGGACCATGAAAAACAATGGCAGACAGAACCTCCAGCCACCGCACTTTTCCAAGTTCCAGAAAGTAAAATCCTTCTTCCCAGAAAAGAGAAATACTTCCCCTCCTATTCCCAATAATGATGTAAGATGTTATTGATTAATACCAGGGTCTTGGTTGCTCCCATATAGCTCCAACCCCCCATGGCTATTTCAAAAATTTAACCCTTTGCTTGACCAAAACAAGGACAATAAGAGCAGTTGCAGAATATCACAAAGTTAGTTATTAGATCCTTGATCCAGATGCAGCTAGCATACTGTTTATTGAATAACTTAGTGAAGAATCACCATTCCTTGGGAGGCACACACAGGTCCTCAGGGTACTGTTCAGGGTATGACTTATTCTCTCCTCTGCCCTGTGGGTGAGTTGAATGCTCTGTCCTTGTTTTACTACACACAAACTATCCCTAGTCTAAAAAGCTTGGTTGGAAGTCATAGGCTGCAGACACTCCATGAAGGACAATTTTTGAATACCTTACTCTTCTCTTGTCCTATTGAATCTATTATATTTTCTAGTGTCCAGTGTGGTGACTGCTGTGTAACAGTATGACAGGTTTCAAGCTCTCCATACACGTAGGTTAGATCCTTAAGAAAAAATAACACCTCAGCCAATCATGACCTTGTGTGGAATTGCTTTGGGTTTGGTTTGTGTTTTAGATTTTTATTTTTTAAGAGGTGAAACATCTCCTGCTATACCTGAAACTTCAGCTTTTAAGGATTGTTACAGTCATTCCCAAGAACTAACCCTGTGGTATCACAGGGAGTCCAAGAGCAGCACTGAATTTTGTTCAGCTTTTCAGGAAGCCCATCTCAGAGGTTATTTGATACCCAATAAAGAGAGTCATCCTCTTAACAGAGCACAGTCTCTCTTCAGGTATTGCTCAGAGACGAAGTTCACAGATTTTATTTTGCAAGTTTTATGCACTGATCTAATATAGTTGATGCATGTTACCTGTGAAGGCCTTTGAACTGCAGGTGGATTTCCCTTGTGGCCTTAGCTAATCTGCTGAAGATAAGAACTTGTTAAAAGCTCTCATTTTATTAATACAAAATAATTAGGAAAAGAAAACCAAAATGAATGAATATTTCTACCATCACAGTACTCAATAGGGAAGAAATCTGAAATTCTTTTAGTTCATTGTCATGAAACACAGATTGCTCTTATACCCGTTCTCCTGACAATTCTTACACATCTTCCTTGAGATCTGTGAACATAGAACAGAAAGTTAGATAATAAACTGATATATGAATCTGAACTCTTATTTATTCATTTTAGTAAAATGCTAGTAAACTATTGGCCACATCACTATTGAAGACTGGCTCACAGAATAACAGATGAACAGTACAAGCATAGTATATCATCTTTACTCATGTTTTTCCATTTATCCAGTGGTCTCATTTCCCTTGCTTTCCACTGGAAAGTACATAGTACACCTTTTTTAAAAAAATTAACTCCCTCCACACACTCCCTGAACTTTGCCTAATGACTTCTAAAAAAATAAGAGTGCAATTTAAAATGCAGCTTTCTTTAAAATTTTACTAATTTATGGGCAGCTAAATATTAATTCCATATATAATTTAACAGTAGACATCCATATTAGGAGTCTATTACAAGTCAGTTGAAAACTAGAGGCATGCAATTTTATATCATAAGAATCACAGTGTTGATTTGTCATGACCCTAGAAAACAAGGCTTAAAGTTCTGTAGGAGGAATATTCAATGATATCTGGATTTTACAGGTTCTAAAAACACAAAATGAAGAAGCACTGCATACTGTACAATTTAACACGACTGAAATGCCTTCTCAGGAAAAGCACAGCCATCACATTCCCTCCAGGAACAATGAGACTCTTGGTGGAAATGTTTAAAGAAACTCAGAGGAAAAATATCTGCATGATACCTAACCAATGATTAAAACTGAAAGCTGAAGCTCAGGAGTGAATACGATTCATTGTGCTACATCATTAATCTTTATGAGCAAAATTATTGCAAAATTCTGTGGGGAGTGGAAAGCAATTACTTAATGATGTACAAAAATATTCCAATAGATTTTTCAGAAAGCACTGCACATAAAACTGTCTGCAAAAAGCCCTTGGATGGTACAAACAGCCCAGACCATGGCATACTTGTAAACTCTACGAGTTGTTTTTTAATTTTTAACTCTGTCCCAGTCACTGTTTAACATTCCACGTTCACGCACTATCTACATTTTTAAATTACCCACAACTCTAGAGCAGTCAGGCAGTACTCAAATTAAGCCAAAGTAATTACTTTTCAATCACTGAATATTTACAGCTCAATTAAATTATTTACAGAGGTTTAGACAATTCTGCAGCAAAGACAAGCATTTCTATTGACACTCCCCCAAACTGCAAAATAAATATAGCCTGTTGTGAAGATAAAACTGAACTTAGATATCTTATCTCGAAAGAAGCTTTTCCGGCCTTTCTTATTCTACTTTAGAGGTCAATTCTCTAAAGTTTGGTTATGCCTATTCATACCTTTAAAATAAAGTGTGTTTTAGAGTGGCAAGGTGAAAGGAGGAACCAGCAAAAAACCCCAAACCATCAATGTCTTTAAAAAGGAATTGTTTTTCTAATCTTCCATTTTATTCCTTGCTAAACAAATTTGGTAGCAAAAATAAAACACACACCTCCCATATATAATTGGCATAACTGATTAGTATTACTAAATTCAATCTGTTGAACAAGACAGAAAATAGAGAAATATTGCCCAATTGGGCTAAAGTATTTTATTTGATTGCATTATCCAAACTCAAAAGAAAATGAGAAAAAAGAAATTGGCAAAGGGCAATACTAATGTCAATGCATGTATGTTCCTCTTCACTTTGAGGTTGCTGAAAAGTACAAGGACACATGTAAGTGAGGTGTTCAGAACCATTTAAAGCCATGCTGATGTTGTGGCTTGACAGATCAGAATTTTACTTGAATTTTTCTGAGGCCAGCAAAAATATTAATTTATACAGTAAGAAGGCATAGGCAACAGTGGAATCAACCTTATTCCAGTTCAAGTTCACCAACAGTAATGAAGGTAGATGCAAATACAGTAGGAAGTCCATCATGTGTTTGTTTTTATTTTCTTGCTTTATGGACTTACATAATGTTGCCAGAGATCTCTTCTCATTAGAGAAATGCAACTACAGCTCAGTTCTTCAGAGCTACCTGGCAGCTATTGGCTATATCAGTACATGGGGTACTCTACAGAGGGTTACAGTGCAGAGATAGCCAAATTAGCACGGATGTGAGCCCATCAGTCTACAAGGCAGTGCCTGTGTTTGAGGAGCAGTGACACTTCAGATGAATTGTCCAAGAGTAAGTTGGGATTTGTGTCCCATTGTCCACTGACCACCTGGTGTCATGCAGAAGCCCAAGGGAGACATTCCTTGCTGGACAGGTGATTAATACAGGAATAGTTTAAAACCACGTGTCAAGCAACTACTGACACTAAGCAGTTATGAAAGAGAAGAACAAACCATACAAAATGAAGCAACATTCGGGAGGCTTTCTAGAGCTCTGACTATTAGGGGACCCCCGGGGAAAGCAAGGAATGTTGTTGCATACCAGTTTGCCTTTGACAACACCATAGATGCCACAAATAAAGAAGTCCAATGGCATAATCAGCCAGGATGATCAGACTTACGGACTGAAGTGAGGGTATTATCCCTATACATAGGCCTAATCACAATAGCTGTGCTCATGGAAATTTGTGTTTAATCTATGTCAGTCAGATCATCAGATGCACAGAGTGAAACTAACTTTTAGTATCCATCTTACCCAGGCACATGATTAGAAGACACATCAGTCAGACCAACTCAAAATATTCCTTTGATAATCATTCTGCTTAAATCAAGTGTTAGCATAGGACCCCAATACAGTGTGTGATAGGTTATGCTCCAAAAGCACAGCAGCAGCCATGCTGAAGGCTATCATATGTTAGCAGAATTATTAACAGCCAAAAAGAGAAGTAAGATAGTCCACAATTTGTGAATGGGAATTAAAGTTGTCTGGTTTTCTCCCCTTTTTCCTTTATGTCCTTTATTCCAACAATCTCATCTCTTTGAAAGACACTATGCTGCTCCTTTGGTGCTGTACCTTTCTGCTGACACAGAGTCTGTGGCACAGCAGAGACTTCCCCACTGCCCCACATCACCAAATTAGATCAAGTTTTTTCTATCCACTTCTTCTCTTTTCAGCCATTTAGGTGGAAAGTGCATAGAGAAAATGATGGCAAATCATTGCTTTCTGAAAATATCTAAGCTGTCCTGAGAACATTTTGAGCTGCTTTATTTCATCATTAGCTGAAGAATAAGTCCTTTACATTTCTTCATATAGGAACTAAATGAATGGTAGGAAACCTCCACTCTTTGATCATTTGTTAAACAAAACCCTTCAGTATTTTAGAAAACAGATTCTCAATATTTAAGAGACTGGAATTCAACTCTATTTCTTGTTAAGAAAAAAAATACCTCAGAAAATAGTATGGGTTTGGACACTGAATATATCAGGTCAGTAAGAACTGTTACCTGGAGTTAAATCCAAATCCACAAAACACTGGCAAACAACAGCCCAGTCATGGTTGAACATAAGATATGTTACTTTACACAGTTTAACATTTAGTCTCAAAATGAGAGTTACTGCTGAGGTAATGGATGTGAAGAAAACTAATGGGAGTTTTGCATTGATGAGCAAGGCATAATTATTATCTGGGAACTTAGCATTAAAAAAAAGAAGGTAACCAGAAATACAGAAAGCAAATGCCCAGATAATAGCAGACATATACACCTGTATACATAATAAAGAAAGAAGTAAGACAGTAATAAGGTTAACAGCTTATTATAGACTAAACTTGAACTATTTTTATTTCATTTACATATCAGAGCATTAATAAATTTATAGTCACTGGACAAATATGACCATAACTGCTCAACACAAATAGGAAGTAGACCTGAAGTGAAAATCTTTTTTACAGAAAGAATGTATGGGTGGATTCATGGCAATGATATTAGGTTTGCTTCTTGCAGAAAATAGACAAAATCTGCCTTTTGGTGGAAGGGAAGAGAGAAAGGAAAGAGAGCAGATTCTGTGCACTGCATTGAAGAGATTGCTCCTTTTCAGCACTAGTCCTACTGCAGGATATGTGCTAGATCCAAAATCTCTGCGGGGAACTTCAATGCGTGTTCTTTTATCCCTCAGGCATTTAGCACTACATCCTACCTAACTGTACTCTACTGTAGCTATAATCTCTTGCTGTCACAGTTTACTGACTCTGCCAAGACTGTTTGTAATCTGCTAGTCAAAGCACAGCAGCTCTTGTACCAGCAACAAAACTGTTGCTTTTACTGACATGTGTGTCAACAGCAGAAACGACATCTCTTTAAGACTAAAAGCCATGTTCTTCTCCTTTCTCCCTTAAATTAAATTAAGAAAAGAACATGTTTTATTTTTTTCTTGTAGTAAGACTGAGAATTTATTTACAAGGGAAGTAAAATGGAGTGGATGACACAAAAGGAAGCTACAGATTTGGGGAATTATTACATCATTGCCCTTTCAGGCTAGACCAGCAAAATAACTTTTTATAGTATTAAATATCTGGTCTTTCACAGAATTTAAAAGACAGGGTACAAGTAATCTCTTTTCCAGCTGCAGCCAAAATAGTGTATTCCAACATCATGTTATTGACTCACATGTACACCAAGTCACATAGTTTGAAGACCCAAAATTGAACTTCTGAGGCTCAATTTGAAATTCTATTTGTTTGCTTTTTTTCCTGTTTCACAAGTTCTGGTTAAAATTAAAGGTTAAGATACACAAGTTATTTCAGTAATTTAATGGATGAAGACAGAATCACTTACACTGAGGCTCAGTGGGCACATTAATGTGCATAAAGCATATTTTGCTGTTAATTAACTGCAAGGAGAGATGAGAGAAAATGACCCAGCAGCACAGATTTGACTTTTACTTATTTTTGCCTTGATACATACCCTCACTTCTGTTTTCTCTTCCTTGCCCACCACCATATGCTGCCATTTTTCACTTCCATTTCATTGTAAACAGCTAACCAAAGGAAATGAAGAAAACGGCATGGAAATATAGTAGTTAGCACTTCTCAGGGAATAATTATAGATCTGTTATTTCTGCTCTTATTCTGATTAAAAAAAACCAAACCAAAAATCCAAACAAACAGTGCCCTGCTTCTTTTGTTTCAGGATGAAAAGTGCCACTCCTACGTTGGTGCTCTTGCTCCTGCAAGGGTGGTTTCTTGTGACTGGCAATGCTAATGCGTTAATTACCACTCATACAGGCAGTCAAAGGCCAGCATGCTGGAACACTCACTGGCTCAGGCTTAATTTAAAAGAAATAATTTAAACAGAAGACCTAAAAGAAAGAGGTTAGGTGTTTTCATAAATAAACATTGAATTGTTCATAAGTAATTAAAGGTGAGCGCAGATATGATGAAGACAACACATCTACAGGCAGCTGATAAGCAAGAGCTAGGATAGTAGGCATCTTCCAAAAGGTGAACTTCTGCTTTTATCCTGCAAAGGGCCTGAAGATTTCTGTTCTTTTTTTACTCTTGTCTGTCCCTTATTAAGTATGCAATTCAGGGCAAATAATGTATTCCCAGGGAAAGAAAATTATCATACAGAAAGCATCACTTCAGGGAATAAAGCAAAATGTGAACTAAGGCCAGTGTATAGAACCTTTTAATTTACAAAAATGTAAGTGCACATCACTTATTTTCAAAGACCAGTGAAGGAGAACAATTATCTAGCTTTTTATAGTATTGAATGTCTTCTGTTCTGCTTATTAACATTCCTACCAGCTTCTAAAATCCTATATTTGCCACAGAAAGAAAGAAAGAAAGAAAGAAAGAAAGAAAGAAAGAAAGAAAGAAAGAAAGAAAGAAAAAGAAAGAAAGAAAGAAAGAAAGAAAGAAAGAAAGAAAGAAAGAAAGAAAGAAAGAAAGAAAGAAGGGGAGCTAAAGGCATTTGTTACCTACTCTCTATCAAGTTCTAGGATCTGGAATATGAGCAAATGCAACTATCTAGTGCCTGCTTTGAGGATTTTCTGGAAGGAGGACTTAGCTAGGTTACCACCATTGCTCTCTAACTTGCTGCAGCATGCAGTCATTGATCAACCAGTCGCAGCTTTTTTTCTCTCTCACCATTGTGTCCAACAATATAAAGAGCAAAAGTTGTAGACTTGTCTAGGTTGGAAAAGACCTTTAGGGTCATCAAGTCCAACCATAAACCCAACACTGCCAATTCCACTGCTAAACCCTGTCCCCAAGTGCCACATCTACCTGTCTTTTATCTGCCCTTCCAGGGTTGGCAACTCTACCACTTCCCTGGACAGCCAGTTCCCATGCTCAACAACCCTTTTGGTTAGGAAATGTTTCTAATATTCAATCTGAGCCTCCTGTGGCACAACTTGAGGCCATTTGTCCTGCCACTTGTTAGCATGTAAAAACTTCTGATCAAAGATTTTTAACAAACTGGGCAATAAATAAATTATTAAAAAAAAAAATGAATGAATGAATGAATGAATGAATGAATGTGTGTAATAGAAGCACCCTTGATGGAGGCACTCAGGAAGAGCCTTGACAGACTGATTCAGAGTATCTGTCCTACTGAAGAATATGTGCTACTTGATAAAAGGCTAAAAGCCTGTTAGCTAGAAGAGCTGGATAGAGTTTTTTTTTTTTTTTTTTCATAAATAGAATGGTCTTTGTTAAAAAACTGCATGCAGGCCTAGTTCATAGATTTTTTAAAATACTTTTTCAAAGGGGCTTATCGCTTAGGAGAAACAGAGCAGCCAAGAGCCCAGTTGGGAAACTGATGCAGAATATATCTCTACAAAGTTCTCTTAGGAAATCAAGTTCAATAGCTTTCACTTTGCCAGAAGCCTTCATTTCCCTCTGTTTCTGACTACTGACCCTCTCCTCACAACCAGAAGCAGGGACAAAAATCACTGTATTTCCTTTCATGTAACTTGCTAATTAAGAGTTACAAATACCTAAAGAAAGTCCTTCTTTGGCTTGCTCTCCAGCAAACATGCTTTTTAGCGGTAAGGGCTTAAAATCTTGCTTTTTCCTACAGCTGTGCTTTACACAAAGAGCAGAATATTTTCTCTAGGTTTCCCTGCTCTTTTTCATTAAAGCTTCCCCTACCAGGATCCAGCTCTAAGCAGCAACAAACCTTTTACGATCCAGATGCTCACTATCTGCTGTGGAGTCTTCTAGGCAACAGCTAACAAGGGTCCACCACAGAGTCATGAAAGAAAGCTTTTACAGACCTTGACTCCCCTTAAGGAAACCTTCTTCCCCCTGCAAACCTGTAAAAGAAGCCAGGTAACATTTTACTCTTCATGGATGCTCTCCTATAGGAACAGAATGAGAGCAGCTGTTGTAGGAGACACTGCCAGTCTTCAGCAGGATTTAATTATTATGGCAGATGTTACCAGGTAATGCTATCTAACATATGTCTACTCAGCCACTCATGGGCAGACTTGTGCCCTGAGTCTTCCAGAAGCCATATAGCCACATACACATGGCACACAGGCACTAGGTTGGAATTTTTATTACAGAATATTGGCCAGTTCAGGGCTGTACTATCCATAGTCACAGGGCGGCTAGCTACTGAGAGAGTAAGCAGGAAAAGGTTCTTTCTGTTTGCATCCATTCCTCTCCAAAACAGCAAAAAACAAAGAGCACTAACAAAAAGAAAAACATGTTCCTCATTATCTTTCATAATTACTTCTGTTGTGAGTGAGACTTAAGAATGTTGATAGATAATTTCAGTTATGCAGGATTTGGTGTAGGGAATGCTATACAAGCAGAATAAGAGTTTAATCTCTGTAATTGGAAGAGGTTTTTTTTTTGTTTTATTTTAGCTACATAGCAAGACTCTTGAAAGAGGAGATTGTTGCTGTACTATTTAACTGCCTTTGTGGCAGTAATGGTGGCTGGGAAATAAAAACAGGCAGTGCTTTGAAAATACACATATATTACATTAGTAACTCTCCCACAGAAGCCTACACTTCCAGGTTGAGTTTGCTTTTTCAGGCCTAAAGGAAGGATAAGCATCTTAATATTGCTCATGTGCATTGTCACTGAGGGCACTTGCCTGTGCCAGACTGGGGTACAAATCCTCCTGGACTGCTCTCAGGTTTCCATGGTCTACACGTGCTGACTTTATATTTTCAAAAATGGAGAAAGCATTGATTGATGAAGATAGTTATGCAACTGTGAATGAATTAGCCTACAAACTTGCACATGTATTTTCTGTTGAAATGGACTACAAACAAGGTTTTGGGTATTGTTTTGAAAATATGAAAGCTTCTCATCTTGGTATTGATATTTCTGTTTAATATAGCTTCTACTACTTACTCCTGATTAAAATAAGCTTGTAAAAAAGGCTATGAACAGTATAATAGGATACAGGTGATGTGCAGTGCTATTGTTTGTTCAAGTCCTCCTACTGTAACTTGGAGGCTGGATACATACCAAAATATATTTTAATAAAAATTCTTACCCCAAAAAACTGCTCCTTTCATTAGGGTTTATATCAAACATGGTCCTTCTAATCTAAATTTAGCCTAGTGCTTTAGCAATAAACAATCAGCTGAACACATTTTTAATTTTTTTTATCTTAGTTGAAATACAATATATTTCATTGATCAACCTCACCTCAGATTTTTCTTCATCAACAGGTACAAAAGGCAGAGTCATGTACTCTTGAAATATAGCCAATTTATACACTTTAAAAATATTTTTTTTTCATAATAGCTAACATAGGATATGATGTAAAAATGAGCAATTGGTCAGAATGATCCTGTTCCTTCTGTACTCAATGCTCTTCGGCTGATCTGCTAAAGCCTGTTCCCAGATCTCATGGGGTTAGCAGATGCAGGTGTTTCTCTCTAGCGCGTCACTGCCTGGGTCTTAAAGCTGAAGTCCAAGGAATGGAAACCAGCTTTCTAGAGACACCAACAACAGTTCCCTGGTAGCTGGTTTCATGAAATACTTATAGAAAATACAGGGAGCCTGGTGATCTAAATTTCCTCAAGTAAGGATCAAGGGCAGCTTGATGAAGCTATAGTTGAAAAAGCTGGTAGAAGAAATATTCTTGGCAAAAGAAACTTAGGGGTAGCTTTACCTTCATTGCAGGGATTTACGTTGCGACATAAAAATTTATTCAGAGTCTTGTTGTGGAGTTTATTTGGAGTCATCCTTTAAATCTCAGACTTGATCTTGAATACCCATATGTACCGAATATTTTAATATAATGAAGTTAGTCTTAGGATCTTGGTCATAGCCTGTTCAGGTCTTGAGTAAACAAAATGATATATTTTTTACTTCCATACTCAAATAATAGAACACATCTGCTCACCACAGAGAACAATGATAATATGACTAATTCACTAAATGATAGTGTGCCATCCAAGTAATAGACCAGGCTGCAGGCTCTCAGGGTTGCACTTCCTCATACGCCCTTTAGGCAAAGATAACCTCTCTGTTCCAAGAACATCTTCACTGAAGATGTTTTCTATTTCTGCTTCTCTTTCTTAAAATGCTCCATCAATTTCTGAAATTATACAATTGACAGTAATTATAGATGGTCTGGAAGAATGAAGTTTTTAGATGATTGTCTTAAATTTTGCTCTTTCAAATGACAATAGATCAACAGATTTGCCTCATATAAAGAAGGATACAGAATACAGAACAAGGGTGTCACTCCTTTCTAGAAGGAGAGTTCATTTATCATTTTAGGAAGCTGACAGAAGTAAAGACAAAAAAATAAAAAAAAAAAAAAAAATTTTTTTCTACTGTCTATATTTATAATATAGAGAGAAGGGAAAATAGCTGTGATGACAATTATTTTTGTTATTATTATTATTGTTATTATTATCACCATGCATGGTGAGTAAAACATAAATATCACTAAGACGAATATCCAAGTTTGCCATCTATCCAGCTGAAAAGGAATGCTTGCGCAGTTTTTAAATTTATGTTCACAGTTTAGAAGTTATAAAATGCATTTTCAAGCCTTAGAGGCAGGCTGATGCTTGAGCATTGAATGACAATTGCTGACTGTTATCTGGTTTTTTTCTCTCTAAGACAGACACCATATCTCTTCACATAGAAACAGCAATAGAGAGATTTCTAGCTACATATACTGAACCCACGTTCAGTATACAATCTTTTGATATTTTCTGTGAAATTTTGCATGTGAATATTAAGCATGTATATATATAAATGCCTATTCCTGAAGAGAAGGTGACACACAGCATCCTGACACCCAGTCTTCAGCCAGAATCAGTAGTGCAGACAGAACGCCACACACATTATTCATGTAAAGTATGGCTCTCCAAAATCACTTCATCTTTGGTGGAGCCAAAGAGTGGCATGACTCTTGGCTGCATTCAAAAGGCATTTGCAGGATTGGCTGTTGCTGCCATATGCCCGAGACCCCAAGTGTCCCTGGCAGTCCATCAGATCTGATCAGTCATGATCCTGTATCTGCTTTCAGCAGTTGGGTGAGCTGCTATATGCTCATCATTCCTACTGCCTCAATAAAGCTTTGTTTTATGATTTGTGCTGTCAGATTCTATTACCATTCAGCCCACAGAAGGCCATGTATTTCAATATTCTTTGTACTGTGTAAGAAATTCATAGATGTGGTGGGTACAAGATGGTAAGAAAATTCATTTGTATTTCAAAACCAAGTACTGTTTCCTTTCTGACATCTAGCTTCCATGTATTCTGAGCTCCTAGTACAGGGCCTGAGGCAGTGAAAAGCTCTGTAGTCATGTTCATTACTTCATACAAACTGTTAGAACATATGAAGGTGAGTGGTTCACTCTGTGGTTTTGTTATCCTGCTGGGGATATATCATCCTGTTCTAAGCCCTCTCTCGTATTAAAAGAAAAAGCGCAGAAGCAGAATGGAGAAGTTCATTACTGGATAAAATTTTCATGTAGATGTAGGGAATGTCTTTTCAACTATTAAGCCTTAAAAGCAACAACACAGCTTATACTTTCAAAGTGCTCATTTAAACAGTAAAGATCTTGAATACACTATTACTATAAACTTTTCACTGAATGACATTAACAGAGATCAGATTAATCCTAAGTGATTTGGTAAAAAACCCAAGCTTTTCCCAACAACTTTTTTGTGATAAAAATTATTACAGGTCTGATAGGTATGCAAACATATACTTTATACAATTCCAGAATAAAGTCACAGCTATCAAGTACTGGGAACTTTATTTATTACTGTTATTTTATTTATAAATAAAGCAAAGTGGAAGGGGGTTTGAGAACCTCTATAAATACTAATGTTCTCCATGTTCCAGAGTCATGATCCTGCATTTGGCATGTTGCACATATATGCCACTGAAAGATTGCATTGACAAAAATTCATCTGAAGTAGAATTTGGTTTAATTCAATTGACATTGAGCTGAATTGCTCAGATGCCTAGAGTCTGCAAGAAGAGGAAAAGAGACCTTTCTGTGCTGTGAAGCCCCTTTTTGGGGTGAAAATGTTTTAGCCAGAATGATTTGCAGACTTCTGGTTTGGGTTTTGTGCTTGAAGAAGGGATATAGCTTCAATAATTGCAGTCAGACTTCAGAGGGCAAGGAGTCAGATGAAAAAATCTGGAAAGTACTTCACTGAGCAATGACCGTATAATTGTCAATAAAATAACTTGGATCAAAGCTGCTTCCCAGCCAGGGACCTGATGTTGCACAAGTGGCTGCTTTCTGGTATTAGGCTTATAAAGCTTTGAGGTTTCAAGATACAGCCTGTCCTGTGCTGCCTAGCAGTGAGCTGATGTTTACCTCTTTCCATCATGTTGCCATACAGGGTGACAGGAGATGGGTCTCCTACATCTGAAGATCTCGTACATCTGAAATATGTCCCTGGCTCACACAAAAACCAGAAATATTTCTAGATTTTTCATGTCAGATTAACCTAACTATTCTCTTGAATAGTATAGTCCTTTAGAAGTAGTTTTAAATCAACTATGTGACAAATAAATAGATAGGAAACCCCAAGACAGACTTTTACATTTACCAATAGGTGTTTGACATATAGAAGCTGCACCCTCTAATCTAATTAAAGGGTTATCTGACATACTAATTGCCTTGTTACCCAGCTAAAGAATTCATGACACAGCTCTCCAGAAGTAAACAAGGTCAATATTTTATAGAGCTGTTGAATTTCAGCTACTTCACAGTAAATTAAAATATTTGCAATACATGAAAATGTCTCCTATAAGGTTCCCTAGACTCCATAAAATCCGCAGTTGTGATGACTTCCAAGACTCTCAAGAAACTGCTAAAAGGAATTGAATGAAGCAATCAAGCATTCAGAAAACTGACTTACAAACAAATTTCATTCAGTGACATAATGAAATCATTGGAGGTCAGCTATAATCTGGACTGGCCTTGGGATTTAAAAAAAGAAAAATTAAATATTTTTATTTTTATTTTTAATTTATTTTTTTAAAATTTAGTGGTGCTAGTTCTTGACACAAAGATGTAGTTATAGCTACTAAGTCACTGTGGGCTGGATTGTCTCTCTGAGTTCATTCAGCTCTTAGTCACTTTCTTTTCTCATGGCTTTTGGTCCCAAGGCCAAGAAGTACCAACAGTCACAAATTTTAAGGAGCAGTCCCTACTGAAATAAATCAATCTTGATGCATGCTATCTGGAGCATACTGCAGTGGGGTAAGGGAACTGAGATGTAAGTGAAGAGGATAATGAGAGGTTCAGGTTCAGGCTTGGCTCCTAGACCTCTTCTATTTCACTGTTTACCTATGCTCTTTGACATTCACTGCTAGCCACAAAACTTGGCTATTGAGTCCTGAAACCACTTTCTGAGGCCTTTGCTTCCCAGAGTCCAGTCTAGACTCTTCTCAGCTCAAGCTTCTCGGCTAACAGAAAAATGAGGAAAGTGAAGCACAAGGACAGTCATAGTTTTCCAAGGGAGTAGTTCAACAGATTTCTGAAAACTATGTTCAGTGGACTGTTTAACTTTGACCTCATAGCTACTGTGAGTCCAAAGTCAGCCAGAATTTCTGTCAAGGCATTCTCCTATTTTCCCTCTAGTTCTGTGTACTTAGGGCACGTAAAGGTAATAAGAGATTACTGCCATTCCTTTCTTCACACTGCTGGCTCCAGTCAATCCTTTTCTCCGGAATGCACATTGTACCTTGGGAATGCAGACTGGTAAGGTAGAACAGATAACCTCAGAATGTAGCACTAAGGGCTTTACTGTGTGTCTCAGTTTGAACTGGAATAGAGTTAATCTTCTTCTTAGTATCTGGTAAATCTCTGTTTTAGATTGAGTATGAGAATACTGTTAATAAAACACTGAGAGTTTTGGCTGTTGTTTAAGTAGTGCATACCCTAAGTAAAGGACTTTTCACTTTTCCTTGCACTGCCTATGAACAGGTGCTCAGGAGACTGTGAAGGAGCACAGCCAGGAGAGCTGATCTGAATTGGGCAAAGGAATATTCCATACCATTCTCTATGTAAACTGGCAGGAGGTTGCTGAGGGATGGGTTGGGAATTGGTACACTGCTGGTGAGCAGTTTTACTGTGCATCACTTGTTTGTCTTGGGTATTGTTATTATTACCATTATTATTATTATTATTATTATTATTATTAGTAGTAGTAGTAGTAATATTAATATTATTTCTACTATTAGTATTTTAAACTGTGATTATCTCAACCTGCAAGTTTTATCTTTTTTCACTTCTCCCCATCCCACCTGCAGGGTTACGAGGTTGTGTGGTGCTTAGTTGGTGGCTGGATTTAAACCACAATAGTCCTTTCTCCAGAGTTCTATACAGAGTTTCAGAGTTCCAGTCCCAGAACTCTATCCTGGCCAAAATCAGGATAGTGTGATTATAATTTAATGACATATTAAGCCTTGGACCTCAAGAAAACAGGTACTTTGAACACCTTAGAGAAATAATATATGAATCCAAAATATAAGACATGATGACATTGTGGAACATAAAAGGGAGTTTGCAGCCTGATAAAGACATATTTTGTTCTGTCAAATTTCAGTGCACAAAATGAAGGATCATGTTAGGCTAGCCATCACCAAATGTGGTCATTAACTTTATCTGATCAATATCTTTACATGGAGTGGAGTGCAAATGTCTTCTTGCCCAGTCTAACACACTGATGCTATTGGCATAATCCAGAATTATGTCATTCTTCAGTGAAATTACTCCAGTAATTTTAGAACAGATGCATTTTATCTTGATGCAAATCTACCTCAGGTTTTCCTTCGCTGCTGATGGCTTGCAATCACTTCCATATGGTATGAGATTAAAATGGGCTGCTCAAGGGAATGAAAATAAGAGATATGGCAATTATGTCCAATAATGAATGTTTAAAGAAGATAAATCAAGACATCCTCTCTAGTCATTTACCATTGAACAAAGGAAGGTCAAATATGTTATGCATAGTTTTTAGGTACAACACAGCTTAGTGGAAAGCCAGAGTCATCCTAAAATTCACAGAGTTTTCTCTATATATGATGCATGAAGGGGAAAAAATAAAGTGCACTTTACAGAGAACTACAAAGCTCAGCTGAAAATCAAAGTAGAGGTGAGGTTATTGCCTGACTATGCTTTCAAAGTCACTTGTGAGACAAACATCAGCCACAAACAATATACAGAAAATCTCTCATTTCTGTGTAAAGATACCTCTGATGTTTGGTTGATGCAGCAAAAATTAGGGTAGGAATTGTATGTATTTCCTCTGTCATCAGTCTGATAATTTCTAAGAAAAAACTGATTTAGGCAGCTGGGATGATGACTTCCAACAGAGCTCATCTGATACTGCTTCAAGAATAGTCTGGAGACTTCTGTCTTTGGATTTATGTCATTAAATTCCATCTTGAAGTTTATTATCTAAGTAGAGCTGACTCATTGCTCATTAAACTAAACATCAAAGAAGAACAGAGAAAAAACTGCACATTTGATTGATTAGTCCACTGGTTTATTTTTTAATATATAAATTATTCAGATTCACTTCCATTCTCTGGCCCTTTTGGACTGAATTTCTCCTTGTAGAAGAAAGATCCTGATGACAAGGTAAATGAGTATTCCAGGACAGGTCTCTCTGAGTCCCTTTTGTGAAAAATGTTGTGGTTTCCATAAATAAGTGAGAGCTTTATCCTCTAGCATAACTTTTCAAGTGTTATGATATGGTTGTTTGTCCTCACTGCCTCCACAGCCAGGCACAGCATAACTTTCTCTCTGGGTTTCATTGCACTACCTGCAAACACAGGTGTAGCCTTCCAACACATGAGTCAGGTCCTTTGTTTGGAACTAAGCCACTGGACACCTGATGTGAAATCCAGTATCATCTACCATTTCAGCACCTAGATGAGTCTGCCAGAACTGGTTGCTCATGGCAATCACCTGGCATAGAAAAAGAATTAATTTTCTGTGTTCTGTATAAAATCACCCTTGGGGCATGATCCCACTGAAAAGCATTATTTTTTATAAAGAAAGACACTTTTATGTTTCACCACTTTACAAATGGTAGTGATTCCACCTCTAAGCCAACAGTCTTTCTCAAAGAGAAATTAAATCTAAAGGATTGTGACAACACGTGAAAGTTGAAAATTAATGAAGGATTTAAGAAATTCTTCAGCTGTATGTGGCAAATAGAGTAGCTGAGAGAACGTCAAAGAAAAATCATATGTGCCTCAAGTGCTCAAAGTGCTCGAAGACATTTAAAAGTTTAAATGGACTATTAATCTAAACCGTCGTCTGTGACAGCCTCAAATTTCTATTAATTCCATTGAATTTTGCCTTTGAAATGATTAAATTTTAGGCAGTCCAGAGAGGAAAGAAAGCAAGGTTTTTATATGTAGCATTAAGTCTGTGAAAGGAGTGCTGATGTGGTAATGCAAAACACTGATACCAGTTTCACTGTTTGGAACAGAAGTGGGTTTTATTTACCTGGAACAGGCAAAGCATGGGTTTAATGCTGCATACAAACAATACATCAATCATGATCAGTGACAAAAACCAGTAAACCTTATGGGAAAGTGAAGTGACATGCACTGAAAGTGATGTTTTATCTGCAGAGAGAGATGTTAATTTTTGATCAGGCATAATGTTATAAACTGTGGTTAATTTTTATTAAGAGATCCTCTGTGAAATAGAGGATCAGTAAAACACAATTTGTTGTTTCATTAATGTTGATATGGCTGTCTTTTCTTCGTTACCCAATCACTGAGAGGACACAATAGAACTGCTGTTAGTAAAAAGGAAGAGGGCAGTGGAAAGAAAAAATGTTCAAAATATCCATGTTAACTTTCATTTAAAAAAATCTTGAGCCTCTTCATCAGGCATGACCAATACTGTGCTGGTTGCCACAGTGTAAGAGCAAAGCTGAAAAGGAGAGGGGAGACCAAATACCAAGCACGTATCATCTTGAGTATAAGTTGTAAATTATGTCAGACTTTTTAAGACACTAATGTCTATCTAAAGATCATTTTCTTACAAGGTTAGCTTCTTTAAATGTCAAATATATAAAGCAAAAAAAAAACCAAACAAAACAACAAAACAAAAAAAAGATACCCCCCTGAACTTTCTATTCAAAGTCTTCCCTGTTCTATGTTTGATATCTGTGATGATTGTTCGTACCTGTCTTTCTTAATATGGGGAGAGCTATGCATTTGTAAATGTTGCATGAGATAAGGAGAAAATTGATGGTTTTCTGGGCTTTATTATTCAAGAAAAGGTATCTCAGAAGTTGCTTATCATCTGAATTACTCCAAAAAGGATAACCCAGGCTTATGAGCCAAGTAGAAATGCATGCGAATCACTGTACATGAGAAACAAGTGATGTTTCTGGTCTCCAGAAGATGCAGGTGGGTCAATGGCTACTAATAAAAAACCAGGATGTGAACAAATTTTTTCCTGCTGGTCATACACTTAATGCATGCAAAATCCATTGTTTATTTCAAATAAGTGGATCAGGGTAACTGGAAAATTATAGAGGTAGCTTTTATTTCCAGGATCAAAAATTAAATCAGTAGAAAAGCCATTGAGGGGGCCTGTCGCTGACTGTGCCTCTGCAGCCTGGCTCTCAGGGTCAAGCTTTTCAGGATACTTAAGCACCTAAAGAAGCAAAGAGGTGCCTAATGGTTAAAACTCTACCAGCTTCTTATCTGCATCTTTAGGTGCCTAAACACCTTTAAAAATGCATCTGTAGCTCCTAGTGATATAAGCCATGCCAGGATTTCAAGCCACTTGCTAAGGAATCACCATTAGGAGCCAGTTGGAAGCACTTGCATGCTTGCTTGGTTTATTTTAGATGTTGGGTCTGCATTTCCATCCAAATAAATGATTAGGTTTGGACTAGATAACACTGAAGTCTTAAAAAAGTATTTTTAATGAGATTTTGTGTGTGGCATTATGATTCAAGAAGTTCCAAACAGTTAACATGCTTGCATTCTGAAATTATGTTCTGTTTCCCCAGAGATAGCCTTATCAGTTTATCAGGCATTATGGAAACAGATTATTTCAGCCTCTTTCAAACCTGTTTCCACTTTGTATAAATAATTAATTGTTCCCTGAAGCAGGACCTTGAACTAACTCTCCAACTTCCTAGGTGTATTCCCAGCAGTTGAATTTGCTTTACCTTATATAAATAATTAATACATCAACTATTACTGTATATTTTAGTATATATTTAGTATATTTTAGGCAAGTCTTTTAGCACAAGATATGCTTGCAGAGAATTTTTGATATTTTTGGCCAAAAGCCAAGGTTTTGAAAAATTTCTGGCTGTACTTGATCTACAGCTAGAAGACCTGCTGCTTTTCACATTGAACCAAAGCAACAGGGACCTATCTGAAGATTCAAAAATTTATTTAAATTTGAAGTAGTTTTAGGTTCAGAATTCTGCTTTTAAATTATAAATATTGCGGTCGTATTTTTATTTTTAGTAACAATGTTTCTTGTTACCACAAGCCTCTGTTTTTTCTGCTCAATTCATAATTATTTATTACATGTTTTGTTTTGTTGTACATCTTGCTTCTGCCAAAGCTGTAAGCTATATTTAAAAATGGCCATAAACCTCTGACTATTTTTGCATTAAGAATCCTGACTGTGAGTCAGTTTTTCAGAGGCTTGTAACTCATGTCATTAGAGAAAAAAAAGAGTTCTGTCCTTATTGAAAAGAAAATGGAAATGTTTATGAATAATAGACATTAGTCCTACAAGGAAGCAAGGAGTCTGTAGGCTCTGTCTCTTGTTAGCTCCAAATGAGATAATCTACTAGCATTTATGTCTGAAGTCATTACAGGAAACCATGTCTGGTCCAAAGGCTGTATTTTAGTCTAAAAGCAAATAATATAGATGAGAGAAGTCATTGTCACTGAAATAATGTGGTTGTAAGATCTGATTTTTTATGATCCATCAACACTAACATCACTCTGGCCGCCAACCTTGAACTCTTCGATATTTATGAGTTACTGTGTTTTATAACACTGCTGGTTAGTGAGAACAGCAAGCTTTGGATGATCATTGGGTTAGTAAATGACTTATGCCTTTCAATACCTTGTTTATTGCTGAGCAGAGGCCACTGCAGCCCAATCAGACTAATCACTAAGGTTATGACTGCACAGCTAAAAAGACCGTGCAGGATCATTCCTGAGCTTTGACATGTACTCTTACAAACTATTTTGTGCTTGCACAGTCTTTAGAGATAGTTTCTCCTAGAGAGGTTTGTTTTGAACAGGAAAGAAACAGAACAGTTCAAAATAGAGAAGTGAAATGACCTAAGAAACAAGAGATGCTGATATTTCTTAGCTGTTCATCTTTCCCTGGAATTAAGTTACTAAGTCAGACATGCCTTTCTTGTAGGAACCATCTATGAGGATCACTCACACCTGGTCATACCCACTAGTCAGTGTAGAAGCCACTTAGGAGATGGAAAAGTCTTTTCACACATCCAGTCTGTGTGATCTGAACTGGCTCTCCCTGGTGCCTGAACGACAAGCCTGGAGGATAGGCTAGAGTGGGTAAAGTGCCTTTTAAAATTATCCCCACTGTACAGTCTTTGAGATAAAGAATAAGTGTAGAGTCAAGAAACCAACTCTTCTGATAGATACTTCTGATAGAAACCAACTTTTCTGATAGGATTCTGGATAGCTGAATGGGATCTGATGCAGTTTCCTCTGATGCGTTGGTGTTGGAAGTGATGCTTCATATCCCGTGGTGAGAGCCATTTACTCCCGAGGGTGCCTTCATCATGGCACAGCTGGGTATGATGGACATGGAGAGATGTACAACTGCTCATGTCAGAAAATTTTGTTCCCATTTTGAGTCTACAGTTTGACTACAGAATCATGCTCCACACACAAGATAGGCTTAGGCAGCAGCTAGGAGAGTGGTTGAAGCATCAAAATTTGAGGGACTTTCTACCAGAATAGTCCATAGTCACATATCAGCTGAATGGAACTTTTGAAAATGTCAACAAAGCAAAAATCTTGGACTTCAGTTTCTAATATTGCAGTTACATTCCTAAATATGTTTACGATTATGTATCAGTCAGACATGCCCAAAGTATAAGAAATGTCTTTAAAAAAAATTTCCTCTCTGTACACTGGGATTCATTGGTTTCCCAGTCTAAATAATACTTATGGACAGATCCACAGCAGGTATAAATACCTCTTTTCTAAATAACTCATTTCCTCTTTCCTTTGTGCTTGAGAATCCGTCTCATCTCCTCCTGCTGGATAATCTTTTAATAGCCTCAGTAATTTTCTGTTTTTTTTTTTTTTTTTTTTTTTTCTTATCAAAGCCTATGCAATAAGTGAACTCATATGATGTTCCTGACTAGCACTGACTAAGTGCTCTCAACCACCATCCATTTAAAGGCAGGTTTTCATTCTGCTGAGCATTTTGCTGATATCTGTAATCATCAAGATTTTGCTTTCTCTATATTTAGCAGGAAGCATTTTCTCAGCTTTTCCCCCTTCTAAGCAGTTTGGGCCACATGTGCAGCTAAGAAGTTCACAAATCTTTAGTTGCTCAGACTGGGGAAATTAAGATATTTCCTGCTGGAACAGGATCAATAGAGGTTTTAGGCACTTGCCAATGGCCTTTTAAGGAAATTATCTTAAACAGCCTTCTGGACTATGATCCTTTCAGAATGCAGTGGAGGTCAGGCACATTTAGAGGTCACCTATTCCCCCATTAATTCTACCTTGCTGAGAAAAATGCCGAGGGAGGTGCAACATAGCAAATACCTTTTACTCCATCAATAATTTCCCTTTTTGCTACCAGCAAATATTGCTGCAATTAAGCCACAGCTGGATGCAAGAGTACAATTATGCACTGCATTGCTGTGGAAAAGAAATAATTACTTCAAAATAAGTGTAATTGAAATACCCTAGCAACGTGAGTGGTTTTAGATGCATATACTTTGAGACAATTTCAGATAAGCATTCTGCTGTCTGAACACACCTTAGAAGGTATTGCAATGTAAAAGTTACATATTGGGTCTTTCAAAGATTTAGAACTGACTTTGATTAATAGGCTTAAAAATGTACATTTTTGAAAGCATTTTTTTTCCTGCTATCTTTTTATCAATGAGATCTTCAGACAAACAATTGACCTACAGCTCTGTTTCTACAGAAATTTGCAACTGGGTTTGAGTCCTTGAGATAAGTTCTATAGATGGGGAAAAAACCTCCTATTGTCCTCACAGAGCTCTGGAGAGAATCTTTTCATTTCTCAGGACCTTGATTTAAGGCAGGATTTCTAAGACATAAATGAGATGAAGTATTTTTTAAACGTTTCTCACATTCCCTTGTTCTACAACAAAAAGGTCTCTGCTACAAGTTCTAAAGTAAGTATTTCAGATCAGAAATGCATTGACTGAGTGTGGAGACTCCTTTTGTACCTCTCAAACCTCCAGTATGAAGCACTTGAACGTGAAGAACTGTGTAACCTCTTCAATTTAGAACAATCTTGTACCTCCCAAACATGGCTAGAAAGGCCTAATTATGTGCCAAAATTTTCCTGTATTTTATTGTTGCTGTGCTGGGGGCCAGCTGAGAGGGTCCCTGCTGATACACAACATTCCTTGGATGCTGGAATACAGAACAACTAGTGGGCTGTTTTTAAAATTTCATGAGAAGTGAGTATAGTGCCCAGGTATCTGCCAAAGAAGGTAATAAAAGTAAATCAATATGCTAAAGACTTGTTATGTTCTTAAATATTTAAAATGATAATAGGAGATACAGAGTTTCTGCATTCATCATCGCTGTCCTGTAGAGTGCTTGTTATGTTCATTATTATTGCCCTTGTTAAACAAAATAAAACCAAAAGAACACACATGCCACAAAAAGACTAACTTCTCTGTGTTTACCACTCAAAGGTTGTTTTCGATTGGCTGACTGTTTATTCATTAACCCAAATAACTGAAAAAGTCCCTAAGATAATAACAGCTTCACAAAACTCACATTGTTTTAATACAATTGTTTCTGTAGGTTACCTAGTTTCAAAGTGACCCTGAGTTTTCAGAGGCGCTGTTAGGAAAATCTTGTCACTCTCCCTTGCATGAGTGGTCATTTATGCTATTAGCGTAATAAGTAGAATAGATTTAGCATGATACAAATACTAATTTGAGTAAGCTTCTGGGAAACCTCTGCAAATTCACAAATTTAATGGCTTAACCTCACAGTTCTCCAACGGAAAATAAATTTTAATGGTTTTATAGACTCAATTCACATTTCAAGTTGTGAATCTCCCCTAACTCCACACTACTTGACTCCCGTTAAATGCTGAACTTAAACAAATACAAACTTATTTTTCCACATGGTTCATAGAGCTATATTAACATGGTTTCCTTCTCTGTGAAAGAAGAATAAAACATTATTCTTTAGGTATTCAGAGCAAAGAGGCTGGAAATTATAACATAAGAAGGGCATAAAAGTGCCAGTAAATATATGTGAACGGAAAAACAATGTGGAGACACAGAAAATACATGTGACACAGAGCAGATTAAAACCAGGATTTGAAGGCATTAACAAACATAGTAACTGGTTAAGGCCTGCAGGACAGGAGAAAAAAAAAGTTTGGATTTGTCCTTTGAAAGTATTGAAATTCTGCATGAACAGAAGCCTCTTGCACAGCTTCTCTAGGCTAGAGAAGCCAAAACTGTGGATGCAGTCTCAAAAGAGCTGTTGCCTGCTTCTCGGCCAAAAACTCTACAAGCTCTCATCAGCCCAAGGGTGGCAATGTTTACCCTGCTCCAAGACGCCTCTAAGAGTTTTGTGCAGCAGTATTTTGTTTTGGAGATTAGAGAACTAGTTCTTAGGAGATAGGAGGTTTTTAGCAGGCTTTAGTAGCGTCCTAGACTTTAATTATTACTAGGAAAAACAGCCTGTGAAATTCCAGGAAGCAAAGACTACTGTACGTGCTAACAAAGCCACGATTTGTGGTAAGAATTAGCTCTGAGGCAACAGAGAGAAATTCTGATTTTGACATTCAGGTTTTGTAGTAATGAAACAAGTCTCTGGGTTTTAGCTGCTCGGCTGCAGCACAAAAGTGTTTTCCAGCCAATCGGTGCACAGGACACGCTTTCGTGGGTTTCTAATCTTGTTCTTTTTTTGCCTTGTTCTGACTTTGCTAAACAACACACATTGTATTAGCAGAGCAATGCATATTGATGTTTCCTAGTATTACAGTGAAAAGGGAATACTGATCTCCTTGCTCCCATTATATGTTAGCATTATCTCCCTTCAATGGATTACTTGGAGTTTATAGGCATGCCCCAGAGTGATTTGTAATCACCATCTTTAGCTCCTCTGTCCTTGCAAGGAAAATACTAAATAGTTCACTTGCATGTCTTTGCCATTTGCTGAAATGACATTAAATATAATGATGAAGGGCCATATTCTGCTATCCCTTGTGTTAAAAAACCTGGGAATGAATGGAAATCATAGCATAATTTGTACATGTAGCAAAACAGAATACAGTCTGTCAACAATCAGAAAATGTCTGAAAACATACTGGGAGAACTTTCACTCCATTAAGTAGTAATTTAAAGCTAGGATGCTCCCCATTCACCTCCTTGTTATGGCTCTGAAAATTGTGGCATGTTTTGGGTGTCAAGACCCTCATCTCCTTTGTGAGCTTAGGTGAAGGAGGCAGATACAGGTGTGCGTGAAGACATTATAGATAAATGAGCCAAATTCAGCTGGAAAACAAAACCTTTGGAACCCTGTAGGAAGCCACACTGATGGGAAGGGCTTTATTTGTATTCACATGGGGAAGATGGTATTTGCTTTTGTTTCTGGACTTTCATACACTGTGCTTTTCCCTGAAAGCAAAAGTCTTTAAGAAAACTTGTAGGGCTGTCTTTCTGTTTTTCTTGTCTTGCTGGGGATGGTTATTGCTCGTCCCTCATTTCTGTGGATTTGTGGGTTCTTCATTGCAGTGCCTGATTACAGGTTCTGTTAGATGACAATTAGAAGTTTTGAGTCACATTTTTCAATCTCAAACCAGACCTGTCACTTGTTTGATCCTTCGCCTTATGTATTTTCTTGCAGGGAAGAGAACCTCCAAAGTCTGGGAGTCGTGGTACAAAGCATTAAGTTAGAGACTGAAAGAGAAGCTTTAATAAACTGCCACGGTCATGCTACATAGCAGAAATCAGGATGTGCTGCTGAAAGGTTTGCTTTAATGTCTAGACTATAGATGTTTTTGCTGGATAGCACTTGTTCAGATATTGATTGTGGGGAGAAAAGCCTCTCTTTTCCCAGTCAGCTTTTATGTGGGAAGCAGACGATGTGAGAGCATCCTGGATATTTGAAAATATAAAGTCCTGATAAGATAATACACCTCCATTTCTATTAATGTTGCTGTTGAAAGCCAGAAAACAGAAAGTGGCAATGAATATAAGAAATGCTTCAGTTAATGTAAGGGGAGAGACGAGAAACAATTCCATTATCCGCTTTATTCTGGGGAATTTATGGTGAGAGCTGAATGTAGTATGTGACAGATTTCAAACGACATAAGTCATTCAATGCACACTAATGCCTCTACTAGAGAAATACATATGAAACAGTTTTATGACTGAATTTCAATATGCAGTTATAGACAACATTGCCAGTGGAAGGTTCTGCTTGGTGGTTGCCAGGCTATGGTGTTCTTTGAACTTTCCTGTTCGAGAGAACGCAGTGAAGTGTTCAGCATTAAAGTTTAGCTATGATCCTTCAGTCTCATACATATGTCACTCTTGTGCTGTATTGATTTTACACAATTTAGGAAGACTTTGAAATAAAAAAAAAAATTATTTTCATCCTTCTCTGTCTGTCTCTGTCTGCAGAATATTTAAAAACCTTGTTAGATATTCAACTACATATGTGTGTATGGATATGGATATGGATATGGATATGGATATGGATAGATATAGATATAGATATAGATATAGATATAGATATAGATATACATATAGATAGATATTAATAAGGGTGACCTTATTTGCACCTTATTTCCTTACTTTGGAGATGCTTAAATGTATAATAATAACAACATTTTAAAAGCAGTTTTGGAGGTTTATCTAGGTATATTAGATTTCTGCACCATTTCATTCGCTGCCAGCAAAACAGTGAGAAGTTAAGGTCAGAAATAGCTAAGAAGAATACTTAAAATACAAATTTCAGCTTATGTTTTCTGCCCAAACAGAACGAGTCAGTGAAGTCAGTGGCTCCTGTGGCTCCCCTCGGTGCCGCGCTGCTCGTCGGGCAGGAGATGGAGCTGTTGATCAGCGCTGCTGATCGCTCCCAACAAGGGGATGATGAGCCTGCCACCACCTCAGCCCTCCTTCGCCGAACTTAAAAAGAAGCAGCCATCTGGAACTTATTCCAGGATTTGAATTCAGTCACTTTAGTGCTAAACAGTGACCTGTCGAGCAGTTTAACCATGTTACTCTCCCCCCTTTTATGCAAATCAGAGAAAACAGCCAGAGAGATTAAGAGGTATAAAGTGATAGGTAAAATTTTGTTACCTGCATTGAAGCATAGCATGATCTGTGAAAAGGGAAAAAAAGAAAAATCAGCATAAAATATCATTTGAGGAAGTCAGAGAAACGATGTTGTAGGATAAGTGAGAAATAGATTCAGATATTTTTTATCCAGATGTTCCTAGACTTATAAAAGTTTCCATTCAGTATAGGTTTCATATGGGAAAAAAATCTTCCTTTTGCAGTAAAGTTCGGTGTTCTATTTAAAATTTGTAGTAGCTTTAGTTCTTGTGAAACACTGGACACATCAGGCCAGCGCTTAAAAAAATATTCATAGAACAAGAACCTGCATTATGATTTCCTTCCTCATGCTGTTCTCATTATGTAGGAAAATAACCCTTGAGATCAGAGCTAAAAGACTACTTGTAGGCAGCGTGGACATTTCTAGTGATAGCCTTATTCAGGATTCACACTGCAGTGGTTCCCTTTTTTCTCTTGTTCTCTAAATTTCCCTTCTAGCTAACTTCTCTGAGACTATTATAACCACTAGGAACTGCAGGCTTGCTTTTCCATAGGACTAAATGGATTCAAGGTGCATTGATTTTTGTCTACAGGGTATTAGGATGTTATTAAAGGACTAGACCATAATTTGGAGTCTTAGTTGTTAGGTTACCCAAAAGATGGGTCCAGTTCTGTGCTACTTCTTCCTCATGCATGCAGAGTCTGTAGGGACTTCCTCTTCTGCACCAATCTCTCATCCACCTCACATCCACCTCTCATCCACCTCACATCCTGTTTTTCCTTTCCCAGAAGCATTGCTGAGCTGGCTTGAGGCCTGCAATCACAAGCAGACATTTCTTTTTCCCCATAATTTTTTCTTCCTTCCACTATGAAGGGGAAAGAGGGTGTGGTTCTCATTCCCAGTGGGAGCTAATCCTGCAGTGTAAGAAAATAAGAATTGCTCAACTAGATGAGAGCCAAGGGTCACCTTGTATAGGTATAGGATCACATGCCCACTTGGCAGGGGCAGAGCAAAAAAAGTTTAAGAAGGAGCATAAATGTAAGGCAGGCTTTCTCCAGACAGTGTAATCTCATTTTGAGGCAGTCAGCAGTTTATGCTATGCCTAAGCAAATGACTGTCTTCTTTAAAATTCCTACTTCTCTTTAATACAATTTATCTTCACATTCCTTTCTACTTTTGATTTTCACAGCACATTGCAGTGGTGGATCACAGTTCACCATTTAATGGGATGATGTCTTATTCTTCTTTTTACATTTAATTCCTAATTATTCATTACCTACGTCTTCTACACATCATTTTTCTCTACTCTACAGCCCTTTTTCATACTGCCTTCAAAACTGGGTTATCTACAAAAGAGTCCTGCTCCATGTTGACTCTGTGAACTGTTCAGGACTCTTATGTACAGAGTGGTCATTGGCATGTACTAAGGGAGAAAAATCAAACTACGTCTTTGAATACCAAAACATCAATGTTAGTACCCACAAAAAATGTTATCCTCAAAACTGTGTATATGCAGTGACTGAATATCTTAAAAACTCTTTGGCACCAAAGTGTGCTAGTTCACTATTTAGAGAAGACAAAGAAGAAATGACAGGTAAGTCAGGCTGCTTACCCAAAGTCACAGTGCCACAGAAAAGACAATTTACAAGTTCTGGACCTGTAAAATAGCACTACCTCCTCACCCTTGTGGAGGTACTTACTTTACCTGCTGCACGTTTTCATTACGAAATTGTTGCACTTGGGTTTGTCATTTTGGGTGGCAATAACAGAAAAGTCCTGACTCCAATCCACAGGGTACTGGATACCCACGAAAAACATCCTGTTCAAGGTGACAGGGTTTACTCTTTCAGTGCAAAAAGTTTAACAGCTTAGTTGCTGTGAGATCCCCAGGTTCTTAGCTGGACATCCACTAGAGAGATTAGAAATGAGAAAAGGTGACATTTCAAGTTGCTGCTTGTATTTGAGAGCCTTCAGTGCAAATTACTAAATATGAGACTTCTCCATCAGGAATCCTTGGAGACCATTGTTATTTTCCACAGTGTTTTCAAGTGCTTTCAAAAAATTGGCCTACCTGATATTTCTCTATGTAACTACTCTTTTTGTCTATTTGCTCCTCACCTGTTTTTCCTGTGACCTGTACTTTCACTTTCCAAATTGATTTCACATTTTTTCTTAAGAAAGAATAAAACCTGTAAAACTGTTTCTTTTCTTGGGCTTCTTCTTTCCAGGAGACTTGTTCAGATCTGTGGTGTAAAAATAAGTTTTCCGCTAGATTTCCTACTTCTGCTGTTATACTTAGTCTCATGGTATTTAACATAATCACTAGAATATAAACAATGTTTTTGACTTTTTGGTCTTGTGCCCACAAAACTCACGACTACATGTATATATACATAAGCAGAACACATGTATGTCCTCTGAGGGCAACCATACCAGAGGTTTCAGGATTAAAATCTTTCTGTATGAATCTTTGACTAAGTGGTTAAATTAGATTGCATTGGACAAAAAAGAGGGTTTGTGTTTAAAACCAAATCCTCTTTTTTGGGCACAGCCCTTCTTCTGGGAAAGAGCAGCACTGAACCCTTGCCTCTCAAATGAAGATTTAAATAATATAAATTGCAAGCTGAGGACCTTCAAAACATCAGGAAGCTGCACGAAGAATGTAAGGGGCACAGTCATACAACTGAGATGTGCTGTGTAGAATGCTTTGGTGTTTGGAGGCCTACATTCACTCCTGGTTATGCATAACTAGGTCTGCCCTACCATTCTCCCATTCCTTTGCATGTGGCTGAGAGATATCCCCGTACCATGGTGTGGAATAGGTGGCCTTGACAGCAAAGCATTTTCTATGACTGACTTAGGCATGATGATTTTAACTTGCCGACCTGGTAAACTGAAGTGCAGAATGCTGCAAGTTTGGTGAGGCTATTGTCATTTTTTACATTGTTGCTACCCCTACATGATTTGCTGAGTGGCAAAAGGTATGCACTAAATCTTGATGCTTTCTGCCTTTGAATATTATACCATTTTCATTGTACCATTTTTCCTCAACAATGGGATAATGAAGAAGAACATCAAAAACGGTACCTCAACTGAAGAGTTTTATACATGTCTTAGTTTCAATAATTACTATGACTTTCAGCAGTTTTTAAATGTTCTCCATGAAATTGCAGTGATGTGGCATGATATTCCAAATCTTTGAACAACTGGTGAATTCCTGGAACAGTTTTTCATTAGATGTCTTCCAAAAGTGTGGGTGTTGCTTGTATCAGAAATACTGATATGTACAGGCTAATGATTTGACCTGCTATTACTTTTCACATTCCTCCAGAATAGTTACTGAATTTATTTTCAAAATTTAGGAATGATTTCTCACAAAAGCTTTGCTTTCATCTGTTGACTATATACTTTTTTAGAGCACACTTTCATGGTAAGTTACTTTAGTACTTGCTGCTTACGACATAAATGGAAAATGTTTCTAGACTCTAAATATTAATCTCCTTATTGCCACTCTTTGAACAGAAAAAGAATGTGCACTGCCAGAGATTCAGCTTGGATGCTGTATTTTCCCATGATAAATATCTTTTCCATTTCTTCAGCCCTGCAAAGTACTTTTGTCCTTTATTTTCCACTAATGCTTATGATAAAAAATTAAATTACTGTTCATCATTTCAATAAGTTTCCCTCAGAGAATCTCTCTTAAAGAACAAACATTTAAAAGGAATGCAGAAGCTTTAGTTTTATACACAGCCCTACTATATTATTCATTGCAATGCATTTTTAATGTCACAGAAAGAAAAGTAAAATATATTTTAATTTCTGAGACTAGGCAGCCAAGTGATCCAGGGAATCACAAATTCACAAAGGCTGAAGACAAATGCATATAGTGCAAAATAAACCCCACACCAAGCCCAAACCTTTCTAGCCTCTGGTAACCTGAAGGTTTTCATGAGAGATTTGTGCAAACTCTTGCTGGTTGAAAATCTCCTGAGACTGTCACCATGGTGCACAGATGCTGGGAACCTCTGACCTAGAAGCATTCAATGTGTTTCAGACACTCTTTTTTTCAGTGAAGAAATAGGTCAGCAAGAAGATAATAAAAGAAAAAAGGCTGAAAACAAAGCTACAGCTATTAACATAGCTGTTGGGATTATGATAAAGTTTTCTCCTGTCTATTCTCCCTCTTTTTACTTCTTATAAAGAAATCAATCTTTTTTTCTTTTGGTACATTTGTTCATAAACAAACTCATTTTGACTAAATAATTGCAATGATTTAAGTAAGATTCCTCTATATTGTTTGAAACCTGGGCAATATTTTACAAGAAAAAGGAATGAATAATATTCTTTACTTTGTTTATGAATTGTCAGGGCTAATGCTTTTCTTTGTGTTGTATTCTCTTGGAATTCAGCCATTTATCTTCAATCGACAAGAGCTACAGCATCTAGTGAAGAATCGATTTACAAACCCCTCTGAACATAAGACTGCAGATTAAACCTTATGGACACTATGTTCTTCAAACATGAGCACACCTTTTATGCTCTACAATGGTGGAATAACATCATTGTTTGATATAATAAATGAAAAGCAGAGCGGGATTTTCAGCTTTTATTCTGTGATTCGCAACAAAGCATCTAATCAACTGTAATTTTCAAGCATGCATTTTGAAGTTTGGAAATGTGTATGGTTAGTGGATATTTCCACAGACTAAAAAACTTAATTTGCATTGTAGTCTGCCAAACATCTGATAGCAACCCACCCATTACATGAGACAAAACCCATCAGAAATTCAAGAACAATAGACACAGTTTACTTTTAAATAGTGACTGTGAGGGCTAATCACTTAAAAAACATAATTATTTTAATAGTGAAATCATCATATTACAAAAGCAATTCTTGCAAAATGGTAACTTATTATTATTTCAATTGTCCCTTATGGATTATTAAGATCTTATTTTAATAGAAGAGAGGAATGTTTGTCAGTGCAGGTAGTTGAAATTTTTTAAAAGGGGCTGTTACTTTTTTAAAACAAGATGTTGTGTTGCCTGACAAAAATACTTAAACTAATGTAATTCTTGGTAACATTACTGCATCCTCGCTCAGTCATTTCTTTCTCTCATATTGTCAAGGGCAAAGTTCAGATGCCTTGAGATGCACAGTTTGATTACAGGCTGCAGGTGGATTTCTCCTGAAGATATTGGAAGGTTTTATGGAATTCACCATTTACCCACACTAAAAGGAAGAGAGAACACTCTATTATTAGTAAAGGCATTGGATGTTGAAAATAGGAGAGTAGAAAATGCTGTTGTTCACGAAAATGTTTCCCTGTGGGAAAGAGGGTTAAGTGGAAAAAAACCCCAACTTTGAGATTCCAAAATTGGCTGTAGTTGAAACCAAATTCAATTTTGATAGAAGGAAAGTTCTATGAGGAAGGCATTCAAGGTACCATTTAGAAATTTTTCAGTCCATTAATTCATGTTGATGAAGAAATCTCATTACAGACTAGACAAGAAATATTCAGGGAAGCAAAACTAAATGTAGGAAAGAAAATTTTTAGAAGATCTAAGGACAGAAATAGCTGGGTAAGCTTTAAAAAGATTAAGATACAGAAAGAAATCATACTTCGGGGAAAAGCTGCAAGTCTGATGACATCATTGTAAGGAATGAAGGCATTTCTAGAATGAGACTCGTAAAAAGAAAGAAAACTCAATTTAAGGAGATCAGAAGTATAGAACTTTAAACTAGATTTAAAGGGGGGTGGGGACAAGGCCAAAAGAGCTAAGCTGTGGGAAGAGGGGAACTATGGCAAGGGAAAGCCTTGAGCAAGTGGGAGCAGTCAAAGACATAACCACGGCACAGGACTATGGAGCATCCCTATGAAGAACTACCGGGATATTGAGGCAATTAAATTCTTCTGTAAAGTGTCTATACTTTAAGAGGGGTCTGAGAGAGATGGTTGACATTCAAGGATCACACAGACAAAGATGGTTAAGGGTCTGGAGCTCTTATGAGGAAAGGTTGGGAGACTTGTGAAAAGACAACTGAAAAGGTACCCCATTATTGTGTTTAAATTTGCAAAGGGAGGGTGTTTTGCGGAGAAAAGAAGAAACCTCACAACTTCATA
>JAHXMQ010000807.1:35652205-35672822 GCA_020466415.1 Ammodramus savannarum pratensis
ACTTCACCTAATTCAAAATGAATCTTTACCCTGTCTCAAGGGTGTCAAGAGGATGGGTGCAGGCTGCTCTCAGTGGTCTCAAGCAATAGGACAAGAGGTAATGGAGGCTGAGGCAGAAACTGATGCTTAGGAGTTCCACCTGAACATGAGGAAGAACATCTTTACAGTGCAGTGACCAAGCACTGAAACAGATTGCCCAGAGAGGGTGTGGAGTCTCCCTCACTGGAGATATTCTAGAGCTGTCTGGATGCAATCCTGTGCCACATGCTCCAGGGATCCTGGAGCTCTCTTGGGCAGAGAGATTGGACCAGATGAACCACTGTGATTCCTCCAAACCTGACCCAACCTCTGATATTGAGAATAATGAAAAATTGAAAGAATGCACAAAATGGTTAAGCTGAGAATAATCACTATGACTAAAGAAAAATGTGATGCTAAGGAAACTTATTAGTCAATTTTGGTGGAATAACGTAGGAGAGGAAGAAGAAATATGAGGGAAAGGAGTACATTCATAGTGGAACTGACTTGGTAAAAAGATTCTGCTGAGATTCAAATCAGGAAAGCAAATCAGGTGAGCAAAATAATTTGCAGACAGAAAGCATTTTAAAAAGTAAAAGGGGAGGACAGCTAGGGTAACTTCAAACCAGACTGAAGCTGCAGTGGTTGGGTATGTATGCTCTGCTGACTGCTGAAGAAAGCAAGAAGCCAACAATGATGTTTGTCCTTTTCATTGACTTTTGTTTCAGCTTGTTTGGAAGCAATCTGAAAAGCTGCAAAGTCACATGGCATTCAGATAGTGTAATTGCAAGTATGAAAGTTATGTTTGAAGACTCTTGCAGCATTAAAAAAAAAAAATTAACAAGTCCAAAGCCATATAAATATAATATAAGAAAGCATAGAATCACTACAGCTTTTCATCATATTCTTAAACTAGACAGTAAGAATGATAAATGAGGTAGAGAGCATGACTTGAGATAATCTAAAGTTAAGGTCCTTAACTAACACAGATGACATCACATAGCTGGAAAAAAATGCTTGAATTATTGATGAATCAAATTAATAATTAACCTTGGAAGATTGGTTTGGTCAACTTTGACTCATAATAAATGCCAAGAAGATGAATTGTCTGCAACAATTCAAAAGAAGAAATAGGAAGGGCAAGTGAAATGTGGCATTTGTGAAGTCAAAGAATATGCAAGAATCCTTATGCACACAGGAACCTTGACCACTGCTGAGATTTCCTTACAGATGAGAATAAAAGAAAAGGTGCTTCATATGAGCTGAGGAAACTACAAGCTGACAAAAACTTGACTTCTGTAAGTGCAAAAATACCAGATCTGTGCACTGCTCGTCACCATTACTCTATGGGCCAGAGGCACTTGCATCACCTGAGAGAAACAACTTAGGCATTTGGCATTACAACAGTTTGAAAGATGCTGAGCATTCACAGAATCATAGAATGCTTTGGGTTGGAAGGGACCTTCAAGACCAACTACTTCCAACCCCCAACATCATGGAGTGGGACAACTTCCATTAGAATTTGTCAGAGCCCCATCCAACATGGTCTTGTACCATTTTAAAGTGAAATTTGAAAAGATTAATGTTAAGTGAGACAATGTGAATATTAAGTGAAAAGATTTTCTATGAAGAAAATTAAAGGAAAATTCTATATGAAGCCAAGGAAACCCATTGTATATATTGAAAATACATAACTATACAAGAGGCTGCACTAAATGGAAATTCACCAGAGAGCCTAGTGCTCAGCTGTCTGTTACCTGATATTAGGTCAGAGGTTTATAAAAGAAGGTGGCCTGTGCAGGAGTGACCTGTACAGCCTCTCTTGTCTGAAAAGATATTCTGTGATGAGAACATGAGAAATGGACAAAACCAATGGATAACTTCATTCTTTGAACAAATTATTTAACTTCTCAACACAAATGAAGGGGAATAGTATCCTCTGAGACATTTTCCTTCTTCAGACATATGTACTAGACAGTATTTGAATTTGTATTTGAATTAAGTTCATTATCTTTTTTTTATGCTTCAAGTGGAGTGGAATTTGGCAAGGACAGCCTTTTTTTTCCCCTTAGTTGGTTTTAAACAGTGAAAACACAAAACCTCTCCTTCTGGTGAATCTCATACAGGGGAATTTGAAAGGCACTTGTTGTGTACCAGATGGATTAGGATACCATGCATCACTTGCAGGATTCTTTACCCTGGTTCTGATGTTTGCTGGTTTTGCAGTACAGAAAATGCTGTTTCACTTTTTGGGGATGGGTTTGGGATGTCAACAATTTACTATAGATATGAGATAAAAAGAAAATATTTTCTCATTTTCACCCTGCACTCCTGTTCATATGGCATTAGCTGTCTATATAAAATGTAGGTCTTTTTAGACTTGTGCTTTTTGATATATTCTCTTTTCTGGAAAAGACTCATATGTGGAAGTGGGGAAAAAAAGAAAAAAAAAATAGAGAAAAAAAGAAAAAAAAAGAAAGTAATGACCATGTACTAATTTCTTTCCAAAACATGAGTATTCTATGGATGTTGCAAGAGACAGCCACATAGCTGGGCCTCAAGAGCATGGTGAACTTTGAGGGCAGGGTGTTTCGTGTGCAGCAGTGTTCCTTCTCCCATTCCTTATGTCAGTGTAAGCCATAGCAGGTAATTTAGTCGGTCTCCTGCAACAGAGTTTGTTCCTGAGGCCCTATTATTCAATGTGTAATCTTGTTTTAAACATGCTGGTTAGTTTGTGCAAAAAGTTGGTCAAGTAGTCTCAGGATTTAAATTTTTTTTTTATTATTCCTTTTGTTGCAGACTGTCTGTAAATAAACAGGTGTAATTTCACACATGATTTATTCAGAATTTAGGTGTGATGCATGGCTTCACAACAAGTCTGCTCTGATTGCCTAGCATTTTTCTATTTGATTGCGCAAATTCCCTTTTTCTAACTCTGCCCCATGAAGCATTTCTAAACAGAAAGGACAAAAGTCGAGTTACAAGACAACAGAGAAAGTATTTTGGACTCAAAAATTTTGGCACATCATAAACATGTGACATTCCCTGTCAGTATGCATTTTTCTAGGAAGGAAAATGGTCTGCCAAATATGGAGCTCAAGAGTCGGAGAAACCTGAGCTTTAATTCAATGTTCCTAAACTCTTTTTGTTTATGACAAGCATTCATTGCAAACTTTTCATATTCTTTTGTCACCGAACAAATTTAGGAAGACTATAAGCTTTCTAAAGAAAAGCATTTTTAGTTTCCCAAACAAGTCATCACTGCTTCCAACAGCAGTCTGGCACCTTTTGCTTTAAATGGGCAATGAATAGACTACAGAGTTTATACTGTTAGCAGCAGGTTTTCCTTAAATATGATGTTCATAGAATAATTTATTGCAAATGTTTTATGTAACAACCATTAAAAATATATTTTAAATGTTTTAAAACCAGTTATTCTTCTTTATCAGTTAGCTAAAAATGTTAAATAGTCCTTTATGCAAAAAAATCTTGTAAAAGAAAGCTTGATTTTATTTGCTTTTTCCCCAAATATTTTTGAAATAAAAAAGAGATATAACAAACATATATAAAAAAAACCTAAAACCAAAACCAACCATGTCCTAAACAACCAGAGTACAAGTCTGAGATACTTGACAAGAACATTATGCTCTCTGTCTTTCATACCAAGCTTCCTGACCTGAAGAGGTTGCTTGACCTTCACTCTTTTGTAATGCTGAATGCCATTTAAAATGTGCTCTGGGAGTTAAACAAAGGGAAGATCTCTTAGTAGTCCATGGTAGTTGAATGGACAAGGTGTCAGCAGGCTAATTGAACTTCTATCCCAGCTCTATTAGTCGCTTACCCCTAGGACTAAAATCACTTGTCTTCCATGTATTCTACCTTCCTCTCCAAGTTTTAGACTGGAATGTCTGATAAGGCTAAAATAATTTTGGAAATATGTATTTGTACAGAGCTTGACACGATAAGGGGTTGATCCATTTTGGATGCTTGTGTACAGCTACTCAGGACTGAAATCATAAAAGGCATTTGAAGGATAATTACTATTTTGTTCCTTGCAATAAAACTTTCTTATTGAATACCCGCTTCACCTTATTCCAGAGCCCTGCCTTGCAGTTACTGACCCTTCTTGTTGTGTCAATGCCAAATTTTTGGTAGGGTAAAAAATATTAACAAGGAAAAGTTCACACTAATCTGCTCCACAGACACAAAAACATTTCTTTAGATGATTCAGAGGGGCTGAAGGATGAAGTAGGAAGCTGAATTCTGTGTGTATGCTGTTACTCAGGTGTCTGTGAGAAAATGCATGAACCTTAATGAAAACTTTGTAGATTAATGTCTGTATCTAAGCTGTTCGTTCACCACAGCAGGTAGCTAAACACCATAGAACTGATTGCACACTCCCTCCCCACCATCTCCCAGAAAATGGAAAATAAAAATAAGAAAATTTGAGAGTCAAGAGAACTACAACATAAATAATATTATTATTACTATTATTGTTATTATCAATTATTATTACTACTACTACTAGTTACAGTAAGATAAAATAAATGAAGAATACGTGGAAGAAGAGAGAAGAAAACAAACCAAGTCATGTTAAGTCAACCACTCACCACCTGCCATGAGCAGACTGATGCCCAGCCAGTTCTTGAGAAAAACGTGGTTAAGCCTCCTGTTGGGTGATCTGCCCAGTTGTATCCTCTCCCAACCTATTGCAGAGAACTCCAGTCTATTCACCTGGGGACACAGAGTGAGAAACAGAGGGGACCTGACACTCTGCAAGCACTGATCAGCAGCAGACTGAAGGTTTGTGTTCTGTCAAAATTATTTTGGTCAAAACTTGAAGCCTCATATGAGCTGCTCTGAAGAAAATTAACTCTATCCAGGTCCAGCACAATTTATATAATACAGAATTATTAATTTTTTTCCTTCTGGCAAGACCAAAGTCAGAGTTATTGCACATCTTTCCTCTATAATAGCTGATAAGCAATTAAAAGTAATCTAGGGGCTGTAGATCCCTTGCTCTTCTCAAGGTGATTGCAGAAAAAACACAGAATCTCAAATTAAAGACCTTGCATGGAAAAGCTTGCCCTTTTCAAGGACAAAAAGCATCTCACAAGCTGTTGCATGAAGTGATTGCCCATATGGTTCCACAGAAGTTACATTATACCTTAGGTCTTAAAAATATATATTTATGTTAGCTGCAGTGTACTAAATTATCTGTTTATACAGCTGGGTGATAATCTCTGCTCAGATACTGTGTTTGAAAAATCAGGTTCTTTTATTTTGTGAAAATGATTTGCAAATACATAAAATTGATGGAAGGGGGTTTTTTGTTTGTTTCAAATGATATCTCTCCAAGACCCTTTATAGTACATTCAGGTTCAAAGTGTTTTGTTGCAGTAATATAGACCTAAAAAACAACTGTATATTGAAAGTTTTCTTGGAGACCAGCAGAAAATCAAGCTCACAGGGACTTTTTAGCCCATTACCAGCAAGTTTCAACCACCCTAACCCTCTTTTTAATGTGCAGTTTTTCCATAACATCACACTTTTTCCACGTCCCGTGATGTGTTTTTAATCTAAAGCCTACAAACTTGGCATATTCTGAAAATAATATTTCTATCTTGTTTCCTTTTCTTTCCCCATGGAAACATGTCTGAGCTCCCACTGCTCACAGCAGCTTGTAAAGCTTTGTGTCTGCTGACAGATGTTATACAGAAATCAGCAAAATGTGGTGTCTACCCAGCACTGTGGGATCTTGAATCACCTCATGCAGATAAGCTCATTTGTGTTATATGATTATATCAATAACATCTAGGAAGATGGTTGAGAGGCACAAAATTGTTAGCAGTACCTTTGACAACACACCCTGAAAATATGATTCCTGGAATACATCACTGTTGTTCAATATTGAGGAGCCCAGAAGTTGAAAAAAAAGTTTTTGTGTTTGAAAGAAAGCTTATTGGCTCAAATAGACATTTTAAATATTTGAAAAGCTTACAAATTAATTCAGCTATGCCAAATAAATTAATGATGTTATGATCAAATAAATACAAAAGTTAATTCTAGCAGTAACTTTTAGAAAAATGAGTTTTCGTGTATTTGTTTTCTTAGGCAAATAAAACTGTCCCAGAGGAAACTCACAGTGCTTTAAAGTTCTTAATTTCCTTGGGCCACTTCTACCACATGCTCTCTCTTCCTGAAGGAAGATCACACCATTCTGAAGGTGTGATCCAAGTTTTTTCTATTGGGCACTGAAATAGAGGGACAGGCATAATTGTGTTGGGAGAAACAATTCGGTTTTATGTAGAATTTCTAAAGAAAATTCCTTTTGAGAAAGTAAAGGTTTTTTTCAGTAACAGTATTGATTCCTGTCAGAAATTATTACATCTTCTAGTGTGCTGCCAGGTAGAAATTATATTTATGCCCTTGTGGGAACTGTAATAAAAACAGGTGATTCAGATGGCTCTGTACATTGGACTAATAGTGTATATGAGTAATAATGTTTATTATTATGCACTAATAATATATATAAACAGCAAAAGTAGCTTCTGCATTGTCTATGGACCATATTCTTGTGACATTTATAAATGATGGGAAGTAAGTGACAAACTGGCTAAAGAGAATATTTTAAAAAATGATATTTTTATGGCATTTTATTTGGCAAAGTGTTTGAATCTTCTGCACTCTTGATGCCTGGGGTGATGGAACACACAATTTTACTGTGATACAAATTCTACTAATTAACAATGTACAAAAAAAAGTTTGCACTGACTAAATAGTGTGCTGAAAATGTTTAATTCAGCTATCATACTTTGAAACTGACTTTGGTTCTTCTTTCAGCTTTTCTACCTTTCAGCTTTTCTGCATAAAAGAGTTTCATACTTAGCAGTCACCAAGACTTCTGAAGTCAGTCAATTTGTATTGCTATTTATTTTAAGAGAAGGAAGAACCTTTGGTTTCTGGCCGACTTATGATGCGGCCTTGGTTAAAAAAAGAACATGAAAGTAAACAGGGTTTAACAAATTTTTCAAACTGTGCATTGAATATTCAGCATGTTGTAACTGTGAGTAACATGGATGTTTTATATCATGCTAACATAACTCAAAGATAAATGCCCTTGATAAACCCTATCATATTCACACTTTGAGTATAAAGTGTTGAAATAAAAAGCTGATGAAGCATAAAGTGTCTAAGTAGCATGTTATTTTCAACATTTTATCTGTCGTTTGCCATTTATTTCAACACTTCATAAAGTACATTAAATACTCATCCACCAAGTAAGTGTTTGAGGGCCTGAGGACATAGAGATTCCTCTGAGCAACAGCACTCACTGGGACAACACCAGTGGGTCAGAGGAGAGGAAGACAGAATTCACAGTGGATGTTACAGGGCTAAAGGCTGCAGGGTGATCTGTGGATATCCAAGGGCAGTGGAGGTGTGAAACAGCACTGAGGGGGTTCCAGACAGAAAGGTCTTCAGGAACAACATGAGTTTAGCTGAGGATAGCAGGACGTGGCCATGCACCTTTCACACAACAGTGTGAACATGCAATGGTGAGGTGTCGCTGCCTGCTCACAGCAGCAGGTAAATGTGGGAGCCTGGCTTGCAAGATATGTTGCACTGACCCCATCAATCCTGAATATGCTGTGGGCAACCCACTCAATTCTGTCCAATGGAATATTCCTTAGACTGTGCCACTCATCTTTCTGAGGCACCTTTTGTGCAATTCCACAACCGTTTCAGAAAAAAAAAAAGGGGTTTAAAGGATTTTATGGCCAATTAAGAACTTGTCTACCTGGTAATCGAATTTATTTGAGGTCTGAATTTAAAGTGTATTCGTTAAAGTGCATTGAATCCTCATGTGGGCATCTTTTGAAGTGAACTAAGTGAAATACTGCCACTATATTTCTGAGGCTGCCTACATGACTGTTTAATGTTCTCCAAATACTTCAGCTTCAGTCTTGTAACTAATTCAAACTTATACATCTTGGTATCTTTGATTCAACACCCTTGGAAACGAGATTTTCAACATTTTTTTTTTGGTGAGGCATTTTAGAGAAAAAAGGTAGCAGTAGATGTGAAAGTATTTCCCATGTTTTAATTTCACAGAGTTACATCAATACTTGTGTGTGCAGGAAGGCAGGAAAGTCAAATGATTTCTCCTTGGCTATTTTCTTTTTTTCCTCCTCAACACTTTATCACAGTCTGGCACTATTAGTTGCAGAACCCACCCCAGGTACTGCAGTCCTGTGGTGTGTGTACCTATGTGGTACCTATGATGTCTTGAAAAGGCTGCCTGAAACAGAGGCTAGACAAGATAAAGAGAGCAAAATCAGGTGTTTATTAAAGGTGCTCAAACAGGTACATCTTGGGTGGTCAGAAGCTTCCCAGAGGCTACACCCAAGATGGATAATGGTCAGGAGTTTTTCAGAGAGATGTTCGGTCCATTTACATATCAGGGCTTAATCTTCCAGTTACAGCTTCAGGTAATGAAATCACACCCCCCAGTTTGCTTCCCCCAATTCACTTTTATTTATACTTTTCAGGGCCTGAGACTGTAGGATGTCCTTGAACTTCAGGCCTAGAAGAATTGTTTTGTCTGACCAAAGTGTGAATACAATAAACTAACACTCTACATGGAGTTTAGAGCTATACACTGATGCACTACGGGATTTGAAAAATATAAAAAATAACATCCTACATCACATAAATTTCCAAAGCATGAGAGAGTTCAGCAGGGTCCTAAAAAGGCCATGCCTCACAGGCTTTGTGATGAGTTGTGTTCAATGACAGCAGTACATACAAGAGACAGCAGTATTTTCTCAGGGTTCATTGTGGAACATCCTGTATGTGGATTAGGCTTGAGTACTTCAATAGGAGCTTGTACTCTTTTCCTGGCAGGACAAGCAGAACTGAGAAACTCCCCCTTCCCACTCCCTGGAGTTTCATGAGCAAATTAAATAGGAATGAAGAGCTCCTTTACCTTAAATGTGGATATGTCTCCATTGACTGATACTAAAAATATACATTCATTCTGTGGTGTGAATGTGGTAAACTCCTGGCACAGGAAAAGAATAATTAAAACAGCATACACTCTAAAAAAGTTGCTTGAGCACACTTTGATGTTTTTCATGTTTGTACGGAAATTCATTGCCAACAAACTATTACTCACTACTTCAGAGGGTGAACAAAATTAAAGTGCATAAACAAGCCTAATTTAAGTCTAATATTGCAAATAAGGCGCTAAATGAGGCAACTTTGTGCTGGAAAAAAATGTTTTTTCAATATATTTTAAGACCCAAAAGCTACATTTCACAAAACAAATACATTTTTGTACAACAATTAAGTATAAACCCACTGCAACTAAGATAAACATTTACTTATTTTTCTTTTTTATAGACAAGACCCTTTAGAATAAACAAAAATTCTGTTGTCTGACCTACGTGATTACCTTTCTGGTAGAAAACATAAACTGAAATATTTAAAATTATTTAAATTGTTTCAAATGTGGCAGTTATCTCTTCATTAACTGCAGGGAGATTGAATCTTGCAGGGGTAGAAATTGCAATGAAGCTTCTCAGTGCTGATTTATGTTTGGTGGCATTGCATTCTACAATGATCTGGCACATCATATCATATGCTTTGTATTATTAACACACTTTAAATCAGGGGGCAAATTATCCTGTCCTAGTTCTGCTCACCTGTGTAAAATTGCTCTAAGGAGGATTTTTTTACCCTCCCAGCTTAATCTAGCCATTTCTCCCTCTTTTTGGGGTAGTGCAATGGAGGTTTTGGTAAGCAGCAGGGTTCAGTTTCCATTTTGTATGCCTCACAGGGCTTCTACGTGGCATTAAGAAGAAGGTTCCCTGGGGCAGTGTGAATAGATCCACCTGCTCATCCCAGCCATGTATAATGACAGCACTCCACTCTCTCTCTTTTCTCATTTTTTCCTTCCTGCTCCTGTCCACATGCTGCTGCTGCTGCTGTGTACTTTGCATCAGTTTTGGACTTCAATGTGAGCTAATCCAATCCACTTTCCTTGCAAAAAGACAGTGCAGAAAAAGCAAACAGAGAAACAAAAATGAAGGCTTTTTCTGTACTGTGAATTGAAGGGGCTTCAGGAAAGCTTTACTGACTCCTGGAGCTGGTGAAAAGGAGGAAAGGAACTGTGAAACTTGAGCTAAAATACATGTGGAGAAGGGGAGACCTCTGTTTGGATGGCAATGATATCTCAGACCGACTAGGCTTCTCATGGAAACATAGCTTACCTCTCTGTATAAATAATTCCTTGCTTGGTTATCACTCACCTGCAGTCCATTCTGGGAAAATTAGTTCACTGCTGTAAGCTGCTCCTATTTGAAGGATTCTAAACTACACTCTCTTGTTGCTTTTTTACTAATAAGAAATGATTGGTATGTCATTGATAATTTCTGAAACATAAAAAAATAAAAAGGTAAAATTGAAAGGCCAATATTAAATACAAAAACCCTGATGCTGTCAAACAATATTTATTTCAGAGACTAATGTGGATATGTATATATAAATGTATTAGTACTCTACCCCCCAAAGGATTCTATTCTACCATCAAAATGAGACTCTTTGGATTGTGGATTAAATATTTGGTCCTGGGAAAAACTTAGAAGCAGTGAATTGATTGTAAGAGAGAAAGAGAAACTTCTGACATACTCTCAGGCTGCATCCTGAAAACTGAAAGGTCTCATGAAAACTACCTGATGCTACTGAAGATCAGTATAACCCAAGACCAAGCACTCTGTTTCATAATTTTGTCTTTCCTCATTAAAAAATCCTGATTTCTCTGGTGCAGCAGAGCAGGTTCTGAGAGGCTTAATGATATAAGATTCTATATTAATAGTGCTTGACACTGATTTTTATATCCTACATTTAAGGATACTAATTTCAGAGGAAGGTATTTCTACTGTGCTGATTGCAAGGAGGCTTTTGCTGTGGAGACTGTTTCAAATACCATAATTTAATGATTTTCAATCATCCTTACGCTACAACACTCATAGATTTACACCTACTTTCAATAGCTTTAGAAAGCAAACTAAACTGTATTGAAGATAATTGACTCAAATAGAGGAGATTCCACAGGTGAAAACCACCCTTACTGCCAAAACGAATAGTGCTGGAGTCTGAATGCAGCAGCACTTCCCCTTCTCCCTTGTGACAGGGAGCACAGGCTGTACCTGCCCCACACCAATGCCTCCTACAGAAGCACCAGAGCACCCTCAGACCTTCCTGCTGCACAAAGTCTGACTCTTCTAAAGGAAGTCAGACCATGGAAATCCAAAAATGATTTGCCACACAGACATTGTAACAGCCATTATTTTCTTTCTTAGGAGTGTGGCTCCCATTCTATGGCATTAGAAACCATGGACACAGAAATGAAGGGGTGAGGCCCAGAGCTGACTGCACAAGGGGAGCTGATGCAAATGTACAGGCTGCTTCCTTTAAAACATGAGAGAAATAATTTGTGTGAATTGAAAAGCACATATTGAAGACAGCAATTGGCTTACTCCTAGGTAAATATGCCTTTGCTGGAATAGTTCTAAAATGCTTTAAGGGCTTAGCCAAGTTTTCAGAATTTCTTCATTTTTTTAGAGCTGAGACAGCTCTAACTTCTAAAGATCCACCTACTGCTAATTCTTCCCCCCAGCCACTTAAAAAGCCCATTCTGTATTATTGTCACTAATGGCAGCTGTGAAAGAGGTAGTTGCCACAAAATGCTGGGGTTGTGAAAGCTAATGGTATTGGTTTCAACTTGTACAGCTTCTCAGGGCTAGGATAGGGTTTCTGCTTAAACTGAACACACTGATGCTTGGACTAGTTTAATTCAGTGGAGGCTTTCCAGGCTTATACTCCTGACTTCTCAACAGGTCTCATACTAAAGGAACGTGGTCAAAAGGATGCAAATTTTCTGGTATGCTCTAAAGTGGAAAGGTCTTTTGTAACAAGAGAAGCTAGGAAAGAGGTTTCTGAAAGACCTGGGGAAAACTATTTAGCAATCTATTTATTACTTTCTGAGCATGAATTTTATTAAGGGCTGAAGAAGGGAGGAAGAAAACCTGAAACCACAAAAAAGAAAGAGAAGTGTTGCTTACGTATATAATTTCATCTATAAAATTGATAAAACCCATCTTAAGTAGGAGCACAATTTATCCCTATGCTGGAATCAAACAATGAGATGAGAGGAAGATTTAAATAAAATGGATGTCAGTGTACAGGTTTTAGGGATTTTTTTGCATTGCCATGAGATAAAGGGAAGTAAGGAACTCTTGTCTGGTTTAATTTTGTTTTATTACAACTTGCTGATCAAGTAAGATATAGGTAGGTATAAAGGAGGTAGAGCAAAGGTAATTTGTTCAAAGTGAAGGAAAATTATGTGGAGGTAAACTTCTCAAATTATGTTGTTTTTCTAATACTCCTTTTTTTGATTTTCTGCCTCAAGGGAGAAATAAAAGACTACCCTTTTGCATATGATAAATATGTTGGAGATGCTTGAAACAAAAGGCTATTTATGAATACTATTAGGACAGATTAACATTTCCTTGTTCAGTAAAAAGCAAATTTTTTTTTCTTTAACACTGTTATACTTAACTGCCTATTATCTATTTCTTCCTGAGTGTCATAAAGAATATACAAAAATATTAGCACAATTTTGGACAGCAAACCATCAGGTGAAATTTGGTCAGTTTTTCCTGTCAAAGCTGTTCCAGTTGGCATAAATTCCTTCAGTATAAATTGAGACTGAGGGAGAGAGATATAGAACAGGTAACAGTTAATAGTTTTGAAATGCCGCTAGTGCTTTTTAGGTGATAAAGTAACTAAATTACTGGCTGAAGAAATTTACTCATGGCTAATCAAAATATAAATGCTTTATCATACTTCTTTTTTCTTAAAAAAGAAGGCATATAATGTTTTGGTAAGATTTCAGTGTCCATAGATACAAATGTTATCAGTAACAAGAGCACATATGTGACTTCACTGCGTTGCTACTCGTTTCTTGTTTCCTTACTTTTCCTTATGCTGAAAGTGAACCCTTTTCGTTTGAATTAGGAGATGTTTTATTTATTTATAGCTGTATTTCTCAGCTAGAAATGTAACTGAAGATGTACTGTGAATATTCTTTGCCAGCTACCTGGAAAATAATGTGTTTCCATGCAGGCTTGTGGAGAAACAGCAACCATTTGGTATTATTGGATATTGTGTTTTGCTTACAGTCCAGATCAAACTAATATGGGCTTTCAGAAGTGGGTTCTGGTTACTAAGACTATCCACAGGCTGGGCACACTCTCTGCACCTTTATTTTCTCTGTGTTGCTTATTTCAGTACATTGAACATCTGAACATCTGACACTAAACTGAAATAAAATTGATAGCACAATGTTTTAAATGTGTATGTAACAATGTGTTACATTTTGGAGATAGTTTGCTCATGGGATTTCCACATGCATTATTTTCTCTAGTTTAAAAGAAAAGGTTACCAAGCTACAAGTTTGCAGTTATTACAGATGCATTTCAAAACAAAACAAAATGAAACGAATGTTAAAACACTGGAGACTCTGGTAAGTAAATATTTTTCAAAAATTTAGGTTAAAATATGGAAAACTTCTAACAAAATATTCATTAATGAGTTCTGTAAGAAGCATAAGTTGTGTACTGAACCAGCTTAATAGGTAGAAAAGTGTTTGTGTATTCAACAAATTACAGATAATCCCTGTGCCTTTAATGGACCCAACTAGGAGGTTTCCAATGGACTCAAATACCAGCTTCTAAAAGGTTGAACTGAATCGATATGCATGTTAGACAAAAACTGACAAAGATGAATTAAGTTGTTTTATCTAGCATAACCTTCCCTGGATTATTCATACATTACCTTCAACATGTCTCATGTGGTAAGAATGATTCAAGTTTTCTTTTTTGTTGTGCCTGTCATTCTGTCATATTTTAATGCCAACATTGTGTTTATTAGGGACATTTTGCCTAAAGGGTGGTGTGTTCATTTTTGCCTTTCATTCAGTGTAGAGAGAAAACATCCCTGTGTCCTTGTGTTTTTGCATAGCCTCACACCAACATCATGTAAGTGTGGCTTACTGTGCTGTCAAAATAAGCATCAATGATTTATAAAATGTATTTTGTTAGAACTTCTAACTCTGTTATTTTTCATTTTTAGTGACTTTTCTATTCCCACTTTGCTTCCTATGGTGCAACTAAAAGTCAGCAAGGAAAGAGTAGGCTCAGTGAACCAGTAAATTATTATGGTAGCCAAAGGTTCATGAAAAATTGTATTTCTTTAGGTGAGGATATTCTCTTAATATAAGAAAAATCAGCCCATGGACTGACATGACAATCATTAAGAAGATGCAAATCAGCTGGACATGTTATAAAAATACACTTATAGATACTGAAAAAGTGGCTCAGAAACTGTGGCCATGAATCCACTTTACTGAGGCATATCTTTATAAAGACCTCTAGGTAGGATTGCTGTATCACTGCTGTATCACTGTATCATAGTCAGCCCTTCTTCCTTAACACTTTCCCACAGTTGGAATTGCAGCTTTTCACCCAAGTAGTCTCCATTTTAACATGAAGATTCTCCAAAATCAAGAAAAAAAGTTGAAAAATGCAGAACTCATGAGTATCTTGTGAACCTGTAAGTAGTTTGCAGGGGCACCAAACAGATGTTTTTATCTTTCATGTACTTGGAGAGGATGTTTTCCAGGGTGTTATTTACATCCAGGTTGAGTCCAGGAATAAAACATTTTTATAAGAGTTTTACAAAACTGAATCCATAGGCAACAGAACTCCATGGAGTTGTTAATCCTAATAAAAAGGGAGTAGCCTTTCTAAGATTGGATCCTTTATTCTTTAAAAGTTGTTCTACTGACTTGATTGCAAGCTCTAGCAAAAATATAAACCATCCATTTTTCGCCCCTTCAGCCTCAGACAGTGGATATACTAAGTTTTTCAACTTTTTTTGCTATTTTATTGACTTTGATAACACATACTATATAGGAACTTTTTGGAGTACAAATCACTCATTTTGCCAAGACAAGGATGGGAGTGGAAATGCAATTTAAACAAATGAAAAAAAGTAAACATCAGGCATTCACTTACATGGAAAGAATTTCAGGCTTAAGGTATGAAAGGAGTGGAAGAAGCCCATCTTTGAAATTCTTCACCCAGCTATTTATTTGGAGGAGCATCTTTAAGTGACTTTATATTCCTTAAAGATGAAATAAGAAGAATTTTAGAGCCAAAATTCAGTATTGTAACAAAAACTGCATTTTCAGTGCCTACCAGCCATGGGACTCTGGGGGTTTTGTCTCAGCTCAGCTCTGATGTTCTGGCCTAACTAAAGGCAGGCTGCTGGCCCTGTGTAGGAGCACTTTATTTCAGGATTTGGGCATTAATACCTTAACTCTGCTCCAGAAGCTCTTAGGGACTAGACCAATACATGCTGTGTACCTTAATGAGGAAATCAGACTATGAGATTTATTTACAGCAATACCAGTAATGAGAAACAGGATAAAACTTAAACTAGAAGAAAGAACAGACTACGCCTAAAAAAATCAAGTCATGGAGAAGCCAGATGTCCCTGAGGAGAAGAGATAAGAATTAAGAAACTTTCATAAGAAATAAATTAAAGGTTTTCCAAGTACTGTCAGCTAGATTTGTGGGTGAAAGACATATTCTTCTTTGCATTCTCTCATGTGAAATATTGCTGTCTTTTTAAGCAGTCTGTAGGACTTATATATGCTTCCAGCTCATCAAAATCAAGTGGCCACAGAGCAGGAAAGACTAAGTTGTAAAGTTGATGTATTTGAATCTAACATTAAAATTCAACAATAATCCTTCAGTCCTTGAGTGTGCCTCTATTTTATTAAGTATTTCAATGCAATATAATTAATTTATTAGTAGCAATTAACGTTCTGGTAGCAATATTCTTGAACAAGGGCTGTAACTCAAGAAATCATGCTTAATAAAGCAACCCACTGTGCTTCTAGTGACTCTTACATAATGGGAGATACCCAAATATCTGAAAGTCAATATGAAGTGAAAGTTTTATTTATCAGGAACTAGAGCAGGATTAACTATACACCGAGTATAACATTATGCTATATGCTATGTTCTAAAGAGCTGCTGTATCATATGCACAGTATAAGATGATGAGAACATTTATAGGGTCTTTGATATATTTATTTATTAATTTTAATAAAGCCCTTACAGACATGTACAGTCCCTTTGTCTTCTTTGTGACTATCTGGCACATCTTAGGAAAACAAGTTCACAGTTTGAGAAATGCCCCCCAGAGAGTCCTTTAAAATGTTTTGTGTATTCCAGCAGGGAAAAAGAAGTCTAAATGTTTTCCTTAGCCTCAGACTTCAATTCTGATGTATTGTCATTACCAGCACTGCAGAAAAAAAAATTGTATTTCTTATTGTACTGCCTTCTAAAGCAGTGTCACCAGGGAAATATCACAGCTTTCTTTATAGGCAACTGTCCTATTTTATATGTAGGTATGTCATAAAGAACTTTGTATCTGACAGGCTTTCTCAGAGTACAATACTTTCTACCAGGTCAGAGTCTGCTTTTATTTCCCTTATATGATAAAGGGTATCACCTATTTACAGCTCCTTTTTTGTCCATTTATAATTCAAGGTTTTTTACTCTCTTGAGCTTTAAGAAATTGAACAGTTTCTTGTCAGTGTGCTGGTCATTGTTCTCCACTCTCTTTTTACCTTAAAACCTGTACAATTAACTTCCATCACCTTAAAAGCCTTTCTCACAACACATTGCTCCAGTTGTTGAAGCATATGTAATTAAATCCAACAGAACCTGTCCTGGGGCAAGCTGATTTCATGCAATTTTTATAACACCTTTTTTCATTATTTAAGCAGGCTGAAATCTTTAGGACAGTGTGATTAAAATGAAATTGGAATATTAAAGGTAAGGTATTCTGAGAAAAGGCAGACTCCTGCCATCTTTATGACAAATAGAAATTTCTATCTTTATTTTTTGTAAGTAAGGAAAGGTGCAATCCACTTGGCACAGATATTGGCCACATATCCAGTACCATCATCATTATGATTTTTCATGAGTCTATAGTACAGTTTATTAGTACTTTATGGTTTGGGCTGTAGCTTAATTCAGTAAAGATAGAGCCAGTGATTAATATGACATTACAAGCCTGTCTAAAAATCTTTTCTGACTTTGCTAGAGAAAATCTGTACAAAGCAATCTGAGAAGCTGAAACAAGTCAGGCACATATTATGCAAGCATTTCCAGCGAGATGTTTCTTCAGTCTTAAGAAGTATAAATTGCCATATACAGAATATGTGGATAAATGTTGTAAACTGATTACTAAAGCTTGCTGGGATGGGAATTTCTGCTTCATGGGACATTCCAGATTGGATGAGAACAAAACACCAACACTGCAGTCTCCTGCTTTGCAGAACAAACTATTTTGGGCCCATAACCTCACCCATGATCAGGCAAACTGGGCAGGCAGCCTGCCAGGCATCTGGGGAGCTGGGCATCAGGTAAATCAGTCATCAGGCAGAAGCAGGGCTAGGCAGGCAGCCAGCCAGGCAGCTTGCAAGCCCATCTGCCACTCAGACAGCCAAGAAGCTGGCAAGCCAGCACATTGGTTGTGTCTCTGGCTGCCCAGAGGGACAGACTGGGAGCTGGTCAGCCAAGCAAGCCACCTGCCTGCCAGGGCAACAACCAGGATATTCCTGCTGCCTGCTGCTCTCTGTCAATGGCTCTGAAGGAACGCATGTATTCCCATGCATGCCAATTCTAATCTCTTGGCACTCAGCTGTTGCCAGAGAATATATTTATCCAGCTTCACTTCTTACAAGAAATATGTGTATATAATATATTAAGTTACAGACAGCTGCATTGAGAGACTTGTTTGTCTACAGACAGACTCAGGCACAATTTAGGATTAAAACTATGAAACGCAATCTTCCTGCTGATCAGCTGCATTTACATCACTACTGAAATCTGGGTTTTCAAGGTGCTTTGCTGTTGTGCACTTGGAGGAGTATGTCATTTTCAGCAGCTTGCCACCTTCTGCCATTTAACTTCACGAAGGAATAAAGAATAAGCCATTTTTTCTGCCTCAATTTCTGATTAAATTTTGTCTGGTGTATATTATTTTATACCTAGATGTTCCTCAAATTTGTTAAGTGGATGGCACAGTGATGTGAAAGAAAGCACTTGTGGTTCTTGTTCAGAAAATGAGTTATTCCTTTTGCTAAGGGCAAGCCAGACCTGTGCCCTCTTTCTGCCTGAAGTATCTGAAACTCAGCTGATTTTCTGGAAGGACATCCCAAACAAAATGTTTGAAGGAAGTAGACAGTGGAAAAGTTTGTCTGCCTAGAAGTGATGGTGCTATGCTACAAGTTACTCAACATCACAGAGATAGCATAGAAAGATTATGGCTTACACATTCTGCTGGGAGGCTGGTATTCTGGTTCTTATTTTAGGGATATTTCTATAAGTTTTGGTATGGGTTCTCTGCACTAAAATGAAGAATGAAGTAAGAACAGGGCTAGAACTCCCATCTGCCTATTTGCAGATAGATATCCTCACCACTGGGAGTATATAATTACTATTTTTTATCTTTTTTACCTGAACTTCTTTATTTCTCTTGAGTGTTCCAACTTCAGTAGCCAGGCTAGAAAGAACCACCCAGTCCACTCTGGTTTACTGTTTCAGGGAAGGACACTGCCTTCAATGACTTATGTGAGTTTTGACACCAGCCTCTCACAGATGATCTATTCACATAAAATTTGGGAAATGCTGCTCCTGCTTGATGTGCCTTAAAAGATTGATCTCTCAGAAAGAAGTTTTGCGGGCTTGAGTTTAGAAGAGGACTCCTGCACCCTGAGTAAAAAGCTTCACTTCTATAAAAAGGCAGCCCTGGAGACATATTTGGGCCCACCTGGCAAATCATTTGAATTCTTTTATGCAGTACTGACAATCTCTAGGGTTTAGTTTGTGATGCCTTTCTGTCACACCCCAAATTTCTATGTTGCTCTTAGGGCTAAGGTCAAGAGGGTGCAACAGAACAGAAACATCCTCAACTACTGAATTTATTCTGTGTGACTAAATGTCTGGGGGGGGCGGGGTGGGGGCAGTTTTATGCAATAGTTCATATTTCAGGACAAGGAGAAAAGCATTATTTGGTGTAGAACTCAGGGGTTATTAGCACTCTTAACTGGTCTCATATCAGCATAACAGACCCTCAATTCAATAGCACACTGTGAGGGTGCATGACCTGGAGCCTTGCCCACATTGTTATTTGCGGCATCTGTGATCTAGATGTGTGTTGACTAACCCAGACTGGATCTCATATCTGCTCATGAAAGGCTCAGTATATTTTGAATTAAACATAAGGTCAAAATCTGAAATGAGGGGGATGAAGAAGGAGGAATCCTGCTGGTTTTGACTTCAAATAGGAAGAATAACAGAGTCAAGGGACTGACATATAAGAAAAAAGATTTAGGAAGACAAAAGAAGAGGAAACAAGCAAGAAGTAAACAGAATAAAAGCATAAAAGGAGGTTCCTTTTTAAAAGGAAAACGTATAGGAAATATAGGAATCATACATGCAAGAAATATCGTTCCGTTTCTTGTGTCTGAGAAAATCAAATGCCATACAACATTATTAACTGAGAATATAAGCAAGCTTACTATAAAATACCTATAAAACCAACAATATACAGTTTTAGATTATTATTAGAAAGCAACCTCAATACTGACTGGAAAAAGGATCAAAAGGTTTGGAGAAAAGAGGAAAGCTTTTGCATAAACTTACAATATAACTTTGTTCACACATTACTTAAATGTCATTGCTTGATAAACGTGTTCATTGCCAACGCTGATATCCTCAGTTTTCGTTTGGGGAGTCAGCATACTACTGTTACTTTAGGAAATCATGCTCAATATTTCAAGATAACACCTCTAATTTACTAAGTTTTTTCTGGTGGGTTATAAATGTGAATATTTTCTCTTAAAAAATGCATTGAAATGTCACAACAACATAAAGATTTCCCATGCTTTCAAGCGCTGGACAGCTAGTGAGTAGCATTTTGGGAAGCACAGGTAGGAGTGTGGGTTTTTCCTTATGACTGCCTGCTACCTAGCTGACTGATGGGAGTGCAAGGGAGTCTTGGGACTCATCCTTGGACAGAATGTTCTAAACTTGGCCAGCTTTAGGTGAACACATTAAAAACAATATGCAAACTTCAATGAAAGTCCTAAGAAAACAGCAATTGGAATGGAACTTTCCAGAGGATGGTGTCTGAGGCAGCTCTGGAACTCAGGGAAGCTGTTCCTCTCTTCCCCAGGCACACAGAATGCAGAAACACTTCTCCTAGCCTCTGTGACTTCTGTTCCATGACTCACACATTCCCAATTCATCCATAAATGTTTGGATTCATAGGAAATGTTTCTCCTTTACCCCAGTGTTTTACTGCAAATGAAAGAGGCAAAGGACCAAGCCAGGCCCTAATCAAAGACAGTAATTGTCCCGGTCTCGGCTGTACCTGTGGCCGGGGAGAGCTC
>JAHXMQ010000807.1:35672922-35742576 GCA_020466415.1 Ammodramus savannarum pratensis
GACTCTGTACATCAGGACTGATGTGCTGAGTTCCCACATGTAATGCAGATTACATAATAATGTCATGGCATATTTATATGGTGTTTTGGGTTTGGTTACTTTAGTCACCACATTACCATAACATCATACATTGCCAATTACTTCTTTGTACTATTTATGTAGTGCAAAGGGATCTAATATTTTTATAACTTTGTCACATATTCATAAAAGTGAAGACATGGAAGTTGTTTCTAAATGTTGATGGTATGGATATAAGTAAAAGACCACTGCAAAAACTGAATTCAGCAACAGAGATGACATTTTTTGACAAATTTTCCTTCCTTACAATAGTAGTCTTGGTGTAAGTGCTTTCTAATTTAAAGGCTGAATCTGGTTTTGTATTTCTAAACCCCTAATAATGGCTTTCGTGAGTTTTATGAAGCAAAATGATGAATATATCTTTATTATTTTGTGAGTTGAGAATTTTGTTGTTTACAAGATTTTTCTTGCACTTAATTAAGCATTTTTATTTTTACAGACTTGTTTTTTACCTCCTATTTCATGAGAACAATGATAATTCTGAAGATAACACCTCTCTCTCAGCAATGGTTGTGGTGTTAGCTACTGTAGCACTCAAACAAGATGTGATATAGATCTTTTACTGTTTTTTAGGACAAACAATTATAGCTCTCTTTTGTTTGCATTGCTTATTAACATTACAGGTTCTGACAGCTGTATGAGCATCTCAGAAGAAACAAAGAAACTTGTGAGAATATTGTTCCAATCAAGTTTTGTGAAGTGTTGCATTTTTTTTTATATCTTGCTTTGTACTGAAGTGTAACTCACTCGGGAAATTCCCATCTCAGCTTATTTACAAATCAGTAATACTCTACTTACATACACCAGATCTGAATATAAATTATAATCTCCTGCTGAAATTTGAAAAGAAATGGAAGAACTATTTAGAAAATAAGTGAGATGCTCTGAAGACTGGAAACAGAAAGCTTAGAGTCTTTTTGTTACTGCCACTACCTTATTTCATGAACCTGAGAAAATCTTTTCATTTTCAGCCTTATTTTCTCTGTAGTCCTTTCTTTGCTTTATCTAATGGGACTGCAGACTTTTGAGACAGAGACTGTGGCACTCTTTCCCTGAGAGGTATTTGGTATCAAATTGGTTTGATAGTCTCAAATGACACATTGATATGCATAAAATTAATAGGTGCTTCTATCAATACATTCAATGACACAACTTATCCTGAATTGGGAAGGTTTATGACTCATGAGAGGACTCGGACTTCAGAAAACTGAGGTTTAAAGATGAAACATCAACTCTGCAACAACAGAGTAGAGAACTTGACCCAGAAGTGCTTCTGTATATCAGATGTTATGTAATATTTTCAATAGTTTTCCTTTTTCTCTTGAAATGAATTGTGACAGTTTAAAAGAATCAGAAAGGTCTTAGGTCACTTGACACACATGCAGGCTTAAATAAGTATCAATACATATATAATTCTGTAATGTCATAAGAACTTAGAGTGTTTTTGAAACATTAAACATGGCTGTATTGCGTTTCCTCAGCTGGCATTAAATGAGTCCAACATATTTGAATGAAAGAATGAAAAAATTCCTCCCAAATTTATTGTTACAGGCACTGATGTCACAAAACATGCCTGGACATACACCTGTGACTTTCCTTTCTGTGATCACACCACCAATGCATTCTGATGTGATAGTGCCACTTAAACTCTCTTTCTATCTTTCTATTCTTCCATTTACAAAATGATTAAGACTTAACTGCAGCACCTGACAGAATATTTAAATAATTAATTAGAAAAAACACACAGATCACTGAATGAAGCTATTGTTGAAAGAACTCCAGAACACAGCTATTGTATTGTTACTGCAGACGCATAAATGAAGATCTGTCTTTTGAAGGTGGCTATTATTAAAGATTTGCATGCAGTTCAGCTTCACAGACAAAACAAAAAAACAACTGTTGGATGTTAGAAACTAGGTTCCATTGTTATTATCCCAAACATTTTACCAACTTCCCTTTTTATTTTTTAATAATTTATTTTGTAGTCTTGTTCTATTTAAGTAGAAGCTGAACTGAAAAGAAAAAATAGGTTTTATTCCTTTATCTTTGTTGCATGCATTTATTTATATAATCCTATAGTGTTTTCTTCCTGATACACAATTCATGGATTAAGAGACTAAACCTTCAGGTGATCATTCAAGGCTGGGGAAGTGGCAGAGGCATGGGTATTACCATATTCAAAATATAAATTATGCTGCACAAAGAAGCAATGGTTGAACAAAATTTAAGTCATATTGATCTTGCTTGATTCCAGTTAAGGAACATCTGCAATGTGAGAAACTTAACAATGGTTGAAGAAATGGGATAAAGATAAAATACTTCAATTAACATTCATATTATAAAGTTCAAGATTTCTGACAAGACAAGGTGTCTTGGAGTAACTAGCAATAAATCTTTATTTTCTGACAGACACTCCACTGACTTGATGGCTTCACTTTGTCTGAAATGGTTCTATGCAAACATAATAAATGAAGCTTAGATTTTACAAAAAGTAAATGTATTTACCAGTTGTAGAACCAACTTATTTTTCCTATGGCTGCAGATATAGTGCTTCAGTTAGCTATTGACTAACCTTGAGACAAGATCATAAAAAGCTTCCACATCATGCTGAATTATGAATCATTCTGGCTCCCTCCTGCACCATATTAAACAAATTAAATTAGATGAGCCATCATAGAAGGTGTCAAAGTTCAAATCAACTGCTTCTTAATTTTTTTTTCCTGAATAAAAAAATTAATGGTTCACTTATCTTTGAAGATGTATTTTAGAGACAAGAAAGAGTACACGATTCCTGTGTTATAGTACTTTTGACAAAATAGAAGGGAAATACAGAAAATTTGTGCACTTATAGAAGTATTGCAACAACGTAATGGGATATCTGCTGATGTGATAAGATAAAGAAGAATAAGGAAGACACAGATGAAATGGAAAAAGCTATTGGTTTGCTTTGATCTTTTCTGTGTGGTATTTATTTCTTGAGACATAACAGATAAAGTTTCTAGCCTTTTTTGTGCCTTTTTAATTTGAACTGTATTTTAGCTTGCTTTATCTTTTCTATATTGGTCCAAGAGAAGAATGCTTTCTAAAGCCATAGAATTTGCAAAGCACTTGAAAACTCATCTAGTTTATCCTTGGATGAAGGCAGGGTTGACTGTACCTATGCTATTCCCAACAGAAGTTTTTTCTAACCTCCACTGAGAGTTTACAGCTGATGTGGACAATTATTTCAAAGGCTTTAAGAGGTAAACAATTAGCATTATGTTTACTCTGAAGTTGAAACCCTAATAATCAACTGCTTCTCTGAATACTTTGAGATGAAATTCAGATCATAAGTTCCAACAGGTTCAAAGAAGTGCAAGGACTTTCAACCTGCTTCAGCAGTAGGTAGCGACCATAACCCTGCCTTTTATACCTGTTATTCACATAGTGTCATTTTATTATAAGAAGAGATGAAGTCTGTGCAATAACATTTACCTCTGGAATGCACTTGTCCCATTAGCTTCCATTCTGAGCACTACCTGAGTTCCACCTGTATTTTCAGACCTCAAGGGTCACATTTGAGATTGCATTTCCTGTTACATTGTTAGTATCTCACTTACTGCCTTTATCTATTCACAAAAAAATAAATGAAAGGTAGACTCGAAACTCAGAGCATTTCTGCACCAGGAAATTATTCCTTAGGAAGTTCTATACATCTAGAAGATGTTCATTTCTTCTTTTTAATAGTCCACCAGATGGCTGCAGTCTATGACAACAGTTTGTGGTTTATTGCTAATTGAAACATCAACACTTAGGTACAAGGAATATAAGCCTTGGATTTACATGCTAGTGCACCATGGGCTAATGTTCTCCTTCATATGAAAAAGACCCCAAGCACATAAAACCAGAAAAAGCAATGCTGGTAGATCTTCCTAGAAATTGCTCTTTAGCCAAAGTGGGTTCTCTTTAAAAAAAAAAAAAAAAAAATATAGCCATAGTCAGGCAAGTTTTTTGTCATTAAGCATAGGACAGAAGACTTGCTTTTAGGTTAAGGACATGTGCTTTGGAAATTCTGCTGTTCTATTTCATTTTCTGTTTTAAAAAATATCTTTGGAGTAAGTCTAGTAAAAATTTTAATTTCTGAGGGCTCTTTTGCATGGGAAGTCATACATTAGATGCAATATGAAAGATTGCTTTCAGGTTATTTTTTAAATGAGTAAGCTCTGTCGCTATTATGTTCCTTCTGACCAAAAAAACTAAATTTCTTATTTTAATTTTCTCCTTCCAAGACTCTTGACAGGTGTGCTTTGTCCTTTGCATCTTGGTCAAAAGGCACTGCCACTACTGTTCACGAGTTTAATCTATAAACAACTTTCTATACTGTCCCTCCTTTTCTTCTTCACATTCTCTTCCCGGTGCAGGAAGAGGAAGATTGATTTTCAATTCTTTCTCCCAATTTTTCAGATCACCTCACTTAATGATGCTGGCCCTGTGCATGTTTAAGGTCTGCTCTTGGAGTCTGGAGCTGAGACACACACCACATAAATTTTTTGTATCCCATGGTCATGCCTCACCTCAAATAACTGAACTCCTACAAGGGTGGAATCTGAAACCCATTAAATTCTCTCCTGTCTCACTTCCAAAGAGCATTTTACAGTCCCATTTCAGTCATGCCCCTCCTGCAAAAAACAGAACAATTTTCATAATGGCTGTTGATAGACTTTGTGTTCATTACCTCCTTTCTCTGTACCTTCCTAGCTTTGCCTTTATGTGTTCCTATTTTACAAACTCTGTCATGTCTATTTGCATCCTCCCTCCATTTATGGCAGTTTGGATTGGCCCAAAATCAAGAAAAAAATTTTGAAGGAAATGGAAAAGCCCTTTGTGAGTCTGAAAAACAATATAAACTACTTTTACTGAACTGCAGATCATTACAAATTTTCTTTGATAGAAAACACTGACTCATCATATTCCTAGAACAAGTTTTTTATTATCCTTTTATGCCTGCTACATGATTACACAAACTTAACTGTCATCCATCAACTTCTTTTGGAGAAAATATATGTGTATGGATATTAATTTAAAAATAAATTCTGAACCTCAGTTTACCTATCAGGTATTACCCTGACTAAGTGCATCGTGATAAATCAAAAGACAAGGACAAGGAAAGAAATTCTGCAGGAAATAAAGCAGAAGCAAAGTAAAAATAGTTCTACACAGGAGAAGGAAAAATATTTTTAGGAAATCTGTTGACTGCTGACTGCTGACTGCCTGGCAATGCAAAGTCTGGCAAAAAGTGTATTTCTCAAGTCACATTTAGACATGCCTGTCCCTTAATTATGCTGGTTTGAAAAGGGTAGTGGTGTTGCATGTGCATAAATAATGACACAGGGCAATGGTACCTTCTAGCTGGGTTTGGAACAGACAATTTCTCTCAGCCACTGCTGAACAGACAAGTCTGGAAAGCTGGTGGAGCTAGTAGAGAAAAAAAAAACCACATGGCCCTTTATTGGTTTTATTCATCACTTTGCACACTATTTAATTTTAAATGAATAAATAATGCCCTGTTTTGAAGAAGATATTTTTAATTCAGTGTAATCACGTTCTGTTGCAGGGTGCCATAGTCAAGAATGAGAGGATGTATAGCTACCAAATTAATTTGCTGGAGCATAACCTCTACAGATCCTGCAATCAGGTCTTATGAGTATGAATAAGAAAAATAATAAACCATCTACACAAATCACTACAGAAAACTATAAATATTTCTTGTAAGGCAATATCTTGCTAGGCCATAGGAAGGCTAAAGTTGTGCAAGTGCTTGTGTCACAGCTAGCTTGCCTCTACAGCAAATTTAAATAGTCAGTAACATGTGATTTAGAAAAATATAACCATTGAAAATTACTGTGCAATTATTTTGATTTCCCATCAAAACTCTGCAGATCCTGTACAAAATCATGAACTATATGTAATTAAATAATATATCAGTGTCTAGAGAAAGATCAATGCAATGACTGTCTCCTCTCTTCCTGATGGAAATGCAAATGTAACCATTAATAGTTTATAAATGAGTCTTAGCAGGAAGTGGGATAATGTACATTTTGCTTTAAGCTAAATAAAAGAAGAATTGTTCCATAAAATTCATTGACATTAAATACAAAATAATTTTTTATTTTGGAAATATATCTTCAAATATTCATCTTTCTCTGGGCTTTCTCTCAAAAGAGAGCCTTTCTTTATAACCTACTATGATGACAACTGAAGAAACCCAAACAAAAAGTTAGAGAAATTGGTGTTTTACTTTTTTCTATTCCTTCAGAATCCTGAAGTCAAGCAGTGAAATGAAAATTCACATATCACAGCCCAAGCTTTTATCTCTGAAACAGAATGCAACTTAAAAAGGATATTGAATATTACTGCAATGCAGAGCTGCATATTTAGATTCAATGCAGGACAAATACTTCTGCTGCAAGACCATGTGATGGAAAAAAATTAAATGCTTGTCTTTGCCATAGCCTACAAAGTGAATAAAAACCCCAGAGTCTGCAGTTTGCTTAGTGTATTAACCTATAGACCTCAATATTGTAAACTGAAAATATGGATCAACTCTGACACTTCATTTTCATAGGACAAATAGGGTTTGGATTAAATATTTCTGAGGAATCTGTGGGAAATCAATAGTGTTTACAGAACTAGTAAGGCTTAGTTTGGATGCTGAATCTTAAACCTTTTGTTTATTAGTTCTTATCAGTAAAGCCTTCAAGGTAAGCTTTGTTCCTGGAGTTTTGATCTTGTGTATGTGACTTCAATTTTGAATGTAACAAGACTTAAGAAAAAAAAAATGGTACTGAAACTGGCTTAATGTGTTTTATAGATTTTCTGACACCAAATTATTATTACTGGTCCCCTGTTGACACTATTGCACAAAGATGTTTTAAATGTAGCTTCAAACCATTTGATTGAGATTTTTCTATAACAAAGTTAAACCTCCAGGTATTTGTCAATAACCTCCCTGGAATTTTGAGAGACTCTAAGAGACAAGAAAATACAAACATTTAATAATCTGAACAGAAAATAGTTCTCTGCACTGAGATAGTCAAACAGAACCCTGCAAACATTTGCATGTACAGGAGGATTCATATGAAATAATGATTCAATATTTAAGATGGATGGGTAATATATGGAGATAAGGGACAGTCTTAAATTTAAATTTTAGAGAGGAATTAGTGATTGATAGTGTGGCATAAATAACAGAATTAAACATATCTGCTTTACATAGTGCTAGGTGATTATTTTCTTTTGAAATTCTTCCTTTGAACCACTCACTTGGAAGGAAAGAGGAGAAGTGGGATGAGAAATGACTTCATTTCCATGCTTGCAGAGCTGCTTTTCTGTATTGTGATAGTGCTGTACACAGTAATCAACAGCAAAATCAGAGACTAAAAAATAGCTTTAAAGGTCATGACAATTCTCAAAAATTGTAACATTATTTCCATCTCTGAAAATGTGGTAGATTACTTGATACTGAACAGTGAGTTAGAATAGCAACAAATGTGAGGGATTCTTTAAAGTAATAAAAATCTTATTAACTAAATATTTGAGAGGCTGGGCTTGACATAGGGACTTCAATTTGCTTTCCATTTAAGTTGATAAACCTTTAGGACTGGGTTGCAGATTACAACTCAGTTTTTTCAAACTAATACCTCACATAGGTGTGTGAACCTTATGCACGTGAGTGTGCTTTTATTCCAGAAGAAAATGTTTAGTTTGTTGTCTGTGAATATATCATACAGATGAAATTCTGCTTTTGAACTTGAAGTTGTGCTACTGCATTATTTCATTTCCTGCAATACCCTGATGACAATCCCCTCATGCCTCTGAACAGAATGAACTATTCTGTGAACCTTTGTTTCTCTTCCTTGTTGTTAAAAGGAGTCTGAAACAATCAGGGCATCCTAGGTACCTAGTTTTTAGGCAATCACAGTTACAGAAGGAGAAATTCTTTGTATATGCACAGAATTTAACCCTCCATTGAATAATGTTCCACTAATTCTCTACAAGATAGTTTTTGTATTTTTGTAAAACATCTTTATCTCTGGTTAAGTTTGTACCTCTATATACATCTACCCTGTGTGCATCTGCATTGGCATTCCCAAACTGGAGTCAAACCCTTTTCCCCTGTCACTTTTTGTGGTCTTTTATTTTGTGTCCTCTACGAACAAAGAAAAAGGAAAGGCTTAATACATTTTGTACGTGTTATTTTACAAAAATGTGAGGATAAAAAAGACAGTGCAATGGGTAAGACATGGATGAGAAGTTAGCTAGATTTTTCCCCAAAGAAGACAGGGCAGCAAGACAGCAGCTAAGAAAGGCTGGTTCAGTCCCATCAGGACCTCTGCTAGCAGGAAAGAAAAGCTGTAGAGGAGTGAGGGGTAAATTAAGGCAGTAGAAAATACTCTGTTCTGAAATACCCCTCAGTGACATCATGCCAGTATCAGCTGGCAGAAAACCTGATTAATGAGATGGTCATCTATGTTGCCATCTCTTCCCCAGCTTCTAAAGCAATTGATTTACTAAGAAATTTCTGTTTGTTTTGGAGATGCTGTCCTGAAGGTAGAAGACAGTTATCCAGTCTTGGGAACTGTCTACATGCCTATTACCTGATCATTTTTAGGGAAGAGTTTAAAAGTCTAAGGTTTTGAAAAACAAATTTGAACTTCTGTTAGCATACAGGAATTAAAAATACCAGCTACTTGTAAACTTAAGACCAATCAACAGAGAGATGTATTTGAGTAATACTCATAAGGTGTGTAAACCTCTGTCTAAATCTGTTCCAATTTCCTTGGACTTCACATCTAGGGTTCATATGATCTACTTTTAGATATTCTGTAATTTAAAAAAGCTAAAATGTGCACATCATTCAAATTAGTCACCTTGGTCTCCTTTTATAGTTAGAAAAGAGAAGTATAACATGTTTGTTAGGACTGTTGTGGTTTACTCAGATCAGGCATATTATGACTAAATCACCCTTTAGGAGTACAGGTCTCTCTCTACTGCTAACAGTTCATGACATTTGGGTAGATCATATTTGGAGAGCTACAGGTGGCCAAATGAATAATGAATTATAGCTCCAAATCCCCTTCATGTCCTGAATTACCATGAAATATTATGTTGTTTGCTAGTGCTCAAACTTTTTTCATTGAAAAGATCATAACATATTCCATGCTCTAAAGAATGTATATCACTTGGTATATCTTTTGAAGAAAATTACTTGTGAGTACATACCAGTCTATTGTCTTAGTAGTTCAGCTAATCCTCTCTTATTTTACTACAATGTAGGAAGATTTCTATCCATAAATTCATTTACCTTCTCAAATAGTTACATTCCACAAAGACAAAATGGAGAGAAAAACTATTTTTTTTCATCCTAACTATAGCTAGATCTATCTAGCTATTTGATCTTCTCAGCTCAATTTTTTGTTTCTGGCTGTACTCCTAAGACAGATTCTCTGAGGCAGGGGGTTTGTGAAGGATAAATGGCAGATATGAAATTATTTCTTTCATAACTATAATCCATGGAGTATGTAACACTTTACTGCTTTAGAATTTTCCCATGGCAGGCTCTACCAACCAATTGAAGCTAACAGCTTGCCAACAGAGAAATCTTAAAGGAGATGAGCATCACTTTTTGGGCTTTTTTCCCTGTCACTACCAAAAATCAAAGAAATCATCTGAGGCACAACCAAAGAAATACACTGGCTTAATTTATAAGAACTCATTCTGTGAAATAATTAAAATAAACTTTTGCAGTCAGAGGGGGAAACAAGGCATAAGTGATTAATAATTCTTTAAAAAGAAAAAAATCCTGGTTTACTAACAGCTTTGGTGTGGTTAATTAAAGCTCTGGTTCACAAAAACCAGTAACCTTTTAGAAATTGGATTCCACTTTTTATAATGGAAGAAGGATTGGGAAACAGTGAAGTAATCATGTCTTCCCAGATAGCAATAAACAGTGGAGATTGTACAGGCTCTAAAAATCATTGCTCCTATGATGTGATACCTTAGTAGCTCTACACAAGATTCCAAGACATTTTAGTCTATTAAAAGGGAAATACTTAGAGACACAATCAAGAAACAGATCAGAGTTTTAAAAACTCATTGTGAAATTGTCTGGATAGCATACATAAAGAGGACAAGTTCTGGGTTACAGTATCCAGAACGTTCCAAAGAGAAAATTTATTTCTTGTATCCCTTCCCAAAATATTAGTCCATTTTACATAGTGTTTTCTCTCTATATATGAACTATACAATTACTTAAATCACTCAGATGGGCATTTGCTTTTACCTGGCCAGTTCCCCAAAACTCTGTTTATGGCCAAGTGATACTACTTAGTGAGCAACTTACATAAATAGCAAAGGACCGTAATAATTTAAGTGCTTTTCTGGATTCCATCATTTAACCATATCTGTACACTTTATTTCAACTGCAGTTTCCGTTACCAGAGTGGCCAACAGTGCCATTTTAATCCAGGCCTAAGAGAATTCCAGTGGTGTAAGTGCCAACTACCAAGCAGCTGAACCAAGAGAAGAGCAGTTGTGATAAAGTAGATGGTAGAAGAGCACACAAATGTGGAGGCCATAGGAAAAGAAAACAGAGGAGGCAAAGCACTACAGTTCCCAAATAATAAATAAAATCAGAAAACTATGTTGGCAATTGAAAATAAATTATCTGTATGTGTATATCTGTATCTATGCATCTCTATGTATCAAGACACACACACAGATAAATCACGTAGCAGCGTATATATTTGTCATACATAGAGATAAATCTAACACTCTATATAGATTGTGCACATATGTAAACTCTCCCTGTGTCTCTGTGTGTGTATATGTGTGTGCATATGTATCTGTATATACATGTGTATAGAAAAAGAGAGAAGCTGGAAGCTGGGCTACTGCACCAAGCAAGCTCACACCAATTTACATAATGGAGCTAAGCAGGATTCACAATTCTAGGAATTCAGAAGTTTGAAACTTCAAAGCTGTTATATAACCACCACTCTAGATTGTGTACGACAACCTACACTTCTGTCAAATAATACTTAGGGCACACAGAAGTTCAGCTCTCCCTGCTTTTGGAGGGGACCTTGCTCTGCAGTGGAGTCATGTGCTGCTGTTTTTGTTCCTACAGAAGCCTTAATCCCAGCCAACAAGGACAGGAAAAGAAGAAACTCTTTGTGTATCAAAGGAAACTGCTTTAAACATGTTCTGCTCTCCTGCTGCATAGTCACGGTTTGGATTAGGAAATAATAGGCTGTAGGCAGCCAGAAGTCAGAGCTGAGTAAATTTTTAAAATCTTTAAAAGGAAAGAAGAAAACGTAGAAGCTGTGCATAATTTATACCCATCTATCATTTTCCATCTCTTGATAACCCAGAACTGTGAACCCAGGAACTAAAGTGACTGCTTAGGAACATCATTGCAGATCTTTGTCTGATAGCTGTTATTGATTTAAACTATTTCAATTTGTTTTGTTCTAATGTCACATACAAAGCAATGGCACCCAAAAGGCAGCTGTATAACTTTTCAGTGAAATAAACACTTTTCACAATTTCTAAATGCAACATTAATCTTGTTCCAGGATATTCCTAGGGCTGACAACTTTTCATTATTATTCTTATCATAGAGTATGTAGCGAACTAAGCTTTAAATTAACTACAGGCAGGCCTGAGTCACAAGAATGAAGTCAGAAATTTGCTAAAGTTTCTTGCTGCCTGGACACAGGGATTTTGTTATTATTCTTTAATGAAATAAGAAGGAGGAGAAATAACTCATTATTTACATGAGAAAAAAAAGCATGCAGAGAGTCATGTTGTATTTTAATTCCCATGTGTTTAAAATCTTTGCACTGTTTTTTACAGTTAATTTTTCTTCTTATCTGTGAAGCTAGCATGGACTAAACAAAACTGTGAATAGAAGAAATTGTATTCAGTATAGTTTTAATTTCCTACTTAGTTTATTTTATTGTATTACACTTAGTTTATAAAAATCAGCGATTTAAATGTTAATAAAATTTTAGGTGTATATTAAGGGTAAATTTAACACCTAAAATAAAAAGTTTGAAACTTCATACTAAGTGAGATTACCAAGTTCTGTCATATGATGAAACAAGTTCTCTTAATGACAATAAAGAGGAAACCCAGGAACGACATTACTATTTCTGTTGTTCCTTGCACCAATTTTATTTTTCACTAAAATTACTTTTACCATTTCAGAATATGTATTTGTGTCCAGGGAGAGTTTACATTCAATGCTTATTTTGAAATTACATGTTTGAAAAAATATTATAAAAGACCATCAGCATAAAGCAAAATTTTCCCTTCCAAATTGCCATTTGCAACCAGTCTCATTTGTAGATAAGCTTATATGGTCTTACAAATGGACTTTTTAAAGGTTGAATTTCTAAAACAGACCTCATGAAAGGCTGTGTACACATGCACAGATATGGAATCTGGAGGAAATGCCCACATGCAGAGGACAGTTTAGAAGTGACAGCATATTCTGATGTCATGGAGATAGAATTCATTTTTCAACAGTCCACTTAATAAAAAAATAGCCTGCATAGTGACACAGAAGTTTTCTGTGTCACTATGCAGCATAGAATATTGAAAGACTTTTCTCTGAATTGTAGTTAACAATAGAGAAGACTCTTTTACTTAAAAGGATACTTGTATACTTCAGTTTTCAGGCATTTCAAGGGAATATTGTTTATTTTTAAGCTATACATCTATCTCAGATAAACAGAAAAAAAAGAGATAATTCAAAAGTAAAATTGTCAAGATTTTTTATTAATACCACAACTAAGATACAGTAAAAGTAAAATAATAAAAAGAAAATTAGTGCAACCTATAACTGTAATAGTGTCACTCAACCTCTTTGCCAAAGATGGCACTTGCCAAAGAGATTGTTCATAAATGCTGTTTAGGACTGACATTATCATCCCACTCATGATACAAGATCTTTGTGTCTGTTGTTTTAAGGGTATAACACTGTTACACATTTCTTTGCTGTAGTTCCACTCACATGAAAGTTTTGAGTTGTTTTTGGAGGACTGGATTTAAAATGTACCCATTCTAATTGCACCAGCTCACCAAAAACATTACCACACAAAATTGCCTGGGAACTGAAAAGCGTAGTTTGGACAGTGCTTCCTATTGTGACAGACACTTGCTAATCGTGTCTTGCTGGTTTGTGTGCAATAGAGTTCCTGCTGCTAACAAGTTCAACAACTGAGCAGTTCAGCTGAAATCTATTTGACAGCAAAGTCTGCTAAAGGAGCAATTTTAGAACAATGAGTTGCCAAATGACAGCAGGCAAAAAAAAAAAAAATTAAAAAATGCATTTTTATTAAATAAATATCAACTGAAAGACAAATCCAAGAGAAACAAATAGCTTAGGTAACTAGAAAATGTTTCAACAACTGTATATAACCTAATGTGTTTTATAACATGCCATCAACCTTAGAATCATCATGTGGATACACTAAGAAGACCCAGAAGTTTCAGAACTTAAGTCTGTTCTCTTCCCATTTTCCTTTAGTTTGACAATCTGACTTTTAGTTTTCTGTTCTATCTTTGGTTTCTTATTAGACTTCAACCTAGCACCTTTACCATTCCACACCGGTAGTGGAAGTGATGCAATTCTGCTAATTAGTTGTAATGATGGCCTGCCTCTTGTGGGTTCAGCATGGTCTCTGCTGATGCCTCTGCTGTATTGTGGGATGTAACTTCTGTTGACACAAAAGCTGTTTGCTCTCCATGCAGATAATGAACCTGGAAACCTGCTCTCAGGTGAGAGCCTGGCTGAGTCTGCCTACCAGAATTCATGGGATCCTTCCTGCCAAAGCTCATCCTTGGCATCTCTGTGCTAGCACATCTGCTCTGGCCTAAAGTCCTGTAGAGAGTAAACAAGACAACTGCATGGAAACTAAAGGTAGAGATTATTTATGTCTATGCTCAGAACTGGTCTTTAAAGGACTGAGTTTTCCTGTTCAAGCTCATTTGGCCAGAAGTAGTTATGTTCCTAAATGGTACAAGAGTTGAAACTCTCTAGTCCCCAAACACTGGGGAGTCACAATTTCTCAGGGAAAATAGTAGGCAAAAGCTAAAAACTAATGACTGACTTTGACAAACCTAGACAATTCATGTAATGTATTTTGTTTGTGGCAATACCCTCTGAAGATATGAGCTCCTTATGCCTTGCCCAAGAGCCCTGAAACACAGACGGCAACAGCACCGAGTGGCAAAAACATCATGTTAATCTGGGGAATATGTGAAGGGAAGTAATGGAGACTTTCAAGTTGGCAGATGTGGGAAAGAAAAAAAAAAAAATCCAGTTTAATGACATTATCGCCTTACCAGGATTAGTGGCCAATCTGGCTGCAGTCTCAGAGTTCACATTCACATCATAGCTCATCTGGGTCCTATAAGGGAGCATGAAGTTAGTTTTCATACAAGTAATTCTTGTATTCCCCATGGTATTCCTTTTATTAAGTTTTAGCCATCTGTTTTGTACCCGAGGAGACTAGACCGTATGAAAAGCTACATATGATGACTGTTAAAGAGTGAACACACAGCCCTCCCATTTACCAAAAAGGACATTTTGGAATTTGTTTTGTCCTCTGCCAGTTATATAACACAGGTCACATTCAAGATCAGCAGAAAAATGATCAGGAAAGGCTAGTTCCAGTGACTAGTGACATTCAGTATAAGAATTATCAGCCAACATTAATATTTATTTCTGTGTCACTTGCTAAAATTTAAGGACAGAACTCTAACTAACATTTCTATATTTTTAATGCTTCTTTTAATGAGGAAAGGAAGATGAAGATAAAAGCAATCTGAAAAGTTTGTCTTAATTGCTTCAGCAGCAATGGACAATTCTATGATGATAGCAGGACTACACACTATTTTGAGTGATCTTCAACAATCTCTTCATAGCCCCAGGCATTGCTCTGCTGGGCTTATTGGACAATGAGCCATGGGAAAGCAGTGATCTTACAGAGGGCTCTATTTTTTTCAGCTGGATATCAAATATTTGTACAGTGTCTTAATTCTAGAAATGACAATGGAGTCACCTTTTAATCTGAGAGTTTTACTCAGAAATAGTTAATTTATGCAGCTTATTGAAACATGGCTAAAATTGGTGTTGACCTTTGTAAAACATGACTTTGTGTCATAGCAAAAATAAGCCCTTAATTCTATAAATCGTTATTACGAGCAAGATATAAATAAGGAGCAAGATGAAAATTGGGCTATTTTTGGGATGTGTTAATTTACAGTGACCGAAGTTCAAGACACCAAAAAATAATAAAAAAACATGAAGCCATCAAAAAATAATAAACAAACACATGGAATTTCAAGTTCCATAGGAACATCAACATTTCACACTACAGGAATAAGCGTGCTAATTTTAGAACAGCATAAAGAATGAATGAGCCTCTACAAACCAGAGCTGAATCTTAATGAAGATGTGCTTATGTTAGTATGAAAGGTGTTCATCTTTTCTAAGCATAGTTTACTCCTGGAAGAAGAGTTGACTACTCATATCAGAATACTTTCATTCTAAAATTACCATCCCTTATCTAGAATTGCTGGTAGCTTTAAAAATTGGCCAAAAATTTCTGTTTAGGGTAGGAAAGAAATGTCACTTGTATGCTGATAAGATGGATCTGCTTCCCTTTCCTAAACTGACTGTTAAATTTCTATTTATGGACTTGTGTTCTTTCTTCCTATAGAAATCATGAAACCTAAATTTGGACATTAAAACATTATAAGGGAAGCCAACACTTAAAGGTACTCCCACAATCTTATGAAATAAGCAGTGCACTGATTTATCTATTTTTTTAATTACAGTGCTCAGTAGTGAAGAGTTTATGACATTCTGTGTAGGAATAAAACCATATAAATTTAAAGAAAAAACAATGCTATTTATACAGCCCATCCACAAGGAAATATGAAGGTGACATTGTTTACCTCCATCCATCAGTACAAAATAAGGCAGTTTCACAGAAGCATAAAGCACAATAAGCACTGTTAGATTTCATATATTAAATGTTGATTAGTGTTTCAGAATTATTTGTTGACAATATTTAATCATTCATGGCCTGTGACTATGAACTTTTTAACTTAATATCTTTGAAACTCAAGTGAGCATATCTGTAATTCTGATGTTAAAATATGATATGAAATTAATATTTCAAACTCCTATGAAATTAGTATTTCAAACTCCTAACATCTGAGCTTTTAAACCTTTTGAATATTCCTGGGACATGGATTATAAGGAAAGTGAGTTAAAGTTAACAGCGAAAAGATTCAGCATGCTAAGTGACTGTTAAGTGCCTTCACTGCAGTTCACTGAATCTCCTGATTAAATAAAGCAATGTTGCCCCAGATGAAATGCACTGTAGAAATGCAGTGTCAGAATGAGGGAGGCATGAGTGGCAGTAGTCAGATCTGAATTTAGAAGAAAAGATCTGAATTTAGAAGAAATAAATTCTCATTTCTCTGCAGGCAAGGAAAGCTCAATGAGGCAGTAGCTTTACTCATGTTTCCAACACCCAACAGAAGTGCAGTTTTGTTAGCCCTCTTGATCAGTGCTAAGCACAGACCTTCAGATGGGGAACCTGCCATTTAATCTTGCAGATTTCTATGTGTGATGTTACTCTGACTCTAATGTAGGCTCCAATCTCCCCTCTGTTTAGAAACCAGGTGATGAAGCTGCAGTTCCAGTGCAGCAGTGCTGCAATCTTGACCCACCACAGATGCTGAGACTCAACACCCCGGCTCATCTTCACCTCACCTTACATGCAGTAGTCACACCTTGAGAAGGACAGACAGGCTTGTGATCCCTTACACAACACCAGTCAAGGTAAAAAGAACTACTCAAGTCCTGAGCCTTCTCCACAGAGGAAGACAAGGGTCTTGTAAGCACTCTGAAGTCACAAAGGCCAGTTTGCCAATGAGCCACTGTGCCTTTCTCATCACCTGTTTCCCACAAAGCTGACTAGACTCATGTTACCACAGGGATTTCCCGAGTGAAACCCCCACATTCATTTTTCCATCAGGGCACAAGTTTGTTCACAAAAGTGCCCTCTCTAGGAACACATTTTTTAAAAATTACACTTTGAAAGTATAAGTGCTGGTTCATCTTTTCAAGAAAGAATAAACTCATGTTTATTAATGTACCACTGGGATTGTAGAAAGAGGATGGAAAGTAATAAATAGTGAGGGCATCAAATTTCTGTGACATGAGTGACATACCTTGTAGTTGAATACAACTCAACATAGACCACAGGTAATCAGGTGTCTCATACAGAATATTGAGTATCATGCTAACAATTCTGTTCTACAAGGATATGTAGATCAGAATTTTTCCAGATTTTTTCTATTTTTATTATGTATTTCTCCATGGTATGACCTGGACTGCCATCTGCAGATTTTCTTCTGGGAAGGAGCATAACAACTGATCATAATTGCTTTCTTCAATTCCTGTTTATTCCTGCTTTCACTGATTACAGCCCCTTTGCAGTGTCTCACCCTGAAATAAGAGATGTGTTTTTCTAGTACCACTTTTTCTGACATTTTGCTGTCTTTCAGAAGGATTTTTGACGCTTCTGGGAATTGCAACCCGTGCAGAGAGAAGCAGTTACAGACCATGAGGGATGAAGATATATTTCAAATGTGTCAGACCCTTCAAGTTTTTCAGTTTGGAAATGAATCATCTGTACTTGAAAAAAATAAATAAAATTGCTGAGATGAGCATAAATATGATTCTCCATAAACAACAAAATCATTGCAGAAAAGTGTCAGGACAGTAAGAGTACAAGAGTAAAAGTCTGTCTTGTGAACACTCATGTTTTGCAACATTTTCACCAAGGCGTGAAAATCAAATGAAGTTAATTCCATTCCATTATGTCAGATTTGTAGCCCAAATCTCAAAAAAGTGAATCCAGAATCCATTTGTACTTTCCCATTTTTGCATAAGGTTATCAACATGTACATGCTTTGGGGAATTTCATTGCATATCTGTTTTGGAAACCCTCAGTTATATCATTTCACACTAGCTTGGACTCGAATTTCTAGTTCTGAAAGCCAGTACTTGATCTTCTGGGTATATCAGCATGTCTGTGTGACACACATCAAAACTTTTTCTGCTGTAGATGTTCTGCATTACCTGTGGAAGTGTTGATTAGCACTAGAATTGTACATTACTATTAGAGGCAATTAAAATGTTTTCCTATTAACTGTGAATCTGTTGTTACATGTACTGATGTATCTAGAGATAATAAGACATATCTAGAAATAATATGACAGCACTTGAAATATTGATGGAATAATCTCCACAGCTGGTCTCGTGGACTTGTAGAACAGATAAAAATATGGGGAAAATCTCTTGGCAATGACTAAGGAAGTTAAGGTGTATCCTTTTCTGCCTATATATTATTAAGTTGACCCTTTTTATCTATATGCTCATAACTGTGTCACTGCACTGCCAGAACCACTGTACCATGATTTCTTCCCTGTCTTACATTCATTACCTAGGATTTACTTGATTTTCTTTTACCACAAATTGTTGTTAACTTTTCCTGCTTCTGATCTTCCCCCCCGCCTTTCCCCTCCATTCACTTGCTCTTTTCTTGGGTCCTTCTGATCTTCTGCCTTTTGAGCTTTTCACATTGCTATTTTTTCCATGTCTCTTCCTATGTTTAGAAACATTTCTCATTTCTTGCTCATGAAAGCCTTGTCTCCTTCTTCTAAAAAACAATTTCTTTTATCAAGATTACAATATTTTTATATTAATGACATTTTTAGTATCAGATGATAAAATTTATTAATTTATACAAAATAAATCTGTAAAGAATGTATTTTATTTATTTTTCTGGAGAAGTAAGTGTCATAAGGCTTTGATGTACCTAAAAAAGAAAGTTCATGTACAAAAATTTCATAGGAAGATGGTGATTTATCTCAGTTCTTCCCAGAACACACTGGAGAAAAATGAAAATAAATTTTAAATGGACAGGAAAGGGTGCAGAAAGATACAAGTCTCTGATTCACTTGGAATAAAGTTGATTGCCAGCTTCATTCTGCAAAATTATTTTAAAGCCCATCAAGATGACTCTACACTCAGAATTGCAACAAAATATTTATTATTTCATAGATGTTTACTAGACAGTTACAGTATCTGTTGCTCATAAGGCATGAAAGGATAAAATTCATATTTTTAGAGGAAGCACCAGAAGAAGTAAATTAAATCTGCATGTGTAAGGATTGAAAAAAGAGTCAGTTAAGCAAAGAGACTGATATATGAATAGTGATTTTGCCAATATAAGCATTAGAGATTATTTCAGTATGACTGCATGGGAGCCCTACAAAAGAAAAAACAGCATTGAGAAGAAAAGACTGAAAAATATAGGAAAAAAGCATGAAAGAAAGCCTGAAAAAAACAGGAAGATACAAGCAATATCACAGTGTGAAAAAATGCCAGATAATTCTTGGAAGAGAAGTTTTTAAATGATCCTTAGAAGCAAGTTGCTTTAACTTTCAATTTAAAAACTCTATGGCTGCTTAATACACATGAATGTAGGTTGGTAAGAAACACAGGAAAAATATTATGGCTTCAAAGTATTGCTTTATATTCATAAAAGGAGATTAACTAAAGGCTAGAGAGTATCACCAGGTTTTCCTGCAAGTAGATTTTGCTTTGAAAAAGACAGTGACTTTTAGTGACTGTCCAAATCCCTGTATCTATGACTTGATTTTTTTTTATTTTTTGAAGTGAAGAATCCTATATATTAATATTATCCATATTCCTATTTTGTCATTAATTATAGCAATTATAGTCTCATGAAGAATGTATGTAAGATATAAACTTTCTTATTTATACATACAGCTGAAACTCTGAATCAGTTGCTACCATTTTACTTCATGCTTATTACAGCTGCCTTTTTTTCCCCCCTCATCTTAAGTATATGTGGTTCTATCAATATGTGACTCTGTGGAATACTTCTGAAGGATCATGTTGCTGGTAGGTTGAGATCATAGCCAATGAAACTGAATAATATTAAGACCTCTGGGGGCTGTATCCTGGTTTTGCATGTTTTGCGCAAAACTAGTAAAGTCTTTGCAAATTTTTTCTCTTTTTCTTTAGTCTTTGTTCACCTCCATGATTTGAGTGTAAAAATACTACAAAGGATGAGAAATGAAAAAAAGAAGGTATGGTATCATGCATGCTATACATAGCCTAATTTTTTTTTAAAGTAGATACCATGTTTACATGAAACATGAAGGAAACAATAGACTAGAAGAAAAAAAACCCAGAGAAATTAGAAGTTTTGACCCAGATATTTCAAAAACCACCTACTTTTAGATTGCAAAAGTAATATCCATGCCTTCCTTGGTGCTGCTACAGCAACCTTCTTCTACAAGAAAAATAAATCGGACATATAAAAATACAATATTGGTATTTAGATTTTCTTTGTCAAGTTTTAGTCTGGGAGATGAGTAAAAATGTCATAGAAAATTGTAGAACACAACAACCACATGAAAATATTTGCATATCATGTCTTTTTTGGGAAGTGACAGCTCTACAGTTAGTATTTCCAATGGATTGTCGTAAACAGTATTCCAAAGCCATATATAGCTTGCAGTCTAGCATTACTTCAAAGAGAATAGCATTTGACATTTAATAATTTCATTATTAATTTGATGATAAGAACAATACAGATCCTGACTGAGAAGGACAGTACTTGTGGAATAAAACACCTGAACAAAATGAAATTTTCTAATACACTATTCAAAGTTCCTTTTTCTCTTTCCTTTAATATTCAGTCCTTCAGTCATCTATATGTGGATAGCTGAGCTAGAATTCATCTCAGTTTACTGCATTCATATGAAATCTAAGAACTATGAGACACACAGTTGTGTCAATTCTTCTGTAATTGACAAATTGGCAGATGTATCTCTAGAGAACAATTTATTTTACCCACCTTGGAACTGGATCAGTCGTTCTCCAGACATGTTTATTTCTTTATATTAACAACTGAGAGGTTCTGAGCTGCCTTACATGGTTAGAATTAGGAGAAATGGTAAAATCCATTGTTTAAATACATGACATCTCAGAGCAACATGTTCCAGCACATATTCACCCTCACAGTAAGCATTAACTGATTTTCTGATGGAACATTCCGTTCTTCAGTTTTTGTCTATTGCCTCCTGTCCCATCACTAAACACCACTGAAAAAAGTCTGTCTGCATTCTTCATTGCACTCTCCCTTCTGAAATTGATAAGATCCCTCTTGGGCCTTCTCTTCTCTAGGCTTGATAGTCCCAGTACTCCCAACCTTTACTTGTAGGTAAGATGGTCCATAATCAACTTAGAGGACCTTCACTGGCCCCTTTCCATGTCTGTCTTGTGCCAAGGAGCTCAGAAATGGACACAGAACTCCAGATGTGGCCTCAGCAGTGCTAACAGAGGGGAGAGATGATGTCCCTCAACCGGCTGCCTATATTTTGTGTAATACAGCCCAGGATACTACTCACTTTGCCAAAAGGGCGCACAGCAAGTTCACGTTCAAATTGTTCACGAGGACCTTTTGTGAAAGCTATTTTCTAGTTGTGTCACTGCCATCATGTGTTGTTGCATGGGGCTGTTCCTCCCCTGGCTGTTCCCCAGCACTTCTCCTTGTGGAAATTTGTAAGGATTGTGCAAATATTTGGGCCTGAGGTGGGTCTAGCAGCTTCTAAGGAGCACGTCTTGATGTTCGGCTTCCAGACATCTGTAGTATTTTTTGGAGATGATTAGGGAGAGTCGAGCACTCTTTTACTCAGTGCTAAGGAGAGACCTTTGTAAGAGCCATGATTAGAGCAGAGCTTCCTGAGATTGTCATGGTGCCATGGTTTCTAAATTGTGCTTTGGGAATTTCTGGGTCTTCTTGGAAAGAGGCCTTCCTGGTAAAGAGGCTCTGGATATCAGAGAATGTTTGGTAATGCTCTGAGAAAACAATAAACAGAAGTGTTCAGTGTTTTTGTCTGTCATTTCTTTAGGTTTGTGTAAGTTTTAGTGCAAACCACAGGAATATTGTCCCAGTTGTTCTGCATCATATTTCTTTTTTTTTTCAAATTTTCCTAAATTAAGACTTTTCACAACTTCTAAAATAATTCCATCTCTCCATACTGTGGCTGATCTGCCCCACTATTGTATACAAGTCATCAGACCTCTCTGGGACTTTCCAGAATCCCTGTTTTAAACTTCCCTAAATCCACTCTTTCAAACTTCCCCAGCAAAATAATTTCACCCTCATTTTTGTCCCTGAATGATTCTCCTTCATTCCATGTTCATTGGGCAGCATACTCAGACAGCAACTGTGTTGAAATGCTCATTCCTACTGTGTACACATAGAACATTAACTACAGCCTGCAATGGCCATTTTCAGTTCTACATTAGTATTCATTATGTGAACACTGAGTATTTTCCTGATGCTCTAAAGAAATATTTATTTTTTCAGACAATATTCCTATTTAGTGCAAGTAAACCACTGAAAGCCATTTCCTTTGTTGAATTGATAAAGACTTAGTTAACATAGAAAAAAAGCAATGATCATTTTACATCAATGATATTGCTTAATTTTGAAGGCTTTGTTATAGCTCAGATTTCACATTTTCATAGTGCAAGAGATTTTAGAAAAAAATACAATTTCTATTTTAAACAATGATAGTGCTGAGATGTTCCAGTCATTCACAGTGTTAAATTACAGTAATTTGATGAGTATTGGATCTGTTTTGAAGATAGGTAAACTGAAATATGAGGTACTGATATTTTCAATCAGAAGTAATATATAATCAGCTCAAGAAGTTGATTACATAGATATTACATAGAAGTCGTTAAAGTTCTGTGTAGACACAGAGGTAGCTAATCCCAGTCATAGAATAAGCTGAGTTGAAAGAGACCCAGCAGGATTACCGAATCCATGTCTTGGCCTTTAGCAGGGCACCCCAACAATCACACTGTATGCTCAAGAGCATTGTCCAAATGCTTCTGGAAATCTGTCCGCCTTTGTGCTGTGACCATTTCCTTGGGGAGACTGTTCCAACGCTCAAAAATTCTCTCTGTGAAAAAACTTTTCCTGATATCCAACCTAAACCTCCCCTAATTCACCTTCATGCTTTTCCTTTGAATCCTGTTACTGGTTATGACAGTAAAAAAATTGGTACCTACCCCTCCTCTTCCCCTCATGAGGAAGTTGTAACTGCAGTGAGGCCACTCCTCAGTCTCCTCCAGGCTGAACAGACCAAGAGATCTCAGCCATTCCTCATAAGGCTTCCCCTCCAGATTCTTCACCATCCTCTTGGCCCTCCTGACCAAGGTGGGGATGTACATTTCCAGATCCCGCTAGGATAACAACTGTACTAGTAAAATAAATGTGCTTACCACCACTCTCTGGCACTTGGGAGGAAACCACACAGGAGACTCATCTCTTTAATGCTGACTTTTTATTCTCCAGATTAGAATTTTATATTCAGTCTGACTTTGGAACAGTGTCTGGCTAAATCCCAAAGCAAAAGAGTTGTTTAGAAGAATGCTAACTGGTCCAGAACAAAACCATGCCAAAGACCATCCAGTCAGATTAACCATATAGATGCATTGCGATGCATTGCTTAAATTTTAATACAGATACATCATCTTGGACACTCAAAGAGAGTTGAAACTTTATTACAATATTGCCACTTCAAGATTTACAAATTATGTGTATAGTGAATTAAATAATGTCACATGAATTTGCAAAATGAAAACTTCTTTCAGAGATTGATTTACCAGACTAGCTTGCAATAGCACCCTGAGGAGCTCTGTAAGATGCCAAAATTTCCCACACTTCTCAATGAGAAATGAGCTAAAGCAGTTTAACATGAAGATTTAATGATTTTTTTTTCCTGAAAACTATTTAAATCTCAAAGCATCAGGGAATACCAGTGAGTGATTAATGAAGCCATTGATTATTTGAAAGGTAAGCTATTCAGATCTCATTCAGTCAAACAGAATATACAAAAAAAAGAAACTCTAGAAGATGAAAATTGCAAGGGATTGAATGGAAACTTTGCTTCAATTTGTCTCAACTGAACAGATTTTTTCACCACATGTTCTTCTTAAAAGACATAAAAGACCACTGAAGACTACATTGACGATTTAGTGAACAAATGGAAACCACAGGTTACTTCCTTCCAGTTTTCTTATTTTGATGACACTGATTCAGTGCTTGTAAACTGCACCACACTGAGGACCACAGGAAAAATATTGTTATGACCTGCATTTAAATAGAGAAATGGTCTTAAAGAGCTAGAAAATGGAAATAAATTTCCAGTTTCAGTCTGGCATGCATTTGAATAAATGATATGTGAAAGGCTTTCTGCATGATCTATAAAATTTTGTAATTTATAAAACATTACATTTTGTAACAGTTCAGCTTGCTACCTCGGCTCAGTTCTCAGTTTGCTCTGTCACACACACACACACACACACACACACACACACAAACCTCCAAGACTAAAGGTGTAAGTTAATATTTTCAGGTGATCCTGGTGCAATTACTCATGCCATGCTGAAGGTACCTCTCAAAAATAAATTACATCAGTATGTGAAAGTAAAAACTATGAAAATATTCATATTGATTCAGATTACTTACAAAGCATCCTGACTTATGTTTTTTTAAAGATAAAGCAACTATTTTTTCTTGCTTTTAAATACTATATTATAATAATAGAATTTGAGTACAATAACAAATATAAATTGAGAGAGAGCCACCAGATTCTTCTTGCCATGTTTTTCAGTCTGATTTTAGGCAAATAAAACAAATATTATTTAAAGACTTTCAATGAGAAAAACCTCAAGATTATAAAAACTTTAATGTTTAATATAAACATACAAATATTGACTTTTAGTGATCTAAATCTTGTGAATCATCAGAATTTCAACCTTTTGAATAGCCTTTTAAAGTGTGAAGAATGAATATGTCATACTGTTTGATATTTTCCTTAGTAGTAACTTAGCTCAAACAACATGTGCTAAGCCACTCAGATCTGCATATCATAGCAAAATATGGAATTTTTCATGGGAATCCATTAAAGTGTTATATTTGAAATACTGAATCATATAATTACTTATGTTGGAAAAGACCCTTAATGTCTACAAGTCCAATCATTGGCCCAGCGCTATCAAGCTCACCACTAAACTGTGTCCCTAAGTGCCTCATTTACACATATTTTAATTGCCTTCAGAGATGGTGACTTCCCTGGGCAGCCTGTTCCTATTCTTGTTGTTCCTATTCTTGTTGTTCCTGTTCCAAATCTCTGTTGGTGAAGAAATTTTTCTTCATATTCAATCTAAACCTCCCTAGAAAAATTTGAGGCCGTTTTTTTTGCTGAGCAGAAGAGATGGACACCGACCTGGCTACAACCTCCTTTCAGGAGATGTAGAGAAGGATAAAGTCACCCCTGAGCCTCCTTTTCTCTGAGCTAAACATCCCCAACGCCCTCAGCTGCACCTCATCAGACCTGTGCTCCAGACCATTCTGCTGGGGTTCTTCAATTCATTTTTGCTCTTCTTTAGACACACTCCTGCACCTCAATGTCTCACTCAATGAGGGACCCAAAACTGAACACAATACTCAAAGTGCAGCCACATAAGTTCTGAGTACAAGGCGACTTCCCTAATTCTGTGGTCTGTATTATTTTTGACATTTCAATTGCATCATGTTTTTAATTTTAAGGATCTAAATACCCAGTGTTTTGCCCTAGCATTTTGTGATATATTTAAATGCTTGAAATTGCATGCTATTTCACTCCTACTAGATATAACATACAAACCACTTCCTCTTCCCCAATCATAAAAAAAATCAATAAAATAGCAGTATTTAGTTGTTACAGCTTCCTGTAATCAGTGCAATGTTCAAGTGAACTGCTAAGAAAAATAATTCACTTGGACAAGAATAGTCAGGTCCCAGTCTAATACTGTAGATACAGGATTCATTAAAGCCATAGAAGTAAAATCCTTGTTATGGTAATTAAAATGTATGGAAGTTGAACTCAGGACCAAAAATATATAGAAATAACTGATAATTCTGAGTTTCTCAATTCTATGATTCACATAAAAATTTGTTAAACTAACAAAGTTTGAAAAATACAATTACCATCTTCAAGATATTTGCTTTTCCAACAAACACATCCTGAATATTGTATAGATTTCTTTCTATGCCTTGTTTAATGATGTTCCAGCTCTAGAATGGCATGCAGATGCCATGAATGCTCAATATTACCCTCATGTAGAGTAGTAAACTGCATTCAGTGTTACTGACTTTTTAGTTTGAGCCATCACATACCTACCTTCTTTCTCTCTCCTTGTAGGAAAACTAAGACCATGAGTTCATGTGCGACTGTGTTGAAAAATGAGTTACTAATCTTTATAGTTTGCATGAATAGAAACCATTTGGAGCCCTTTATGTTGCATTTGGGTTCACTTTCAGAGGGATATTTAATGGTAGACCACATGGTAGACCACAATGGTAGACCACAATGCCCAGCAACATGCTCCTCCCCAAGGATCCTACCTACCTATGGCTTCTCTTGTCCTTATTCCCATCCATGCTACAGTGCCCAAATTAAGTTCTAGCTTTGTTATTACTTAATGAGCAAGTAATGAAAAAAAAAATCAATTTAGTGACAATTTAATTGTCTCATCAAATTCTTTTTCAGACCAAAACAGGTTTCTCTCCATTTATTCATACACTTAAGAAATAGCTTTCTACTATAGAAGTACCTGTGAAAAGTAAGCATAAAAATATTAAAAGGTCTCAAAACATTAATGAATAATTATTGTCACTAGATACTGCAGGCTACACATGTATACTTTGTATTCCAATTTTTTTATATATTCTTTCTAAATAATATGTAAATAATATAATATTTCTAAATCCCATGAATATTTTATACTCTCTACTGCAAAGCACAATCCCAAATCCTGGTACACATTCAGCATGTGATTTAGATATAGATAACATGATTGTGTTATTATCAACTAGGAATATAGGCACGAGGATAAAATTTATCAGAAGTAAATTCTTCAACAGTGATACAGGACATGCACATATGCAGAAATCTTGTTAAATAAAAATAATATGTATATTATTTCATAATATTATGTATATTCCCCCATATATAATATGAATCTGGGGTAATGGTGGGGATGTCTACTTTGATAATATATTGTACTCTGTGGTCAGGTTGTTTTTTAATTTAAAAGCATTCTAATATTCCCAGGCAGAAAACAAGATTTATTCCTTTCTTATAGGGATCTTAGATATGAGATATTCTTTGTCTTAGTGATGGCACAGTTTTGTAATTTTGCATTCCTATTTTAGATTCACTTTTCTGAGAGGTACATTAAATTTCTAAACATCAACTGCATAATTGACACTGATGGCTCTATGATGACTATCAATCTGTTTACATCAAATTAACCTGGCTCATACCGGTCATTGCAACTGTCACAGTGAAGTGAAACCGAGAGGGCTTTCTTTGAAGGAAGAAGCAATATTTTTTAGTGTGCACAGTGGATTATTTTTGTGCATGCATGTTTTCACGTTTTTCTGGTTTTAAAATAATTTAATGCTGGCCCTTCAAACTGCGTAACTTGATGATTCATAAAATACTCTTGCATACCTATTTGCTGCAAAAGGAACTGTCAGAAAATTACCATGTTTAAATGCCATTAACCTTGCAGATCATGTTTACTTTAACCTCATTGTTAGAAATTATTTTCATTATTGTCTCTTCAATTTTTTTCCCCTGCTTCAAGATACTGTATCATAAGCAAAATTAGTCTGTGTTAACAAGATCTGCTTGAAATATTCACGTTCCTCTTGTGTGTGAACTGAAAATACAAAAGGAGGGCACAATCTGGAGAAAAAGTCTGAAGAGATCAAGCTCTTTTCAGTTACACAAAGGCTAGGGCTATATTTGAAAAACCCATACAAAATTATTAAGCCTTTTGAAACCTCTATGTTACTCTAACTTGGATGGGATCAAACACACCAATAAAATGGAAATGTTTTTCTACATGGATATATAACCACATAATAAAACACGTAAGTCATACAAAGAATGGCTGAAGGAGCTGGGGGTGTTTAGCCTCAAGAAAAGAGGTCTCAGAAGAGACATTATCACTCTGTACAACTACCTGAAAGGAGGGTGTAGCCAGGTGAGGATTAGACTCTTCTCCCAGGAAACCAGTGACAGGACAAGAGGTCATGGCATCAAGTTATGCCAGAGGATGTTCAGGTTCAGGTTCATCAGGACAAGCAATCCAACAGGAGGTTCAGGACATCAGGAAAAAATTAATTACAGAAAGAGTGGTCAGGCATTGGAATGAACTGCCCAGGGAGGTGGTGAGGCACATTCCCTGGAGGAGTTCAAGAAAAAACTGGACATTGCATTTACTCTTGGTTTAGTTGTCCAGGTGGTGTTTAGTCAAAGGCTGGACTAAGTCTCAGAGGCCTGCTGCAAGCTTAATGATTTTATGATTCTATATACTGATAGCAGAATATTTTATACATAAAGATATCCTTGAATCCTCAGTTCCCAAATTTATAAAAATAGAGAAAATTTTGTTTGAATAAAATACTTCAAGTTAAATTACATTTGCCTATACTTAGATGCAAAAATTGGGCTAAACCCATGTAAAGAGGATGTGTAGGTACCCTCAGTAATCTGTAGAGATTCCACAAGCATCTCTAGAGAGACAGCAACCATAGTCTTAACTAGCCTAACCAGCTTGGCCTACATCTAAATGTCTCCAGTTAGATGACTGGAATTCTCTCCTATATTTCAGTCCACATATTTGCCAATGAGAGCCATGTGTGTCTTGTGAGGATGTTCTGAAAGAGAGAAAAACCAGCTGAAATAAAGACTCTTGAGTCAGAAAAGTGCTGTACTTTCTGTCTAACTGATAGGGCTCATTGCAGCTAAGGCTGGCAGGGTTTTTTTATGCCCAATGAACTCTGGCTGTGGATCCTGCATGTCTCCTCCTATGTCAAACAGAAAATCTATTTTACTTTTGCTTTTGAATGGGACCCAACACACCATATTGCTAGTTTAAAATTATTCCAGTGTGTTGATAGTAAATGTTGGAGAATATTAAGCAGAAAATGAACAAAAAGAAAATTTCTATTAAAAAACTCTTGACATCTTAATCAAGTGCTTATTTTATTATAAAGAAAGAGTGAGACAATTCAGACTGAAGCTGGTAAGATATAAAATCATCATGTCTCATAAATAAACTACCATTTTTTATGGCTTTCGCTGTGATACATTTGACTCATACATATTGTCTTTGCTACACTGAGAAAAGGTGATTTATTGCAGTAGTTAACTTCTAGTATTTGTTGAGAAAAGGGAAAAAAATCTTCCTCTACTGGCTTGAGAATATTATTACACTCTACTAGTATTGTAAAATACCAGTTATTGAAGCCATCCTTATTCCACTAAATTCCTATAGGATTTCACTCAACAGAGTGAAACAATATTTCCTCACTTCAAAAAAAAAAAAAAAAAAAAAAAGAACAGAAATGAGAAAAACAGCAAACCTCCTGAAAAATAAATGGCTATGCATAAATGGATTTTATTAAATTTGTGATTATAGTATAGCAGGTTTCTAGTTGTCACATTCTTAGATGTAGTTTCTTTTTTGTTCTAGTGCTGTTATAGTGTCCATTAAAATAATATGAAAATTAGGTTAAAAACATAGGTTTTTTCATCAATACTCTAAAGTAGGGGAATGCATTTATATGTTGTACAAACATAAAATGTCTTTGGATTCTACATACACGTCTTCGAAAGCACTTAAATAGAAAGTCTATTATGATGAAGTCATATTAGAAATCTATTATGACAAAATTAGTTTCATGACAGGAGAAAGTTTTACACAGCACTTGTCTAAATTTTGTGCACTGAAGTCATGAGATCTAAAGTGATGTGACTTTCAAGAGGAAGTTCCATAGCTTACTAATTCTCTTTGAGCCAAGAAGGTGTTCCAGACCTTTGGCTTAGATTTCTTCAATGCTTCCTGCATTGCACATCTTTCCTTGATGCTAACCAGTGCTTTTGATGGTTTTAAACAGTCATCACACCTTTCTTTACCTTTCTGCAGACAAACCATCCAGGTGAAAGTTTTATTATTTATTTCTTGCAGTTGTTTCCTCCTGATTATATGTGGGAAAATATAAGAAAAAGGATACTTTAGCAGCTTTCATGTAGCATATTGGAGGAGGTTTTTTTAAAAAATATTTCTCAAAATAGGCACTATGTTAGCACATAGCTTATTGTCCATCTCAAAGCTTCTGTTACTACTTCTGATTTCAGAGTACTATTTCATAGTAAATTTCAGTTTATTTTTCAGATTATTTTTGCAGATGTTCTGTTTTTCTAACATTTTTTTTAATCATCTTTAGTTTGTTTACAAGCCAATCTGGATTTATTTTTCTAATCAAGTATTTGCATAATAATAAAACCTTTATTAAAACTGTTTCTAAATTATTACAATTCCCTATATTATTTATATTCTTTAAATTTGAGTACAGTTTTTCTACCCTGATTGCTCATTAAATACATAATTTCAATAAACTTCAAAAGCAAATTGCAGAGCAATTAAAAAAACAACATTAAAATGAATAAAACTGACGTGTCTAAATCATGTCTGTTTGTATCTCATGAGCTCTTGTTTAGCAGTTGCCTGATTTTATATTATAAGCAAAAGCAAAAAGTATTCAGGCCATGCAGAAGTGACTTAGAAACTTTCCTTGACCCTTAGGCTTAAATACTAAACAGGCCTTTTATTATTTCCCCCCAATATTCTGCCTTTATAAATTTATTGATATGATTTAGTCTTTCTGAGCCTGTTTGCATGTGTCTGTCTGTCTGTTTTTTGGGGAGAGGTAGTATAGTACTGTACAGTTTTGTGCTATGCTGCCTTAAGAATAGTTCGACTGTTCTGTACAGACACACAGGTTGACTCTAAAAAATAAAAGTAATAATACCATGGGGTTTTTTTTGGCCAAACTATTTCTCTTTATGCCAACAACATGCAGCACTTACAACAATGTTTAAAGCACTGATACGAGAGAATGTAGCTCACATTTTCAAACATTTGTGCACAATGATACTAAATGTGCATTGTGGATCACTGATCTAATTACCCAAAGAGCAAGAAAGTTGCACAGTAGAAGTGAATTTTATACAAATTTGGTGCTTTTTAATAGCTTTTAAATTGTTTAGATTCCCTCTATAGTTGATGAAGAGAGCCAGGACACTTCAGAAAGCAACTCATCCCATCTGAAAAGATTTTCTGAGGTAAAAAGATGGATATTATTTGGAATGTCCAGTAAGATGCTGCATTCACTGCAGAGAAAGCATAGATACACAGAACAGGTCAAAAAAAACTAGCTTTTAACAATCAAAATTGGGGAATATAAAACTTATATGTGGAATTTCATTCTTTCCCAATGAATTCTTTTGTGTTTGCTCACATAACAGCAGATTTTGTTTACTTTTGGGCAGGGGGAAGCTGGCTTCTTTGTGTTGTTTTTGTTGGTATTTTTTTCTTTTTTTTTTTGGTGCTAAATAGTTATAACCAAGTAGAACAAAAACACAGGTGAAAAAATTCAGAAACACTACCCCATACACTATCTGCCAACGTCAGATCCAATAAAAAAAACTTTTAAAAATTTTAAATACGTATTTTTATATATGACCATCTGAGGTCAGCTGATCTCCAAGTTGTTATCACAGTGAATATATATTAAATAATAATGATAAATATATGCTGGTCAACCATAGGAGTATCTTGTAAACTTTCATATGTTTCTTTGAAGGAACCCCCAGCCAGCATTTGAAGTACAGTCATCTCCTAGATCTTCAAGTTTTATCAGGTTAATGAGAAATGGGAACATTTCTCACTCTTTATATGCTTGGTGTGGTGAAATCCTGTAAACAAACAGCTTCTTCAGACAAAATTGTTTGGAATGGAAAGAAAATTTTGAATTATACATTTGAACATATTTTCCAGATTTTTAGAACTAAGGTCTTTCCCTACAAATAAATTCCCAGAAAATTTGGAAAAGACAGACCTCTTCTGTTACCTATAAAAATCCACTGCAACTACATCTGTTCCATAACTCCCAGGATATTTTGTAAGATTACACTCAGCAGAAGATGTGTAAATCACAAAGCTAAATAATAAATCTACTTCCAAGTTCCTAGATATTTTTAAGCTTCCTATATACAAATATGCATGAAACTACACTGGGTAAAAAATGCAATAATAAACTTTCATATAGTCAATGAAATAGGTAAAACTATCATCTCTTCAAAATGTGAATACTACAATCTACAGTTTAGAGATGGAGATCAAGAATCAGTTACTCTCAGGTAAAAATGAAAAAGAAATCTTTAAGTCTTGAATACAAATTGCTATTAAAACATAAATTCAAACAATTTTATATCTGAAGTATGTCAATGTCAGCTGTTGAGGTAAGAGTAGGTGATGTTTTGGGGGTTTGAAAAAGGAGTCACCAATACCATCAATAACAGAGAAAAAATAACTAAAAAAACAATGAAAGAAAACCCTAACCCCCCTCCCCACACCATCCCCTTCCTCAACGAGGAACTCTTTTTTTTATATCTAAAAGGAAAAGAGTAACAAGAGTTTGCTCATCCTGTTCAGGTGATGCTCTCTGCACTTGCCACACACCTGATTGTGTATCCAAATTATTGCTGTTATAATAATTTCTTTTTTCTAACACTAGACAATACCTCCTACAACCTCATTTTTATTTTCAAAATTCAAAGGCAATTTGAACTTTTAAATGCTGGCCCCTGATTTAAAAAAGATGTGATATGTACTTTCACATTGTCCAAAATATCTCTGTGTCTGTGTACTTCATCAAAAATTTTGTGCTTCATGGCCAGAGTAAAGCCGATTTGAAGGTTGTATTACTATATCTTACATAATGAAAATTTTCTCATGTGCCAATATGGCAAACATTATGCAAATGATAAAGTTTAATGTGACATGCTTTGTGTCAAGATCTTTATGGGAAAGGAAATAAAGCTACTTTCCTATTTTCTTTATTTCCTAATCATTCCTTCCTCTACCTTATAGCTACATGAAGATATCTATGCTTAGGCAGCATAGATATCTTGAAAGGTTTCCATTAGAGATAAAGATACTTTACACAGGTTGCAGCTCCATAAGCTGCAAATCTTTATTGATTATTGGTTAGGAAGATCTAAGTAACTATTGAACACCTTTCCTTTAGTCTCTCCTCAGAAGGCTAGGAAAGTTTCCTACTGTTGCAGGCATCAAATATAAATAAACCCCCACAACTAAGGAGTTAAATAGGATTGTTAGAGGTTTATTTAATTTGTAATTTTTTCCTTTCCTCACATCCAGTTTCCTTCTCTACATTAGTAATTTAAAGTAGACACGGTACTGAAGGGCTGGGATTTAATATTGATAACAAAGGTGTCAGTTTTTGCCTACAGCCCTCCTTTCTCTCTAGAGACTTATTTAAGGTAGATCTTTCTGGTCTCAGCTACCCAAAACAATCTGGCCTTGTTCATTCCTCTCTGATGATGCTTTGCCTGCCAGACATGCTTGGGGACTTGCAGCTTTCATATTTCTCCACTCCAGAATGTAAAGGAGACTGCTTTTGGATGACTGCATAGGCTTGGTCAGGCCCTAAGGGAAACAAGTGGTTCTTTTACAAACTTTGCAGATTGTCCTGCAGATATGGTGTAACTCAAATCAGATTTTCATGCCTTAGAGTTGCTTACTATCTTTTCCACAGGATACATAAATATTACATGCACAGTGACTAACAGAAGCAATCAGATTGAATCTGGAACAGTGTTGCATTAATACAGGATTCTGTTATCCTTAAGTATCTCAAATACTATTCCAGCATCAATAGCATCCTCTAAGATAAAAGTCACTGCTCAAAGTGAATAGCAACTGGCAGCAGAATCTGTCACGTACTGCCTATATAGCCTATGAACTTGAAGTACATTGACATTGCTTTTGATCTAGAGGTTCATTAAAGGAAGAGAACAAATCAGGGATGTTTTATCACTTCACTCTTTCTTTTATAATGTTTTATAAATAAATGGACTCTCTCATCACATTATCCTAAGCTAACCCACCAGCAGATGTATCTTCTTGTAGTTCTGATGCTCCTGAAGGAGGTGAGAGCATGTGTTGCTGTCTGAACCTCTGCACTGGGGAACTAACAGAAATTAAAACCTGATGCAGTGCAAACTGAGACAGTGTCTGCACATCACTTCAACCTAATGCAGAGAAAAAGTACCAGGAAAGTGCCCTGGTCAATATGGGGCTTGCTTCCTTCATGGTCCAAATGAGACTGTGCCATGGCAGAGATAGTGACTTTTAGTGATTTATGTATTCCTGCTAATGGCTTGTGTCAAAATGTAGTGTCTCTGTTGTTTAATATTTATGTCCTAGTCACAGTATTTCACTTATATTAAGACTGCAAATACTCTAGAGAATATCCTAAATATAATCTCCTAATGAATTTATCTGTGGTTTGCAATGGTAGTACATGCTGAAATGTCCATCTCTGTTCAAATCAATTAAGAAAGCAAAGAAAAAACCAAAACAAAACTAATGCCTCTGTAGCAAGTTCTTTGTGAGAAAAAATCTCATTCTTCATAGCATGAGATTGTAAAGAGAATAGGTTATAATTAATCATAAACTTTGGACATAAAGTTACTTTAGTGTTTTTTAGCCTTATGCTTTTTGAATTCTAAATTAAGGAGACTCTTTTCACTGTAGACATAGGCTAGAAAAAATTTAAGTTAGCATAAAATGTAAATAGACAAGCATAATAAACAAGGTATTGGTGGGGGAAAAAAAACCTAGCATAAGACAAAAAAAGGGAAGCAAGTCTTCTCTTAAATTTGAGCTGAAGGTTTCCAAATTTTGAAACAGTTAAGTGAATATGCTTTACAATCTCACCTATTCCAGGGGCTCTTGGAAATGGGTCACATAGTATTCCTTAGCTGCATTACTTTCCTCACAGCAATTAACCAACCAAGACCCTTGTCTCAAGGAAAGAAAGCCAGCTTCAAAACTTGTGTATTGAACAAGATGTGTTTTTTTCCCCTAGAAAAAGGTTAAATCATGTGTCAAAAGCAGAGGTCCTAGTGGATGGAGGAAATTGGTTCCCAAATCAATGTGCCTTTCCTATATAGTGCAGGGATGATCCCACACATTATTTAGGTGCTAACTTCCACTGAAATATATGAGACTGAGAGACTCAATTAGTTTTGTGTGTCTATTTTATTTTATAATTTTATCAGTATTGTTTATTCCCTTGATGTTATTATAAATGGAAGAAAAAACTATGCATATTCTTTTCTTACTTGGTGATTGTTTTAATCACAGACGAAGCCATATGACTTCATTTACACAGCATGGAGATTGCTAATCACATCAACTGCAACATATTTCATGACATTTCTGGACCTATATTATTTCATTGCTTTAAACAATCTCATTCCTTATTTCCCAACAAACAAGGGCTAAGGCTTAGTCATATAGATATACCATAAAAGTAATTTTAAAAGGTCAATTATATTTGGCAATCTCAGCATTCTACAAGGCTATTCTAGTTAAATCTAAAGATAAGCCAACACATAGTAACAAATGTTGGCTTAAAAACCAACATATTGATGGCAGATTTTCTTCTAGAAAATAAAAAAATTCACAGAAAAATAATTTAAAAAATGAAAGTGAAAGAAACTGTGCATGCAATCATTAACCTCTAGAAATGAAATCTTGAAAGAATGGCAGTTGAAAATTTTCTGTTTCAATTAAGCTATTAAAGAATAATGTTTTAATTGCTTTCATACAATCTTTTTTCATATCATGTGATCATGTTTGATTCTGCATTGGTTACAGAAAAACCAAAAGCAGATACCTTTTACAAGAGGGTTTAAAAACTGCAAAAGAAGTTAAAAAAAATCAATAATTTTCCCAGAAGAACAAAAAAATCAATATTGAAAATCATTGATAAAGTGTAGAAATATCCAACTTCATGTTCCTGTTTCAAACATCAAGAATGTACTTAAGAATTCAGGTAAGTTATTTCACTGAATGTCTTTTTAGCTACTGTACCAACACAGCTCAAGGAGAAAATCAGAAACGTTCCTGCCTCAAAATTCACTGAAGACATCTTTCACTGTAAGGTAGACATTGTCATTACGGATTAATAGAAACAGATTTTTCTTTAAAACTTGAGTCCACAGTACTGCAAAGTACAAATCTTCCAACTACTGGTACAAAATTGCCTTGTTAATGCAGTATTTATTCTTTTTTTGCACTGTAGATGTTTCCTCCCTGTCTATAAAAAACTTCCTCCCTCCCTGTATAAATGATACTAAGTGACACTATAAAGACATTTTTTCTTAACCTGATAAACCTGTTTTTAAAATTTTTCCCCTTAGCAGCAGTAGTAGATTTTTTATGATTTCTTATATTTATTGCCTGCATCTTCATTCTATAAAGGTATAATAGCCATTAATTATATTGTCATCAGACCTTATTTTTATTGTCCAGTAAATGTTTTTGCACTTGCATGACTTCTGCACTTGCATGATGCCTGTTCTGCTGAATAATCTGAGTGTTAAATGGTGACACAGTATTTACCACTATCGAGAAGTAAGATTGAAAATACGTAAATTCACAGGAGAAGATTGTTTTCAGGACAATTTACTATTCTGACTTCATATTCACACTGTGAATTATTGCAATTACCTGCTGTGACAATAACACATTCATAATACAGTACAGAAATGAACTCGTATTTTTAGTTCATTATTTAGGGCAGCAATTCACAACCAGACATAGAAATAGGACAATACACAGGAAGCAATTTTACCATTCACTGCAAGATAGCAGAGGAAAAATGCAATTCCATAAAGTTTCTGACCCTCATTCTTGGAAAAACTGCTAAGCTTTGTTGAAAGTCTTTTTAACAATCAATGTAATTTTAATCACCCTATTAATATTATTGAGGCTTACAGACCACTTGTAGTCCACAAGCATTCCAGAGTAATCTTCCAACAGCATAGCACTATAGGTAGGGATGTGAAAAAATGTACCTCCTTTAATCTTGGCAAGTTTGTAAAATTTTTCATTTTTCTTAACAGGATACATCTTCTGTTTATTAGAATTGATTGCATAAATTGAGATTAATAAGCGCAGACTCTTGTATTGGGGTACATGAAATTGATTTGGAATACATTTTAAATACAGAGAAAAAAATTTTGGGATTTTAGGTGATGATCACTTAATATAGGTTATTATTGTAAACAGTGTAATGGGTAATTACAGCTGCTATATATTTTTTCTAAGTCTGAATGCTCTGCCAAGTTTACCTGAGGAACAGAAAAAAAAATCCTTACATAGTGAGCTCTCTAGCAGCATAGCTAACTTGAATTGTAAGACAGGATAGTTTTAGTGTTAAAATGCTATTTATAAAATTCAAATTATTTAATGGCAGGTTATGGAATGCAGCACAGATTAATTAAACCAAATTAATTAAACCAAATATTGCAGATAATTTTATAGTAATGAAGCCTGAAAATCGGGGATTAATGTCCAAGAAAAGCTACAGGACCATGGTAGAAACTGCATTAAGTGAAAAAAGAAAAATTGGGAGTTCATATGAGTAGATGGACTATCAAATGACCATATGTGTGTCTAAATGTGACACCACATTTAGAGCTGTCATAACCAGACAATATGAAGGGAATGATCTCCACTGACACACTTCAGAGGTGTCCCAAACATAACAAATGTTACTGTGGCTTACAGAAGCAGGAAGACCCAGAATCATATAGGACTGAAAAGAGTTGTATTCTCATGTAGATGATGGTTTGAAACCAGTTCCACAGCTACAGGGTTGTCTCTTCTATTCAATTTCACCTTCACTGAAGGTAACCAGCATGGGCAGAACCAGACGTCAGAGAAGGTTCCAGTTTTGGGGTTCATTTTAATAAATGAACATACATTTAGGGCATGCATTTGGGAAGTGCACCAAGATCTTAGTGTGGCGTGCTGGAAAAATCAGAAGAACTACAATCTGAAGTGCTAATGGTGAGTGCTAATGCTTTGGCATTAGTGGAGAAACTAGGTGCTACTGCAAAGAATGTGGTGGGAAAGGAGAATCATTACCTCTGCAGATGCAGACAACTTACCTTTACCAAATTCCTTCCCACTCCAAACTTGTAATTTTTTTTTTCCTGGGCATACTGTGTTGATTGCCCAGATAGGTTGGTTTATGCCAGCTGGAAATACCCCTGGTAATTCTGTCATGCTGTGGGAGATAAGGTAATAAAATAATTTATCCTTTCCTGTGAGTTATTTTCCTCAGGTTCCAAAATTGGACTCTGAAGAATGACAGCCTAGATGTGGGCCATTTCAGATCAGTTGACTTTAATTTCTGTGAATGTTCTCAAGAATGTTTAATTTGTCAACATAGGCAGAAGCTAAAATAATGAACAAATACTCACTAAAATAATGCACACATACTCAAACTGGTGTGGCAAAACCAGGAAATGGCAGAAAGATGATGCATTATTCAAAAGATATTCACGCAAGTCTTACTGAAATTTTTCAGTTGAACACAGGCTGTTAAATTATCTTTCTGAAGTCAATCTCTTTTTCACTGTTCACATTCCCTTGTTTTTACATTTTGTAAACCAGGGACATTACTCTTGCACTTATTTTTTATTGATCTCAGCAAACTTTTGATATTTCATAATAAATAATTACATTTTCATGGGATAGAAACTGCATGCTTGTTGCTTCTGTGATCAATTTGCACTCCTGAGCAGAGACCTTTTGACTTAGTAGAAAGAATTCAGATTCCTTGTGCTAGGTTTACAATAGGCCTTCTGAAATATTTCTGAAACGGTTATGAGACAGGACAGACAGTAAAGCCTTAGTAAAGCCACATTCATCCTTAACACAGTTGTCAGAAGACAGTCAAAAACTTTCATAAATGACATTTTAGTTCTAACAAGCTTTATAGTTTTGCAGTATAGCCCATTAAAATATCTTTACCTACTACTCAGTTATTCTGATTTGTATAACAACTCTGTCAAGGCAATATGAGTTCTTGAGTGTCTGTAGGAGACTCCCATATCAGGAACTTTTTGTGCCTGCCTCTGCTAGGCTGATGAGCCTTGTTTCCAGGAGGTTTTTATTTAGATTAATTTCAAGAAGGTCATTGTGATATAATAGCATTATTTAGATTTCATGAATCAAGGTTGATCTGTGGAAAGCCAGCTGGCTGCCCAGAATTGGTTTCTCTTATCCAGATGAAAAACTGAATTAAATGCCTCTAAATCTTCCTTTCCATATAAAATTGCTCCCTTTACTCCAGTCATGAATGTTGAAAGGCTGTGAATTTGTGCACTATGTGATTTGTTGCATCAATAAGGCAATGGATCTGTTCAGATGTGTTCTTTCTCTAAAAAAATGAGGACTTGTATTAAGGGAAAAAGTTATAAGCTTGTGTTAATGATTTGGGGAAAACAATTCAGAGGCAAAGCATGAGGATCAACACTAGAATCCATTTGAATAACATGGAGCATAATAGATAGCCCTGGAGTAAACACAAGGCTGTATTTCACTCAAGAACTCAGCTGCAGTCATAAACTGTGATAGTTTTATGAATGGCATCAGTGCCTCAGGAATTAATTCAGCCTCATACTCACAGTGGTGCCATATGTTGTTATTTATAATATCCACTTTTTAATTACTACTCTTAAGCAATTTAATATTTGTAGCTATAATATTTCAAAGATTAAATCATTAATTTTAAATGCTGAACTTTCCTTGAGGTAGCATCTTTAAACCATACTCAGCTTCTTTGTCAAAGGAGATTTTTAGGGGTATCATATTTAATATGAACTGATGCCTGCTGAATAACTTTTAACATCACAAGAGACCATTCTCTTTAATGAGGCTGTGGAGTGCAGTGGGACTCAACATAAGAGCTAGGGTTTCATTTTTTACTCGAGAAGTTGCAGATTTATATTGGGTCCATCAGATAGTTATAAGATGTAAGAAGGCCATGAAGAAAAAAATCCATTTGCTCTGTTATGTGCTCTTCTGTGAAATTAAAAGTCTTAAATACCTACCTATGGACTTCATGTGAAATAGAGACAATGAAAATACTACAAATAAGTGATTCAAATTAAAAATTCATTTATTTGAAGAATCTATTCCTGATTTCTATGTACTGTCTAAAATAAACATTGAAGATGTTCTTGGAAGTTAACTGTCATTTTTCTTGCCATGATAATCTGCTTTGTGACATTAATTCTTGGCCTCTTCCCATATATGTAACATTTTGGCAGTACAGCCAGCACGAGAAATGAAACATGACTATGGGAAAAGTATTCCTGCTCTCTGAAGCAGCTTGCAGGTAGGCTATTTGAGTGCAACTGAAAAACAACTGTATGAAATCAGAAAAATCTCACAAAAATCTTTTCACCCCATCTCTACCATTTCCCCCTCTTTTTTTTTTCTTGTTTGTTTGTTATTTGCCTTCCTTTTTAATTTTTTCTTCTGTTTGTCTTGTACTAAGATAAAAATAAATGCAAACAAAAAGAGCGCTTCAATCAATAGATACTGTTTCAATCAATAGATGCTGTTTGTAAAAGGGCTTCTTGTCACTTAAACTCAAGGTCTCTATTATTTTACTATATACAAAAAGTTTTCCTTTGGAAGACTCTGCATAGCTTGCCTGAGTCATGTCCTTGTATCTCACAAGTTCCACTGTACTGGAAAAAACTTTATGCTATAAGGTATTAGGCATTCTTGTTATGCTTTGACCCTTGATAGTATGACATACTGGGAACAAGAGATAGGTTGAAGAAAGGTAAGGATGACATTAATGCAATTTAATCCAGTTCAGACCTGGAATCACCTAAACCATGATCTGAATATATTCTCTTACTAGAGTCCTTTCAAGCACCTTTATGGACAGATTTTTCAAGAGTGCATTGTCCGTGGTCACCAGGTCCTGCTCCAGCTTTGAGAAGTTTTTACAAAATATAACTATCTTCCTGTGCATACTTGTTGAGGTCAAAAGAATTAAATTTTTCATCATGATCATGAAAAAAACCCCCTGTCAATTCTTGATTGCACTAATACTTTGATGAAAACTGCTAAGTGATTATTGTTATTTGTTCTTTTAGAGCACTAGTTTTACTCTTGCATTTATTGTGACTACTTTAAGTGACACTTTCAAAGTAAGAGAATTACTTGGTCAAAAACACTGCAGCAAAATTATCAAAATTTTCTCCTGATTTTCATAACTTTTTCTAATTGCCATTTAATGGGCATTTATGTGGTTTATAATGATAAACAGAGTAGAATTTTTCTATCTACAAGCCAAAACAAAGCTCAGCTCCTAAAGCCAGTATGTTAGCATGCTGATCTGGGCAACACTGAATATCAGATAAGCTGTATTAGTTATACATAGAGCTTCTACTTAAGAAAATGTTTTATTTTATTTTAATTTCCACATTCAAAGTTAAGCTCAACACATACATCATCTTCGTGGTAAAGCATGCTAAACTTATGAAGACAAATATTTCTTGGACCACTTACAGAGCCTCACTGTGATTCCTATCTCCCCTCATACCTCTAGTATTAATTAATGCTATCTTCATATTTTTCAACTTCAAGTGAAAGGGAAATGTACCTGAAGAAGCCATAGAAATGAACCTTGATTAAGATCTGACAAAATAATCAGCTATGTTTGTGACAGCCATATTCACAGGAACAAATATCCAAATATCTTTTCCAGGTATACAGAAAAAATGATGTGCTTCCTTTTAATTTAATAATTAGTCCATCTTTATAAGAAGGAAAAAGATGTAATAAAATGTAATTCACAATTGGAATAACTTATAAATTTGACTTTAACCAGTTATATACATGAAAGGAAGTGGTCGGAAAGTGAAAACTGGAGCTTAGTCTTAATTAAGCAGCACATATCAATTAACTGGAAAGTAGAAGTTAAAACATAAAGTACTCCAACTATTTATGAAGGTCCTTTAGGGGTCTTCAGGTCCTAGAGGGCAGAAGCAATGCATTTTAATAAAGGAAACACAAACTTTTGTTAGTTTTTCAAACTTTCTGCTGTTGGAAAACACTGTCCTCTAGGTCTGTTTTTAAGAGCAGGGAAGTCTCATGAGAGTAGTGCCTTAGACAGAGATGGAGTAAAAATAATGCCCACTCTTTATTCTTCAGAGGAAGAGATTGATGGCTTTTCATAAGTCATTGATCTGTAAAGGATTCAATTTTTAAACTACTATTTTTTAATGTGTCACAGAATCACAGAATGTTTGAGAGACCCTAGAGGTCATCTGGATTAGCAGTAGAGTGCAGGGATAGCTGAGATCACTCTTAACCAAGGTAACTTGTACACCCAGAGTCAAGTACAGCAATGTCAATTCATATACCAAGTGTGACTTGGGCTCTTGTGTGACTTCTGGTGACCAAGATGGATTTTTTAAATAAAAGCTTTGGTTTTGCTAAAGAGTTTCCAATATCTTTGGTCTATCTGTCATGCATTTGATAGTTTAGCATCAGATTTAGAAACATTTGATGATTTCTGGACCTAGATTTACAGCATAGTCTGGGTAAAGACTGGTGGAGAGAGGAATCCTAAGGGGGTTTGGTTCCACCAGGAACTAGACCAGCCCTTGGGGCTCAATGGCCTAAGGGGTTTCATAGGGTTGCATGGCCTTGGCCTCCTGTGCCAGAGGTGGCTGCAGGCAGGCAGGCAGGACCAGGAGCTGAGGGAGGCCACTCCACAGAACACGGCAGGACAGGACAGGGTCATAATATCAATTGGCTCTGCTGGCCCCATGAGCAACAGGGAGATGGAAGCAGTAGATCTGGGTCAGCCAAGGAGATAAAAGCAATGACACAGTGACTTTGGTCATCTGAAGATATCTCTGGGGTGGGGACTGATGGTGCTGTGCTCAGCTGAAATGAGATCCTTGACTTTTTGGAAAGGGAAAGGGTGTGGGAGGTATCTGGGAGACTAGGCAGGGTCACAAAGGCTTGTTGGTACCGTCAGGTTCCTAAGAGTCAGTTTATTTCCTGCTAATTTTAATTTAATTGAGTCAACTCGTCTTGTGCTCTGATACATAGACAAGAGTAAGTTTCAGTCACACCAGTGTCCTTTAGACACTTCTTGAAGTACTTGAGACACTTTGATCATGTCCTCTCTTCTTATTTCCAAGGTAAACAGTCCTAATCTTCTCAATCTCTCTTAATCTCTGAGATGCCCTTGATGATTCATCACTCCTCTCCAAGCAGTCTCTGCCTTCACAATATGTTTCCTAAGACAAGGTGACCAGTGCTGTAGTCAGGATGAGACTATGAGACAGCACTCCGTGATTTATGGAAAGACAATATAATGTTATTTTTATATGCAGCCTCTTATGCCTTCTCTGAAGCAGTGCCTTGTTAGTGTTTCTGAACAACTGATGAGTGGGACTGGCAGTGGCACTGTGAGCTCTGCTGCTCATCTGAGGTCCCTCTGCTGTGTTGCCATAGATGTTAAATGCTGTGCTGTCAGTGTTACACGAAGATATCTATAGATATCTTCACCTATAGATGCTGGGACAGGTGTGCTGCTACAGACACTGTAAGATGTAGGAATGTCTCAGTTGAAGTGCACATTTTCTTTATGCATTTGCATTGAAATGCATTTGCTATGATGTTGTCCCTTCAGGCCCAGTGCACAAATGCATTATCACAGAGCATGGGAATGTATGTGCCAAGTAGCTGATGCTGGTGTTGGTCACAGAGACCCTCTGTCCTCCTTCTGATAGTCCACCTGCTTTTCTCCTGGACAAAGGCCTCTGCCTTTGAAGATGTCATGATGCCTCCAGCCACTTGGGATACAAACCAACAGTTGTGGGGTAATCACAAAAGTATAATTGGATTAGTGGATGAAGTAGGGCTCATTGTTTTTAGAACACAAGGGGTCTCTAGTACACATACTGCACAATTACACCGGTTTATCTCACTGGTTTCAGATTGGAGCAAGCTGACCTCCTTTCCTTTTCTACCCACAAGCACGTGCCAAGGCAGAGATGAAGAGAAGATGAACAATCAAAAAAAAAAAAATCCTAACCAAAAAACACTAATTCCCCCCATTACCCCCCCCCCAAAAAAAAAAAAAAAAAAAAAAAAAAAACAACCCAAAAAACTCCAACCCAGTTAGTTATATCAGAAGATGAGACAAGGGTCAAAAATCTCAGGTATTTGCTAAGGAGATTCATCTGAATTGCCAATTTTTGGGCAAATTCTTTGTGTATGTGTAAATTCAGTTAATATATATTGGCAACATTTTAGGGTTTTTTTAGGAAATTTGTCTTTGAAATAGCCTGACTTTATACTGAATAGCTGATATGCTCTGGATCAACAATGGATTTTGGCACCATCCTGACTCTGCATTTTTGGATCCAAAGGAGGTTGGTAGGAACTGACATCTGCATAAATGAAAATATGGTGAAATTCTGATACGTTTCAAATTTTTTTGTTTTTTGAACTTCAGTGTGACCCCTGAAAATTTCACAACTTATGTAAAATTACTCTCATATAAGGGCAGTAATTTCTCATTGGTACATCTGTTACAACCTGCCCCTGAAGGCAAGAACTGAGGTTTTTGTAAATAGATCCCTTGGGGCAGATTAGAGTGAAATGACACTGAATGACCAGTGTGCATATATAAATATATATATTTATAGGGCTCATTTTAGAAAAATTTGGTTGCAATGGAAAGAAGGCATGGAGCCAATTTGATTTTCATCTGTAGAAATATAGGAATATAAAAGCATAAAAATGTTTAAGCAATGTATAAAAAAAAAACAAAGAAAGAGAAAGAAAGGATAAGAGTAGAAAGACATTAACACTCATGGATCCAGTGATGAGACCAGGCTTGATCTGTTGAGGACTGGGGAAGCCCACAAAAAATAAGTGTTCAACAGATTAATATCTGTTCAGGTTTGGGTGGAATGCCCAGGTACCTCCCCTGGAGGTGGGAATTTTACAGTGTCTGATGCAACACTGTGGATCTGTTGCAACAGTACAGATCATGGACAGTTCTCTGTTGGACGGCCTTAGAAATTAGGCACTTTAGGGGTCTTTAATGGTTTATGCCACCTTGTAAGATGTGACAGCTACCTCTGAAAACAGTGTAATTGAGCTAGTTAATTCCTTCTGCCTCATCAGAAGGAATGAATACCTTTAGGCGTACCAGAGAGGGGGGAAGAGTTTTAAAATGGAGCCAGTTGTGTAAGTGGGGGATATTGGCATGATAAATAGCACTATCCTTCTTTGGCAGGGTCTGCTTCTTATCTGCCTTCTCCATTATTTGGCTCAAACACCAGATTGTAGCCTCTGGTCATGGTTCTGCACCCCTTCTGTCTTATGAGCTTCAGAGGTTTTGCCATTACACACAGACAACTCTCCTTCTCCATTTTGGTTGGGTGTGCAAACCTTGCCTCAGCAAATGGCCAATTTTTGAGTTCATTAGCCATTAAAATTTCAGTCTCTCACAAGGTCCAAGGTTGGTCCAGGTGAACAGAGATCTAACATTGCACTGTATAAGTATTTGTGAAGGCCTCTCTGCTCATCTCAGGTTCCATCTAAATACTCCAGATGCTTCAGATACATCAAAAACTGCTATAATTCCTCGGGTATACCTGTGGAATTAGGCCTCTTAATTTTTCATAAAGATACCAGAGCTCTTGAAAAATGTCAAGATTTCACAGATTCACAGAATAAGCTGAGATGGAAGGGACCTGCAAGAATCATTGAGTCCAGCTCCTGGCCCTGCACAGCACCATCCCCAAGAGTCACACCATGTGCCCAAGAGTATTGTCCAAACACCTCTTGAGCTCTGTCAGGTTTGGTGCTGTGACCACTTCCCTGGGGAGCCTATTCCAGTGCCCAAACACTCTCTGGGTGAAGAATCTTTTTGTAATGTCCAACTTGGTCCTCCCCTGACATGACTTTCTTTCTGCCTGTTGCAAACTTTTTGCACAAGGTTATCACATCCTCCAGCTTTGTATTATTCACTGAAAAAGAGCCTGAATGAGTCTTTCCAAATATCTGTGTGATTGCCTGAATTGAAACGTTCCATTATAATTAGAGCAAATGGCATTTTCCCCACGAATTCATTTTTTCATCCATTGCCTTTATTTAATAATGTAATGAGAAGATTTGGATCTTGTGTACTCATCTTGAAAAAGTTCTGTGCTCTTAATTTTTTGCATCAAAAATGTTGCAAATGAGAAAATTAAACCTTAAGTTTGGAAATGGATTGTTTTCATTACAAATCTGGCATTAGTGCTTAATGAGCCTCCATACACATGGCTACATATCAGACCATAGCTGTAAACATCATAAACCACAAAATAATTAGGTGACCTTTCCCCAGACTGTCTTCAGTGGCAGCACTATGACCTTCTTAGACTGTGTTCTGAAGTTCTGGCTTGCTATTGATTACAAAATCAGTGAATGCAATGAAAGGAAGCCTTAGGATGCCATAAACTGTTTCACAAAGCAGAGATGGCAGCATTTGAAATGTGTTGAAAGCTCTAATGTAAATTATTTATATTGCTTGCATGATGCAAACCTCTCTGCTTGAAGAGACTAATCAATTCTTCCATTTAATAGGAATTTTAATTAGATAGAACAGCTAGGGGTGCAAATATTGTTCAGCTACCTAATTCATTGGCTATTTAATTGAGGCTAGCTTAATGTTTTCATTGTTGTTACGTATATTAGAGCAAAAAGACATTAAGACGATTTAATTTTGGATCTTGCAACAGGAAACTCTTAAACCTTAAGCAGCATGTTGAAAATATAACATGCATGTTGCAGAGATAATTGTATAGTCTTGAAACTGTATGGCATGAGGTAAGCTCCTATCCATCACTAGTGGTGGAACACACCTTCCGATAGTACAAGCGATAAAACAGGCACTTCAAATTGCAGCAAATGTCTGTACAAGTCATACTTAATTGATTTGTCCATTGTCTGATTCTTATGAGTTTCTTAAACCTTTATACTTACCAAATATAAGTGTAAATATGTTTTAATTTGGTCCATTTTAGCTTCTGGAAATTATATTTTCTCTCAAAAAAAAGACTATAAAGGCCAAGTGTTTAAAAACCTATCTATACAAATATACAGCAAGCTGTGTTAAACACACATCAAGGTACAATTTCTGCTGAAATATATCCCAAAACATTTTTGCAAACAGAGTGCTAGAAATCAGCCTTTGAGATAAATTAGGAAAATGTTTCAGTTGTCTTTGAAAAGATGCATGTTTTGAAGTTAATGCATTTAGGAAAATAAAGTGAAGAGAAATTGTTCAGAAAGTAAGACACATGCTCTTGAGTCAAGGTTACATTTGCCTGGTACGAAATAAATTTTCATGTCACAGAAGCTGAAGTCCTGTCCTTCCTTACAGCCCAAGAAATTGGGAGTGGTGATTATTCTAACCTAGCTATTATCTCTAGAAATAATGTTTTTGCAGAAGCTAAGTTAATGAGGTAAGGGCTGGTGATCTGCTAATTAAAAATCTAAAAATAGTACCAGTGATAAATGGGGTGTCAAAATATTCTAGCTAAGGAAGAATCTTTAAGTTAGCGTTGATCAATGTACAGCTCTGATTTCATGACACTGCATATTCATTTAATGAACCTCCCCTTTTATCTGTTAATTACTACAACACTCTCTGGATTAAGACTATAGCACATTCTTCAGAGAATCTGTGCATTGTCTAGTTCAAGTTTATTTATGAATATTTATTATCTTGCTAGCATACCAGAATCTTCTTAGTAGCTAACACATTACCTCACACTAATAAGGGCTTTTGTTTGACATGGAAAGCAATTGCTTTACATTGGAAAAGCTGTTAAAGCTTAGTGTATGTCTTTCAGAAAAGCAAAGAAAATTGAGAAGCTAAATATATGGATTGGTATTTAAACAGGCCCATGTGAATTATATAACCCATTTGCATCATAGCACACAAACCCAATTTAATTCCTAATAGAAATATCTGGGCAATAGTTCTACAGTTATTGCTGAATCACATTTCCAGTTCATCTGTAAAACCAGCATTTTTTCCAAAATTCAATGCAGTGAATTGTGAATTCAGATATCTCAAAGTTATTTCCAACTGAACAGAATTTTATTAGAGTACGTTATTGACTCTAATTAAACCTGAACACACCATTTGACTTGGAGAAGTAAAAGTATGATGAAAAATAATTTGTTGAAAACCAAGACTAGTCAGAAAACCACACAGAGCCTAAATAGTAAGAATAGAGAGAAGTGGCATGCAGTATAAATAAAAAATTAGTACAAAACTATCAGTCTCTGGAAAGCTTTACTAATGACAACACTGAAACTTGGGCCACCAACAGCAAAGATCCTGTGAACAAACTCATTCACTGTCTGTCCACACAAAGTGTCCCTACAAAAGTTAACAATGCCACACCTATTGATTTTGCCCATATTTAAGTTATCAATTGTCAGACCCCAAGAGATCTGTAAAAATATTGCTTCCGAATATGACAAAAGATATAGTTTTTACTTTTAAGCATGGTCAGACCCTTTTGCAGAAGGACAAGTTTTCTTAAAGCCTTTTTGAGACACAGTTAGTCAGGAGTAGCCACAATGCAGTCCCAGTTTCACAGTTTGTATGTGACATGATATGGATGTTAAAGTGTCAGAATCCTTATTCCCTGATTATTTCAAATAGGAATGGGATTAAAGTCCTTATGGTACTTGGAATTGTCCCAGTTCTGGGCCCCTCACTTCCTGAAAGGCATTTGAAGGGCTGGAATGTGTCCAGAGAAGGATGAAGTTGGTGAAAGATATAAAGACTGAGTCCTCTAAAGAGTGGTTGTTTGGCCTGGAGAAAAGGGAACTCAGGGGAGACCTTATTGCTCTCTACAACTGCCTGGAAGGAGGCTGTAGCAAAGTGGGTATTGCCCTCTTCTCCTAAGAAGCTTGTTATAGGACAAGAGGATATGGCCTCAAGCTGTATCAGGAGAGGTTCAGGCTGGGCATTAAGAAGAATTTTTTCACTGAAGGGGTGGTTCAGCATTGGAATGGACAGCCCAGGGAAGTAGTGGAGTCACCATCGCTGGAGGGGCTCAAGAAGTGACTGGACTTGTCACCTAGTGCTATTGTTTAGTTTACAAGGTGGTTGGTCAAAGATTGGACTTGATCACGGAGCTATTTTCCAATATAAATGAATCTCTGATTCTATGGGTATTCATTTCATATGAGAGGAAAGCCTTGGATGTGAACTGGGGATAAGGAGGACCTGGCTCATGCCAAATACTCCTACATCAACCTTTATGCAAGCATTCCCATGTCCTTGCATCAGCTGCTTCACAAATCTTCACAAATCTTTAGACAAAACAGACATATAGACAACTCAATCTCTTGTACAACAGGGTTACTGTTGCACCAATCCCAATAATTTGTACTCGACTAAGGTTTCTTTTGAGCTATGCAAAAGCATACTAATTGATGCATAATGCAGTAATGGAAAGAAGCCAGATCCTGTAGCAATGAAGATAATGTAGAATACACAGAGATGGTAAAGCACATGAAAATGCTGTGAAGGAAGAGGCCATAGCACAGTCTGGATAGATCAGTGTGGAGGGAGAAACTGAGTATTAGAAAAGTTACAAGAATTGGTCCCAGTGAATGAAATCGCTTATTTATAGTCAAAATTTCTACATATAGAAGTATAGGGAAACAACTACAACTTCCCTGTTAACAGATTTGCACAGAAAACTTTTAATCCAAATAAGCAGTTATTTTTATTATTCTTTATGTTTGTCAGGGTTTTGCTAACAACTGTGCAATTTTCCACTCTCTGAATCATCTTGGCTACAGCGTGCTTGTCTTTCTAATTGTACCTCTTTGGTTTGACCTAAGAGTGTACTCTCAACTTAAACTGTGCCAGCCTAATTGGCTCCATATTTAATCAAGCGTTCACAATGTCAGTGTTTCATTTTCACCTTTGCGTATTTTACGCGACATGACTGATCACTAGTCAAGTGATGAGTTGAGACTGTGTGGCTTTGTCTCTGCTGTTACAGATATTATCTGACTTCTGTTTTATTTATCAGTGGTTACTCCATTACACAACTATTGTCATGAGAGATTTGGATTCATAACTTATGTATTTTTACTGGTGTTCTGGGACCATAAAGAAATGCAGGCTTTCTCTTTTATATTCATATCCAACCTTAATGTGTCTGCCATCTGTCGAAGGTGTAGGTATGTTGCTGGCATGCTTTGTGAGTTATTCATACCTCTGACAATTCCCTTCTGAACTTTGAGTTATCCCCTCACCACATTATACTTCTCTCCATTGACCTACAGGAGCACAGATTTTTACCTATCATCTACAAAAAGGTACTGAAATTGTTTTTTGGAGAAGATTGTGCAAATAACCACATTCTATCATTTCACAGGCTGATTGGAAAAAAAAGTCCATTTTCTTCTGCTAGAGTACAGTGATATTTTTTTTAGTATTCATAAAAATTGCATTATGAAAAAAACCCTGAAACTTTTACAGCAACTGTAATTATGCTCTTGGGAGCTCTGATTTTTATTAATACTCTAGGGAATTTTTGGTGGCATGTGCCTGGATGAAATTCCTTTCCTACAAAAACTACCCTCTGGAGTGTACATACACATATAGTTACATAAAATATAAAAATAAATGTACTATGTATAGTATACAGATACTACCCATCCAACAGTCTGATATGAGTGATTTTAGGAAGGTGGAGGGGTATTAATCCTGGAATCCAGTAGTCAGTTTCAATGAATTTGTAGGACTGGGATTTTACCACTGGGACTAAAATTTTACCTTTATTTGGAAGAGAGTTTTTCCAGCCTCTGGGCATTAAAACAGAAATTATGTCCCACAAGCACTTGCATGTTAGTTACAAGAGCTCATTGATTTATTTTATAAGTGATTAAATTTTAATTCAGTGACAGAAATTAAGAACAAAATTAATAAGAGTCATCCAGCTAGATAAATGCCAAATTAAAATGTGTACTTGTCACCCATGAAAGCACTAACTTTGGTTCATGCATGATGTCTCAAAAGTTAATTTGTGGCATGAGCAATAGAAAGTGAACAAGCAAAAGAATGCTGAGGATGATGAGGATGATGCTGCTTTATTTTTTTCTTAATGATTAGACAAATACTTAAAATGAGAATATTTGAGCTCTCAATCTTTGACAAGTAGCTTAGCCATCAATCTAACAGGTAAAGTTGGCAATAGGTAAAATTCTCATGAAGTTGTTCTATCATATATAAACTTCAACTAAGATAGCCCCTCTCATATCAGTGCTTAGCAACTGGACCAGAAGAATCCTTTCTTTCTCTCTGGGACAATTAAAATTTAATTGGGACACATAACAGAAAATCAGCTTAAGAAAAAGGTTATAACAACAGCTGATCCATAGTAATTGTCTGGGTGAACTGATTTATCTAAGTAAGTGCAAGGTAATTTCAATTAGTTTAGCTCTCTTTTCAGTACACTGTGAACTAACACTGGTTACCCTGTGTTTGCTCCCTAGGTAGAACATGCAGATGTACACATCTATACATAGACACACCAGGGGTAGGTTCAGGTGCACCAGGTTCAAAATTCTGTTTTGCAGTACTGCATCTTTGTCCTCTTTCCTCCCTTATTTTATCCAAGTACTCAGCCCTGATAATCAAACATGGTGTTGAGAGAGAACTTTGTTCAGTTGTACTTGGGCTGCTTTGGTGATCCCAAATGTGCAAAGCTGTTTTCAAATTTGAATCTGTATTTCTTTAGTTTCAGAAGCTGCAAACTAAAAGTATGGTATATTGAATGGAAATTACTTTTGTAATACTCCGTTCAGAATGCTACAGATACTAAAATTAGGACCCAAATCACAAGTTTTCTGATTTCAAGTTAACAGCTATAGAGTAAAAATGCAAAATTCAACAAGTGTCTTGAATTCTATTATCTCAATCCATTTTTTAAAAAGATAAGAACTGAATTAAATTCTTAACACATGGTAATAGATATTAAATATCAGCAAATATCAATAGTTACAATAGAAAGTTTACAATACAGTAAAAACTGTCTTTTCATTGATGGATACATTAATTTCGCAAAACTCCAGAAACCCCAATGAAATACTTTTTGAAAAAAGCCCTAGTTTTTGTTTTGTACCATTTATTTATATATTTTATTCCAAATATATTCTTTGTGTTCTATACTTTTCCAGTTGCAATAGAAAAAAATTTAGCAAGAGATTATAAAAAGGAAATGTTCTTAACTGCTTACTATGTTATGAGAGAAATTGAGTGATTCCCGATTTTCTGCTAAGTCAACTCCGCAGAGGAAAAATATGTGAAAGGTGCATAATCTTGGCCTTCTGGAATATTTATTCATATTAATGCAGTGCACAATTAGAAATGCCTTTGTGCATGTGTATTTCAAATCAGTCATAACAAAAAGTAATGAAGAAGGTAATTATAAATAATTTAATGAAGCTCTGTCAATCGAAATAGGAAATTTTGTATGCATGTAAAGGTGTTTAACTTTGCCAGGAGGGCCTCCCATACACACAAAGGAACTGTGTAAACAAATATTCTGCATATGCTTCTGAATAATTAAATGCATTTAAACAAGAAACCACTGTTCTAATATATGTACGTATAATGATAATTTACTACACTATAGAAACTGTAGTTTACTGTTCATTGACTGTGAGGGTACAACATCAGGGTTAGGGTTTGTATCATTCTCCAAAGTCACATATGTGATGTCGTAAGATAAAGACAACTTGAAGAAGAAAAAGGTGATTGGGATAATTAATGAGTTCTTTTCAGGTGATTATAATCCTCTATTCATTATATTGGAGGGTAGCGCTAGTAAGAAAGGTCACTGCTGATATCCAAGTGTGATATCCAGAGGCAGTATTTGTTCTTACAGATGTGTCCATAGCTTCTAAATACACTAATACTGAAGCGCTTATCTAACTCCTTACCATTTTTACAAAGAGTTTGAAGATAAAAGACAAGAAAAAATATTATGTCAATGGTTTCTGTGCCACCAGAAAGCCTGACACAATTATCTACAGGGTATAAATTATATCAAGTATCTCAAAAGACTGCTACTGGAAAGACCCTCTGGTTAGGGTCATTCCCAACAGTAATTCAAGGACAATACATTTGTAGGAAAATATGGGAACTATGGCAGGCTCAGTCACATCCAACGTGGTAAATACTGTTTTTATGCTTCCACTTAAGGGATCAGCTATGAAAAGGAAGACTGGAAGCTGCAGAGTATCTGTCTTTGGAGCAAATGTATAAACAGAATCAAAAAGTGTGAAGCTGAGAGATTTCCTGTAGCAGAGTTCATAGAACAGCTTGCCTGAGCATGGCAGTAACACAAAATATTCATAAAATATCAAACTTGGTCTAGTTGCTTAAAATGCATAACTTCTACTACAAAGGACAAATAACAGTATTCGCTTTCATTCCAGTTCTGTATAAAACTAAAAGTTTACCAAGCTTCACTTCCAAAGAAAACAAGATGGGAATGATACACTGTACTGATGGCAAATAGACATCCAAAGTTCTAATGCAGCAGAAATACTTGTGCAAAAAGCACAGGGAAACTTACAGGAAAGATGGGACGAGACTATTTACAAGAGCGCATAGTGACAAGACAAGGAACAATGGGTTCAAATTGAAAGGTAATAGGTTTGAATTAGACAGTGGGAAAAAAGTCTTAACTGTGAGGCTGTTCAGGGAAATGTGTGCTTCTTTCTCCATTGTGCCTTGCCTTAACATGGATTAGAGTTTTACAGAAATGCAACAGGCATTTTGTTCCCCATAATTTATAAGGTTTTGGCTTCAATGGTGTTCATGAAAGATTAATGGTGATTCATGGATGGGATTTTAGGCAGTGATAAAACTAAGAATTCACTAAGAATTGTAATATTTCCTCATACTGGTTCTTACCAACTGTGCAGAACAATTTTTCTTTAGTAACCAAACTATATTGCTCTGAAGTGAACTAACTAGTTCCAAAAATAGATCAGATTTCCTAATGAAATTCCTTAAAGATCCACTAGGATACAGAAAAGCAACATAAATGTCTTTCAAACTTTATTTGCTCCTACAACAAGCTTTCCACTGTGTTTATCTGTATTTTAAGATTACTTTGCTGCATTGATTTAACATTATTCTTCCGAAGTATTAGGACAGACACTAATTTAATATCTGTGTTCCTAAATCAGAAAGGAAATCAGTCAGATAAGACTGTAGTGACTACCATTCCAAAGTACTGTATAGTGAAGCAAATACCATTTAGTTTTAATCATGAATGGCTTGTATCCCCAACATTTGGATATTTTATCTATTGAAATAAATTTAATCAGTAATATTTGTTGTGTTAGAACCCCTATTTTTAACTTACCATGGCAGATTTGAAGAAATTCTTCAGATTTATATAGCTGGGGTGAGGCCTAAGGGGTCTGTACATTTCACAAAATGACACAAAATGTTCAGATAAGCCTGTGAAACCTAGGAACATCTAGAAACAGTGCACAGCCAGGTCAGTGTAAGAGAGGAACACTAGAAATCCTCTTGTGGAAATTGGTGATAGAATATGTCAGGCAAAAGAAAGATCTACATAAATATTTCATCCAGCCTGGAGAGAGGTACTTCTTGATTCACTTCACTGGGAAAGAGAGGACAAGAGAGAATGAAAATCATATGGAAGGGTTTAAGTGAGAACTGTCAAAAATAAGCTTTTCTGACTAGTCTTTTGATAAGTCTCACTACCCTAGAGTTCTTCCTTGCTATATTTCTACTATTCAGAGTAGTCCCTTTGGCATTACTTACTTCATGTGGGAGAGTATCTAACCTTCAGTCAAATCTCCCTCAAGTCTACCCTTTCCCAGGTCTTCTGCCTTTCATCCTGAGCAGAGTCCTACACCATTAAAGAACACATGGCCTCGTATGTGGGCTTTCTCTCTATTCCAGGCACTTAAAATAAAAGGTTAGTTCTATCCCACTCAGAGTTGTTTCTCTGCAGTTCATCTTTCCCCTTAAGGATCCACACCTGGAGCTAATCACAGTTCCTATCTTTTGGTTCTTCTCATTTTCCTCAGTGACAGATCCTTTTTCATCCTCTCCTGATCTGTGTGAGGCTGTCTTTCTCCCTATCCTCCCTTAGGATGGTACTGAAAATACAACCATCCTAAACATTTTTATAATCTGCTTTCGATTCTTCTTTTTAATCTCATTTCTTCATCATGACCATGGCCTCTTCAGGTGTCACCAACAATGGTAAATTTAAGCTAATTTTTTCACACTTTTTTCAGAGTTAACCTTGTCACAGAGCAACAGATATTAATGGTGGGCTGCTATCCCATAGCAGCCAACAGATGTCATTAATGGCATTAGCTTTTGGAAGGACTGTCTGGCAACATGAAAGAAAGTAAAGGGTGAAAGAGCATTAAGGGCTTATTAAGCTAGCTACATTTCAGAATTTTGTACATGGGATGGAAACCATGCCTACAAAGGATGCTATCATCAAGCCAGGCTTGAGTAAAAGTCACGCTTTTAATGCCTTGGGGCATGTATAAAATTTGAATGGAAAATAAAATTGTGGTTTAAAATAGCTCAGAACTGTAGTACCTTCCTGTTGGTACTGGGGAAAAAAACCGGAACACTTCTGTTTTCATCAAGAACACTGCAACTGCACGCTGTCCTTACACAGACTTACTGTAATCATGGAGCTAACCTTTATGCTGCTTTAACTGTGTGCCCTCAGCAGGCTGAGGTATTTGGTATTGTCCTGTGAGTGTCACAGTAGAGATAAGTGTCCCTTCAGGGTTACACCTGCTCTTGTTAGTCTTGTCACTGAAACAGAGATGGAGTGGAATTCAGTGGCCAAATTACATCGATAGGTTTACTCTGTAATGTTCTGCATATATTCATAGTTAATTCAAATTGAATCTACAATGCATTCTAAATATTTCACAACATTGGTTTGACCCCCAATTAGGTGATGTGTGTCCACAAGTAAATGTGAAATAGAGCATGTTTTCAGTGTTTCATTATCTTCTCTTGTCTTCAGTGAGTCTCTCCACTACCTGCTCAACAGACACATGAGTCTCTTATCAGAAGTAGCAGATGGCAGAGCCAGTCTGTTTGAATTTTCCAACATGCACTTGTAGAACATTTCTGCAAATTTTGTTAAAGTGCATTATATTACAACACAATTGGGTATATAAGCAGGGGGATAGCACAACTTCTGTTCAGAAGTATATTTTTAAACCTTGTCAAAGAGTTCTGCAATGCAAAGGCTGCATTTTTTTAGTTCAAAGAAAGCAGACTGAATCTTAACTGACATTGTCTTCAGTCTCCCCCCATTTCAATGTCAAAAATGAGGTTCAGAGGATGAACTGAGGAATCATCTTTGCAAGTTTGTGAGCTGAGGGAAAAAAATACATATGGATTTTACTGAGAACTAAACGACACTTAAATGAATAAGACTATTATATAATACTGAATACTGCAAAATATCATACTACTCATGGCCAAGAAATGGACCAAATGGTTAATCTCTATAGTTAATAAAAATGTGCGACTATTCCTTGGTGATTTACTACATATGTACACACACATATGTTTACATTTGACCTGTCCTTTTATCTAGGCTTTGGATAATGTAATTGTTCTCTAGGTGCCTCATTTTATAGAACAAGAGAGGGAGAGGAGAGGAGAGGAGAGGAGAGGAGAGGAGAGGAGAGGAGAGGAGAGGAGAGGAGAGGAGAGGAGAGGAGAGGAGAGGAGAGGAGAGGAGAGGAGAGGGAAAAAAGAAAAGAAAAAGAAAAGAAAAAAAGAAAAGAAAAGAAAAGAAAAGAAAAGAAAAGAAAAGAAAAGAAAAGAAAAGAAAAGAAAAGAAAAGAAAAGAAAAGAAAAGAAAAGAAAAGAAAAGAAAAGAAAAGAAAAGAAAAGAGAAAAAGGAGGAAGGAATTGGTAAAACTCTTTCATTTAGTTGACCAGAGTCAATATGGGATATGGGGAACACCTAGTTAATCTGCATGCTCAAACTTCCCAGGAGAACACAAGGACCATATGATTCTCTTCCACATCCCTTTTACCTCCTTAAGTTGACAGACATGAAATCTAAATATGCCTTACAGATGAGAGATAGACTCTCAAAAATCTATTCTTCTAGTAAAGGCTGCCAAACATTTTACAATATTCCCTATTTCTTTCTGAACTTCAATGTGTCTCCTTATTGCAAGGAAAAACAAATGGGTTTGAAATGAGTTATCCCAGATGCTATTCATAGCCTCAAGGCAAATAATAAGCCTTTTTTTTTATTATAAGGATGTACAACATGCACACACACACAATGAAAAAAAAAAAAGTAAAGACCTCTACATAGAAGCTGTGAATTTATGCATCGTAAAATCCAGAAATCTTTCAGAATAAAATTGAAATTATTGCCTGTAAAGGTTCTGCTTTATTGCTTTTATATTATTTCCATGTTCTATTTATATCTATTCCATGTTTTCTCATACCAGTGAGATGGGTATAGGTAAGCTTTATTTTAATATCTATTTATAAATGCTTTTGAGGAATATTCTGAGGTCACATGCATTTTAAATCTAAAATAGTTAAACTGAGGCCACCACACTTGACCTGAATCAGTATTATAGACCCAGCTTCCCAAAACTTGGTGGTATTTGTGTTAGTGCCCCTGTGAAGTCTTATAAGGTGAAGACTCAAATCTAAAAAAAAAACGTTTAGAATTTTGGGACTGTAAAGGCTTCACTGTAAATGTTTTTTTTTTTTAAGAATTTAAACTTTTAAAACAATGCACCTATTAAGATTTAAAATGCAGTGGACAAATTGTACAGTGAGACAGCTTACCTGCTCATGATCTGACAAAGCCAGAAGTTCTACATGCAAAAGAAGCAAACAGACAAAGACAGGAGAAGCTCAAGAACAGACAGGGAAGTAGGATTTTTTTTCCTACTTATTGGTAAAGATTATGATCTGAATTTGTTCCCCATTTTCTGTGCCCATGAAGATATTGTGTAGATTCTGCCCTCTCAAGTATGGAAAGAGTGTAAAATATTTTGGTGTGCTTCTCTCTCAGCTGGAGGAAAACTGAATGCATATTTCCAAACTATTATTGCCATTCTTGTTGGGACAAATCCCACTTCTTTAGTGAATTGAAAAATCAATTTCTTGTACAACCCTCAAGAAAGACAGCTGTGTTGTGAACCTGGAAGTTAGGTAATGTGTGGAGGAAGGGTGAGTGATAAGAGGATACTGACAAATACTGCCTCAGTATTTATATTCTTATATTCAGCTAACAGGACATAACTGTAAAGAAAATTATAGAACACAAATGCTTATTGTTTCCTTAGCTTCTACTAATAACAGTTGCAGCTGTGTTATCTTAAGAATTGGTATGTATTAATTTTGGAAACATCAGTCAACTGTTAAACCTAAAATAAGTGATTAACAATCAGCTATATATATTACTAGAACACCTGGTCTGAAGACTTGATAATTTAATGTCATATATTTGATTTATAATGAATTGTTAATGAGTTTTTATTAAATTATCAGATTTTCTTTTCAGCAATAAATACGTACAGTATGTCTCACATCAGAGATACATGTCTATGCAGTACACATTAGGAGGAAGAATTCAGCTGTGGACGTGTCCAAATGAAACTCAGTCACTGAGGATGCATCCCATGACTGGGATGTGGCGATCAAGGGCTACCAGCTGTTCAGGTGAGGCAGGGCAGGAAGGAGGGACAGAGGTGTTGCCCTGTACCTCAAGAGGGGGATTGAGTGCGAAGAGTTGCAGCTGAAGAACAGCCCTGAGCCAGTTGAAGGCCTGTGGGTAAGAATCAAAGAATGAGGCCACAAAGGGAAGCTCATGGTTGGTGTCTACTACAGGGCCCTGATCAAGGAGAACCTTTTGACTCACAGCATCTTGTACAGCTGGGGGACTCAACCACCCCAGAATCTGGTGGGAAAGAGGCACAGCAAGCTGTAAGCAACCCAAGAAACTCTTGGAATGCAGGGGGGATGACTTCCTAAGTGATATAATAGACAGTACTACCAGTGGGGATGCAATACTGGATCTGATGGCTGCCAATGTAGACAAATTAATTGAGGTTACCTAGACTGGAGTCAGTCTGTGCTGCAGTGATCACCCACTGGGCTTTGCAGTCCTGAGGCTAGGTAAGGAATAAAGTCAGGCCCCTAAACTTTAGGAAAGGAAACTTCTACACATCCAGGGAAGTAGTCAGAGGGCTTTCCTGGGAGACTGCTGTCAGGGAAAAGGGAGAAAACAGAGCTGGCAGATCTTTAAGGAAGATGCTCTGGAGTGCAAGAGTTAGAGATCCCCAGGACAAAGAAATTGGGCAAGGATAGCAAGAGATAGCCATGGCTGAGTAGGAACTTGCTGGTCAAACTAAAGGGAAAGAAGCAAATGCATAGGCAGTGGAAGTAAGGAGAGGTAACCTGGGAAGAGTATGGGATGAAGTTCACTTATATAGGGATAGTGTGAGGAAGACCAAGGTGAAGCTGGAACTAAACTTAGAAAGGGATGCCACAAATAACAAGGGCTTTGACAAAAGTAACTTGGATATATTAACCAGAAAAAAATATTAAAGAAGTTGTAACTTCCTCCTCCCCCAATAAAACAAGGCTAGAAAACTGGTAGCAAAAACTGAGAGGAAGACTGAAGTATTCAAAAATATGTTTTGTCTCAGTCTTCAAAGGTTTATTTCTATCTTAACCAAGAGAACAGTTTTGTACCAATTCTCATTTCAATTTAAATGTATGAAACTCTACTATGCTTCTTAAGTGCAGATAGATTGACATAAAGCATACTTACATTTTTTAAAGATATGTTTTTCCTCACATTTTCCAGTTTCTGTCACTTTTTCTTTTTTTTTTTTCTTTGAGCTAGAAATAGTTGTGAAATTTGAACAACATGGATAAAGATTTACATTTTTTTATGTCTCATTTTATGATATGATAGATACATGATACAGAATTATCACTAGCTCTATGACTTGGATGTTCACTTCAGAGAAAGTATATTTTTGTAGTATTTATACATTTATATGGGAATATGTATATGTTTGTGAATATATTGCATTTATACTATATATCTTGCATAGAGAACAAATCTTAAACATATCTATTCCATATTAGTTTCGTGCTCCATAATCACTAGGCTATGGATGACAGCCCAGTCACTAGTCCTTCTATTTGTCTTTACTCTTAAATATATTAGATATGTTACTATTTTTTACAGATCATTATCAAAGGGGAATGAGAATGAATTACACAGGAATTTAGAAAAATCCCCCAATTTAAAAGCTCCTATCCCCCAATTTAAAAGATCCTAGTATAATTTAACCAAGTCGAAAAATGATCAGGAGTGAACATTGCTAAATAAGTTATTCTAACATAGTACTCTCTTATTTTAATATCGAATTTTATTCTAAGCTCATCTTTTTAACATTCTTATAAGGAGTTTGAGTCACAAGCACAAAAAAATTAATATCAGTCATTGAGTAATAAATAACCAAAAAATATCCAGCTTTCTACATAGTTTTCTATTGATGGCAGATTTTTGCCTATGGAAGAAAAATAGACTATTATTCAGAGGCTCTGAAATTTTGTTGCTATTTTTAGAACATATCCATATTTACTGTCTTCTTAACGGAGGATGAATTGAGCACAATGAGAGTTATTATCTGAAAATAAACAGACATTTAATTATTCCTAGTCTTTACTGAGAAGACAGTTTTAGTCAATAAGACATAGATATGTTATCAGACACAAAAATATAAATGAAGTGTTTTCAAAGCTTTTTGAACAAGGGGATGTGGGTTTTTATAGGATAACTTCCTGAGAGTTTAGAAAGACTGATGTGAAATGGAAAGATACCAATGAAATAGACTACAAAAGTAAAAAGCCACAATAGAATACTTTTTTGTTCATTATAGTATTCAGCAGAAATCATTCCCTGATATATTGTTGATGGAAATTAATTTGGAATAACCAATATGGGTTTTAAAAAACCAGTGTTAATACATAAACTACACATTGCATAATTGCTCTAGCACCTACAGGTCTCAGTATTGGTCAACTTGAAATGCAGAAGAAGCTGGCCTGGTCTCAAGAGATATATACACATGGAGACACTGAGGTATTTTTGAGATATATATTTTTAAATTAATGTTTCTTTTAAAATGGAGAGAGATAGTAATGAAAACGGAATCACTCATGGACTGTTTTGACATAAACATTGCAGAAATATACCAAAATAAACCAAGAGATAATATTGGTAAAAAGGATACTATAACTGAGGCATCAGACCAAGTCGAAGCAGTAGTAAATTTACACTCTCTCAGCTACAATTCCTATAATGACTCTCTACAAACTGTAAATTTGTGCTTTGACAAAGCCTTTAGCACATTATTCTGGAAGACTGAAAATTTTTAGCTCCTTTTGATCCACTCAATCTCCTCTGTGGAGAAATTATTAGGAATAATTAAGGCTATGAATTCTCCTGGCTTTCTTCATCTTCACTCTCAGAGAAGGATAAGGTACTTTGTCAGAAGGCTGTTGAAAATTCAAATCTGAGATGGGAAAATTTCCCAAACATAGATGGGAATCAATTTCCACCCGAAGGGTAAAAATAAAATAGAATATAAACCTGTTGAAACTAAGGTCTTGATCAGACATCTACAAGGTATGGTTGTGCATTTAAGGCTTTGAAAATTGTTTAAATGCTGTAATAAAATGAGGCTTTCTAAGTCTTCTGTGGTGTGTCTACTTAATATATGCAAAAGGTGAGGCTTTAAAGCCTGTGACTGTCGGACTTGACCCAAATCATTTTAATAATGGAACGCTGTTTTTTAAAACAGAAGCTCCAAACTGAAGAAGACAGGAGACACTCTTAACCCCTGGTGTGGCTGTCCATATTCATAAAGTGAACTTGGCAGTGCGATTTTCACAGTCTTATTACATACAATGAAGTTGGGTTTTTTTATCAGTTTTTTATGGTCTTTCCAAAATGTATCTAAATCCCAGTAAAATTGCTTTCTTTTCTTATCAACACAGGAAAAATATTGAGCAAAGTGTTATCTCTGTGTATGTGTTTTTAAGCTATGTGTTTCCGTGCTGATAAGAAGAGATGTGTTGACTATGATAAAAGAAGAAATACTGGAAAAGATGTTGCTTACTCAAACATTTCTGGAAAAAATCACAGCTTTCAGGGTAAGATCTTCAATGATAATGTTTCATAGTAATTGAAGAAATTGAAATTATACCTTTCTTAGAAACATGCGCTGTCAGTTTCATCAGGTTGGATAAATTCACTGTGCTCATAGATGACATTTATAGCTTAAGTGAGACATAATTTATACAAGTTAGGTTTAACTAATTTGTTAGCAGCTAGATATATGCTAACACAGCAGGTATTTATTTTTTCATGCAAGACAAGATTGGCTGTGGTGTAAGTATTATTATCAGGCTAAGAAATAGCAAACTCCGCAATTTCTGAGTTACTTGGCCTGTGAAAATTAATATCTTGGAAACCCTGTGGAACAACATCTAAACATCATACATTCTAAAGTCTGGCATGTTATCCCGTTAAAGCAGACATTATTAAAATTTATATATAGGGTTTCTATTGTTATATTTTAAATATTTGGGAAGCTACTCTTGTATCCAGTGACTTATCAGGTTTTTCTAAAGCTACCTAAATAAGCACTTTGCTAAAATAAGCTGTAGGAATTTTGTATCCTGTAATTATTGATCAGAGAACTGAATTTGTGGACTCTCCTTTCCACAGGATGTATAATGTCAAAAGTTTCAATGACTACTTGGTTATTTCAGAAAGACCTCAGATCCTGTTGAACATGAAAAATTTGGCTTCTGAAAGTTATCAGAATATTTAACACAGTTGATAACGCATGAGAATTCTGTTATGCAAGCCTGATCAAAAATTAACAGTGATAAAATCCTGTTAAGAATTTTTTCCTGGTAGGAAAAAAATTATGGAGAAAAAATATAGCTTGGTGATATTGAAGACCATCAGCATAGGTACAGATAAAGCTGTTGAAATGTCAGGGAAATCAGCATACTTTTTTCTACCATTTGACATGCAGGATTAAATATTCTAGTCCTTAATCAAATTTTCAACTTCAAGTGAATGAGAGTTCTGCTGGAACAAAGGGAGTGAAATATGACTGAAAAAGGCAAGCTCTTGGCATGTGCTTCTATGTGTCTGAAGACTGGCTTATTTAGCCTACTCTTTTTCAGCTGCACACTGGCTAAAAAATAAAAGTCTACAAAAGAGGCTTTAAATAAACTTTTTATTAACAGGAGAAAATAACATAGAATTGGACAAAAAAAAAGTTTACTAGATTGGACAGCCCATAGTTTATTATATTTTGGCACATTTAATTGCAAGTCTAAGTGTGAGATCAAAATCTCTCCTAGTTTGAAAAACTAGGAAAAAAGAAATACAGTGAAAAGACAGTGCTCCAGGTGTTGAATAGATATACATACTGTTATGGTGATTTGTGTCTTACAACATATGATGGGAAAGTTTGCTTTGATTGGCATTACAATTGCTTTACCTCATAGGAAAGGATGCAATGGGAATTGCAGAAATGCTAATGTATGAAAGGTGATCATTGTTTCATTTTGAGACGGTTCTAGTGCATTAATTCAGAAGACGTGCATTAATGCACACAGTTGATACCTAATGCAGTTCCCAATAGTTAGATGCATTAATTTTGCTGACCAGTTTGTTTTAGCTGTTTCAGGGGCTGGGTTGCAGTAGGATTTTATCTCCAAAATAGTGTCTAAAGTCCATCATTATGGAAGCTGTCTATTACCTTCTTTCTTAATTTTAATACTAAATATTTGTTGTAGAAAAAATAGTAATACTTTGAGGTAATTTCCTACTTTTTGAACTCATGAATTCAAGAATTCTGAGAATAGCTAAAGAAAATTATTACTGATTGTTAGTCCTCAGGATTTAGTTTCCCCAGTTAACTGGATCATTTAATAACACTATTGCAAAAGCTTTTTCTGAGTACCAAACACAGAAAAGTAATTGGAATATCTGGGACTTCTGCAGAACTCTGAATACAAAGGCTTATTTTTAGCTGCAAACTTTGGCTTCTCTGAAGTCAGCTTTTACCTCCAACATCTGAGTGCTTTTTCTCTGTAACTGAGGCTGGTGACACACAGATAGAACTCATTACCTGCAGTGCCACATGCTGCTAAGAGGAAGTTTAACAAGGGTGAGAAAAGTGGCTCTGACTTTTACCCATTGTCTTCTATCATCAGTCATCACGACAGCTTCAGGAAGTGTGACAGCTAATGCTGCTTCTGCAAGTGGATTTGCATACAGGGATTGCACTACATATTTTCCCAAAAAGTCTAAGCCATTAAAGCAAGTTTGCCTGTTGCATGTATTAGATAGTCAAACATACCAACAGAATTAGCAATTCATCTAAAATATAAGACAACTGATTGTCTTGAGAATGTCTGTTAAGAATTGAAATTATTATTTAAACATGGCCATCTGAATATAAATTATGCATTCACAAAAAATTCTAAACCTCTGTATTAAAAGGTAACAGAACAATATTTATAAAAGTTACCAATTAGATGTTAAAAAAAAAAAAACTAGTTTCCACTGCATTAACTTTTAAAAAAATGATCAACTATACTTCAGAAAAAATATTTTTATTTAGACAGAGGGAAGAGTTGCAGTAGTTGGAGACTATAACATGCTGACCTGCTCCAGTTTAATTACCTGGAGCATTCCTCAGTATGTCCATGTTTTGAACTTGTAGCAGTATTGTTTATTCTCTCACAACTGACAGAAATGGCCTGGCAAGGCACCTTCTCACACTACTGATGGGCCATCCTTCTCCCAATCTTTAGAACTTTGTTTCAGCAAACCCAGCTGAACAGGGTTGGGTTTTCTTAGGTGTGTTGTCCTTAGGTGGTTTCTCTTTGTCCAGTAGCCTTTTTTTTTCTTTTGTCTTTTCTTTACATGCAAAAAACAGTGCACTCTTTTTATGTTAACTTCAGTTTGATTTGTAAAAGTATTGGCCTTTGCTGAAGCACTTGCATAATCAGATGTCCACCATAAACCAGAAATCCAAGAATTTAAGAGTTCAGAGCTGGAAAGGTGGCTACCTGCCCAGAATGAGGCATTACTGCCCTGTCACCATTTCAGCAGAATCTGTAAGGCAGGTAAGCTGATCTTTCCCAGAGACAAGATGTTGCTGACCAGATGAGTAGGCAGCATCCTTTCATGTAAGCAAGGAGTCAGCTCCATCAGCCCATTGCAGGGTATGCAGTCAGTCTGACCATCAGTGGCTCTGCAGCTGCCGCTCCCTTGTACCTACAGAGCCCAAGGTCTTAGCTGAAGAGCTCTGGTCCAGATTTCCAGATAGGGCTGAACTTCTACTTTCCAGCTCTAATTAAATGAGTGTAATGGATCTCTGATTGCAAAGCTTGAAGAGGCAGCTCACGGGGTTTGATGGTGGGCTCTCTGTATAGACATCTTTGTAATCTGCCCTAAGTGTTGAGATAATTACTGAAAGGGAGAAAAGGGAAGGGAACAAAATGCCTAATTAAAGAGCTGAAATGAACCTAAGGAAACTAATAACAAGGTATTTGGTGGAAACTTTCAATTTGTACAGATGAGCTGCTTCTTGTGTAATTTTAAATTATTTATGAACCAATAATCTCTGCAAACTTGGAACATGTCCCATCAAGATCTCTTTAGAATGACTTGCATTGGGTATGTGGTAACTAACTGTGGGCAAGTCCAACTCAAGTGACTGGTAAGACACCAACTTCCTAAAAATAAAAGTGAACTGGAAGACAGTCCATTAAAAAAAAATCTATTATTAAACCGGATTTTGGTTTTTCTTTTAAAGTACAGGTTTTTTATGTCATTCTCTTTCTGTTTCGACTGCATGGAGCTACATGTCTTTTTAAGTTTGAGGTCCTTGACATTGGACAAGGTTTGACCTCAGCTTCTTTTGTTCAAATCTTTTCCTGTATAGCTCTATTTTCCATCCTGCTGGCAAACAGGAACCTGGATCATGTCAACATGCTGTGAAAAGAAAGAAGTTTTATCTCTTCAGTCCTTTCTTTTGGGATAGGGGCCCAGTGTAGATTTTCCTAAATTTGTGTATTCATTTCATGTGCTTCTGTGATCAAAATGGTATGTCACAGAATGCTCTGAGGAGTAGAACAACAACCTGTTTGCTAAGACTCATCATATTTTTTACTCACTCTGATGGAGAGAAGGTAGAAAACAAAAGAAATTGCTACCATTAGTGGCTGTGTTCAGCAGAGCAGGGTACACTTTGGAGGATGCCTGAACAGACTTCCACCAAGAACAGCACTTTAGAAGAAGAAGAAATAAAAAAAAGGAGTAGAGGAGAAAGGGTGTAAAAGCAGGAAGTAGGTAGAGAATAAACAAAGAGCAGACGGGAAGAGGAAGAAAGTTATGGTCTTTCTGAATGCAGGATGGACAGGAAAGAGTTTAATGGAAAATGTATGGAAAATTCTTGGTTGAACAATTTGTTGTTTAGGACAAAGTGTCTTATTTTCAGAAATTTTCAGCATTCACAAGCATTCATTAGAAATGTAATTATCGGCTCGGACTTGGAAGAAATATTCTTGTCTGTCTGTTCTTATTCAGTAGCTTTGTAAAAATTAGCCTAGGAAGTATAACGGGAGTGCTTTGTTCTTGCTTTTAAAATGTTTTGGAAGAGGAAATTATTAGTGTGAGACTGCCTGAAGTCCAGCTGCAAGATTCCCAGTACATTGTGACTCAGGACAGTCTGAAGAGGCATCATCATCTACACTATGCTGCTCTGAGCTAAGAAATAAAAATACTTTTTCCCAATAAAATGAAAAAAAAAAGAAAAAGAAAAAAAAGTAGAGTTCTGAGCACTTTACACCTTCATTGCCTTGCAATTAAGTCCCACAGGTCCTACTGAACTCAGTGAAACCTTCAATATTATATACTGTTGTTCTTTTATTTGAATGTTAAGATCTTATTTTTTTTCCATCTCCTGGTCCATTAGGAAAAATAAAATAAAAAATAACAAAGACTACACATTGTCATCTTACACTGCCCATAATCTTAGTTGCACATGTTCAGCAAACATTTAATGAGAGCTTCTGTTTAAATGAATTGGACAGGAGGTTCTCCAGCTTTTCTATATTCAGACTGCTTTCATGGTCTTTTGCTCTGCATATGTACCCTATTTCTAAATGCATTTTTGTTTTGATTGATATAGCTTTAGAGAGTGCCTTGGAGAGAAACACTGAATTATTAAGCCTTGAATATTGCTGGCTTTCATCCACTACACTACCTTTGTCATTGCTCCATACTTCAAAGGTAATATTTGATAACAAGCCTTTTCCTTCTTTCTTTCTGTCTATGCTTAATGCAATTTCCGCTGTTAAAATTATAGCCCACATGTCTTTAAGAAATTATTTTCCAAATCCCCACATTTATGCTTTTTTGATGTCCACATCTACTAAGAACTTTTTTGTCTCTTTCTTTCTTTTTTCTTTTTTTTTTTTTAGATTTACTGACGTGCTTCACATCCCACCCTTTTTTTTTTTTTCCAAGGCGCCAGCTGTACTATTTCCTATTTTTAATTTGTCTCTTTTAATTAAGTAATCCTGTTCCAATCTGATTTTGAAAATGACATCCTGTCTTTGAATATCATTTTTACATTTTAGGAAATAGTTTAAAAAGCTTCTTTCTAAGTCACTACCATGAAAGAATTAAGCTGATTTTTTCTTTTGCTAACATGAAGGCAAAGCTTCAAGCTTCTTCTGGAACTTTATGTGACCTTTTATGCTTTTGATGTTTTTTATATTCTTAAGGTTAGCAGCTTTATATCTCTGTTTCCTTAGGGAGCATATATATTTGAAAATTAGTGGGGGATTTAAAAGGTTTATTGCTGTCTAGTGATTGTTCTTTTGGAAACACTGATTATATTTTCACCACAACTGTTTTCTGTATTATATCCTAGATTTCTTAATACACTTTTTGTTTTTCAGGAATGTCCTTTGTTTCACTTTTTTTTTAATATGAGGCTGATCCATTCTTCTCATTGTTCATACCTACTCTTCATTTGTTGCCTGTTTAGGATAAAGCTGTTCACAATTTGGGGTTTTCTGTTGAGCATCATTTATTGCAGCAGTCGCATAGAGTGTGATCCTCTCTTCTTGTTTAACTATTCAGACCTAAATCCACCACAATTTCCTGAATGCTTGAAAGCCTCTGTTGGATTAATACTCTGAGACTTTGCTCTCATAAAGAACAGTTAGTCTCAGCCAAACTCTACATTTTTAACAACATCTCTTACATGGGAAATGTCTGAAATATTGACAAATTTTGTGAAAAGCAATAAATCTGGGTCACACTCTGGCTTTCACTGGGTGAGTAAATCCTGCTGAGCTCAGCAGGTATGGAAGGTTGTGCAGAAGATAAAAGATTTGCTTTTTCTGCTTATATTTCTAGTGACTGTTGATTTTTGTTTTACAAATTGCATTTATAATGTATATTTTTAGTCAGTTTCTGTAAGTTTTTTAGGACTTACATGGGAAGAGGTCCATCAGGAAAACCTAAGCTGTCATCACATCTTCTAGTTTTTGGGGGCAGATGCATCATGTATCTCTCCCTGCAGTGTTAGGGCTGTTTTTTGTTGTTGGTGGTTTTGGTTTTTTGTCTTGGTGAGAAAAAACAGGGACAAAAACCAGGTGATTCTTTTGCCCAGACTGAATGTCTCTGTGCTATGTGTGCCTACACGCCTTCTACTAATGTTCACAATTGATTCTGGGTTATATGGATGTGGTCCAACCAGTTGACTTACTTTAGGGGGACTATCTTGGAGTAAAAAGTGTGTTTAAATATGGAGAATCTACTCTTTATGTTGCAACAGAAAGAGCAGCTGGATTGAGCTGGTCTGATTTGATCCACAGAAAAAAGTGACCTTGCTGATTCTTATCAACAATACTGGAAATAGGGGCTGGAGCCCAGTTGTCAATAGGCACCAATTACTGAAGCAAGACGATGGTACAATGCAAGAGAGTCTCTGGTGTACTGTGGTGTGCATGAAGTTGTGGAGGAGACTTTTATTGGAAAAATGCTTGTTTAACCCTCTGCAGATGATATTGGAACCCTGGAAAAAGTTAGATAGAATCTAAAATG
>JAHXMQ010000807.1:35742676-35777735 GCA_020466415.1 Ammodramus savannarum pratensis
ATTAACATGAAAGTAATGTAACGATAGAGTATAAAACATGATAGTTTCGGATGTATGGTCGGAATCAGATTTGGGTTGAATATACCCCGATTCCCAGAGCTCTTAATAAAAAGCACCGCATATAGTCCCCGTGATTATGTGTTTTTGAACGCTAACTCAGATATCTACAATACACACAGAAGTCCCATTTTTTAAATTAAAACAATGGACAAGGACAAGATTAATGTAGGCCTGTGGTCTAAGGTCCCAGCTTTTCTTTGCCATAAAGGTAGTGACACAGTTTCTTTTTGTTAAATGCCTTAGTGAGCATCTTCCAGGTGAAAAGCTAAGTGAAATGTTAAAAAATGAAGAATTACTATGACTCTGACATAAAGAATACAGTTATTACTATTTTAAAGCTGAGAACAGTATGATACAGATGTGATGTACCCAAAAATGCAAACACAACATATGGCAAAACAGAACTGAAATGATTATCACTTGAGACCCTGGATTTTAAGCAGAGTTAAAAAATAAGCATACTCTGCTGAACTGTTAGTTTGGGAAATACAAAATCATTTCATTGAGCTAATTGTCAGCAGTGTTGTCTTGTTTTTTGTTATGAAAAATATAATCAGTTATGTCTCCATGTTCTACACTACTTGAAAAACTTTGGTTGCAAATTAATCTTCTCCTGTCTGAGTCAGTAGTCCAAATCTGGCTGAAATCAACAAACACTAAATGCATTATTGTAGTTATTAGATCCTCTATAAAATTAATATTGTAAGTCTACTTGACTGATTGCACATTTCTAAATTGTAAGATCTACTACTTAGATACGTGTTTGTTTGGATTACAAAAAAGAAAAAGAAAAAAATAGTCTGAATCTCTTCCACCTACATTATTTCTCACATCTCACGGATGTAATCATAGGGAAGTTTATACTGCTGGTCCTCACACCATATTTGTTTCTTGAGTATAGAGATTGTGCCTGTTTTGAGTACCATGAATTTGACAAATATTTCCTATATGCCTACAGTCTTGATTACTTTCTTGCTTTCAGCAGCTGCAGAGGTCCCTAAAAATTTTTAGCTGCACTATATTCCTCCCAGCAGTCTTCAACCTCTTGAAAAACAAATTATGCCTGACCTTGTGTGCTTATCCAGATGTATTTACATAATGTTGAAATTCTGTATGTAGTTATGGCTGTGTGTTTCTATTTACTGACACGACAGCTCTGTCTTAGTTACATAGATCTTACCTTTCCCTAGGTTGGTTTTGTTTGTATTCTTCCTTTCCTCCAGGGAGGACTAAAATCCAAAAGAATGGTAGAAATGATATCAGAAGAGAAAGAAATAATTCTTTAACAACTAAAGTAATTTTCTATTCAAATACAGTTGCTCCAGACAAAAGCCAAGCTGATCATGTATGAAATACCAGACAGAAGTCTGTTGGTGTTTTGCTGATTAAGGTTTGCTATAGTTATATATGTGTCATGACACTGTAAATATAGCTTCACATATCACATATAACCTAGGGTCATGTCACCTAAATGTTCTCTCTCCTCTTAAAAATTTCACCTTTGACCTCATGCTTTCTCTCAAAAATTTTTCTCCATGTTTCTCTCTATTACTAAGTCCTTCAGAAACAGCATGGTTTGCACAGACTGACAAAGACTATTCTGAGCTGGAAGTGATTCACAAAAATCCTCAAGTCCAACTCCTGGCCCTGCAAAGAACCATTCCCAAGAGTTCCACCATGTGGACAAGAGGATTGTTCAAACACTTTTGGAACTCTGTCAGGCTGGTGCCACGACCACTTCCCTGGGGAGCCTGCTCCAGTGCCCAACATCATAAACTCACAATCTCTTCATCCTTTCCAATATAGAAAGCCATCCCTATAGCTCAGATTTTCCCTCACTGTTATTCTGTTAGTATGTTTTCCAGCAGGATTTCAGGCATTCTCTAAATCTTGTCTTCATTCTATCGTTTCTCACTCTAAGGGCTCTATTTTATTGCATACTACATACCATATGTATTTTTTAAGTCTTTTCTTTCTCTGAATTGTAGTTTATCCTTTTCTGAGTCTGTTCCTGCATCTTTCATGGTTCCCCTCATTAGATAACTGCCTCCTTTCTTCTTCGTTAGCTACCTAACAGAAGGGTTCCATACTTTGCTTCTAATTTCTGTCTTCTGGGTGCTCGGCACCTGGTATCTCTTCTGTACTAACAGTACACAAAATTCTTTCCACTCTTGACCTTTCTTAGTTTCTTTCGCATTTGCATTTTAACATATGTTTTCCATGTACCCTGGGACAACCTCTTTCATTTAGAAATGAACACATTTCTAGGTGCAGGATAAGGCCATTTTAAGGGATGGCTGCTGAAGAACTGAATTCATAGCACACTCAATACAAATCTGGGAAACATCCAATGTCAGAAGGAAACTGGAAGTGTCTAACTCTCATGTAATTTTTCTTTTCCCTTTACTTGGAATGTTCTGCTAGCCAAAAATAAAAGTCTTCTCTTCCAGGGAATCTGCAGCAAAATATCCTTTCTTGGAAATGGTTGCCTAAAGAGGCATTTAGTCCTTCTAGTGAATCTAGAAGGACTAAATCCTTAGTGTATATTATTTTTGCCTCTTTAATTGAATATAGAGGACTTAAATATAAAAGCCCTTTATCAGCAACATTTTCCATTTTTGCACTTCATTACGCTGTGTACTATGGCTGAAAGATTTTGAGCCCATTATTAGAGTTTCATTTCATAATTTGGGGCACATTTTTTAATTGTTCCCTAAGGTTCCTAAAGTGCTTGTTTACCAAAGTGCCAACAATATAGTGACAAATGATGCCACTTGCTTGCTTGTTTTCATTGCTGACAGAACATGTACCTCATGATTTCTTTTGTTTATCATCTCTGGTTGCTTATGATGAACAATTATTTTTAGACTTTCAGATTACAAATTTAAAACTGTTGTAATGAACTGTTTCAGTGGAAAACATGTTAGGATTCTTGACAAAACTTTGTACTATATTTGGGGAAAGGTTATACAACTGTGCTACTTTACAGCTCCAATTCAGTAAGAGCATATCACAGAAAACTAATAAGAAGAGAACAGAGAAACACACCGGAATGTAAAGATTTATGAGTCAGAAGACTGGATTTGTAGTCCATTTTCTGCTAACTAACCTGGATGTTGAGATGTCATTGAATTTTTAGAGGATATTTTGCTCCTCCATGCTTCAGATACTTCCATCTGTGTAAAGAGGATATGCTGTTCTTCCTTTTGGGGATTATCAAATGACAAGTTTCTATGGAACCTTCTTTGATTGTGGTAGAAGAGTGATAACAGGAGGGCTAATGTATTTTTACCATGAAGATAAATATGTTTGCATTTGGACACATAAAAATGCAGCTGCTTTATTCCAATCTGTCCAGTGTCCATGTTTTATTATATTTCTTTTGTGTACTTCTCTCCAGACAAATACTCTGGGATGCAAGTGCAAGCATCCTGTTGTCTAAGCCTTTGGGTGGCATTTGCACCATGGTGCCTGCTGCTGCTTCAGCAAACTTGCCCAGGGAACAAGGTGGGACTTAAAAGCTGCAAAGACTTTTTAATTTGGCAGGACCGAATGCTAATTAGCACTAATTAGGACTCTGATGGTGATGCCTTTCTGTCCATTCGCGGTCGCCAGAGAACTGATGTGATGAGTGGGTACCTGGAACAGAGGCTAGACAGTGTTAAAGGAATAAAGTAGGTATTTATTAAAAGGCCTTCAAAGGATACACCTTGGGCAGTAAAAGACCCTGGCTGTGGCTCTGTCCAAGATGGACTCCTGGTCATGAGTTTTCACAATTTTATAAATTTTGATCCATTTACATATTTGGGTTAATTGTCCAATTACAGCTTCAGGTCATGAAGTCCCATCCTCCCAGTTTGCTCTCTTCAAGTTGTTTGTACTTTTGGGCCTGAAGCTCGTTGAAGTGTCATTGGTTCTCAGGCTGGAATAGGAATATTTTTGTCTAACTAAATTGTGAAGAGAACTTGCTAGCACTTTATATTAAGTTCAGAGTCACACACAAGGCAGTACAGAATCTGAAAAATATGAAAGCTAAAACTTAAGGCATCAGTGGGGGTTTGTTAGGTCAGACATAGAGTTATGGCTTCCTGTTGATCCCTACTGGTTTATATTCCTGAACACTCCTCTGCATCCTTTTGTCCTTGGAGTTTTGATGATAAACACAGAAAAAGTAATTCAGAGCATTGAACATTTACCCTGGAATGAAAAAAGGTTACCATGGTAGGAGTAAAATTTTAAATGGGAAAAGCAAGCACCTACATTGGGTATTCCAAAATTTCCATCAAGTCCTTCACCTTAGTTCAAGAACCTAAATTTTCTGGACACATTTCTGAAACTGAGAGCAGGACATAGTAAAAGCTGAATTCCAGTCTAACCCAGCCAAAACTGCTGCTGCAACCAGAACCCTGAATGTTATTTACAAGGTTGGAAGGCCAAGAACTGCCTCTCAATAGTGTGCTCAGTTTTTACTATTTTCTGCTAATTTCAGAGTAGGATTATATGATTAAATGAGCAATTCTGGGTTTAACTCTTAACCAATATTGTCTCTGCAATTCCCATTGGTGCCTCCAGATTTTATGGCTACATACACTATTTCCTAAGACAACATTTTGATAAAACGCACTTAAAGTGTAATGGCACAATTTCCACATTCTCTCTTGTTCCAGTGTTTTGAGAGAACACACACTATGTTAGGTTACAACTATCAAGAAAAGGAAAAAAAACTGCAGCCAAACAAAAACAAACACCACAAGAATCTGAGTCTTCAATCCATTGCATCCACATGTCACCATAAAAAAAAAGCCAAAATACCTTCTTATTTCATTCCCTTATTTATTCTCAGTAGTGTCCTGAGTCACACTCTCACACTCTGATGGAGCTACTTTAAATTCATTTAGCATTAAATTGAACATATTTCCACTCCAAAAATAACAAAATACAGACATGAACTGCAAGCAGAAACCTAACAACAGGAGCACAATACACACAGTTCACATTTTGTATATAAAACTGACTTCAAATAAGAGAAATTAGCTTTAGAAAGTAACCACTTACATATCAATTTTTTATATCACAGAAGTCTGACTACAGCACATTTTCTGAGTTAGAAAATCATTCAGCCTCACAATCTGTTGTGCCTGCTGCTTTTTGATATGACCTACTGAGTGCATGAGATTCCTCTATGTCCTGTAATTTTTTTTAAAGATTCCTAGAGCACTTTTATAATAAAAACAAATTCAAAACCTGGTTTATCACTTCTGTAAGTGAGCAAGTTGATTTTCAGCTGTTTGGAGACATTTCATTTATTTTTGTCTCCAAGGACTGCACAGTCTCCAGTCAGTTTCTAGCTGATCAAAGATTTGGATTACTGAGAGCATCCTTTCTGGTGCATGAAATATAAAATTTAATCAGACACCTTTCCTTTCAGCAAAAAATTGAGATGGGAGAGTTCCTTTCTGTCTTGAAATAAATTATTTACCTGCTTTGCTTTAATTTATTTACTTTAAAATATTTTTATAATGTACATTCTTTTTGTAGGAAACAATGGAAAGCCAAACATATTCAATAAAGGCTTGCCAAGGTCATAAGCAGAATATTTTTTACTATTTAATTTTAATACGGACAAAATTATTTGGATTTGATTTTTGCCCTGCCTTATTTGTGATTATAATTCTACAGTGCTCCACAACCACATTCAAGAGAGAACTGAAAAAAAGTGTAAAAAATTATATATACCATAAATACCTATATTTTCTGTGTAGAGAGTAAATTTTTATTTTCACTTCCCAAAATAACTGAACTGCAAAAATGCTGTTGATTTTAAGTGACTTCAAGTACTTAAGTTTTAACAAGAAACAAATGAGAAGGTACTTATTTGGAAACTGTAGCTTTGTTATTTTTGTTTTGGTTTTGTTTTCTTGTGTGGCTGATTTGGTATTTTACTGTAGAGAGTTTTATTAAGGGATGGCTTGAGGAAAAGGGACACAGTCGAATTCCCTTAATGGAAAAATCCTGAATAAAGCAGAGGCCTGTACAAGGGCAGAATGTCCTTGTTGCAACAAGAGACTGGGTTCTCAGGACTACTGGATGTGAAAGGCAGAGGTAGTTGCAAACTTTAGGATGTGAAAAGCAGAAGTAGTTACATTTGATAATCACAAGGCTATAGCTGAAACCCCCACGGCCAAATCTCACGGTTTATTTGCCAACCAATCCTGAGCTCAGCTTTTGCAATATGCATGAGGTTCATTACGAACTGTATTTAATCTGCTGAGTTGATCAATAAATCGGATCTGGATGAACCAACTGGTGTCTGGGTCCCCTTCCTTTTCGGCATTTTACAATGTGAATAAGATACAGAATATCATGGCAGAATATGAATTGGTAATTCTTTCAAGGCATTGGTAATAATTTCAAGGATTTGTCATGCCAATACATTGACTCTAAGTCTTAGGTGAAATCACAGTTGAGGACTATTCTGGTGTATCCAGCAGAAAAAAAAAATTATGAGATGGGAGATAGTAGTCTCATAAACTATTATTTCCCCATCATTTTATCTTCACTGTGTTTTGATTTTTGTTCATTGAACTAACACAATTTAAGTCAGAAATAGTTTCATGTTAGGAAACATACTTGGTAGAAAGTATGTTTCCATTCACTCTTGTGACATAAATGGTCTTTGCTTCGACACTAACAATCAGACTAAAATCACCAAAATAGATTTGTTAGGCTGCAAAAGTATTTAACTCCTATAACCAGAGCTACAGCATGAATATGAAAAAACCATGAGGGAGAGAGAGTGGAACACTTTGCAATAATTGGAAATTTCTGTAAAGTGCCATTTGCTTTCAGTGCCTTGAGGAAATTCATTTTTGATGAAATACAGTCAGTGTTGCTGATAGTGTAACTACTAAGATGATGGAAGAATATATAGTTTGTTTCTCGTATAGCCAGGAAAAGAATTGATATACATAGTAAGGAAGAGTCTGCTAAAATCCATAACCATAGATACCAGTGCAGCCTAAGGCAATACAGATATGGGATATAAAAAAAAAAAAAAAAAAAAAAGAAGGAGATTTCTGAACAATTTGGTGGAGGAGGAACAGAAATTTGCAGTTTGTTCCCAGGTGCCTCATTCCATGCAATTGTTTCAGAAAGATGGTTGCATGTGAGCTGCCTTCCTCTAGCAGCCAGTGCTCCTGGGAACCAGAGCCTTGGATGTCACAGAGGCACAGGGGACACAAAACTGAGCAAGAGCACAGGTGGATTTCCATCAGTGTTTCATTGGAGATGACTCTCCTATATCTGATCTCTCTAAAAAGACTACCCAAACCACCATGAAGTAATGAGATTTTGCAGATTGCATTACCTACAAAAATCTGACCTTTTTTTACCTCTGGTCCCTAAAGCTGAGTTTAAAGTTCAGTTTTAATGAAAAGTGAAATGGAGGATACTCTTATTTCATTTAGTTCCTGTTCATGGAAAACATGAATGTTCCTGTTCATTTTTTCATGAGCAAATGCAAATTTGTTCACCTAAATGATTCAAAAAGTATGTTTAATCTGCTCTTAACTGGGAATTTGAAAAGTGGAACATGATATATTTGCAAAAAAAAAACCACCTCTCTTCATGCTTGTCAGTGATTCTATGTTATTTATGAAGGTGTCTGTACAACTAGATTGACTTTTCCAGTCTTCTCTTTCTTACTTAGGGTATTTTCTACTGAACCATATTACACCTTAAATTATCCAACTTGAACTATAGCAGTTAACCGTATTGGCACACCACTAGCCAGTGATTTGTCTTCTTAGTCATCACAAAACTGCATGTAAAGAAACTGACACATGAAAAACAGAATCACAAATGGTAGATGTTGGCTTGTGCTATTTCACTGTTGAGTGTAAGTGTGCATTTTAGGGTGATAACTTCAAAAGTTCCATGACTTCATGTGGGGATTTTTTGTCCATCATTCAGAAGTTCATCCATCCTGACACATGTCTACATTTCCCCTTTTGGCCGATACCTGTATTGTGAATTCTTGGCAGTTAGCGTGCCCAGTCTACTAGTGTGTTGTGTTTGTGTCAAGGTATTGATCTGTATGTGCAAAAACTAATTATGCATAAAATAATTCTGACTGAAGCCATGTTGAGAAACAGAAAAGCAATATGTAGGCATAAATATAAGTTCTTATAAAAGACCATTTAGTACAAATAACTAGTGTGTTATTGTTTCTATTCTAACTGGAAATGAAGCTACTTAGTTTCAAAAGAAAAATACATCAATTATTGATGTATGAATATTTTTTAAAGCAGAATTATTTCCTATTCATTAGCATTTATCCAAAAGTCATTAATTTTAATATGCATTTGGGTGATGGTATTTGAATTGTAAATAATTTTGTATTCTCCACAATTTAACAACATTTTGCATATTCATGAGACAATTTAGTCATAAGATTTAGCAGGGCATGCATTGCTTTAGGATATAGTCACATTAGGTAATTCTCTGGTACTGTGTAGCCTAAGGCTTCACCTAATTCATTTAGCACCCAATAATATGAAAGATCTCATGCAGCAGCGTCTCATGTAATTGAGATGAAGAGGCCCCAGTGAAAGCACGTCACAAACATATTCCAGTTAGGGTTTTCACATATGGTAATACCATCTTCATGCAAAATCATCAGTCACAGAGAAACATAACAAAACCACAACTGAGTAAAAAAACGCAGAACATCTTTGTTTCCTGATTTTTGATTTTTAAACTGAAGTAATAATTTCTATATGCTAGATGACATAGTTCATCATGCTAGAGATAATTAGTCTTTGAAAAGGGGAAGTAATGATCTCTGCAGGCATCTGTGTGGTAGACTGTCATTAGTCCTCCAGGATATCACAGGTGATTAAAGGCTATAACCCACTAACCTATACTTGTACCACCTGCTTCAGATCTGAATCTCTTAGAGCACGTTTTAAAAGTCAAGATGGGCATGGAGGGGACAGAGGAGGATCTTTTACATTAATTGATTAATCAATGGTACTGTGCTGGCGTGATATATTTTTCGCTTTGGTACATGCAAGTTCTGAACCCCAAAGTATAAAACTATATTTGACAGTTGAAATGACATATTTCAAATCATACCCATGAAAAAACAGTTCCACAGAAAAGGCAGACAAATTGTTTTGTGAAGTCTATCACTTGCTATAGCAGAACAGTTCCACCATACCCAGAGACATCAAAAGATAAAGAATATGACAACAACCATACTTGAAAAATACTTCTCAAGAAAGAGAAAAGCAATAGATACTACATAACATAAGATACTACATAAGAAGGAAATAAGTGTATGTAAAGTAGTGTAAATATTGCAAAAAAAATTTTTTTAACTCCTAGTGAATATGGCAGTCAAATAAACCATACAGAAGTTGTAAAGGTGCATCATGAAAGTTGTCTGATATAAGCAAAAAAGGTTTTAGATATCACCTAGGCTTTAGTGAAGCCTTTGACACTGGTTCCCACAACATTCTTGTGAAAGAAATGGCTACCCATAGCTTGGAAGGGTTTGCTCTTTTCTGAATATCCACATCTAAAAAAGTATGGTAAATGGAATTCAGTCTGTGCACAAGCTCTGTGCCCTGGGGCTCAGTATGGAGCCAGATGTTTTTAATAACTTTATCAATAATATGGAGAGTTAATACACTCTCAGTCAATTCACACACAGCACCATGCTGGATGGGAGTGTTGATCTGCTGGAGGGCAGGAAGGCTCTGAAGAGAGATCTGGAGCTATGACTGGATGGGCCAAGACCAATATGATGAGATTCAACCAGGTGAAGTTCTGAGTCCTGCCCTTGGGTCACAATACACCCATGCAGTGTTACAGGCTTGGGGCTGAGTGTCTGGAAAGCTGTCTGGTGGAAAAGCATCTGGAGATGCTAGTCAGCATCTGGCTGAACATGAGCCAACAGAGTGCCCACATGGCCAAGAAGCCCAATGGCATCCTGGCCTGAATCATCAATACCATGGCCAGCAGAATCAGGGAAAATATTATCTTTCTCAGCACAGATGAGGCTGCACCTTGAATCCTCTGTTCATTTTTGAGAACCTCACTACAAGAAGGACCTTGATGTGTTGGAGCATGTCCAGAGAGGGCAACAAAGCTGGTGAAAGACTACAAGTCTTAGGAGGAGCACCTGAGGAAGCTGAGGGTGTTTAGTCTGGAGAAACAGATGTTTGGGAAAACCTTATTGCTCTTTACAATTATCTGAAAATATGTAGAGACGAGATGGTTCTCTTTTCCCAGACAACAAATGATAGGATAAGAGGAAACAATCTCAAGTTGTGCCAGAGGAAGTTTAGAATTGGTATTAGGGAAAAAAACTTCTCTGGAAGAACAGGCTGCCCTGCCCAGGCAAGTGGTCGAGTCACCACCCCTGGAGGTATTTCAGACATATAGATGTGGTGCTTTGAGACATGATTTAGTGGAAAGTTTCAGTGAAGAGGAAGAGGATTACCAGTTTCATCAGGATCTTTCTTGCTCTATCAATATTATCTACAGAATGTATCAATTAATATTTATTACTATTGCATAATTTTCTAAAACAACCTGAGATCACTTAAAAGAATATATACAAATACTGTCATTAACTGTGGTTCATGATAGTGTGCAAAGGCAGAAATAATTCAGCAAGATTTTACCTACAGCATTATATTTGTACATTTACTCTCTGTAGGCCAGGTTACAGTGCTTGCTATACCTAATTTCTTAAAATAAATTGGGGACAAAAATTAAAAATAGCTGTGATGAAGAAAAAACTAGTAAAGACATCACAGATACAAATTTACAGTTTTACAAAGTTTAAGTTTTTGACAGTGTGCAGTACTCAGAAACAAAAAGACAAACATTAGATTCAGGAGTATTTTCTTAAATATTGATGGATTAGTCATTACTAAAAAAATGCAAATGCAGTCTCTTTTTGATTATCAATTTATTCATGACCCAGTCTTGTTTGCATGCAAAATATATCATCATTCAAAAATATTTTTTTGCATAATTCCTGCTAGATATATGATTGCTTAGAAAATATTCACTTAAAGATAGTTCCTTTCACCAGGAATTATTTCCCGGTGAAAATGTACTTTCTATTTAATCAGAATTTATTTAATGTAATGACCTTGTCCATTAAAATGTCTTTTAACTCATGAAAACAATATTGTGTACAGAAAACTTCAAACTAAGCCTCTTTACCAAGGAAATTGCTCTAGATCAGATTAAATAAACTTATAAAGAACCAGGAAAAAACCCAATGGGCCTTCACTCCTACCTCCAAGAGATATTTCTACCCAAACCTTGCAGGAGATATAATTCAGATATCCCTTGTCTCCTTAAGAGTCACGTGTCCTTAAGGACTTGGAAACTCAGATGCAGCTAATTTTCAGGCTTTTCTCACCTCAGTTGTCTGATGATAAGTACAGATCCATCCTGCTCCTAATGCTTCTCTGAAGAACATTTTCCAAGCTTTGATACCACCCACTCCTTTTTGTTGCTTGTCCCTTTCCAACAAATCAAGCATAAGATCCTTTCCTCACTTTCAAAGTCTTTCACAGCTATGTCCCTTCCTACTTATTGTCACCTTACACTCATTACTGCCTCCCACTTCTGCTTATGCTTGCATCTATTGCTTATGTGTTAAATTTCAAACTACAGACTCTACTGCTCACATTTGGAAGACCATGTCTTGAGAAGTAGAAGGACTGACCTCTTTACATCTTTCAAAATTCTTTCCGTCCATGCAAATTATAATAAAAAGCTTGAAAATAACACTCCTGTTGATATGTCAATGAAATTTCCTAGTAAGCTTTGTGTTCTTTTTGTTCTCACAGGTCTGCTTGCACCTCTTCATCTTACATTTGGATTGTGCAGGCTTCAGTTTAGGTCTGTGTGCAGTTCTAAGTCAGCTTATCTAACCAAAGTGCTACTCTGTGACTGTGGCTCCTGTGCCCTGTGATGATAAAAAGACTAAGTGGGGAAATGAATGATCCATTTTAAATGAGAAGTTTACCATAATTAATTACCCATTCAAAAGATCCCGTGAACTCCTGGAGACAGATATTTGCATAAATTACTCAACTGGTTCCTGAATAACTACAACAACAAATAATATGAACACTCAGATCACAGTTGGAGGAATTAATTGTTTTAACTCCAAAGTCAATGGTGGCTATCATCCCGTCTTCCTCTTAATTGCTAGTGTGTGCTGTGGCACCTCAGTTAGGAAGCAAAAAGATTAAACAGGATACAAAAAAGCAGATGCACCATTATCTTTTTAGAGATTGGGCTACAAAACCTGTGTTACTTTAAAAAGAGAGAGTACTTTCCTTTTTCTAATGCCATTAATTATGCTGTTTTTACATGCAAATCAAGAAATAATTAAACTTCTGCCATTTTAACAATGGAGATCTGGAAATAACCAGTAAAATACAAGCTGAATTAAAAGGAAAAAGCCTAATTAAGTGAAGCAATAGACTTAAGCTTGCAGATTTCAAGGTGTAATTAAGAATACAGTTAAGTAAATGTTACTTGCAGGGATATTTAGTCACATTATTAGTGAATTTTCTTTAAAGGTATATGCATCTCTTTGTGTTTTCTTTTTTTTTCTATCTTCATTTGAGTTCCAGTATCATAAACATTCACAAAATTAGTTTAAGGGTAGTCTTTACTCAACTAAGAAGCAGCAACAATATGAATTGGAGCAAAGAAAATAGTAATGAGACTAAAGAATGCAGAAAAAACCAATACTGATGGAAAAGACAACAGAAAAAGTTTTGAAATATTAATTGGGAAAAAATACTAGCACTATCATTTGCTAAATTAGATAAATATTAGGCAAGGTACACCTCAAAGAATGCCATTAGCTATCTGGAACATTTTATACCACCATGCACTGCTTCTATAGCTGTTAAAAGGCAGGTTTTTCCCACTCCCTGGAAATCTTTAGCAATTTCTTTTCTCAGACTCTGAAACCACATTTTCTCTTATTATATAAACCGATAATTTTGCAAGAGAGAAGGAACTGGATTATCTTAGTTACTATGCTAGAAAACATTATTTCAAATGGAAATTAAATTATATAAAAAACATTTCCAGCATCTTTCCAAATTAATGCAATCAATTAATTAATTAATCTTTTTTCATCTGGTTGATGGAATTCAATCTTCAAGATATGCTATAAATGTCTATCATGTAATCAACAAAAACAGTCACTTTTTTTTAACAGCCAGATAATTTCTGCATTGCATAAATGTCATAATTAAATTTCAATTGCTGTGGGATGATTAGAAAAAAAAAAATTAATGTGATCAGGGTTTTCTTTAATGGAAACATGGTTTATCTCTAGCTCTTGATCTATTTTCATTTACCCTCAGCAGTGGAGAATGTGCAGAACCAAGACCTCTTCAGATGCAAAAATATATAATGGTATGGAAACTGTTCTATTCCAAATGCACATCTGTAATTCTTTAGGGTAAGTGTTTTTCCCACTGCACCCTCATTCAGCTCCTAAGTTATTGAAAGTAAGCACTTCCATGTCCTGGAGAAATTATTCACCTCTCACCTTGTCATTCTATGCATTCAATGTGGTTTAGGTTTTCTGTTTAATAAAAGTAAAATTGGATTTTTTATAAATATGTAAAAACCCATATGTTAATCCAAGAATGCCATTACATTCTGCATAAGTTTTCATCCAAGATATTTAAAGATTATTAATTATAAACATTAGTATAAACAATAGTTTATATAAGACCTTGATAGGGAATAATCAAATTCCTTTTCAGTACAAAAATCCACTTACACAGAAAAATTCCTGTTACATGTACTGCTTACAGATACAATTTGCATCAAAGTATTTAACACCCTCCTATAACTCAGAGATGGTGGAAAGTCTGACATAAGTACTTGTAGAAAATTTATCTTAAAAATAATCATTTAAAAGTAATAACTTGCTGAAGAATAAGAGCTTTATGTTGCTGCATTTGGTATTCAGTGAGCAGTCATCCTGTCACAGCTGCCAATGCTGACTGATAAATGTTCAAAAGAGCCTAGAAGAATATTGACGAACCCTCAACTTGTGTGTAATATGGAGATAAGGACACCAAAATCATATTTACTTATGCTCCTAGTGTAGCAGGAAGCTTCACAAAATAGTGAAACTACTTTTTTACTACCTTCGTGTGCAATTTTTTATTATTTATTCACTACTGTGAGGTTCAACTCCCGTACAGTGATTTAGTGCTGTAGAATTACTAATCTCCATGGAAGCAGGGGGAAAGAGGAAAAAAATAACCCCCTAACAACAAGCCTCCTCACCGTCACCAAATCTAAACCCATACTATCATATTAAAAAAAAACAAAACAAAGAAAAAATAGGTGTTAAATTTTCTCATCAAAGAACTGTTCTACAGGAATTCCAAGGTGAACAAAGCCACTGAGCCTTTTTACTGCTGTTGTTTTTGTACCTAAAATATCAGCACAGATTTAAAAAATATTTTATTCTCTTGATGTATGTGGAAAAAATCAAGTAAATGGTTCACTTAATAAGTTATCAAAGCTTTTCAGTTGAAGATAGTTTTGTAATGAATCACTCTGTGATTTGTTGGACTTGCAGTCTTAAAAACCATGAATTTGAGGGTGTTTTTTTTCTCAGCAGATGCATATTCCAGGGGCAATCAGATTTCCATGTAATTTGAATGGAAATTACACAACAACATCTTTATCTAATTCATTTCTGTGTTAATATTTTGCCTGCTGGATACGGTTAAAGACAAAATACACAGCAGGAATTTACAAATACTAAAGCCACATGCTACAGACGTTTATAGCCAATATTTTTAAGTCCTTCTGTTGACTTCAACAAACTTTCAGTTGTCTTTTGCTTTTTAAAGGAGCAAGCACCTTTTTTATTTTTGCCACTTATCAATTCAACAAATCACATGTGCTCAGTTTCACAGAAATTTATAGCAAATCCTAACATGGTTTCACAGTCTCCTGTGAATTAATGCTGCATTGTCCAAGGGTCTACTCCAGGCCATGGGCTTCAAGAATGTGACTTTCTTGATGAGATCTGCTAGGGTTTTGGGTACTGGAGGTAAAAGTCTTTTCCTACAGAGATATGAAATGTTTTGGTTTATTCCAAGCTGGGGCAGAGAGAGAGATGGAAAATCCTGCTATTGAGGAATTGAATTTTCCTTCTCTGTGCAGCTGAATTGAGGTTTTTATATCATATTTAAAGTGATGGTTTGGGGGTTTTTAGTGACACAGATTTCTGAAATGCTAACTAGTTCATAAAGTTAATTTGATCTTGAGATTCTTTTTATGGGTAAGGACAGTCTGGAAACATAGTCAGTGAAAACCTTTTCTTTTTTTCTCTTCATCTTTCTCATAATTTGGGATATAAATCTCAGAAATATATGATGTAACTTTTAAGGATTCACATTAAGAGCCAGATTTTGCCTGGAAGACATGCAATACTGCCGGGTGTAAAACTCATAAATTCTGCCTATAGGTGAAGTTTAATAATTCAGCTCTAGTGATAAAGCACAATTTTCAGAGTAAATATCACTGTGGTGATCAACTTTCCTGCAGGAAGAGCAGGCTCTTGTCTTTCTATCCAGCCCCTGTAGACAAGCGCATAGTTAATCTTTGTTATAGTAACAGATGGGAACAATTTCTGTTAGCCTGTGATTGACAGAGTAAGTTATCTCAAATGTCTTTGTCCCTCTATAGCATTTTCCCCACAAGAAGATCTTGCCTATTCAAGGACACTCCTCCTTTCAGGAAGAGAAATAGGCTAAAAAGAGATATACTGGAGAGGACCTATTTGGTCTGTCTAGTTGCCTGTCTAACAAAAGGCACAGGAATTACTTCAAGTAAATCATATTTAAACTAGACAGCATAAACAAAGCATTCAATCACCATTTAAAATTGTCAGGAATAAAAACCTACCATAATTATTGGCAAATTGCTTTCATTTAAAAGTGTGAAACTAAGTTATACTTGCATATATTATTCAGCTTCCCCTTTTTTTTTTCCTTGTCTTATCTTCAACTGCTAGGCTGGGATGACAGTTTTACTGGTGTTTTTCCTACTTCTAGATGAGGATTAAATTACCCCTAATTAATATTATAATAGGCTGAAGTGACTCTGTAGCTTGAACTGATCCCACTGAAGAGAAGACCCCCACAGACCATTTGGGGTCCCTTAAGAGGGGCAGTGTCTGTGCCCTGGTTCTGCTACATATGGACACAGAATCACAGAATTGCAGAATGAGAGAATCAAAGAACCAGAGAATCACAGAACAGGCAGGGTTAGAAGGGAGCAAAGAGGGCCCTGCCATCCAACCTACCTGCTCAAGCAGGGTCGTCCTGGAGCACATTGCACAGGGCTGTGTCCAGGTGTTTCTGGCATATTAACAGTGAGAGAAACTCCAAAACCTCTCAGGGCAGTCTGTTCCAGTGCAGGGTCACTCACAGAGTAAAGAACTTGCTCCTCATGTTCAGATGGAACTTCCTGTGCCTCTGTTTCTGCCTGTTGCCTCTTGTCCTATTGCCTGGCACCACAGAGAAGAGCCGGTGTCCATCCTCTTGACAACCTCCCTTCAGATAATTATGTCTAAGGATGAGGTCCCCTCTGAGCCATCTCTTCTCAAGGCTAAGGTCCTCCTTATGAGGACAGGCTGGGTCTCTCAGCCTGTCCTCATGAGACAGATGCTCCAGCCTCTCAATCATCTTTGTTGCCCTCCACTGGGCCTACTCCAGGAGCTCCATATCCCTCTTATACTGAGAAGCCTAGAACTGGACACAGCACTCCAGATGTAGCTTCATCAAGGCTGACAACAAAGGGAAAAATCTCTGGTTAGGTTTTAGTCATATATATATATATATATATATATATATATATATATATATATATATAATTAAGGCAGGCAAACTGAAATAAGCATACTTCACCATCACTTTGATTTTAATAATCTCTTTCCACACTTAGTGATCTATATAGAGGTATTTTATTTTCAGCAATGTTTAATAATCACTTGGAGAGTGGACATGCTCCATTCTGCTGGGGCAACATACTTTGCCAACAGTATGTTCAATTCCAAATCAACATATTTTCCTATTTGAAACATGCATCATTTCATATAATGAAACACACCAATAGGATTTGCAAATAGAAGGGGACAAAGAGAAAAGAGGAATGAGAAGCATGTGAACCAAAGTGGATAGAATCACTCTTCCATATAATATAGAAAGATAACTAAAACATCCAAAATCCACAATCACTTATCATTAGTCACTAATAGGTACCAGGTATCCCATATTCAGATTTTGATCCTAAAAGATGTTAGGACCCTTCTCACTTCAGCTAAATAATCTGCACTCTGGTTCTGCTTGCTTTGCTTTCAGAGTAAAAAAAGTACAAGTAAGGACCAATTAAAATGTATGTTTATAGCAGTGTAAAGTGGCACTTGTATGTTTTGCCATTTGATGGAGTAACGTTTCAGCTCTGATTTCCAATATCCATATATGCTCAATTGCAATTGCACCAGCACAGCTTCCACTGATTCTCAGAAACTGGATTAATGAGCCATTGAATCAATGGAGATATTTTTCTAATACAACAACTCTAATGAAACTGTACATTGCAGCATATATGATGCTCATGGTTTCGGGGTACCCTGAGCATATTAAATATCAAACTCACAACTTCCTTTCACTCTCCTTAGTGGATGGGGATTTTTAAACTTTAAAGATCTTATAATTAAACCTCTTGAATTTATGTTTTCAAAGATCTTTTAATGAATCTTGAGGAACATTTATGGTTCTCTGTTACCCTCCTTTTTGTAAGAATTTCTTAAGCCATTAGTCATTTCCTTACCATTGAGTCTAAATAAATCTCGTAACAGCTCAGTGTATTAGAGTTTCAGTAGTCTCCAAGATTGCTGCAATACCGATAAATTCCCATCTCAAACTGTCAGCTGGTGTATATTTTTAGACAATCTTAAAGTACTATAATTTTTAAACAAATGCAGTTCACATTGATGTGTCAAAGCTTTGTCTCCATGCACAGACACTGGAATAGCTTTATACTTATAAAAAGTTACATTTTTTTCATAGGTTAATAATCTCTGTACTTGAATGTACTTTATGCTTTCAAAATTGTGGTGGATGAAGTCTATTTGCAGATAGAAAGCTTTCCCTCACAATGGTTGCTGTGGAATTTTCTGATCTATGGTATTTTGTGGATATGTGCTCGTCAGAAGCTGCCTTGTGACAGATATGCTCTGATTAAAGTTTAGGGTCCTGGGCCACCTGCATTAAGCTTTAGGATTTATTTCACTCCCTCGTGTGTTTGGGACATTGAATTGGATAAAAGTTCACTGTCCTCCAGCCAGAAAATTTCATTCTTGCTCCTTTTTACACCAGATCTATCCCCATTCCCAGGGAGCTGCCCAATGGCCAGGGCTGGGATTGCCCCTGGTGCAAGGCAATGGGGTGGGCCCCCCTGTGGTCCTGGGGGTTTCCTCACTGTTCCTAGCCCTCAGGAAGCCCCTTGCACCTGCTGCTATATTTTTGGAAATTACTTTAGGAAAAAAAAGTCACAAAAGCATACCATTATCATATCGTCCTTCTGTTTATTTTATGCAAATGAAAATAAATACAAAATATAGAAGGAATTTCCTACTCTAAAAATGTGTTTTCCAGGTACTTTGTTCTACACATGATTTTTTTTTCTGAATCCTTTCCAAAATATTTCAGAGGAGTAGTCTATATAGCTTCAGAATGCCATAGCCTGGGAATGTGTTGACTAATATATTTAATACTTTCAAATAGGGAAGTTATTTTGCTAGTCCTTTAATGTCAATGTAAATAGTTAAAACTGCTTGTGCTGGTGCTTCAGCTGACAGATGTCCTTCAGTGCATGCTGCAGTAACTTTGAATATTGTCCCAGATTTCTCAATAGAGTGAAGGACTGTGAACAGGAGACTTCTTCATTCCACTGCTACTAGAAAGCAAAAGGCTTATGTTACTACAAGAGCACAAAATCACTATAGGTGGGCTGTTGTTCTCAACATCTAATACTTGAGTACCTTTTTTTGCAGTCTTCAAGTTTAAAAAATTATGGTAGCCAATGTTAGTTGCAGTGATAAAAACTTCAAAAATTACCATTTTCATCTGTTACCCCAAGAGGTGTAATGCCACAGATGGAGTAAGTACACTGATTTGACAAATGCACATAATTCAAAATAGTAAAACCTACAGCTTTTTGACCATTAGGAAGCCTCATGGTGCTGTTGCTTATAAGTGAGCTATGTGTCCAGCATTACCTAAGGAGCAATTCGATTAAATCATCTGCTTCTTTTATTTTTCTTTAAAGTTTACCTTTCTTATTGAAAGTTTGCATTTGTAGGCATATTTCTTTGAGGTGCTCATTCACATCACTGAGATATTACTGAAACCTTATAAATATTGCAATAAACTAAAACCACATGAAGAGCTTAGCTTAGTTAATGAAAGATAAGCACATGCTTAATAGATTTAGGTTGCTCTTGAAATTAAATATGAATTTAAAGTCATGATATAATCAATATGTTAGCTGAGAAAACAGTTGACTATCACTTTATCCAGAAATTAAATCCTCTGCTGTAGAAAATACAGCTGCACCTACTGCATAATTACTTAATTGCAGAGTTAACCAGGGCCATGAGGATGATGTTAAAATATGTTATTCTAGAAAACAAAATGATGCATAATTTTTTTCACTGACATTTTTGTATTAATACCCAGAACCAAACAAATAAACCAATCAAATCCCCCCATCCCCCAAAAAAACCCAAAACAAAATGAAAACAAAAAAACCCAATCAAATAAATGAAAAAAAAAAAGAAAAAAATACTAATATAGAAGCAGAAGAATAGATTCAGAGCTGCCTTATTCTTGTACTCTGATACTAGAGATTCTGAAGTCTATTGCAGTCCCCACATAAATCAGAACATCACCATCAGCTCTTCCAATTTATCTCAGCAGTTCTTCCTATTCATAACCTCTAGACTGCAGAATGCCTTAATCAGTCTCCTGCCAATATGGATCTCTCCTCTATACCAGAATACTATTGAGGAGCCCTTGAAGAATTTTAGAACCCTAACAAAGGAAGACAATAAACCATTGGGGGACAAAAATCTTTCATATCTTCTTTCTCACCATTATCAGGCAGGTTTTTTGCATTTGTTATATTTGCTCTGTAAACAAATGAATTATTACTTTATAACATTAGATTAGGGTAAAGAATTATGCATTTAAACCATCATAACCAGCAAATGCTGTTCAGTAACTCTGCCAAGTTGTCAAGACACATGTATATACAAATATGTGTTCTCCCTCACCTAATTACTCTCATAATGAATGATAATTATGCATTTATATTGATTCCAATATAAGAACAATCATGCATCAAGACCACAAGTATTAACAATAACTTTTAATTACACAGTTTAATATTAACCAACTCTTATTCTATTATTTTTTTTATAAAGTGCTATCTTAACATGCTTTATCAGCCATGAGTATTTTCTAAATAGACAAAATGAGTAGTGGTAGGAGAAAAAAAATCATTTCAGAAAAAAGCAAATCATTACAGTTTCTCAAGAAAGTAAATTTTGACAATAAAAAGACTTATTCACTAGAACAATCCCACAGGGGTGTAACTGCTACATTAAAAGCACATATTTTTCTTATAAATCATTCAAGCTCCTGCAGATTTATAATAATTAATTCAATTACTTAAAAATCAGAGAAGAATTCTACTAGAGTTTATGCTCTGTGCACCTCCAAAGGTTCAGAAGTTGCTTGTGATAAAATTAAGCATCTAAAGGAACTAATGCTTATTATAAGATTACGTGAATTATGAAAATCTTTTGAGAGAGCCTGCATTCATTCTGCCTATCCAACAATCCTGTGTTGCTCATTCCTCAACATGAATATATTCCCTAAATTAAGTACTTGGCATATCTATACTTTATGTATACATGACTGCAACACTTCCTATATATATATATATGTATTCAAATTTTTTTTTATCTAAACAATCTGAAAACAAAATATAATAAAAATCAAAACCAAAATACTTTGAGAAAATTGGAAATTTACCAAAAATATGTATGAAACATGATGGGTAAAAATGGAAATGGAGAAAGAATTAGAAAGCATTTTTGTATAAATCCAACCATTGGCTTTTCTTAGAATTGTATTTTACACTCTGTATTTTGTCCCACTGCAACATTTTTGTACAAAATTAATTTTAGATATGATTTAAATATTTACAGAATTTTAAAACTACATTTTCAGTCTAAGCGAAATAGCAACAAATTATTACCTGCTCTTCTCTTTGGCTCATCTCTGTGATTGCAAAGCCTGAAAGATGTTTACCTCGAGCACCTGAGCAAATCAAAACCAACACCCTTGTTTCCATCTCCCGTGGAAGGGATCCCATGCCCGAGCAGGGTAGGAGTGTGAGTCCTTCTCCTGAGGAGGAAGGAATGGCAGATGAGCTGACCCCTAGCCCCTGCACCCTATCCTGCTGCATCTCTAGGGGAGAAGAAATAGAGAAAGCTGTGAGAAAAGCCTGGGAAGAAGAGAGGGATGGGGGTAAGATGCTTATAAGCTTTGGGTCTACTTCTCTTTTTTTGTAGTTTCCATGATTTCTCTCTCTCTGAAGAAAGAGTATGGGGAAGAAGGCTGATGAAGGGCACATAGCTACCTTGTCTTCCCATAAGAATCATAACTAGTAAACTCAGATAACCTCTGCTGTAACTTATTGCCTGGCAAGTTATATCAAACCCAAAACTTAAATAATAGTTGTTGCAAAAGATAATACTGTATGCGAAAGATTTAAACTGAGTTAAAAAAAACCCAACCAAATCAAACATTCTCCCCTGCCACACACATATCAGTGCAGTACTCTTACATAACATATATTTCATAAATATTGAAAGATAAAAATTTTTGATCCAAAGAAAGTGAAGAAGAGGAGAAGAAGGTCTCTTAAGACAGCATAACTTTTGAGAGAGATATCATAGGAAGAAGAAGAATATTTTTGTGTTCTTATGTACAGGCTTTGTGCTGAACTGAAAAATGAATCTCACTTTAACCATATACATTTGGATAGGCAGAGCTGTATTCACTAGATGATCTGATACATTGAATACAAACACATTGAATAATTGTACTCTTCTAACTAAAGAGAGAAGAGACAGTCATACAAGGATTAATTATTTAATGTTTCTACCCAGCTTGAAAACGTAAAGTGTTGCTCCTTTGTCACTGTTAGCTATTACAGATTCTTGGATTTTCTTCAGAAAAGGTGGGTGTGGGAAGAAAAGCACAAAATTAAATAAATAATTCAGCAAATACTATTTTCATCAATATAATTATATTTTTGAACACTTCTCTATGCATTTTTAGGTTATTCCTATTTTTTTTTTAATTGAAAAGTAAGTATGGTCACAGTGTTAAGAAGTGTTACCCCATTTAGTTAAAACTGTAGAACAAATGATTGTTCATGCACAAATTCAATTTCAGCACCTCATTGTACCCTTCAGCCCCTAAACAGAAAGAAGAAATATGGGGAAAGAGAGAAAAGGGACTAGAACATAGTCTGTATGTGAAACATCTTGCAAAAATTATATTTTTAAGTGCTTCAGAAAAGACTGTTTCTCAATTTTATCTCCATAAGGTGAGCAGAGGTTTCTTTGTTTATGACTGAACTGAACCTTGAAATAACCATGTCTTTATATTCCTGGGTGCAATCCATACATTTTTCCATCTTTACACTGGTGTTCATTCATCTGTGTCTTGGCCATAGGCTGTCTAGTCTTGAAAATAATACAAGTTTCTATTTTGAATCAGAATGAAAATTTCTATGTAAATATGTTATCACAATATAGATGGTTTAATTGGAGCATGCTATGTCACTGTGGCTGCTCTATTGAACTGCCTCTTGGGGAGCTGATTTAGCTTTCTGATAGTGAATGGTAATATGGTAATAACCACTGCTCAATCAGGACAGTAATCAGCATCAATTCTGTTTAATTGAACTAAATTTAACTGGAGTAAAGAAGTAAAGTACTGATTAACCTCCAAACTATTGATCAGTGCTCACTAATTCTCCAAAGACATGAAATGATTATATCAATAAAGGACATAAATGTTTAATCTTACAAATAAAAGAGTATATGGAAATACAGTACACCACAAATAGTATTCCTACATGGGCAAAAGCAGTCTGAATACATTATCTCTGTAGTCACGATTCCTTTTCAAATTTAAATTGTTCAACTAAAATTTGCATAGTTGATGTAAATGACTAACTGCAGTGGTTTTTTTAGTACCTGTACATAAAGAATCACTCAATTCCACAACTTCGAGAGAGTGATGAATTGTAAAGGTGAGACATAGATTTATAATGTCTGAGAGTAATGATACACCAGGGCAGGAAGTTGGTCTCTTTACTATTCTCATCTCTGTATCCATACAAATATCCCACAGACAAAGGGTTTCTTTTCTTCTGCACCAGAAGACAAGAATATGGTGACATATGCATGTCACAAATGTTGCAGATTTTCCCAAGAGCAACAGTTGAGAGCTACATCTCTCACAATAATTAGCATCTCTGGTGATTTTTTCACAAAGTACTGCATTCAAAGAGCTCAGCATAACACATGAAATCTTTGCACAAAGTTGCAAAGATTTTAGGAGGGTTTTTCTTTTTCTTTGTATTTTCACATACATTTAGAATTAATTATGATATTTTGCTGTTCTTTTTCTGAAATTTCTATGCAATGGCCACTCATGGGAATATCACCTATCAAGACATGATGACGACTCTTTGAAAGTAATAATGATAATGCTATATTTTTTTGGTTGGTTGTTTTTTTGTTTATTTGTGGGGTTTTTTTGTTTGTTGATTTTTTGTGTATTGACTTATTGACTTTTTTCAACAGTTAAAGAGGGTCAGTGGAATTTACAATCTTATTTTTTACCTACACCCAAGTTAAACCAATTACTTTTCTTGTGTTTTTTTCATAAGAATTTCCACAGAGATTCTGTATGACGTTTTAGAATATTTTCACCAACTCCATCCAGCTGCAGTTTTCTAAAAAAAGCAATATGATACCAAACATGTGAGTACAACCCATGACAAAATAACTTTCTTTCCTTTGTACTTCAGTGGTTTCATAGAAAGGTACAGATATAACCATATTATTCCTTTTCTGTCTATACTGAATTTCTGCAGCAATTTTCAGAGGTGATTATTTCTTCAATAATTTCCAAAATAAGGCAGGTCCCTTTGTTGGAAATAAGGACAACAAGGGACTGCATCCAGCTGTTCAGGATTTTCTGCACAGCTAGAATGCTTGTACTGCTTTAATCCCAACCATCAACTTAACCCCACACAGCCACCTGCTCATTTCTCCCATGTGATGGGGAAGAGAATCAGAAGGGTGAAACAAAGAAAACAACTCATGGAATGAGATAAATTTTTTTTAAACACTTGCTGTTGGCATGCAGGTGTTCAACCATCTCCAGGGAAGTCTGGCTGCATCACACACTAGGGATGAAAAATCAATCACTCCAAAAGTGCCACCTTCCCCCTTCTTCCCCTGACTTTCTATGTTGAGCTATATGGTGTGGAATATCCCTTTGGTGAGTTGGGGATCAGCTACCCCGGCTCTGTCCCCCACCCATCTCCCTGTGCACCCACAGCCTGATCACTGGTGGGATGATGAGAGAGGCAGAAAAGGCCTTGATACTGTGCAAGCCCTGCTCAGCAATAACTAAACATCCCTGGGTTATCAGCACTGTTTCTAGTACAAATCCAAAACATTGTTGCCTACTATGGAGAAAATTTATCTCTTTCAAAATCAGAACAGCATGGAAAACCAATGCTGTCACATTTTTTCACTAATTCTCCTTATGTTTTTTATTAGTCACACCAGGAACTTGGTCTCCATTGCATAATTTATGGTCTTTTTCTTCAGCTACTAGAAGTTCCTTTTAACAAATGTACCTTCTTGTATACAGTATGTAGCTTATCATATCCTTCGTTTCCAGCAGAGAATTAATTTATCTGGTGTTTTGTAACTCTCAGAAGCACTTTCTCCAAAGCACTGATGATCCCTTTTTTATATTTCTATTAGAACAACCTTCCAAAAATTCTGACAAAAGCTTTAAGAAGCAGTTGTTTACCTGATAATGCTTTCTAAGAATATCCCCAAACCCCCAAATCAACCGTATTTTAATACTCTCCTGCCTAGAATGTATTTATTACTGTGTCTTTTGTCACACAGTGTGAAGATACTTCCCTCTTATATGCTTCTCCATATTCACTTGGCCTCTTAGATTTCTCTGTAAGACACAAAATTCAATCAGCTTCTCTGTGGTCCACTCTTTCTTGCTTGGAATGTACTGGCTGGAAGATTATACATCATATTTGTGAAGCAGAGAGAAACATTTTTTCTCTAGTTTATGCTGCAAATATGAAAGACAGAACTCCTCTGCTTTCTCCTTTTCTCTTCCTGAATGCATGCTGTTTGTTGCTTTCTTTGCACATTAATCTTTAGTTGAGTTATTACTGGTGTGGGATGCTACAACAGTCACATGAGCCAACTTTTCATCACGCTGGTAGAGGGCTTTTTGGTTTGGGTTTGCTTTTTGTTTGCTTTATTTCTGCTGTAAAATCCTGTGTAATTGATTAGGTTTTAAATCTATCCAAGTGCTCTGCTATGATGTCTGCAAAATTATGGAGTTCCATCACAACATTTTATTTTTGCAGTTTGTTTTGTTATACCTAAACTTCCCAAAACTAGGTGGAATTGTTCGAGTCATGTTGTACAACATATTTTTAATATACTTCTGAATGACATAACTTTTGTGTAATAGCCTGATTTTGCATGGTTCTAGACAACATGATAACAATACTGATAGCCAAAGGAGAGAATTGAATTTTATCTGACTTGGATAACCAGCTGTCTCTACAGGTAGTGATTTCCAATTTCTTTTAAAGGCAATCTTCCTTGAGAAAAGTTGGCCATATTCTCACTGATGCAGGGTGACTCTACTTGTTAACACTGCCTATTTTCGGGACAACCACCACTGCCTTACCTACACTGAGCCACGGCTTGTTAGGTTGGCCAGGTCTGCCTATAAACATTCCCACATCTCTCCTCATCATTCCCCTGTTTGCAGGATGGGGGGACAAATATAACCCTCCTTGCTATTTAGGGAGCAGCCACAGTGCTGGCAAACTTATTTAGGGCTTTATTCTGTATTTGACTTCCATGGAGTGAATAAGATAATCACCCTCCTGAGCACAGGCTTACAGTTGCCTTTAAATCAGGAGCCTAAACAAAATGTTTATTGCTGTTATTTTAACTCCAGCTTTTTGTCTTCCTGTTTTGTGGGTAACCATCATTTTGCTCTCACACATACTGGGGCAGAGTTTTTCTGCTTTTCCCCGCTTCCCATGCTGTTTCTGAACATCTTTTGCATCAATAGAGGATAGTGTGGGCCCAATGGAATTGAACTAAAATCCATAAATCATGCCAAAAACTAATGGTTCAATCCACCTCTTACAAAAAAGCCTTCCCTGAAGTAATACTCTGTTAAACTGAATATGTGTTGAGAAATCAGAGTTTTGCTATTAATGCATCTGGCCAAAACACTTGTAAACGCATTTTAAATTTCTAGTTTCTATTTACTCTGTTAAATTATTTCTCTTATAACTCCCATAGATTTTCCAGTTGGAGAAATTGATTTTTGAATCAATTTCTATTGCTATATGTTACAAAGTAAAAACTACAGAGAAACCTAATGTTGAACTTTAGTCCTAGTAATCCTGGACTGTGACTTCATGTGCAGAGAAAAGGGTGGATGACCTGAGAAAATCTGCAAAATAGATTCTAGCTTAGAGGTATAAAACCAATGGCATCAAATACATGGTTTTTGGCCAGTTAAAAAATTTTTGAAGTGCAGTTTTTCCTGTCATATTTTTATCTTTTATTTTTCACTTTATTTCCCGAGTTTGTTCCATACACATAGTTATTTCTCTTATCCTTCTGTCCATTCTAAATTTCTTTAATTTTATTTTCCATTTTGTTTGTGATTTACCAAGGAAACATGTACTATTAATCCAAGGGATATTTGCCATTCATTCTTTACATATCCAGCCCTTCCTTTTATCATTATACATCTTATTTGTTTACATTTTTCATTCCTACAAGCTTCCCCTTACAAGATTCCAGTAAGGAATCTTCCAAAAATGATCTCAGATACTTCCTCAATAAACATTAATACAAACCTATCACAGCAGATGTGAAAAATATGTTTAAATGTATTGCTTCTAAAGCCTTTTTCTGGTGTTAATTATAACATTTAGCTTGAAATTAACTTTTAAAATTTCTCTTAAGTGTAAAATATATTATATGTACTGAAGAAGATGACATTTCTGTTAAAAAATATAACTGTTATTGATTTTGAGTGATATTTCTTAATATATTTCACTACATATGAGCCTTTCAGATATGGATATTGGCTGTATAGCAGTCTTAAATTTAGCAATCTGTGACACAGAAAAAAATGAAGATTTTTTTTGCTTCTCTTCAGCAGTTGGAATACCAGCTGATATATCTTTGAAATATGCAGTTTAAAAATGCTAAATATCTGTATTTAATGAGTTTTTTTAAATAAACTTTTTTAAAATTTTAAAACTAATTTCAGGGTAAAATATTCACATTGTGTCAAGAATGAAAGTATTTGTTTTCATCATTGTCTGAAGGCAGACAAATAGGTAATCTCAAGAGCAAGCAAACAAACAAATTGACTATATACACAATCCCCTTTAGGTTTGGTAAACTGGGCATAACCCCCCAAAATCACTGCAAAAAATTGTCATGGGATTTGTTTGTATGCTTGCCCGATGAAATTGATATGCCAAATATAAAGTTTCTAAAAGGAAATATTTAAACATCTCTTTTACTTTAGCCATACAAGTATAAAAATCAATTACTATCAGCAGAGATTTTTACAAAAGGAAAATTTCTTTTCTAACAAAAATGAATTAATACCTTTTATGTGATTTACATTCCTCAAATAAGAAGTAATGTGTTTGCATGCAGATGAATTTGAAGAACACATATTTCAAGGATGCAGAAAGAGTTTCTAATTTGGTCCTGAGTGCATTATTATTTAGTCTCTCTCTCTCTTGGGAGCTATGTTGTCTGTAGAGACAACAGTCTTTGGGGAGTCAGAAGTTAATTTATGACAACTACGGTGTTTCTCCAGAATTATTAGAGTATTTTAAATCAAAAATTTGTGCCAGATCATTGGCCCTGTGACAAATTTTTATCCATTGCCAGAAAGCAAATATATAGGGTATGCATAATCAGACAATAAAATTAAATACTTATAATTAAAAAATAATTCTACATATTAAAGAAAAGATGGTATAAATAATTCCAGGATAAGATAAAACTGTCCCATCAGTATGTCTAAAGGCATTCTCAAGTGCTATTGCTCAATATTTCTTAACTGTTGAATGGATACTACATTTCTTCTCCCAGTTAAATTCAGAATTGCCTTTTATGTGCAAGTAAAATGTGAATAAACAGTCAGGCTTTTTCTATTTTCTCTGTCTTTTTGTGAACACTTTAGAGAGTGATCTTTGAAAACAGTACCTCAGAATAGAAATGGATGCTGACTTTCAAAGCTTTTGACAAAGTTAGCACACTGAGAATATGCTGCTATGAAATTAGCAGTTCTGCCAGATGGTTTGTACCTGCAAGCTCTGCCATAATTACAATAACCTCATCATATTCTTGGTCTTTCATCACCTTGAATATTTTTATTGCAGTTGTGCAGACATCTTTAAACATTTCACCTCAAAGAGTGGAGCTTTCATTTGGATGAGAAATTGCATCATAAAACTGTAAATTAGGAAAATTAATAATCCCATATTATTTATAATCTCATATTATTGAGTTCCTCACTGCCAGTCATTCTTCACAAGGGAGATTGCTAACATATTTAATGGCTCAAGAGAAATTTTGAGATGCCCTGAACACAGAACTTCCATTGAGCATGCCCTGTGTTAGGACTTCTGGAAGACATTCAGTCCCTGCAGCTAGCATCAAGATCCCATTCTAATGGAAACATGACCACACTTTTCCTCTTTTTAACTGTCACAGACAGAATGAAAGCTGCGGGTAAGGTTTATCGGGGCAGCAGTCCTGTTGAGTCACGAAGTTCAACCTCCTTGCTCTCTTTCTAAACTCCTTCTCAAAGAGGAGTCCAGCCATGGTTGGATCCAATGCAAGTCCCAAACATGGTCAACAATTTATGTTTAAAGGACTATATAGGAATAATTGATCCTTTATGTGAATTTATCTTTTATGAATATTAAAACAAACATATAAATGTTATGTTTGTTTTATATAAATATAAATATGTTGATAGAAGGTAAATTATTTAAATTGATTATAATAATTAGACTAAAAAGTCATTAATCAGAATTAACAGTCTAGATAGTTATGAATAATAGCATAATACCATATTTGTTAAATCAATAATTTCAAAGCTAGCTTAATAAGTAGAGATTTATGTTACCTACCCATGCCAATGACTGTGGCCAAATCTCTCACTCGGCCTCAGGGAGTAACCTTGAGGGACCCCCGCTCAAGGCAGGAATCTCAACACACACCTCCAGAAGAAACATGTGAGGTTAGTGCTGTAAAACAGTGGGACTGAGCTTTTATACTATAAAGTGATTGACTGTCAATCAAATCTTTCTAGACTACATGTGCCAGCTCAGCAACCTCCAGCTCAGCAGCTTTAGATAAGATATTGGTGCTTTGACTTCTTGGTTCCTTCATCAGGAACTTTGCCATACCCTCATCAATGTCAGTTTCTGTCAGGAAACACTATTTTTCACATCCTTAGAATTTTTAACTCTAGCATTGCGGAGTCAGGCTGGTCTCAGCATTCTTCAAGACCATAAGCACTGCAAGGCCAATGCTGTTTCACCCCACTTAGGCAAAGCATCCTGCTACAATAATGTATTTCATTATCCTAAAGCAGTGCAAAGGAAATCACTCATTGTCATTCTCCATCAGTACTGTTTAGATTAGAAGAAATTAGTTGTAATTCTCACACTTCTGTCCCATACACATTTATAATCAAGTTTGTCTAAAAGAGTTCTCATTGGGAATCCATTTTAATTTGGACTATGCAGTGAATGTCCATGTAAGAGTCACATTACCTAGACCTATAGATAAGTGTTCATTTAATTTGTGAAACTTGCAAAAAAATTTCATGCCTAAAAGAGGGCTCTACCTAATCAAGTGGTTCAGAGGTTAATCTGCAGTCAGAGGCATTATGTGCTGATGACCAGTGTCCATCTGAGTTATATTTCAGGGGGGCCGGCATTAGACTTGCTCTATCTGTCCTGTGAGATGCTGCGAGGAGTGCTGAAGACAACTTTTTGAGCATATCTTCCAAACAGCTCAGTTCAGACTTTTCCATAATGTGATTTAAAGCATAGAGGGTAGGGCAGGATAAGTCTCCTTTGAAGGAGGTTCCTGGTTTGGACTCAAGGGGGGTTAGAGATACACTTATAGCTGGTGGTTCTGTGTATCCACAGAACTGCACAGCAGAAGTAAACACAAGTGACATTGTACTTACCACATCATTAGCAAGTCTTTGCAACTCTACGGGATGATTCTGCTCCTGAGACTGTCACAAAACATAGGTCACCATCTCAGATGACACGTAGTAATTTTCCATGTATGGTGTTAACTTGTCACAGTAAAAGAAGATATTCATCTGGTGAGGAGAGGGATTCATTGGGCATCAAGGAGTAGATGTGCTCTAAAGCAAGGGAAGAGTGAAATTGTGACCTCTATAATGCCAGTGAAACATACCCTCCAGGTTTGTACACATCTTTGGAACAAGAAGGTTTGATTCAAGCTTCTCTGTTCCCTAACACTGAGAAAGTCACTTATTTTCTTTGTGCTGCATTTCCTTACTTATAAAATGAGTAAAATGCCTTCTGTGCACAGTAGTTTTAATGATAAATAAAGATTGTGGAGTACATTTATACTACTCCAATGGTCTTGAACAACATATATAAACATGAAGCAGTGAATGAAAAGACAATAGTGAACTTAATGTGTAGTAAATACTGTATGAAAAGAAAACCAGAACAAACCCTGCAATGATTCTTAATGTTGGTCTGCTTGATGATATTTAAGTTTTCTGACTAGTAATTTCTTATTTCTCACTCATTACTATGTTAGATAACTAGAAAAACAACTTCTGATAATGAAAAAGGATACTTGGTCCCTTCTCTAAACAAAACTTAGTCCTTCAGCTGGAAATTTGCAGGGCAAATAGTGAAATTCACTGTTTTCAGAATGCTGTCAAGCTAAATAAAGAGAAAGAATGCAGAAAGCATTTTTATCTCTTCCATTGCCATAACTCCTTGCTCTTGACTGTGACAAGACTAGGTAGAAAAAAGTGTGAGGAAGAAGTGTGATTATATGGATTGTAAGTGGGTTATATCCTTTCAAATATCAATAGATCATATGTGCTCACCCACTGAACAAGGCCTGCCAGCCAGCTGCCAAGTTGTTTAAAGTCTTGCTAACAACCCATCAATTAACAAGTGGAATTGCTGCCTTCTGTTATAGAATATTTTGTCTCACTCCCACCTGAATTCACTCCACATCAGATCATTTCAGCCTAGACATAGCAGTAGATGGCAAAGTAATATCCAGCATATTGATTTAATTTACTGCATCAGTTTCAATAAGTCATATGGGTAAAGTTCAAGTCAACTCATGCTAACTGTCCTATTTGAGCATCCACAGCTCTCTTTCTTACATAAACCTATAGAAGTTTTTTTTTTTTTTTTTTTTTTTTATTAAATAGTCTTGCAAAAGCTGTTCTCTTTTCTGCTTAAGCAACTTGCAGGGGTGGCCAGAGTGGAGATACACAATAATACAGAGACAATATTAGAGATAATGAGTTACAAGAGAGAAAGGAACTTTTCAGAGGTTTCTGGTTGCATTTACATTATCTGTGTCACTTATGCTCCAGGATGCAGTCGAACCTTTCATTGTAAGTAAAGGTGAACAAGAAAGGCTTAATGTTTGCCATGGCACTGGATAAAAATCACTTGAGAGAGATCACATGGCCAGCTGAATCTCTGCAGTCTATTAATGCTGGGAATATCACTGTGAATGGACCCGGTGCTCTGTTGGGTGCAGAGCTCATGAAAAGCTGGTTTTGACCTTCCTTTCCACCAGCATTATAGGACTCCATGCATATGGCAGTAAAATCTCTCTTCACATCTTTCAAAGAAAACAAGTGCGAGCATATGCTCGACTTTCAGTTTGAAGGAATGAATAAAACAGAGACTGCCTCTCTTTCTCCCCATTTTGTAAAGGCCTTTATGAGAACTGTGATAAAGTGTTCTACAGGAAGAGAGGCAGAATAAAGGGCAAATGTTTCACAGAAGTAGCAATAGTTACACTCATGCAGATAGCTAGGAGAAAATGACATGCCGTGTGCAGATAGAGAAAAGGAAAAGAACAAGCACACTGAAAGCCTAAAGCAATGGGATGCCAGTGCTCTCCTTCAGCCTGAAGTGAGCGCAGCAAGGAGATGTGCTGAGCTGAGCAGAGAGAGGATTTGGTTGCAGGGTAAAGTGAAAAAGGAGAGTTGTGGGGTGAGACACAAAGAGAGGAAGTAACTCAGGAGGAGGAGGGCTTCTGGAGCAAGTGACAATGTAAGCAACAAATGCCCTCCATCTACAGACTTTTGTAGAGAAAATGTTATCACTAAAAGGGCCTGCTGAGGGTTTATTCTGTGGAAGAGCTAAATTCTGATTTATTTTTTTCTTAAGTGGAAGTCCACTGAGTCTGATTCTGATCTTTCAATATTATCACAGAGATGTAATTTCTTGGATTTCTTGTCCATCCAGGTGCTTTTGGATATAATTTAGGATATTTATTGGCTGTGCCTAGCTCAAAATTCAAAATGTTTTTGCTGGACACAGGTGTCTCTGACTGTTATTCCACTGCAAGTGCAAGTGGAAAGATTCAGGTTTACAGTGCCAGCATTTGGAACTTTGATTTAGAAACTCACATTCTGAAAGTAAACTCTCTCTGTAAAGCCTATAAACAGCAATACCATAACAAAATATTCATAGAGAAAAAATAAAAAGACAAACCCTAAGGAAGTATTTCTATTTTACAGAAATTACATTCTTGAAAAATTTAATAACTTGAATAAGAATTATATTTTGTGGTTACTATATATATATATATTGCCTTTCCAAGTTTGTCTACAGAAGAAATATAACACCAAAGAATTGATCTCCCTATTAATGATTAGACTCAATCATTTTGCCTTTCTGATTGTAAATGCAAGTTGCAAAGCATCCTATTAATTATCAGTTTGTCAGACCAGTTGAGTGGCTTTTTCTACCAGAACTACTTAAGTGGCTCCTAAGTCAAAACTAATGAGCTGTTCCTGTGAGATTTTGGCCCAGAACAGCTAACGCTTCTGGGGATTGTGTGTAAGATTCTACCATCCTTAAGATATGTCAACACCTCCAAAAGCAGTTGCGAGTGCAGATTTTGTGGCTGTATCCAAATTTGCTTTTAGCTGGCTAGCATTGAAAGAGTCCGCTGCGCTGGTCTCAGATCAGTTTAGCAGCCTGAATATTGTCCCAGGATTCTGGGGAACTCAGGTGCCTGCACTGACCTTTATGCTATAGCAGCAGCAACATTTGAATTCACTGTCTTAAACCTAGATGGTATTTGTCCTATAAGATGATTATTCCATTGAAGTGTAACCTTAGGATCAAAGTGCAGGTGTACCAAAAGCAGCAAAAAGGGGAATGCATGCAATGCAAGAAACAAGAGCAGATCTTGTTCTGGGGAGTCTAGAGAGTTCTAAAGATCTTTTCAAATTTCAAAAGATGCTGTATGCCCAAACAAATAGTTCAGCTCTCAAAATGTTTTGTTTACAGTACACTTATGTATTTCTACTGATTTTAGGAGACATTTGGGACAATATTTTAATGGCTTTTCAGGAATAGAATGGTGTTTCTTGAAAGTTAATGTTATCTATTCCTACTTGGCTTGTCAGTTGTGGAAAACCTTGACACCTATTCCCCCTTCTACCCTCTATTATTATTGTGTACCTCTATTATTACTGTGCAATAATCAGTTTCAAAATATTATTTAATAGATAAAATAGTCTCATAATTTTCATTTGATATAATATTATTCCTTCTAGTTGTGTAGCATGATGGCTGATGTCTATCCACCTAGATTCCTATATGGTCCCCACTGGGTGACATCATTTATATCTGTTTAAAAATAGAAACCATTAACAACTTTCACTGCCATTTTGCTTTCTTACCCTGCAGCAATAATTATCTATGTTCTTTAGGGGTGGGTGAGAGACAGAGAGGTAAAGGAAAAAAAAGTGGAACTTTTTATTTCATAAAGAGGTTTAATTAATTTTTTTTTTAAAACTTGGCTTCACTGCAATTTCAAATGAAGAGCAGATATGTTTACAGTCTCCATGAAAGGCCTGAGCCCTCAGTTCTCATGGTTCCTTGTAGAGATGGCTGAATTCCCTGGGCATTTGCTGTTCTCTGCTTCTGAAGAGTTGAGCAGTCCAGACTAACAAACAAGCATGATTATAAGATTTTTTTTTTAACTTTGTAGAAGAAGCTAAACTGAAGATAGCAGATCCAAATATAAATCTGAGACCTGTGTTGTTTCTCTTTCTTCAGATATCTTAAGTGAGTCTTTCTGAAAATTCTCTCCCTGTTTAAGTTTTCCCTTCTGTGGTGGTTTGACCAGGAAGAAGTAGGAACTCTGGGATGC
>JAHXMQ010000807.1:35785833-35844084 GCA_020466415.1 Ammodramus savannarum pratensis
CCTCTCCTCTTCATGAACTGAAGATTGAGTATTCTAAAGGGTCGTGCCGGACTGAGAGTTAGTGATTAGGAAATTTGGTGGGGGAGAGGAGGAAGGTGCTTTTGTAAAGTTTGCATTTTTTTTTCCTTATAGTTTTTTTTTTTTCCTCTTCTTTTCTTGTAGTTTAGTTAATAAAGTTTTCCTTATTTCTAAGCTAGAGCCTGCTTTGCTTATTCCTGGTCACATCTCACAGCAGACACCAGGGAGAGAGTATTCTCATAGAGGCACTGGCTTTGTGCCAGAGCTAAAGCATGACAGGTTCTCTTATTATTCTTCTTCAATTAAAATGCTTTTTAGCAGTCTTCATGTTTATGTAAAATTGCAATTGTTGTACTTATTTCCCATGTTTCTGAACGCCCCTGTAAACTGAAGTGTTGCATACAGCAGTCAAGGGCCTCATGAGGCAACATTGCACGTAGGAGCCCACACCATAATATCAGCCTCAGTCCCTGGGGTTTAGACTTTGACTTTGTGGGCATGCAGATGTATTTATTCTCTGAGGTGCAGCATCACAGGATGTGGGAATTGTAAATACATCATGTCATTTGCTCTCTGATCACACACCACATTGTGCCATTATGATGTAGCTCACTGAGCAATGGGGTCTAGGGCAAGGTGTCCCTGCCCATGGCAGAGGGGTTGGATCCAGATGGTCTTCAAGGTTTCTTCCAACACAAGCCATTGTGTGACTCCATGATTGTTGTCTCATATCTGGTTAATGCAGGTGCAGTGAGATGCTTGCAAAATCACTCTTTGTAAAGAATAGTCATTTTGCATCGTAACATTTCAAAATTGTACTGTAAAAACTGACTTTTAGGAATACAGACAACGTTGCAAAGCCCTATTTAAGGCTTTACCACTGGGATATAGACTCTGTAGCATTTCAAGTCTCCCAAAGCAGTGAATCATACCCAATTCAAGGACTCATTATTTATTTTCTCCTTTGCCAATTGCAGCTGACAGCTTCAACTGCTCTTCAAACGCAGCAGCAGAATGAGTGCATTTTGATCCCTGGAACAAAAGGCTGTTCCCCTTATAACTATGGAGTGGTGCCATACAAATTAGAACAGGAAATCAAGGTCAAGCCATCACCAGTATTCAAATAAATACACATTTGTTAAAATTTTAAGGTACAGGTTTATGTCCTCTTTCTGTGTTTATGTTGAGACTCAATTTTAGAGATATTTCTCTGAGAGCTCTAGAAGGAAATAAAATTCCTTTTCACTGTCTCTTTCCTGTGTAAAGTACTCAACTTCCATACTTTCAGAAAATATCTAAAAATATGGAGTGCAGAGTTTTGCAGTGGTTTTGTATGCTGTCTCTGTACCAGAAAGACTCTCCAAGACAGAGCACAAATTTTTACAGGAGTGGAAGTCTTTGCATAAAATTGAATAATTACAACTTGTAGGTTCTATGCTTAATTTGAACTCTTTTTTTCTTTTGAGAGCAAAAGAAAGTATTCTACATGGTAAGCTCGTAATAAATCACATTTTTATTTAATCTTTGTTATCTGTAAATAGTTTTCATCATTATTCATTTTAGAGAGCTGTGAAATCAAAAGAGTTCTTTGTTTATGACCCTATACTATTTATATTTGTCAGTTCTTAGAGGAAAACCTGTCAAGAATCACCTTTATGTGCTACAATCTGCAGACTCAGCTGAATTTTACTGGAAGCTGAGTACACTCAACACAAGAAGAAAACAATCAATGGACTTCAAAATAAGAATCTAGGTATGTATGCTTAAATCCTTAATATACTTCTGTGAAAATCATTGTTTTTCTTTTTCATTTTCAAAAGATACTCTCTTCACCATTCACCAGAACTAAATTATGCACTAGCAATTTCAGCCTAATCAAAAGGATTCTGAAGAGCAAAAAAGAACCCCCTTCCGAACTGTTATTGTTATCCACAATGGGGCACTCAGACTGCAGGAGTTAGATTGCAGCACTTTAGTATGATCACCTGTTCTTTCCCAAGAATACACCTGAGAGGAAACTATGGGACTAGCAAATCTGAATGCACATTATGAAAAACCTGAATGGGGTAAGGTTCATAAGTAAAGTTAAGGCTCAAAATTACAGAAAATGTGACTGGTTGCAAAGTTTACATCTGATTTCAGAGCATGAAGCCTGTCAGAGTTCAAGAGTGTTTGGACACCACTCTCAGGCACACATTGTGATTCTTGGGGTGTCCTTAGCAGGCCCAGAAGCTGGACTTGATGGTCATGGTGGGCCCCTTCCAATTCAGCATATTATATGAATTTATGACTTTTGGTGGTAGTTTTCAGGACATTTAGATTCTTCCAAAGTTTAATCTTGGGATCAGGCTAATCATATTTCAAGAATCATAAACTGCTGTATGGACCTAGTATAAAGAGAAACACTTTTAAAGAATAGATCAAAAAACAGTCAAAACTTCCCAACCCACAACTAATATAAATTAAAAACTTAGAAAGTTTTTAAAGAAAATCTCAAGTATAATTGGAAACAATTAGAATATTTTAAAATTATTGCTAGTATCTGTCTATATCCACATAATATTTGCATCCATGTTACTGAAATTCAAAGATTTGTTCGATGCTAGAAATTTTCATGTGCTACACAATTCCATTTAATGGAGGGTAAAACCTAAGACATCTGATGCCTGTATGCATACAGCTATAGTTAGGGAATAATGATATCTTTTGCTTCTGTTTATCCTGATGGCATTAGACATCCATGAGTTCTATCTTCATTCCCTGTTGGGAATTTTCAGATAAGGAATTCCAAATTCAGAAACAAAGAAGGGGGAAAAAAGAAAGATTAATAAAACTCTTTTTTTTTGGTGAAGAATAAAATTTTTCAAAATGTTTAAATTTTCATTGTCAGAAATGAATATATAGCATTTTTACCTAGAGAAGAATGCAAAATATGCAAAATATTCAGCAAAATAAGCAAAATATTATGTAACCCCAGCTTTTTTTGAGTTAAAAGTGAGTTACATAAGATAGCTAACATTCTCTCCATATTCCAGATTTTATTTTGGCCTTTTTAAACCCAAGTTTCATATACCAGCAGAAGTAAGAGACTTTCCTTGCATTATCACACTGCTTTCCAAAAGGCATTATTTAAATAGGCAAAAAATGTTAAGATACTTGAAAAAATGAAATAGAAAAAAAATCCTCTGTTCTGATAGTTTAATTCCAGAAGGGTTAGATTTTTAGGCCACAGCTTCATAGGACTTCAAACTCATTGTGTCAGTGTCACCAATCTCTCCTATTTTGAGCTGAAGTTTTTTTTTTCCAAGCGTTTCAGACACCACAGGAACACCTTTAGAACATCCTTTTACAATCTATACATCCAATAAAATTGAAAGCTGCCATAGATTTTCAGTGTCTTTTTATTTAGGGGGAAATTCTGGAGAAATTATAGTTCCAGCTTAATATTTTCTTTCTTTATCATTTGAAAGAGGCTAGGGAATATATGTAGTGCTAAACTTGTGCAGGAAAATTGAGACTGTGGTAAGGGAAAATGTGAGTTTCAGCATTTGTGATATTGAGCTGGTCAATATAATGAAAAATAGACTTTTCTTGTCTCTTTTGCCAGGTAAAATGTGATGAAAGCAAGTGGCCTCAAGTTGCAATGGGAGATTTAGGTTGGATATTAAAAAAATATTTCTTCCCTGAAAGTATTGTAAACACTGGAACAGGTGCTCAGGACAAGGAATGGATCACCATCCCTTTATTTAAAAGGTAGGGAGGTATTTAAAAAATGTATAGATGTGCAGACACTTGGGGACACGAGTGGTGGACTTGGCAGTGCTGCGTTAGTGGATGGACTCAATAATCTTGGGGGTCTTTTGCATCCTAAACAATTCTATAATTCTATGAGTCCATGACTTCACAATACAACAGAAGTGTATAATAAGGTTGTTTTCTTGAGGGTGGGGAATCTGATGTGTGTTTTTAAAGGCAAAAGTCTTGATTTCAGTGCTATTAAGTTGTGGCTTTGACTCCTTGTTTTTTTATTTTCATTATTGGTTGGTTGTTTTTTTAACAATGGAACACTACTGTGAATTCAGTGCAGTTAATACTGGAGATAAAATTGGTTCCGTTTGGAATTGATGTTATCTAATATGTTTCCCTGGGACTAAGAAAAGTATTAAGGAAAGTAAAAATGACACCAGAGTCTATTACAACCCAACTGTAAATGATTTGTTCATAGAATTATGAAAGATGAATCAAACAGTCTGAAATAAAAACATTTCAGTTCTTATCTGTGGACTGATGCTACCATGGTGAGTAGCTTCTGGAAGATTTTTAACTGCAGCACAGCAATTTTATGAAGCCTACTGCAGAACAATTTATACATGATATATAGCTCAATTTTTGCAAAACATTTGTCAGATGACATGTCAATCACAGCATGCTAGTCAATGTTCAGAAGGAGGAACTCAATCTTCATATCTCAAAATATCACAAAGAAAGAACAAAGGAAGATGGATGGGAGAAAATAAAAGGATAGGAATGAAATTTTGCTATGAATTATTTTTCTTTGCTTCATTCTCTGTCTCCTTTGTTTCTTCTTTTTTCATGTACCGTTCTTTGTCCCTTGATTTTACCTTCATCTTGCTGTTGTATTTTTTATTAATAGCATACTATTATTGTATGAATCTTTCCAAGTTCTTTCTAGAGGCTGTTTCTCATAGCAAATAAAAGATAAAAGCTAGCTGTGTTGCACATTTCTTCTCTGATTTCTTTCATGTTTGGACTTTCTTTCAAAAATATTAATAATTATAAAGCTCTACTACCATCTCTGTCTTGTCTATTCTTTGTCTAATTGTCATCTTTATTCTCTGACATCAGAGATCCAGAAGTCTGAACTGGTGTCTTGGCTTTTTAAAGCCTGTATTTAATTCCCTGGCCATGAATCAGTTTTAAATTAAAATGCTCAGTTTTATAATACTGCTTTCAATGAAAAAACTTTTAAAGACTTGAAGACTTTGGGTGACAAAACACGACCCCATGGAGCACAGGTCCTCATCTATTGCATTTTAAACAGAATTCTTCGGAAATGTCACATAGTACCAAATCATTATCACAAAAACTGTTGGTAATACTGAGAGTAGTTAGGAGAAAATGAGAGTCTCTGGAATGTCTTGGTCAGTAAGCAAGTTAGATTTGAAACCACAGACACAAAAAGAGTTTGCAATGGAGCAGTAAATTTTAGGAAAGCTCTATACCCAATAGCTGCGACCAAAGTTAGATAAAGCGACTAGTGTAGTTTTACAAGTGAGCAAAACTCAGTGGCAGTGGAGATAATGCACTTTGACATAATAGATTCATTTCTTATTAATATATATCTTCATGATGCATGTGAACTTGCAGAATTTCTCAAGTGCTAAATTCAGAAGTCTTGGACTCCCAATTTTGTCCTGTGCCCAATTTTCGTTGAGATTCTCAGTGTAGACAGTCAAGTTTAAGGCACAGTTCTGCTTTAGTATCACCTCTCAATAGTTAATCATATGATTTGAGAAGGCAAAATTCCTTTGAATGCATATAGAGTACAGATAATGTATGTGGGTAATCTGATGTGGGTTGCATATGTATTTATATCAGTTCATTTGACATAAGGGACTCAGTTTCCTTGTAAACTTTTGCCTGCATTTGTGAAATAGCAAAATGCTATGCATTAGAATGACCTGTCCATACAGAACAAGGTACTGTCATAGAAAGTTTTATCACCTGGTATCAAGTACAAATGAGTTTTTATTTATCTAAATATACAGCAATCTATGTGCTTAGGCCTAGATTCACAGATCTGTTTGCTTTAGGAGATACATTTGTTTCTCTCCTTTGTGCTTTTATTTCCCAATTTCTGTTCTGCATCTCTGTCACCCCCACCTATGCTATCAGAAAGCATTTCTGACATATTTTAGATATGTCATCACTAAATATGTCAGATTCAGCACTTTATCATTCCTGGTATATCTTTTAATTTTTTCATATATGAAGTTCAGTATTCCCTGAAATATTTTCTCATATGTATTAATTATTGCTGCTGGTTTCCTTTTCTATCTTCCTATTGTAAATGCTTCAGAGTGAGTACTTGTAGCTACTTCAGACCATCACAGTACCTTAAAAGGTACGTAATTAAGAGCTTTTAACCTAGAATTATGTACCAGAACACAGTTACTGAGGTTTACTGCATTACTACCATATGCAGCCATGATCATTTTGACATTTCTTTAAGTCAGAATTTTGTAACTGTGTAACACCCACTACTGCATCATATCAGTTGTTTTAATGATGCGTGGAGGTTGCTATTGCAGAACTCTGTTGTGAATGCTCTTTCCCAGCACTTGTTTTTCTTTTTTGTCTGTTGTATGCCAGCTTCTGAAATCCCAAACCCACTCACTTACTGTAGCCTACTGCAGCAGATGCTCCTAGTATTTCTCCTTCACAAACACTGAGAGCTCTATGGCAGTAACCAAACACTTTGTCATTGCTGCGGCTTTGCTTCCTTCACCCTAGCCTCTGCTGTAGTCCCTCTTATTGCAGCTTCCTTTCCCCTGCAAGCATTCCATGTTCTCCACTGACTGTGCCTTCATGCATTTGCACTATTGTCCTTAGTTAAAAACATCAAATCCCCATCTTGCTTCTATTCATGTCTGGATGCTTTTATTGTTCCTTCACCAACATGCATTAAATGAGCTACTTGGTGTTGGCCGAGGTCTCTGTTAATGACAGCTGGAGAGAAACCTGCATGTTTCTTTGCAGCAGGTGACAAATAAACAGTTTCCTGGAAATCTCCTTAAAAACTCTGGTGACTCAATGTAAGATTCACAGTCCCTGAACAGGTTAAGAAAACTGATCCATAAAACTGAAGTCTCAGTTCTCTGTATAATAAATGGAGGTAGATTCCCCCTAATTGAGATGCTCTGAGGTGCCCTTTGGAGATGCTTACTTTTATTCTTTGGATATATAATGAGCCTAGGCAATTAACTGTCTCCCAAATTAGGTGTCTAATGTAGACACCATGAAAAAATCCTCTTCTCCTTGTTACAGCAGAACATTATGCATTGCAATCTGTAGGTCTAATGAAAGTCTTTGGGAGAGGCCCCAGCTGGAAAGAAAAATAACATTTTTAAACAGCTCCAATTTTTTATGGACTTTTTTTTTCTTTTTTTAAAAATACATCAGTCAGTGAATCTCCAACTAATTTGGAATTCTGCATAGTTGACTACCTATGAATCACTCATATTCTATAAAATGCCTTTTATGTCTCCACAGAAATTCCTCTTTTTGAAGGTCATCTTTTCTTCTCTAATGTTCTAAATGATTCCTATTTCCATTTAAAAGGGTCCTTATATTTCCATCTGGGGGCTAAATTATATCTAGCATGCTTATTCTATCTTGACCTAGATTTCAACAAAAAAAACCAACAACCCAATCTTTTTCCATTAACAATGCCAATTATGGAACAATGCCAATTATAATGCAGTATGAGACACTATAGCTTTTTCTGTGTGATCCCTGCAATTCATACATCTTCCAAGTTAAATGCATGGAAAAGGCATAGACTGCTGCAATTCAGGAGTTTTGCCAGGCTGCCTTGTGGAGGATACTGTAGGTCCACTGGTGCAAAGGGCAGTCATTTAATACACTCACTGCTTCTGCCATCATCTAGCCACACATCTTAGATGCAAAATAAACACAGCTTCTGTCTGGGCTTGATCACCATATATAAAAGGCTGTAAACAGTTTTCTTCTAGCTTTTTTTAAAATCATGAATGAGAAGGAATGACAGATATTTTAGAAATTAGAAATGAATAGTGAAAAATAGGCAAATAAGACATCTGAGGTAAGCTAATTTTCATTCCATAAAAAAATTTCTGTATTGATTAGTAGCAAATGCTAGTGAGCTCCAAAAAATCAAAATTGACCTGTAGATATATTTTGCTCTTGAGATGTATATATACATCAGTTAAAACCTTGCAATATGATATTATCATATCCAGCTTTCCACATAGTCAGTATTTAAGTCCTATAAGACACCTGCTTTGCTAATTAATTAATGAACTTAAAAATTTGGTTTGCCCTTTTAAGCTACTACTTAAACAGAGAAAAAGAATATGGGATTCTATTGTTTTGGTTTTACACAGTGTTTTGCCTGTCATAGTAAGAAAATTTAATCTGCATTATTAGTAACTGTCAAAAGCATACTCTGAGCAGAAGGCAAATGCAGCAGGTGGTATAAAAAAAAGAGATGGCTGAAAGCAGAAAGAAAAACAAATGATTGCTAGAAACTGCTAATCTAGTTATGAATAAATTTAAGACAAATTAAACTGCATGCAAAGCCTTCATTGAAGGTGAATACTTGACAGAAAAGGAGATAAACTGACCAGGTCTTGTTATAAGACTATTTGTCAGGAAGCTCAAGTGCTAAAAACCCTTGAATATTCTAACTTCTTTAATGCAACTTGTATAAACTTAACCTGTCAGATTTTTGAACTTCCTAAGTGATGGCTCATCAGACATCAAACTTACAGAACTGAGAACTATTTCTTTGTTTACTAACACATAAAATAGGTGATCCTCTCAATTTACTTTGCTTTTCAGTGGTCAATTTTATTTTTCTTTGCATATAGTTAGCATTTACATGATATTTCTCTTGACAATTAAAGGTAATACAGAAAACACTCTCAAAAGGCATACAAAAAGTGAAAAAAATCATGCTCTCTGACTTTTTAATGTTTTATAATAATCTGTTTTTTAGTGACATATAAAAAAAAAAGGTATGCAGACAGGACTTTGCCACAGGAGCAAAGTCTGTCAGTTTCTTTTTTATTTTTTCTTACATTTTGGATGATGTGTGCAGATTGAGAGAAAGGTGCCAAGCCCTTCGGCAGTTCCCTAGAGCCTGGAGGCCAGTCTGCCTGGAATCTGGTGCAGAATTCCACTTCTCCCACATCTCACATATGCCTCATGCTGGCTATTCAATTTTTGGCACTCAACAAAAACAACTTCAAAATAATTTGCTATAGAGGTGTTTGAAGACAGCTTGACCTTAAGTCATTAGGTGGCTGCTGCTAAGCAGTTCTTAAAATTCCACTAATCCCAGGGGAACAATTATCTCACTCTCTGTAAAACTCTGAAATTACTTGGCCCAACTTTGTTAAAAAAATCAAACAACAACAACAAAAATCCTTCTTGGTTTGAAATTCTAAAGCATGTTAACAGAAGCCGAAGAAACAAGAATTTCTTTGTTCTTGAGTTTTCTCAGATGTGTATCTTATCTGCCTGGCAGGCAAATAAATGTACCTTCAAAGCTCAGTGATGCTTCTATTGTGTACAGCATGATTTCACTACAGCATGTCCTACCCACATGATATGTATCCTCCTGGGACAAATATCCTCTATGCTCACTTATTTCTTTATTGAATTCTTCATAATTGCAACACATGAAAATGAGAGAGAAAGAGGGATTTAGATAAGAACACAAGCTCCCCACAGATAAAATCCCTCCTGAGAGAAAATTCCACTTTCAGAGAGTTATATCACCCTACAGACAAGCCCCCATGTTTAATCTTTCACCTCACTGGTGACCCAAGGGTGTCAAGTGACCCTTGGTGGTGCAGGGCAGTCAGGCTCACTTCAGCAAGGCTCAAGATAACTGTGACACCACTTACCCAACCCGTCGCTGGAGCCGCTGGGAGCCATCAGCCGCGTTTTGGAGGTAATGTCAGGATCTTTTAGAGCTGCTAAACTTCTAAGGAATGGAGTCACAGGAGAGCTCCACAGGAGCCCGGCAACATGCAGGGAAGTTAGTGTTCAGAGCCAGCAGCGTAATTAAGGCAACTGGGGCACAATATTTCAAGTTGTTTAGAACTAACTCCTTGACAAAGTCAGTCTTTGCTTATGCTTTGCATAGAAGTTGCTCTTCCTTTTTGACAGTTGTATAGGACAGATGGTCTCAGAGCTCTTTCACCACTATGCAGAACTCTGTAGAGAGATCTCTATTTTTTCCCTCCAGTTTTGATGTCTAAATTAGGTACATTTTTTAATTTCTACAGTTACAATTAATAATTATACTTAAGTAAGTTAAGTCACTTTATTTGAGGACTGAAAATGAAAAGCTTTCATCCTGCTAGACTTCTGAAATCAACTTAGAGCTTACCTTTACGAGTTTTAATTAAATTGAAGAGACTGTTATCTTCCTCTCTTTTAACACCTTTTCTTTTTTTTTTTTTTTTTTTAATGAGAACTGTATGGGCCCTTCACTTAAGACTAGGACTCAATGATCCTTGTGGGTCCCTTTCAGCTCAGAATATTCTGTGAAATCTGTGTAATATGTCTCCATTCCCAGCTGCATGCAAAGCATGAGTAGGAATATCCTGCTCCCTTTAATATGTTCTTCCATCTTTTAAAGTCTAATTATTTTGATTCTGTCTAACTGGAAAAAAAATAAAGACTCATTCTATGACCTTCCTAGCACTCTCAGTTCTGTTACGGCTGTTATGCCTTGCAGCATAAATTTTATGAGATAGTATAAATCTCTTGTATTACAGAAAAACAAAAAGGAACACTCCTTTCCTGCAATTTAAAGCTAGAGAACTTGAAAGAAGAATAAAGCAAAATAAACTGCTCTTTTTTCTTTTGTTTCATTAATAAAAAATTACTTCTGTTTGGTGACCTAGATATGTATGTATTCCCCTATGCAGTCTCCTGTTAAATTCTGAGATTCACAACCATAAGTGGACATTAAAGGAAAAAAGGAGGACTTGATTTTTTGACAGAATTAGCAGTTTTATGACTATTAGACTTTGCCTTAGCAAAATATACCCCTGATAAAACAGAATCTAACCTTACTGTTTAAAGTGTAAATTCTCCTTACTGCCATAGAGAATAGCTTCTATGCGAACAGGTCTGACAATAATTACACATGATCATGTGGAATAGAATGGGAAGGATTTATCTTTCTTTAAAGAAGTAGGTATGTCTTCTTCCTCTCATAGTGTCAAACCTAGATGGAGATAGTGATCAAACATGGTGTGACAATTTCCGCAATGTCTCCCTGTGGGAGCTATTAAAATTCAGCTTATGCACAAAAAAACTCAAGTGTCTAGCCTGGTAAAAAATGTATGTTATCATCTAGGACATGAGGTATTATAACTTGCCAAAAAATAGAAAACATATTTCATGGACAGTTTTGCGAATTCTTCCTCACAGAAATAGTTTCTTTTTGTCAACAGCCTTCTCTTAGCTAGCTGAAAAGGATGGGTAAATCAGCTCTCCAGGGTCTCAGCCTGAAGCTTCCTCTTTGTTCCAGCATCATATAGACATGTTCAGTTCTAAATCCATCAAGGACCATTCGTTTGCTGAAAGCACAAGACAAAGTTAAATACTGGGAGAGTACTAAAAGAAGAAATATGACATTGCACAGGACTAAGTCCCATGACCAATTTTCTAGATCAATAAAAATTATTGCAACTCATATTCCAGACTTGCAGTAGTCAGCTGGAGTCATTATTACAGGCTTCATGAACCTACTTTGAATCTGTGTAATAAGTGAGTAGTCTTCATGAAAGATTTTAATAAACAATAATTATTAGGAGTTTACTTATGAAAGGCCTTTTCCTAATTCTTAGTAATGAGGGATGAGTTACATTATATTCCATAAGAAATATTTCATTAGAATACAATGAAGGCATTAAAGCCATCAAGGGTTACTTACATCAAACAACAAGCGGAGGTCAACATGAAACACAATATTTGAGAATTTCAGCAGCAGATTTATGCATGATATTATGCACGGTCCCAGGCTGAGTGATAATTCAGCTCCTTATGGCTGGAGTATGGATGCTCTCTGTCTTCACAGAGGAAGAGGGAGAATAATTAAACTAGTGCATGGCTGCATGGCTGGTTTTGACTTCGATGATCATGGATTGACCTTTGAGAAGTCAGATTTGTTTGGGAGCTGATGGAATTCACACGACAAAGTGGGGCAAGAGGTCTTTTACACCAAACTGGTCAGACTTATAAGGAGAACTTTAACAAAGATTTAAGGGGAAAGAGATGGAACTTTGAGTAATATAAAATCCAGAAGTTGCTGACATATTGGGAACCAACAGAGAAACAACCATGAAATGTCTCAAAGGAACTTTCACTTGTTCCTCTAAGACTATGACATGGTGCTGGAGTCTGTACCAGTACATGTAAGGTGGATTACAAAGAGGAGGAGTTGGTACCACCATACTTGCAAGCTCTGAAACTGCTGGGGGCTCCTTTCATCCTAACCCCTTTTTGAAAAGCAGAGAAATCTCTAAGTAGTTTGGGAGTCTCTCAGACTCTGTCTGGGATAATGACTTAATCTGAGAGACAGAAAGCCTGACCAGAGAAGAAACGTTGCTGGATCTGTTGCTTATCAACACACATGAAATAATTAGGGGGATCAGGATTGGTGGTTGCCTGGGCTGCAGCTCTGATGACCTAGTAGGATTTGTGATCTCACTGGCTATAGGCAGGGCAATGAGTAAAGTCAAGACCTTGAATTTTAGCAGTGAACTTTCAGTTACTTAAGGAATTAGTGGATGAGACTCCCTGGGAAACTCAGGGATAAAGGATCAGAACAGAGTTGGTAGTTCTTTAAGGATTTGTTTCGAAGAGCACATTTTTCTAAGACCAGCATGTGTAAGTAAGGACCTCCTGGACAAATTAAGTGAAAGAAGGAAATTTACAGGCAGTGGAGCAAGGGGCAGGTACCCCAAGAGGAACATAGGGATGTTTCCTGGAAAACAGCTGTGTCCTGGGTGAGATGAGGTGATTCTCCCCCTCTGCCTGCTCTTGTGAGACTTCACTTTGAGTACTGCATCCAGTTCTGGGGTTCTTAGTGCAGGAAAGACATAGTTCTGTTGCAGTAAATCCAGAGCAAGGCCTCAAAGAAAACCAAAGAGCTGAAACATCTCTCTTATGAAGAGAGGCTGAGACAGCTGGGGCTATTCAGCCTGGAGAAGAGAAGGCAGAACTTACTGAAGCGTTCCAGTATATAAAGGGGGCTTATGAAGAAAAGCTTTTTAAAGGGCCTGAAATAACAAGTAAAAGAACAGCAGTTTTAAACTGAGACAGGGTAGATTTAGATCAGATATGAAAGAAATTCTTTACTGTGAGGGTGGTGAGGCACTGGAACATGTTGCCTAGAGAAGTTGTTCATACCTCATCCCCGCAAGTATTCAACGCCAGGTTGGATGAAGCTTTGAGCAGCCTGGTCTAGTGGAAGGTGAACTTGTCCATGGGAAGGATTTGGACTGGATGGTGTTTAGGGTTCCTGCCAATTTAAACCACTCTATCATTCTATGACCCATTCTATGACCCATTCTATGACCCATTCTATGACCCATTCTATGACCATTATGTTGAAGATGATTATGCTGGCAGTATTTACATAGTTTATCATTATACTGGAACATGAAACATTTTCAAAGCTCCATCTCTTCAATGTGTGCATTTTATTTTTTTTAATTTAATATGTTTAAGGAAAGTAAATACTGAGAATTGTGGCATCAGCATGGTTTACTGAAATGACAGCTGGGTTTGAACAGCATGGCACTTTTTAGCGAGAAGTAGTTCTAAGACCATCATAGATTTGCTAGAAGATAAAAAAAGCTATTCATTTTGAATGTTTACTTGTTAGCTTAGAGGAATACATACATAAACATTAAAATGCAAAACTGTACTTGAAACTTTGATCCAGAACATGGCATGCTACTGCAGTGAAATAACTCTTCCTCAGCATCACATTCAACAGTAAGTGTTCTTCCAGATTATTCCTTAATTTGCAGGCTTTTCTGTGTGAAGAATACTAGTGGTACTCCCAGTTACTGCAAAAGTATTGGGATTGCTGGTTTATACTCCTGATAAGTCTATAAAAACTGAAGGCTTCTGGCATTTTGCTGGTACTTTCAAAACCAAGGACAACATAGATTTATATATATATAAAATATATTGACCACTATAAAGTAATTATTTGTCATGGGCATTCTCTATTAATTGTGGTTAGCTTAGAGATAATGTTTAAAATATCTCCATTAAAAATCTCTCTGAAGTTATCTGCCATGATCTTTCCATTTTTCTCTAATTCTTTTTAAAACTGGAAAATGATAAAAGATTTTTAAGTTTTAGAATACTTTTTAATTTTTTTAAAATAATTTAAATTGTAAATCTGATATAACAATTATTTATGCCTTCCAGTTTTATTACTTTTAAGTCATATAAGCAAAAATCTTGCAAACTCATAATTCACACAATTTATACCTGAATGTGCATAAATAATTAATTTTACATTCCACTGCACCAGACACTTTTTTTGGTCTTTGTTAGACCACACATGACTTCTTCAACAGATTAGCATCTCTCATCTTTCTTCCTGTTAGTGAAACCAGGTATTTACCTAAATCATACCTGCAGGACTAACAAGAACTTTCTGTATTTTAGCAAGAATTCTCAAGCCATTCAAGAACTGAGAAGTCTGTTTTGTATAAACCCACATAATCAATTTATCATTAACATATGCTAAGAGACTCTGATTTTTAGAAGCAGTCATAATGCTACTGTGCCTAAAACCTTCACAAACAAGTGAGTTTAGGTGTATTAAAAGTTCATTTACCAAACATGGTTTTCCAGAAATCCTCGGTCAATTAACCCATAAAAATAAACATATCACAAGGCTACTAATAGCTAGACAATTTTTATTATAGATTATTTTTATTCTGATTTGAAAAATTGAGGTAATTTAGGATTTATTAAATTTCATTGCATCCAGAAGCATAAATGTCCTATCTCCAGATCCTAATGATGCTCATGGAAGCCTAAGTGGAATACTGGAGGTCTAACAACAGTTCTGAAACTGAGATTTCAAATATCGTATTTAAACCTACATTTATGAAGTTCTGAAATTCATGCATCATACTTTTTAATTAACACTTAGCAGTCAAAAAATCTCATTGATCAAAAGGAGTGATTTGCCATAATATTTACCAACATAACTCAGATTGTGCATCCAGGTGGTTTGGAACAAATGTTGCATTTATGAAATGTGCATCATTATCAGGGTTTTCTAAAGTGCTCTAAATATTGCTGTAGCCATTTCTCCAGTAATGCCACAACTGAAATCAAAATAGTCATCTAGCTTAATTTCATTTCTATTAATTTGTCTGTAGCTTGAGATGATTCTGGAACATGACAAATCTGCAGGATTTGGATAGATTCTGACTCTATCACAAGAATAATATATGTCTAGGGAAGCTCCAATTTTAATTGAAATTTAACTTATTTTGGGAACAATCTCATGTTAGTTTCTTAATGTCAGTTCTGTATATTCAGGTAATGTTTATATCTATTTGGATTTCCTAATATAAAATGACTTTTTGTACCTTATAACTAGTCACAAATATTTAACTAACCCCCCCAAAAAAATCCTACTTCTTTTTCACTGCTGTAAGTCAAACTTGCATGAGATTTTAAGATTTTTTTTGTCACTTGCATCAAAGAACTTTTTAGAAATTTTGAATGAATTAAAGAACTAAGCTAATATCACTTGATGTTAAGTACTTTAAAGAGTAGCAAAATTAATGTATGCATAAAGTGACTTTCCTCGAAATCTGTTCAGGAGATCACTAACAAAATAGAGACTAAAGCCAATAGCTTTTTATTTTATATTGTATAACTTAATCATAGATTGGCCTCACAAACAGCTTCAGTAAGCTAACTTTTAATAAAACTAATCACTTTATTCAGAATATTAATAAGCACTTGGCCCTGAAAACTTGCTAGGGATTTGAAGCTGTTGGCTCATTTTCTTGGCTCATCATTTGCCTTTACCCACCTTTACTTTAAATTGCAAGGGCTATTAATTTTCATCACACAATTTGATTATTTCTTAACTCATGAATAAATTAATAAAATTTCCCAAAATTTTGAGAGAGGAAAACTTTAGTGGCAAGTACAATACATCTTTCACTAGAGGTTTTAGCTGCGTGAAAAAATAACTCCATTATTTTTCCATACCAATTTCTAGGAAGAAATCAACATAAAGGTAAGTCATTTTTGCATTTAAAAAACTACAAAGAAGACCATCCTTTCTGTATACAAGTCAAGAGAACCCAAAATAGAAATCCAATCTTTATAACATGTTTACTATTTAACTGAGCAACAATAAAACTGGGGGGAAAAATGCTTTATACACACAGCTTTAAGGAGGATATGAATGGCCATTGTATATTGTGATTACTAGAATTAATCTGCATTTTTATTTGGAGATATCAGGTAAAAATGTACGGGATTAGAAAATATATGTAATTATGGCTACAATCAAGTATCAAAGTATCGAAGAATTATCACTGGATGTTGTTTACTAATCAGTGGAAAAGGATGAAGGCGGGAAACAGAGACCTAAAACACCTTCCCCTATTTTTTTTTCTGGTGAAAAATGAGAAGTGTTCTCAGTTTACTTCTTTTCCTCTCATTGTCCACTAAAACAGACCACTAAACTGCCTTTTTTGGCAGGTATCATCTAGAGAATCCCCAAAGTAATAAAGAAGCTTGGGGAGAAGGTCAGGGCATCTACCCATATCCATGAAGGAGGATAGGCTTTTCCTTGCCATAATCCTAACTAGAGCATCTCTGACTTTTTATAATGGGACAAGTATGAATGGGGACAAATGATGGAATTTCCTCAGTGTTTGCTTTTATTTGGTGCTGACACAGATTTTGAAAGTAATGGAAAAAGTAAGAATAGAGATCAGTGATCATTTACTGTTGTGCAGGCTTTCCAACACTGATTGTTACAAAGACACAAGAAAATAGATTATGAGTGGTATCGCTTTCACAGATTATTCCCGAAGTCTAAGGGAAGAAACCCCAAAACCAAACCCAACTGATCAACCAAACCCCAAAACCAACTGACCAAACAAACCCCTAAAACACCACAAAGTCCACTCCCTGCTCCCCCTCCAAAATCCCCCAAAAATTTAAAAAAGAAACACAAAAACCTCAAGTTTTCAATATTTATTTCTAGTCCACTACTTAAGGCAAAGTTCCTTTATTCAGATGACATACAGTGGTCACTGGTTCCACAAGTTTGATATATATATATAAAATGAAAACCTATTTGCTAGTCTCTGTTTTAAATTTGTAGGAAATCAATTGCAATTTCTATTCTTTCTTTAAATTGAAGCATCTAAAATAAGAAAAAGTAAATATAGAGATCAGTCTTTTCATTTTGACTTTCCATGTCATGTTACTTTTCACACTGATATCCTCAGCTTTCAGGCTGTCTTTATTAAAGCATATTTCCAAATTGCTAATGTCTATCATGTGTAAGAAAGGTGCAAGGTGTGGCTCACTTTTTCAGCTCTTTCTCCATCTTCTACTGTGTTGGAATTAGTTTTTATTTCAAGGCAAAATGAAGAACTGATATTTTTCTGCTCATAAGAGGGAAATTCTTTATTTTCATTAAAGGGCCGATATGATTTAAATAAAATAAACACTTTGTAGAGTAGAGATATTCAATATAATGTAGATAACCAAATATATTCATACAACTGATGCTAGAAAATTCAAAAGCCAAGGAAACAAGTTTAAACTGATACTCATCCAATGTGAAAATACTGGATTTATTTTTAGAGGAATATCTTTTAAGTTCTTTTTTGGAGATTGAAATCTCCTTTTGAAACCAAGATGTCTAGACAGCTGTATTTTTATTATATGTAAGATATTTTTAACCATGTCTAGAAAGTACTTCCCCTTGCTGTTCTAGTGGATATGTCCTTCCCATGATACTTGCTTTTCAGACTCCAGGCAAGAACCTGGGAATGCTGTTCCAGCTTCCTACGTGACCAGATTTCATGCCTAGGAAATATTCTTAATTCTTTCTAAAGACAAATTATTCACTCTAGAAATCTGAGACTTTTTTAATGCATATTTCTTTTTTCACTGTCTACTAGAAGCCTGTTGGAGAATGAAAATGGTGACAAAGATGTTTTCAACAGTTACATCATGCAGACACACGTATATTCATAGTAAGAAAAGATCATGCACAAAAAAAAAAAAAATTAAAAAGAGGCATTGCTTAGATCATAGCAGGTATAATCTATATTAGATATATAGATAGAAGGTATAATCTAAAGGTAAAATCTAGTTGCATGGAGTATGCAGTGTACCAGGACTTAATTGCATTCTTTCAGCCTTCACAATAGCAATACAATTTGTTTTATAAAAGAACAATGATTATATTCATATCTCAACCAGTATCGATTTTTAAAACCATCTCTATCAATATCTGAAAGTTAAGATTTCAGGTAAAAGTGACATAGGCAGCCCCACTTTTTCTGCTAAACTGGGGTGCACTTTTGAGAATTTCTTCCCCTGTAGGACAAAACAATTATTTCTTGCTGACATCAATTCCTAACAAGGCCTTGTCTTTCTGTCCTCGACTATATGCAGCAGGGTCGTTCTTATGCTAATTTGATGTTGTGGGATCATAACCCCCTACTGATGGAATGAATTTTAAAACATTAACAAAATTACTTGTAGGCATTGCAGAAAGTGTAAAATAAAAGGTTGCTGTTTTCCAAATATGCCATTCTTGAAGGTATGCTGTGGAATTCTTGGTGTGTGCATTCATCTGTTAGCAACTTACTTTCAAGATAATTATGCAATTTAATAAAAGAAACTCTGCAGGAATGTAAAAATTACCCTTTCTCCTATTATATGGAAACAGTTAGAAGGTGCTTTTGTTTTCTTAACTCAGATTAACTGAGCTTTTCCTATTTAAACTTTGCAAAGCTTCTGTTCAACCCTAAGGGGACTTACAGCCAGCTTAATGCTCACATTGTAAGAAAATGAAGATACTTCAGGGACAAGATAATAAAATAAATCACATCTTTCCACTATTCCCAAAACTTTCTTCCCCATAAGTCACTGATACACATCCAAATCAGTTTATAACACTTTGGACTTTTTAAAATTACAAATGTCACACTTGTCTTGATTTAAATTGAGATGATCTACTAAACAATTGTAATTATTTTCTCCCTTTACCCTTACAATAAAATATATATTGTTTTATAAATGAGTAAAATATTGTCTGCTCTAAACTGAAGGATGGTCAACTCAAACTCCATCTCACCCAGAAATGGATTGATTACCTTTGTGTAAAAAGAGGCAATGTAAAGCATATGAACTTTGATGAAGATTTTTTTTCTTTTCTTAAAAATTGCAGTGTATCTAAGCAAGCAGAGAGTAGTAGTTTTAAGTGACAAATACAGTGTTTCATTTCTGCCAGCAAACTGTGCATGTGCTTTATTTTCTTGCCTATTTTGTTACATGCTCTTAGGTAAGAAGTAAACAGATAAATGGAGGTGCAATCCAAAGGGAATTGTGGGAGAATCAATTTTATTTTGTCTGCAGAGTTCTGTTAGCTTCATGTTGTTTAATATTTTCTTGATGTTGTTTTTTACTTGCATTCTCCTGGCTCTTATGCTCTAAGTGTAATCAAGACCTCTTCATAATGTCTCTATAAGAATAATAGATCAACAAAAGGGATTTATACACATGGGTTTCACAAAGGTAACTTTTCATGATTCTCTAACAAAAATTAAAGCATTTTTGTTATTTAATTATGAAATATATAACCTCATTTTAGCCTTCTGCAGTGTGAAACTATTGAAAATGACACTTCAATTGCATTTACCCATGGGCTGATGCACTTTGGGAGTCAGGCATGGGCTACTATCAAAGTATGGGCATCTTCCCCAGTTCTTCATTCCTAATTACTACAAGTAAGAAGTTTCCTCCAGAGAGGGACCACTTTTATGCTGTATTTGACAGGTAGAAATTAGCTGCCTAATGGAATGGAATAGTTCTGCAAATTGAAGGAATCAAGTGAGCTTTTTTAATTTGGGCTCCTTTTAAATTAAGTTTAAATAAAATTAAATTAAATTTGAATTCAAATGTGAGGTTGGTGTCGCAAGACAGTTGATTTTGGATGCTTTCCAATAAGTTTATAATGCCCACTGCTGACATGTCACATCTTGTCTTAGAGCCAATATTGAAAAATACTCTGACTTTGGTTTACAAACCAAAGAAATTGAATGAGAAGGAAATTTCCATTTGCACAAAACTCAGAACTGTAATTTAACCAATGTAATAATATCATTCAACTAGCTGCATATAACATCATGGACTAGGTACTACTAAAGTGACAAAGGCATCATAGATGAAGAAAAAAATTCATAAGCCTGATTCTACCCTATTTTTATAAGTCTTCTTTTGGAATAGTCACAGATAACCTGAATGTGTACAATATGATAGCCTAAACTGCACAAATAACTTGTGAAGAAATTATTCTTAATTCTTAATTCTTTTGAGACAGATCTCTGACTTACACATGATGCTGGAAAAGCTCAAGACTCTACTGAGATACCACTTCTTTAAAATGAGATGTTGAAGCATAACTGGTATTATTATTTTAATTTCAAAGAATTGGGAAAGAAACCAATCTCTTTTTTAAATTATTATTTTCTCTCTTAAGTATTCTATTTTTCTTGTATTTCTGATGATTTTCCCATTTATCTCTCCTGATAAAAAAAGTTTCTGAATTTATTTCAGTACTTTAAAAAATATGTAAGCTTTGGACAAAAAATATTTAAGAGAAAGAAAATAACTTGAATGTTACCTGAAAAGTTTCCTCATTTCACTTCTTTTAGAGTTTCATTCTCATATCTGTAGGAAGAGCTGACAGGAACAATATTTTAAAGTAGTCAGTTCTGTCATAATCCTCTATTCAGTGCTGACTACAGTGGCATGTCATTTATGCTTTCCTGTCCTATTATGGCCTATTCCAGGGAGCTTTTCTCCCTCATGAATCTCTTCTGACCTCATCAATATATTTGAAGAAACCCTTCTAACCTGTGAGATATGTAGTTGAAAGGAGATAGTATTGCACTCAGCATGGCAGAGGAAGATCTTCTTCCAGTGACATTTTGTTACACAGACTTTGTAAAGGTGCTCAGCAACATTTCTAATCAACTCACTGGCAATATTTAGGGAATTAAAAGGCCTGGATTGTTCTTGAAATAACTGTTTAACTTGTTTATGAAAATAGTCACTGCTTGCTGTGTGTAAACAAGCAGAAACTGGTAAAGACTGTAAAACACTTGAATTTCTGCTAATGAATTTTCTGATGGTCAGAATTCAGAGGAAAATAATCACATTGGCATTATTGAAAGCATCTGAACAATGCTGTCTTTGTCTTGGGAGTTTCTAAGTCATGTCATACACCTGGCTATTTCAAAAAATTCAGGTTTAAAAATATCCTTATGCTTGGTAGTTTTATTTTTACAAGCACTATAGACCAAAGAAATTAAATGAGCAGGACCTTTCCATTTACACAAAAATTCAGAATTATTATTTAATCTCTGTAATGATACCAGATACCCAAGGAAACTGTTCGAAGATGCAGATATCACTATCTGTGCATTGCTGTTTATTACTATGTATTTTTTGACTGAGAGTTCAGAATGGGAAAAGTCAGAAGATTTTGCAGACTCCTCCAAGACTTTAAGCATTAAATGAGGAACTTTCCGGACAGTAATAATTTCAAGAAATTTCTTTTGTGAAGTAGTCTGCTCAATAAGCACAAAATGTCGGAATATATTTTCCCCTACATTACTCTGGCAATGCAGGAGTCTCCTGAGAGAAGAAAGGGAAAAATATAAAAGGAAAAGAAATCAGAATAAAATATTAGATCTTGTGCAACAAATCCAGACACACAATCTAATATGAATTTGTACCAAGACTGATAGACTGCATGTCCTTGAGACAGGGAAAAAAGAATTCTTTGTTTTTACAAACATAACAAAGCAAACAGAAAGGGTCCTTCAGAAACCCTAATGAGAAAAAAATTAACCAGCTAAAGTGCTGGAAGAAAACAAAGTATTCAACAATTATTTTGCAAAAAGCAAATAAATGTTTAACTGGAGCAGTTTCTGATGGTAGAGAAAGGGTAAGCACATCCTCTGTGAAAGAAAAAGTACAGCTTCATGATTTAAGCAAGCAGAACTAGAGGAGGAGGGTGTGAAAATATCTTTGACTGAAGTAATAAGGCTAAAACACTTGGAGAAAGCAAAGAAAGGAAATAACATGCCCTAAGGATATTTGCACTTAGTAAAAAAAAAAACAATCATGAAATGAGAAAATGAGGACAGGCAATAGGATCTAAGATCTTAGTGATTTAAGGCTCACTGACACAAGGGAATAGATATGGGAGGGACGCTGCCAGGAGAGGGTGGCTTGTTTAAAACTCCACACAAGAGACAGAAAATACCCTAGCTTCTCCAAAGAGCTCAGAAAACTCTTAATAACTTTTTGGGAGGTCTTTAACTCACTACACCAAATGAAGTTTATAATCTTCTGTGTTACCTGGGGATGGCCCCAAACAGAGTGAAACAAGTGTATCATCTGTCACCCATCCCAGTCATCACCTAGTCCTTCAACTTTCCTCCAGACTGAGAAAAATCCATCTAGAAAAGCAAGCTAAGAATAGTGATTTTGCTGGAGGGGAAATGAGAGATTGACTTTGGAGTGATAATGTGTAAAGAGTTTTAACCCATTAATCTTCTTAACTTACCTAGCACTTTTTTGAAATTTATTTTCAAGGAATTCAATTTATCCAACCTTACATTATAAAGGAGTTTATAATTTATTTCATGTTAACTTACGCACAAAGGTAATGTTTAAAAGATTTGTTTGTTTTCCAAAAACCCTAAGCTCAAATGACAACTTTTCAATGAATACTTAGCATTAAAGGTATGTCAATATAGCACTCAGAGTAATCAAAAGTAAAGACAGCCTTGCTGCTCCAGACCTTCTGCTCCTTCTGCTGGGAGAGCACAGCACCACTTGTCACAGAAATTAAGACATCAAAGTATTCCACAGTAACTAAAATTCTTGCGAAAAAATGAAGTGGTTTGCATGTGATATCTCTTGTATAATTTTTTTTCCTCAGGAGGACATTGCCAATAAACCACCATAGCAAGACAGAATTGTACAGACTGAAATAAAGAAATCTTCAGCTCCTTTCAATTTCCATATCTATGCCACAGATTTTGATGTTTACATACTGAGGGGAGAAACACAGAAAGTACCTAACTACATACCATATATCCTTTCTATCCATTGTAGAGTCCTTCAGGTATATTGAAGCTCTGCCAAAAACAGTGACATCCTCTATGACACAAAATGGGGTTCGCTTTTGGTGCAAGGAACACCCAAGATTCATGGATGCACATGGTTGAAAGGACAAAAGCAAGAGGCCTTTTTTCTCCCCCCACAAAATCTTTGTGAAGTATTATTAAACAATTACAAATTTTGACAGGGAAATAGGTTAGTCCCTGACCTCCTAGTATAAGTATATGGCAGTGGATTTTGGATAAAGGGGTAAGGTAAATATGAATAAAGAGATATATTAATTCAAGAGAGGGAGACAGAAAGGAAAGAATAAAGAAACTCAGTCTGGCTAGTGCTGGGGTATCCAGGGTCTTGGGGCCTAAACTCAGAGCAGGCATGCACTTGCACAGTATTGCCTTGTGCTTATTCCCAGAAACTTGAACAAGCACATTTATCCCAGAAAAATGATGCCCTACCTCTGCAGGGCCTGCTCCTCCATCCTGTTCTCCCTCCCAGTGCGTGATTCCCAGCAATCCTTGGGTGCAATCACCAGCAATCTTTGGCTGACTCCACGGTTACCCAGCTCTCAGTGGGTAACCAGTAACATGGGGCATTAATTTCAGCCATTTGGGCAGTGCCTAGGGAAGTGTGGGCTGCTGTCTTTCAGCACATTTCCCTCAATTCTCTTGGACAAATTTCAGTTTTAAAAGAAAACACAGGAAACAGATATGGATTCTACCTTAATGGATTGATGGATACAATATCTTTGGACCCCAGAGGGTTCTGGAAGAGAAGCCCAGCAAGGTTCCATTTCCATTTTTGTTCAGCCTTGTGTAGCTGCTGAGACAGGTCAGCATCTCACTGTGTCTGGGTTTTTCCAGGACAATGATGAAGGTGAACTGGTGAGAAATACTATTTCTATTTTTTTTTTTTTCATTTCTTTATAACGGTCAGGTATCTTACAAGATCTAAGTACTACTAGAGCTTTTTCTCTTCAAGTCTCTTCAATTTCCCTTGATTTTTTTTTTTTTTTAAATTTTCAAAAGGAGACTTCCTAAAGAAAAAACAATGCAACTTTTAACATGATATCAAAATTAACATGTTTCATTAACATGATATCAAAATGTAGTTCAAATAATATTATTTCATGAAAGCATACAATATTTTTCTGGTTGTTTTTTTTTTCCCCTACTTATACAGGAAACTAGAGACGATTTAATGATAATAGCACATAAACTAAATATTTAATATTTCAATATATATAATTTCTTCTGTCTTTTTAGAAAAAAACATCTTTCTTCAAAAGCTTGCTGAGTTAATGACAAAAATAAATGTACAAATACATATATTTAGAGATACTTCATAAATTCATACAGACAAATTTTAAAAATTGCAATATTGTGCTTCTCAAATGGTTTTCTTTTGGCATATTTCAACATATCCATTTATTTTATCATTTTTATTTGGAGAAGATAAAGAAAAATTTGCCTTCTTAGGCATTCTTGACTAGAAACAATATTTCTACTTTATTGGCAATGAAAAAGGAAAGAATAATTTTCTTGGAAATAGACAAGAGCAGGTTTTGGGAGGCTGTTTCATCTTTGGGGTTTTTTGCTAATTAGGGAAAAATTTCATTTTCTCAAATCACATTGGACAACAATGTAAGTTTAGAAAATTGCATTAGTTGATGGACTTTCTTTTCACATTTGTTGATGGTTTTCTTATAGTACTAGAATAATTAAGAACAAAGGCTTTGATATAGTATTTCTGAAGTCATTTTGATGCTACAATATTTTGTTAAAATATAACAAGGTGGTTGTAAACCTAAGGAAAATAAATTGACATGTATCTGAAAATGAAAAGTACTAAAAAGCATGGTAAAGATAAGGTTCTGTGGAGCATCCCCAGGTGAAATCTGCTAATCATAATTTTCTGTTGAGCAAGAGCTTTGTGAGGTGTACAGAACAAGAACATTGTGATCTGTACAGGTAACCAGCTACTAGAAATAATTGAATTTTTTACCTTTTGTTTTTCTTTTGAATGATAAAAGAACTTGTACTTTGTCCTATAAGCAAACTAAACAAAATAAATAAATGCCACAGAATGCCTGATCATTGGGATTCCCAGTACAAAACAGGTATGGACCTGCTAGAGCAGGTACAGAAGAGAGCTGCAAGAAAGAGCAGAGTATTTGAACACTGTTACTGTGAGGAAAGGTTGAGCAAGTTGGGGTTGTTCTGTCTGGAGAATAGAAGGCTCCAGAAAAAGCTTAGTGCAGCATTCCAATGTATTAGAGGACATCTGCAGCACAGATGGAGAGAGACTTTTTATCAGTGCCTGCAGCAACAGATCAAGGAGCAGTGGTTTTAAACTTAAAGATTTAGGTGGTGAGCAATGAAAGAGGTTGCCAAGAGAATTTGTGGATGCCTCATCCCTGAAATGTCTGGATGTGGCTTTGATCAGCCTGTTTTAGTGGAAGGTCTTTGAAGGTGCCTCCTAACTGAAATTATTTTATGATTCTATGTTCAGTTGTACTCCATCAAGAAAATTTGTTTTACTAGGTGTGCTTAGTGTCAATCTGATCCAGAAGTCAGCTGCAGCACAATTTAGATGCATAAGACATCTAAATGTCAAGGGGGGGCCATAAAGTCACATATTTTAAGTTCTCAAATAATGCATGACAAATTTTAAATGTTATTTTTGTAATATCTGTTGAATATTGCTACTATGCAGGTTATTATTAACTGGTACTAATAATACTATGTTCCCCAAACCTCTAAGCTTTTGCATCCATTGTATTTCAATGATATTTTGCATTGTCTCATACAAGTTCAGATTTTTCCCAGAGGGCTTAAAAAAATGACTATATGCTGTTTCATCCCACTCTCTCTATAGTTACATTTAGGAATAGTTACTTTGCCTTCTCTCCTTTTCATCTATATACTACTCTTCCCTTGGAGATCTGTTAGATGCAAAACAATGTTGTGTTCTAATGTGTTTGAAACAGTCAGGCTTCAGCCTCTTCATAAAGAGAAATCATGGAAATGCTCATCCCAGTGAATACTCATACCCTGCAGGTTGTGGACCCCAAGTGATGGTCACTGGAGAGGTTCTCCATTGCAAGAATTTGCGAGATGTCATCACAAATTGGCCTTCAGGAGAAATTACATCTTTTTTCCAGGTTTCACCAGAGCACTATCAAGTAATGATATGAGACAAACTTGGGAAAAAAATCCCAAAAATCAGAAATCATAATCTCTTACTGGATGGCAAAATTGCTTCTAAGTTCCTCTTAGAAGCAGGCAAATTTCTTGTTTGTGCCACTGCTACTATGAGGAATACTCAGCTCTATAATGTGAGAAAGACAAAGGACAGCAAAGGTTATGTCTAAAGTCCAAACTTTTAGAGACATTTTGTCTATGTATTCGAAGTATTTTGGTTCTTTTGAGAAATTTAATTACACCTGATTGAAGAGCTTTAGACACATGACAAGAAATATCTCTCCCTTTTATTTTAGTTAGTCTTCAGTACTTTCTTCATCCTTTGGAGTCAGAAACACTGACTATCCTCCTGGTAAGAACTGGGCATGGAAAATGAAGGAGTACAAATAAAGCTGCAGAAATCTTAGTAAAGTACCAAGAGATTAAAAAGTGTTTAAAGGAAGTATTAGTGTGGGGATGTTCTATTGGCAGATTCTTCATCAGCAATGGATGTCTATCAATCAGCCTCTCAGGTAAAAGGCTGTCTTGAGCTGGGTATTTCTTGCGTTTTCAGTGGAAATTAAGAAAAAGTGAATAAATAGAAAAGATAATAGAAAAGATTCCCTCTTCATATTTCTTCATGTTTGCTGATGTTATTAAATTTCTCCTCATAATCCAAACAAAGCTTTAAGATTAATTTGACCTTATAAAAGAATTATCCATGTAATTTTCAGTCTGCTAATTACAATAGCTATGAGATTTAAAAATTCATATTTCAGGCTCTTAAAACAATTTTCTTTATAAGTATATATGTACCTTCAGGTATATATGCAGTTCTTATCCACTCTAAATTTCTGAGGAGCCAATTTAGAGCATCTCTCTTGCAATCATGGTCTCTTCTGTTACTTGTTTAAGAACAAAGCATCTGTTTTTCTTAAAAAAAATCATATGTTGTCCTTAAAAATAATGGAAAATAGATTTTTGAAGGACTGAGCTTCAGCTGACTTTATGTTTCAAATTTCAAACACTAGAATTGCATGGTACATTTTTTAAAGAACCTGTAGTCTGTTTAGAAAAATAGTCTTTAAAAATTTAATATTTAGCAATTATTTTTGTAAAAATCCTGCATTCTCAGATAAGATATTTAACTTACAAATATAAAATGGAATCTTGAATCACAGGTAATATTTATTATTTTAACTTAGAATCTAGCAATTTAGTTAATAAACTGACATGTTAAAAAATACAGATGTAAGTTTAGATTTTCGTCTACACTTCAGGCTTGATTATACTAAGAAAACTTGACCAAGCCTGGGCATATCGTCTCCATTGATCCTTATTTCAAATTAAAAGTAACTTTATTGCAAGGGAAAAAAGATTATCACATTTCAAAGCATCTGAAATCAGAATAAAACCAGAATAGAATGCTCACATGGAAAAATTAACTGAACTATTTGAGCACCCAGCACAGGTTTAGCTAATAAGCTAAAATTCAAAGAAACTAGGCAAAAATCACCTTGTGAATCAATTTGTGTTTCTAAGTTTTTGTATAAATGTTTTAGACAAATAGATAATTTACAAATAGCTTCAAAAGTTATTTTCAGTATTTTACTTTGTGGAAATTAAACTATTGTTTTTAGTTCTCATTTGTTTGAGAATTCTTGAAAGAAAGCATACCCATTTTTTAATTTGAAATCAAATTAATTTACTTAACCAATACATTTATTAGTGGTGAAACTAAAGCATTTCCACCAGTAGGTACAAAAATAATTAGTTTTAACAGATAACAATTTAAAAAAAAAATAGGATGAAAGAAAGCAACAGCTTTGATTATAGATTTAGCATCAAAATACTCAGCAAAGTATTCTAGGATATCAACTTCATATTATTTCTGAAAGGAAAACCAATATTTTTCAGAAAGTGTAAAAACTAATTTTATAAAATGTACTTTTGATGTTTAGACATTAGTCAAGCTTCTGCCAGAAGCAAAATTTCATTGCTGCATTAGACACCTGAAAATAGAGGGGTTTATCCATGACAGTGTTATCTCAGCTTCAGTTCAGTCCTGCAAGCAGTCTTATGATTATGCATTTAATGGATTTTAAGTGAAACATGTACTATTCTACATGGAACTATGTCACCAGACTCCTGTAATGGAACTGTATTAAAAATAACTAGATCATGAAAAATCAGGCTTCTATGTCTTGCGGTAAATCTTACTTTCCCAATCCCTTTCCACTCTGAGAAAAACATAAGCCTGCTTTTCTTCTCACATACAGTACACATGATTTATATCAAAATTCAATCATGCTCAATTAGCACTCAAAATTTTCCAATAATTATGCTGAAGGCAACATCGGCACACACAAAGCACTAAGGGAGTCAGAGACTAAGCTGTGCATAAATTCACTAATAAGAGAAAAGGTCACGAGTTGATATTACTGAAATTTGATTAGATTTCAGATCCACATGTTGGAAATCAATGTTTTTCTGGCTTGGGCACTTCTGCTCTGGAGTCAGCCATTCTCCAGAGCCCTGTGTCTAATCAGAGGCTGTAGCAGTGTTAGATTCTCTCCTGGGCACAAAGACAGCAAGAAATGAGAGAGGTTTTGCAGGTCAGAACAGACAGGCTCTGCCATTCCTGTGCTGAGTGGTTTGGGGAGCTGAAAGGGAAAAGCTGTAGCTACAGCTGTGAAGTGAAACAACTGTCGTGTTGGTCAATGCCCACAGGAAAGGTAAAGCCAGTGCTGGGGGTTTTATGGCTCTTTGATAGCTTCCAGTAGCAATCTAGTCAAACCAGGATGAGTCCACAAAGGGCTCTTCACATAAACACTTCTGCTGAGTGGCTACAAATATGGGAGTTACAACCTAAATTTAATCCCACAACTAAAAAAAGGCCCCAAAACAGGCTTTAGATATATGCTGTTCCTATAATGTGAAAACTGACAGATAACAGGAAGCAATGAAATCTTCTCAACTCTCTTGACAATCCATATGTTCCATATGTTTTTCTGGGCATGAGTGGAAGTCTGTCGACTCCCACTGCCCCACTTGTGTTGCCTCTGCATGTTCAACTGAACAATTAAACAGATTGTCAGATGTATGGCACTGAAGGAACAGCTTTTCATGGAAGAAGAAAGCAAATTATCAGATGAAAAAAAATTTAAATATGAAAAAAATTAATTTCCAATTGGAATTACTTCTGACTTGCATCATCAAAAGAATGTGTTATATCACTGCAAAATTGATGAGGCAGAGGAGAGGATTAAACCTATGATGCTCAGGAAAAAGTCATCAATTAGGGAACAAAAATGAAAAAGGAAAATTTTCCCTGCAGTCAAAGCCTCACCTGCTCTGCCAAGACTGCCTTACGTTGTTGAATGATCAGAACTGGCTAATCTGAGCATAAACCCTATTGCAAGAAGGTTTTGAGGTAAGTAATGAATTACAGTTCTCCTTTTGGGAGATGAAGAGAGAAGCTGTGACAGACAGGACACAATAAATAAAATATGTATTTATTATTGCAAACAGAAAATAAAGAAAACTACAAAAGTCAGTCTAAAAAAGCAGTCTTTTTCTCTGCTTAAATTTAAATATGGAGGAGGATTTGGTCAGATAATTTCTGCTTCCTGGAGTTGAGTTTCTTACAGGAAGACCTGGTTTCTGTCCAGATACAGCAGAAGTGGTCAAATACTCAAATTCTTTGACATAGCCTTTAAGACTTAATATGCAATTAAATCAAGAGGCTGCATAGCAAAAATAAATAATTATGGTGTTTTTTCAACTAAAACACACGTGATAAAATGAAGTCTGTTCTGACAAACACTGCCTTTGCTTTTATTTGATTTATGAAGGACATGATAGGAAACAACATATTTTTGTATAACTATTCTTGGATTCACTATTGCACCACTAGCAAGTTGGATTCCAGTCAAGCTACTTGAAGATATGCTTCAGATAAAGACATTCCTGTGTATTATAATGGCTGAATCATACAAGGAATATCTTAGTTATTCTACAAGATTGTGCAGACCAAAGTTCTGCTTTAATTATCTACTCCTAAAATCAAGCTAGTGGTGCCACCTGGGCCCATGATTTAACAAAACCCTCCTAAAATTTTACCCACCTTAAATTGGTAACATGATATTAAAAAGAAAAAAAAAAGATAAATAGAGGGGAAAATAAGGTTTATATTTAGATTAAAGAACAATACATTTACATGGTTTGTAAAATTTAAAAAATTTAAGTGTCAGATGCATTAATGTTAAAAACTTCAGTGTATTCCTTCAAGTCCTGCTGGAAAAGCTTTAAAGGCTCACTGAAGCTCTTTATTCCCCCACAACGTGCAGAATAAACTGCTGGAACCCAGACATCTACTAAATGATTTCTGTCTTGGTTTTTTATTCCTGACTACAGTCAGCTCCTTACAGAAACAGATTTATAGTTCCTAAGTCAATATATGTAAACAAATATTTTAATCTTTTAAAAGCCATCACCCTTAGATTTACCTTTTGTGTGTGTGTGTGTGTATTACTTCATTACATTTCTTGTATCAAGGATTCTTTCATCCGACACTTACCTGAGGAGACACTTACCTGCTTTGTTTTGGTGATGGACAAGAGGGCAAACCCATCACTTTTTTTTGCTGGGTCATTGGCTGCCAGCTTGCCTAAATTTCTGACATTACAATTGAGAGAGATGTATTATGTCCATTAGAAAAACATCATGAAGCCATGCCTCCTGTTTCATTTTTTAACCCGTGACATCAAGAACATAGAGAATAAATGATCCATCAGATCTGATAGTTATTTCCTGTGTCTACCTGATATATTGGCCAAACAAGTACATATTTACTATTTCCTTTTGTACACATCCACAATACATATCTCTCCAATGGAGTTATGAAGTATTGCAGTGATTCTCAGTTTTTGGAAAAGCTTTTTCTGGAAGTTCAGAATCACGACTTGAAGCAGCATTCCCATTCTTTTACTCAAGTGCACCTGGAGCATAACAGAAAAATCTCTTAATTCTTTGATTGTGATTTGGCATGTGTTCTGTTGGCAAAACTGAGGCAAAACATTTCAAATCAGGGACATCTCAGAGGAATTAGAGCAGCAGGCTGCTGAATTTCCACGCAGGTTGGAAAAGCTATGGAAAAGTTTATTTCCTGCAAGATAGCTCATTGTAACCTAAGTATTTGTTCTAGAAAATAATAAGATATTTTAATTTAAAGCACAGATCTTTCCCCACATCTGTTTTAAAAAACATAATCAAAGGTCAAAGAGCTCAACGATGGAAGAACAACCACATTTCTGCCTCACAATTTGCATACATTTATTTGAGGTTGCTTTCAAACCCTAGGCAGCTGCTGTGGACTTTTAAAAAGGATACATTGTTCAAAAAAAAAGAAAAAAAAACTAACGTTCCTCCAGTTTCTGACTGATTAGTAGGAGAGTTCACAGACAGCTACAGATATTCATCAGAAGCCCAAAAGTTAGAAGATGAGGTCAAAGTAGACATAATACTCCATGTTGGGCCTCGTGTCAAGGCAGCCTGCACAGAGTCTTCTGAAGCTCTTTATCAGCTGAATCCACAGTAGAAGTCCAAAGGAAAATGATCTTCATTTCAGGATGATGCTTGTGACAAAATATCCTGCTGATTCAGACGTGCAACCTGCTAGATTCCACCTAAAATGAGCAAAAGGATACCCACTGTAAAACATGCTTCAAACTACACTTCTTCTGTTTTGTTTTAATATTTGAGGATGGGGAGTCCCTGTTGGGTCCTTACCAGTAAGCAAAATGTGACCTGTGCAAACAGCTTTTGCTGGTATGCAATTCTGTTACAGCTTCTGCTTGTGTTTTCCCTTCCTGTGTCTGCCTGCCCAGGTGCCAGCTCAGACTCTTAAAGCTGAAAATACTTCCAGGTTTGCTATCCAAATCTCTTCAGAAGTTATTCCAGGTTCCTAAGCTGATGGTAATTTAGATGTAGTGTATTTCAAGGTAAACTTCACAGAGCTTGTTAAAGCTTGTTATGCAGCTCCTTTTGGCCGCTAGAAAAGTATAATCAGGGTGAACATAAGAATCTGAACACTGGCAACTTTTTTCTTTTCAAATACTATTAACATCAAAGCTATTAGCAAACACTTGCTGTAATAATTTCTTTCATGTTCGCTTCCTGATAGCTTTCATGTGCTTCTAACTTTCACTACCATTTCCTTTATCAATCACTAGATGTTTTTAAAATATCACTTGCTACTTAAAGCACAAAGATGAAAAACAGCAAAATCATGTTGCGGTACTATTTTAAGCACTAACTAAATTTGAGATTTTTTTTCCAAACTGAGACTGATTCTTCTGACTCACATATCCTCCTGTCATATATGTCATTCATTTCATTGTGGTATACTGTCCCTGGATAAAATTCCTGAAAGAGTGGCATAGGGAACATTGTAAATCAGGATTAACTGTAACCATTTTCAGCACTGAACAAGCTTTCTGCTGTTTTTATGGACTTGGAGATTCTACACAGAGGATATTACCTCAAGTCAGACAGCATTCAAATCTGTCTTAAGCACTGCAGAATCGCAGAATCACTAAGGCTGGAAAATATGTCCAAGATCACCAAGCCCAACCTTTGACCGAATGCCACCATGTCAACTAAACCACAGCACTGAGTGCTGTGTCCAGGCATTTCTTGAACACCTCCAGGGATGATGACTCCACCACTTCTCTATGCAGCCCATTCCAGTGCTGAAACAACCTTTCAGTAAAAATAGTCTTCCAACCTGAACATCTCCTAGTGTGGTTTGAGGCCATGTCCTCTTGTCCTGTCGCTGGTGTCCTGGAAGAAGATGCTGACCTTCACCTACATGCTCCTTTCTGATTGTTGTAGAAAGTGATAAGACCCTCTCTGAGCCTCCTTATCTCCAAGCTAAACAACAACAGCTCTCAGAGAAGCCCCATAAGAGTTGCGCTCCAAGCCGTTCCCCAGTTCCATTGCCCTTCTCTGGAGGCATCCGAGCAGCTCAATGTCTGTCTTAGAGTGAGAAGCCCAGAACTGAACACAGGATTTGAAGTGCAGCCTCACCAGGGCCGAGTAGAGGGGGACAATCACTGCCCTGCTCCTGCTGGCCTGATCCAGCCCAGGATGCCATTGGCCTTCTTGGCCACCTGGGCACACACGCTGGCTCGTGTTCAACCACTGTTGACCAGCACCTCATGGTCTTTTTCCACTGGGCAGATCTTCAGCCACTCTGCTCTATCCTAAGGATTGCTGGAAGCCTTATACCTGCATCAGTGCAAAGGGAAAGAAATGCAATGCATGTACATAAAATTACATTTTTAAAAAATTAAAATATATTCTGGAGAAAAGGGCAAAAAATATTGTGCTATTCATCCCTTGTGGCCACAATATACATAATGGTATTAAACCAGGTAATTTTGTTCAATTTCTTTTTATCCACAGTATCTATTTAGCATTAAACTTTGATGATATTTGCATGATTTCTTTCTAATTATGCAATCTAATGCAAAATCCTAGAATAACATAAAGTATTCTACATAATTCAGCATCATTCTAAAACATGTATTGCAGTTTAAGGTGAGGCAATTAAAATAAGTAGAATGAAATTTTTCCATGCATGGCTTTCTGAGACACCTGTCACGTACTTGGCCTTATACAAAAATCAGTTTTAAGAAGAATGAACAAGGCAGAGACATGTTTATGCTGATGCAGACAAGCAGCTATTACAAAGGTTGGGAGTAAAGGTTTAGAGCAGAGTAATCATGAAGCTCTAAGTTCAATTTAAAAGACTGTCTTTAAATTACAATATACTTACAATTTCTTGAACTTGTACTTTTGCTCTATTGACTGCATCTCTCCTCTTTCTCCTCCTGTTTCCCTATGTGACACTCCCTAGGACACTGCGCTGGTGCTGCGGAATCACAACATGGCACAGTAACAGATGGTGATGCTACTTTAGTTTAATCTCAACATATAAATATGGAGCTCTTAGGGAAGAATGCTTTGTAATTTAAAATCCAGCACTTTTCATGTACTAGGGGTAACAGCAGTTAACTCTTTGATCTTCTGTATAAACTATTAAGGGCAGAGATGGTCTCTGCAGAAAGCAGATGGCTGTGCAAAAGAAACATTCAATACTGACAAGTAAATTTGAGGGAGCTTGTTGGATGTTGGTCTTACTCTGTTTGTTTGTTGATGTTTTGGAGGTTTGTTTGTTTGTTTTTATAAATTTAACTTTCAGTGTCCTCTCTCCTTGTTATTCATAAAACTTATCCTGTTCTTTGCAGGCAGCAGTTACTTCCATGACTTCCAAACACAACTTGGAACTGTGGCATCCAGGCTATACAAGCCCCCTTAATCTAGTTCAAGGAGGTGGTGCAGGTTTCCATGAACTCAGACAGACATATTGTTGTTTACCACAACTAAACATTACTTCTCACAAGACAAAAAACTACCCACAAACCACAAGACTGTCAATTACAGCAAGTACAACAACTGGAATTAGAACAACCTGCCTCCAGTGCATTCCTAAATAAGGATCTAAATGTCAGCTGTTATTTCTATAATTTCTATCCACTGAGTTTAGGAGCATTGGTAGGATATTGCATTTAAATAGTAACTTCATCCATTCTGCAAAAGATTCTTGCTTGAGGTAATTTGGCTCACCTCAGTTGAAGATAATATTTCTCTGATGATTTACTGGAGGTTCTGTTCCAAAGTCACATTAATTTAAGCTGTGGAGAAAATTGCTATATTATCCCAGAGGAAACCAGGAGACAGATCTCAGCTCTGGAATTTATTCCAAAATAAAATTTAAAGCAGTTTAATAGCAGCATAAACTCTTTATAATTTCCTTCCAGCAATATTAAAAAAACCTCCTAAAATACCTTTTGGTTACTTGATTTCCACATAGAGGCTTCCACTGTGCAGATCGAATGCTAAGAACTGAGATGTTGATGGATAATGGTGTATGCACCTAAATCCACCTTACCCATGTGTGGCAAATCTTACTTTGAACCAGGTACCCACCACAGACAAGGCCTTCTGCACTTCAGACTCATTTAAATCAAAAACTTACACCTGTTTAATTTCTCCACACTTGCTTTATATGAACTTTAATCACAAACCACAGTTATATGCATTTAAAATAGTGATAGAAACATTCAGTACAAGGCTGAATCCTGTTCTGCCCATTGTTTTGCATCCCCATACAAAAGGACTATTTCATTCAATTAGCTCCTCAATATTTTTTTACTTTTGTGTAGTCTCCATATAGGAAAAAACATACACATATGCATATACAATAGGGTATATATTCCTATATATTCAAGTGGAGTTTTCTTTTTATAATAATTGTTACATAAAAGAATAATAGGTTTCTATAATCCCTACCTTTTGAATATCTTTATTCATCACTCTACAGATACTGTTAAATTGCCAAGAATGAAGCAAATCAGGGTATTTTTGAAGGTTCTTTAAGCAAACAACAGTAAGAAAAAAAATCTGTAAGTTTTCTTAGCACTGCAAATAACTCAAAATCTAGAATTATTTCTATTTCCCTCTAGTCCTTAAGCTTTATTTCCAAAGAGCAAAACATTTTCATGCCACATATGCAGTTGTAAACATAATTTTTTTTTGTTATTTTCATTCAATTTATATGTCTTGATGAATGATCAAGTATTTTGAGGTTTTGGGGTTTTTAAAATTCTTTTTAAAAAAGAAATTCCAATAATGCCTTTCAATAAGAACCTGAAATGCATTTTATAAATTGTTTGACATTGCAGTGTCTGGATATTAAAAAGCCACAATAAATATCCTGTGATATTAGAAAATAATACCAATAGATATGTTAGAAACCAAGAAGATGAGAAATTCCAACAAATTTTCAATTTCATTGAGAACATAAGACTGAGAAATTTGGTTGAGACAGTTTCACTCTTTCATAGCCAGTTCTTATAAGGCAAGGACCTTCAATCTGGACATATACTTTGGTATCCTCCTGTGGTAATAGATGAGGTCTAATTCTCTTTGTTTTCTCCCTCTAACAAAAAAAAAAAAAAAAAAAATTCATAAATAAATATTTATTAATTCAATAAATGACTTGGGAAAGAGATGAGCAAGAAAATTGAACTTGAAATTGCTTCATACTGTGCCATGTCTACAATCTGCATTTTCTGTTCATCTTTTCCCCTTCCCTGTTGTCTCAAAAGGGTCTAGCCTAGATCTGATAGTTTGTCCTTGAAATCAGTCTGTTTCTAGAAAAAGTGAGCATTGCAGGAGAGTAGTCACATGGGAGAAGAAAGTTATCTGTATTATTAACTGAACTATAATGAATTATTGTAGAGTGACTCACTAAATTAAAAGTTATGAATTAATCTTAAAAAATGACCAACTTTGCTCATAAACCTGATTTAAGGCAGGAATTATTTTTTTCAATTATCCGTACATCTACCATGCTAAATGCACATTCCATATTAAAGGCCTGGATCCAAAAATGTATCTATTTGTGACTTCAAAGCCAGGTAACTGGTTCTAAAATATCTTTTCTGAGCAGAACTTGAATGTATTATTAAAACAATCTTTTACTCTCAAAGAGAACAGCTCCTCTGAGGATATCATTCCTACACAAGCAAACATCCCTTCACAGTTCAAAGTCAGTTTTTAGCCACTTAAGAGCTAAAACAGAGAGCTGCTTCTACTACAAAACTCCATAAAGGCTCTTCTCACCCTGGGCCATTGCAATTCCCAAAGTGCTTGCTTGCACAAACTCAGTGAAATGCTCACCATGGGCTTGCAGCCACTGTCAGCCCTTGAGAAGGAACCAGTGCAAGGGCAGAGCTCTGAGCCTTGGCCCCTTTCCACAAACACTGCATTATCAGCCTCCTCTGCCACCACTCCACAGATGCTCCTTGACATAGAGATATTCCACAATTATTTCTCCTTTTTTACATTTTTTTAAACATAAAAATAGTCTCCCATGGGAAACAAGTGCCTTTGTCAAAGACAGTTCGTTGTAGGGAAAATGATTTCTTGATTTTCTGGTTGGGGTATAATATTATATTGATTGTTTCAGTAATATCTGTGGTAAAAACCTACTTTCTTTACCTTCCTCTTTTTCATGCCAAAGTTGTTAATAAAATTCTTATGCCCTTTGAAATATTCACTGAACTGCTGTGTGTTAAGCCCTTCCTTCCTTGTAACAAAATAATTTATTAAAGCACATTTTGCCTCTGCTCTTTTCTTGTACCTCAGTCCTTTCTTTCTTTCTAATTGAACTATGCCATAGACCTTTGTGTGAAGAGATAAGGAATATGAACAAACATCAAGCACTAGGGAAGCTAATTAATATTCCCAAACATCTTTAAAAACCCTGAACAAACCAAGCAAAAAAACCCAACAAAACAAACAAACAAACAAAAACCTTCAAATCTGGCAGGTTTTTCTTTTTATTTTCAGAGCAATTTTGGAGGGTTTTTTTGTTTTCTGAGCAATTTTCATAAAGTTTTTTCTCTAAGCAGAAGAGGAATTCTGTATTTTCTGAACTGAAAGATTATCAAATTCTGATTCTTTTAAAGAGAAACACAGCCTTTCTGTTTGAATCTTACTTTTTTCCTGTTTAGCAGCTGGTGACTAAAGTACTTAAAACAGACACCCCTATTCATTATTGTTGAAAAAAAAGAAAAAGAATTTGCAACATCACCTAGAAAATTCCATCAGAAGGGTTGAGAATTTTCAGAAGTTACTTACCCCAATGCCAATGCAGAAAGGTAGATAGTAAACCTAAAAGCTTTCAAATCACAGATTTTTCATGCTGGTAAAGTTTTTCAAGGCAATGAGCAGGGAAAAGGAAAATAATAAATCTTTTGGGTCTTTTGCATTCCTGTTTTGTAAGCTCTAATTATTTTAGTACTAGCGTTAAATCTCTAATAATACATAATATGCCCTAATGAATCAGCTAAGCTCTTAGGAACTGCCTTTTAGGGAAACACAACACTGTAAATCTCTGACATGTACCATATGTACAATAAAAATAAACCATAAAAAGCTTCTGTTTAGTGCTACTAGCAGCAGCAACTCTAAAAGGGGTGCAGATGAAATGGGGTCACGGTCTCCTCTCAGTAATCATCAGAAGCTGCTGGCTGTGGGAGGAAGCAGCAATTAGGGAAGGGAGCAGCAGGCAGTGCTCCATGGCTGTACAGAGGATTGTGATACCGGAGGCAGAATGCCTCCCAGAGTGCCTGTTGGAGGAATGTGAATCCACACCTTCCCCAGCATGGCCCAGGACCCTAAAGGCTCAGTTAAGCCCCTACTGATTTCTGGAGGCACAAAACTGAAAATAGATTTCTAAAAAAACATTATTCCAAACTTTTCTTTTGGTGTTGACTTGCTTAAAAACAAAGTTTTTTTTTTAAAAAACACCCAGGGAGAGTCAGGCTTCGAAGCCAGACAAGATACTTTCCTAAAAAGTGTGATGAACAAAAACACAGCTTCTTTGACAAGCTCTTTCTGTGTGCACTAGAAAAACTGCAGACCTGTTAAATGACAAAATTTGGTCAACTTGAGTCTTAGATGATATGAAATAAACTATGGTAGTGCCAATCTCCAGGGGAAGGAAATTTTTAAAAATAATTTAAATAAAAGGACAAGAAAAATTAAAAAAACAGAGAAGAAAAAAAAAGGCTTTTCTGTGAACCAAAGACAACACAAAGAATTTTCACAAGTGAAGATTCAAAGGGACTTGAAGCAAACAGGTGGAGCTTTCTCTTTATAGAAAAAGAGTTGGCAGAAGTTGATAAGCAAAGCATGAGCTTACAGCGATGATAGAATTTTTTCCCTAAAAAGAGAGTTCTGTTTCTAAATAAATAACTTTTATTTAGTCCTTGCTTTTTGGTCCAGTTGGGAACACAAAGCTTGTACCTTCATTGAATATTATGAGTAATTAAGCATAATCTATTTCTACCTATTAAAATTCAAAGGATCACCGGTCCTATGATTTTTTTTTCCTAATATATGACACACATCAGTTATTTGACAGATGTTGAAGCTATCTTTTACTAGCTTTTATAAATAAATTTACTGTTTTTGGAAGTTCAGGGTGGGCTCTTTATAACCAGAAATCAAATATGCAATGAATTAATTCAAAATCTTTGAAAAAAAATTAACCAAAATTCTATTTTGAAAATCTCCTCTCTCCTTTTAAAAATTATTTAACTAGAATGTTATATGTGCTTTGGCAGACACACAAAAAAAAAAAAATTTCACAATAAGAAATATGGTTTAGGAAAACATAAAAGATGATGTACTGACCACCACAGGTATCACTACTGAAGAAAACACAGTTGTTGAATAAATGTTTCAGCAGATAGTAAACTGTTCCATGAACTGCAGTCTTCTGTTAAAGAAAACAGACTTCCAGCATGTATCATTGACAGCAAGAAACTCTTGCCTACTACTACCTTATAATACAACAGCTACTACACGGGATTGGTCACATTGCTTACACAGGATAAATCCAAATAATTATAATTATTTTTTCTGGGTTTTTCTGTTCACATAGAGCCAAAATCTAAAATAAAATTAAAAAAAAATCTAAGTGAAGTTATGTACAACCAACAAGGGAAAACAAAACTATTTAGAAGTAAGTATTTAAATGTTGCTGAGGTAGTTTGCATAGGACACATACATTGGTGGTATGATAAATGAGGAATGCAACATGATGGAGTGCATTTGGTGAAAAAAAAACCTGTCCATAGGGAAACATTCTGATTTCATGAAATACAAACTGATATAGACAGAGAAGAAAAATGCCAGCCCTGAGTCCAGAATGGTTTAAGGAAGGGAACTCCCTACAGGAAAGCAAAACCTCTAGAGGTTACTAGCAATCTCAGAAGAAATTAATGTGCCAACCTAATGATGACTAGGTGGGGAAACCAAGCACAATCCTTGACAGGATAAATGGAAAGCCTAAATATTGTTGTGAGAATGGCCCTGAGGATGATTCAACACTTCAGTACCAATATGCTTAAAAAATTGCAAGAACAGAAATCCTCTAAGCATGATGACAAAAACAGGGCAGAGCTTTTGCATTGTAGTGGGTATGATTTTTGTAAGGGTACTTTTATATGCTATTCGTCATCCTCAAGAACAAAGTTATGGTTGCCTTAATGAAGAAACAGCCAAAGGGTTATTTATTTCTAATGGCACTAACCAGCTATTCCTGGGCACTAAGTGAATTTCCATGATGCAAACTCTGGTTTTCTGCTAATGACCATCTTGATGGTCATTAAGCCCCAGTATCCTCCTCCAAAATCATCTTAGATTTGCGACTAGAATACATGTCTAATCATGGAACAAGAGCGCCCTAATTATGCCCTCAGTTTCCCAGAGCCAAGAATGATGAAAAAAGTAGAGTTTCTCCAAAACTGAAGAGCCATAATATTCTGCACCCTGCAGAAGGAAGAAAAGGAAGGAAAAGGAAGGAAAAGGAAGTAAAAGGAAGGAAAAGGAAGGAAAACGAAGGAAAATGAAGGAAAATGAAGGAAAATGAAGGAAAGGAAGGAAAGACGCCGAATTTGCTGTCCCCTCTTTCTCAATGTCAACCTGAAAAGTGATAACATCAGACTTACTGTGACCTACCAGCTTTGGCTAACTTCTGCCTCTAGTACATTTTTTCCTTTGCAGAAGGGAGTGAGCAATGAGTGTGCCAGCCTGCCCAGCTCTCTGTTAAATCTTGTTTTGCTCCTACTTCACCACTGTGCCAGTGCAACTCCCAGGGCCAGCTTAGTATACCTGAGCAAGTGGAGGATGGATAGCTGAGCTCAGCTTGAACTTGATCCTTTCATACTGAAAAAAAGTATTTTTCGTAGAGGCCATAAGAAGTATAGAAAATATATTATTTTCATTTGCTTGTGCAATATATTTGCAGATACATTTGAGAGTCAAAGCTTTGTTTGGCAAGCATTGTAAAAAGAAGTTATTTAATCTTAATAAAAGATTGACACTGACTGTTATGTATTGGTTTAGGGTTTCTCTCAAGGGGAACCACTATTTGGCAGCTCACTATCTCTTACTGAGAGACTGGAAGCTTTGAAGAAAGAAGATGTCTTTACAGAGTTGCCATGACTTCTGACCATTTTAATTCTCAGGTTTTCACAAACCAAAAACTCAAAACACAGCAAGAGTTTCCCTTTTGAGACCTATTTTCCTGTACACATTCAGATGTCAAAATTCTCCAAAATCAAGTGTTGCTTTCTCAGTCTAAAAAAAAAAAAAAAAAAATCAGGAGCACTCCATTTCATGGATGTTAGGCAATATTTATCTTTCAGTAACATCTCATCAAGTGAGCAACAAGAGATTGCTTCCATTTTCCTCATCCTTACAGAGTTAGATAAACTTGATATTTATTATTCACGCTGTGCTATTTGCAAACCTAAGGACTAAGTAGAATTCTCTGTGTACTGCATCCTGACAGTTTAAAATGGGTGTTTTACCAGCCATTCAGTGCTTTCCATGCATTTCATAATTACTTCTCTTGCCTCCAAATCTCTCTATGCAAAGCAAATGATAATGATCTTTTAAATCTATCTTCATAAGCAAAGTATCTTCTGTTCATTTAATATTAAAATACCCATAAGATTTGCCATATGCAACAGAATCTCCTAGTAAAGGAGTAAAAAATATTAACTAGTATATAGGGGCAAATATGTTCTTCATGATAATTTAAGAGGTGATATGACCTAGTGGCCATCTCTGTTTGATTGGAATGAACTTCCACAGAAGAATAATATTCTGGAAGAGAAAACCAACTCCCAGGTGCCAGGACAGGAGAAGTTTAAGATTATTCAGTCATCTTATATCTAGAATGTATATTCTAAGCTATTTTTGGAATTGTGCCACATCAGCAGTGTATTTATCACTTCTTCCATCACTACAATAGTTTTAGAAAGTTTCAAAAATGTATTTCAGAAACTAATTAGTTCCTATTCTTATTGCTCAGCTCACAAATATTGAATTGTCAAATGTCTGTATAAGCTTAAACTTATTTTAGAAAACAGATCTATACCATTTTTTACTTTTATATAATTTTTATCAGTGGAAGAGCTAAATAGAAACAACACAAGCTGGAATTGTATTAAAAAATCAATTTTCCTTTGGTTTCAACTACAATTCCTTTCTCCCACCATATGCATATCTTTACCATACTGAAGTTAGGTTAACCACTTTATTTCAGCTGTTTCACTGAGCGTTGGTAACCAGTTCTAATTTAAATATATAGATCCTCTTTCTAATTCTAGTTGGTATTCTTTGAAAAGATTTCAATATATTACTCTAAAACAGTCAAGGTGGGTCTGGGAGAATAACAAATCTGATCATCATAACACAGTTTTTCTAGTGAAAATAGCATTGTTTAACCTGTTCCATGCATTTTCATCTATTTCCTTTCATAAATTTTGTTTAACTTAACTCAAAGGTAACAGATCAACGGAATAAATAAATAAACAGTTCTGGGACTCCTGACATAAGGACACCTGCTGGAGTGGATCCAGAGGAGGTCCAGGAAAAGGATCAGGAGGCTGAAACAGATGTCCTATGAAGACAGGCTGAGAGAGTTGGGATTGTTCAGCCTGGAGGGGAAAAGACTTTGAGGACCTTAAAACACCTTCCAGCACCTAAAGGGGGCCCCAAGACAGCTGGATAGGGTAGGGTAAGGGCAGGTAGTGATCAGACAAGGGAAAATGCCTTCCAGCTGAAAGGGGGTAGATGAAAGGAGGATATTTTTTGAAGCCCTGGGACAGGTTGCATAAAGAAGTTGTGCCCTGCCCTTGGAAATGTTCAAGGCAAGACTATGTTGTGGCTTTGAGCAACCTGTTCTAGTGGCAAATGTGCCTGCCTATGGCAGGATGGTTGGACCAGATGATCTTTAAGGTCCTTGTGCAAGGAATAATTACACTAAACCACAGATTCACTGGATACTCATCAGCAAGTGAAAATCTCTTACTGTTTTTTTATTTCAACAAGTCCAGCTTTAATGTAAAAATTTCTACAGAATGACTATTTGAGGCAAATATTTTCACAGAGCAGCTGCTCCCTAGTGAAAATGACAGGTTTTGAGCAAAGCTACAAATTTACTTTTACAGAGTTTCCCTTCTGTATTGCAGCATAATATGACAATAAAGAAGCAACACAATATTGCTCGGAAGTTTCCCTGTGGATTAATAGTTTAATTTCAGGAAAGGATTTTGAAACATAGATGGTGAGCCCTTCATCACAGACCTGTCAGCAACAGTGCCTACAGAATACAGAAATAGCAGGCTTCACACTGAAATGGGAATAATCCTGCTCAGTTCTAAACAGGAGGCAGCTCTCTGTCAGCAGTTCCTACAGGGCCACTTGTAGGATGCATGCTGCTGTAAGAGTAAAACCACACACTGAAAATATGGTGGCACATCTGACATAGATTGGGTAGAATTTTAAATCTCTATTTAATAGTTTTTATATGGAATAATTTCACATTTGTTTAAAGCAGTGTTTCAAAATCTGTAAGACAGAGTAGTCAAGAAATTCAGAGCATTATCTCTGGCTCACAGAACTGACTGTTTTAGCTATATGGATTCAGTAACACAAGAAGATTTTTTTTTTTTTTGTGGTGATAACTGGGTCGATTTTGAGACCAGAAGCAAGTATTGAGCAAAAATGACTCCTGCAGAAACATTATGGGAAAAAATGTGTAGTCATGGTATAAGAATAAATGAAAATAAATGCCAGTGATTTAATGATTCAATTTATTTCTATTTAGTATCAGGATATAGGTACAGCTATTCCATTGCATTATAGAGGTGCCCACCATCCTCTCTGAAGATGAAAACTAAGTACGGTTTTTGAAAGAGAAAAAAAAATCTTGTTTCTATATGTTTTGTACTTCAAATCATTGTCCAATCAAGTCCTCCACTTTTTTTATTCCCTACTTTTTCCTTTACCTGCTATTTCAACATTGAGGTACAGGCAATTCTCAGGGGTTAAGCTAGAGCAGATGAACAGGATTTCCATGCAGAAAGTTCAGAGATCAGCCTTAGGCATGTTGTAAATAATTAGTGAATAGATGATCTGATATTATAACAAACATTTTGATTAATGTTTCGTGTTTGCAGAGTGTTATTCCTAAGCTTAATGAGAACAACAATTTCAATGCATGGCAAAATTGCAGAAATGCTTCATTAAAAATTGTTTACAGTGGGTGCTGTAGAATTCAATAGACTGAACTTCTAAAAATATTGATCAGATCTTTATCGCACCATCCCTACAATGCACAACAAAATGATTCAGAATCATCAAACACTGCTTTTCCCTTTTGATCAAAATATAATTACCCAATCTGGTGGTGTTGAAATGATCTGAAAACTGTAGCCCTTTCAATCTCTTCTAACAAAAGAAGTAGTGCTGAGCACCATACAGCGAAAGACAAGAATTAAGTGAGATCTTCTCAATACTTCATGAAAATTAAGTGTATATTCACAAGATTTCTTAGCAGAAGGAGAGGGAGTGTGAGGTTAAATCAGACATGCCAGGGATAGTCATCTGCCATCTTCAGTGATGAGCAAAGGTCATATCAAGTGTAAGCATTCTGAATCTCCAAAAGCTTCTTTAAATTCTGTTCTCAACATTATTGCTGTTTTCAAAATATTACTAGTCTTTTAAGTGAAAAACAAGCCAAAAAAGTCCAACAGAAAATGACTCCATGTCCCTTGCATCTGTGCCAGAGAGCATTACCTCACAACAGACGAAAGGCCTCAATCCTCTCGTGCTGAATCTCTGCAAGCTGCCTGGAGCAGACCATCAGGGAAGGTAACACGAACACCTAGCAAACCTCTGGTGCCACCTGCACAAGATGTTTGTTCGACCTACATCCACTTGTGTTTTAGGAGCTGTGGAGGTGAATGTGGCAGAATGTGCTGTGTGACTCTGACAGCTGGCTGAAGGCCGTGTGGCTTTGCCCAAGGCAGTAAGGGGGGCTGTGCAGGGAATGCTGCTGGTAAGGCCGCGCTGCTCCAGGAGTTGCCTGAACAAAAACTGCTGCAAGGCACTGGAGGCTGAAAATTTGTTGGTTACTCTTGGAATATACGACCTGTTTTAGCAAAGGATGTGGATAGATAAAGTGAAAAACGGAGGATTTTAATCCAGTTGCAGTTACTTGTCCTGTATAATACAAAATAGCTGTTTGCCTTGTTCTCTGTTGCCTGCAGAACCAAAGCCATTTTATACCCTGGTGCAATGTGCAATTTTGCTTCTCTGCGGTGATATTATGACTGAGCAGCCCTCATTCCAAACAGCCACTGCAGTTGCCTTTAATATACTTTTCAAATTGAAAAGAACATTCAGGGGATGATGTTCTCACCCACACCACAAATCATGCACGTGTACTGAATGTCATGTAACAGAACAAGACTCTTCTCTTCCTCCATGTATAATACTGTGAGTTGATTCATTCTGCATCTGACATAATTTTTTTAATGTATATAGATCTTTTGAGTAACACAACTCTGAAAAATATTAAATGTCTTAAGAAGAATACTACAGTTGCCTCCAGTGGATGCTCATGTAAGAAGAGACAAAGGATGTAAAAATAAATAGAGAATGATAGCTCAAATAGTAACTTATGGAACAATATTTTAAAAAAATCCATTCTGTGTTCTAATGACTACTACCATGTACCTTGCTATTTCAAAGTAGAATTTTCTTCTTAGCACAGATAGGAAGAGCTTAACCTCTGCTTACTGTAAATCAAGGCAAAAATGTTTTCTAATTGATATTTGTTTTAGTAGGACATATTTTTTGGAAAGCTCTCTTCTTGGGAGCAGATAAATTTTGATATTATAGTTATTTTTGACTAAGTTTTTTATAAAAGCTTTTAAAACTGTCTTGAAAATAAATTCCTCACAACAAACATGTGTGTTAAATACTTTTCACTTTTAACAATACATTAATTATTAAAGGACTCTGGAATTTCTATAGCAACAGCAGAATACTTAATAAGTTATTCACATTATTCATCACTGCAAGTAGTAATATCAGCTACTGTTAATGTCTCACACAATAATCAGTAAGAACTGGCCACCTGAGTCAGTATTTCCACTGTTCTAAGACAGAAAGTGGTAGAAAGTGGAACAAAACACATAGCTTCCTGACTTTCCTTTTACTGCCTTCAACTCTCTGAAGACTGAGAACCTAAGCAACTGTATATTCAGACTGTATGCCTTTTACTGGACACTCCATTTCAACTGCTATTAGCATAGAGGTCTCAAGGGAATAACCAATCAGTAGAAGGGCAGGAACTTTTTATAACCACTCCCTCTGTGTTGCAAAGAAAGTTTTATAGTTTTATTCTATACTGAACAATTTAAAACATTAACAATACAAGTATCATCCCAAACTTGAGAGAGGAAGGATTGTTATATTTTTCAGAAGCTCTGCTACAAAAAAAAAAAAAAAAAAAAAAAAAAAAAAAAAGTCACTGAAAATCAGGAATTGGGAAGTAAGGTATCAGGAGCTAAAATTATCCATTCCATTGATGTACATTCATTGAAAAAATTGACTTGTAAAGGAAGAAAGACTAAAATATAGAGCATTGGATTTTCATGAAACCGTTTCTTTGTGTTACATACCTTTGTTACTATATCACCTTTAATTGAGGCAATCTTCCCAGCTAGAGACACAAAATGCCATATTACTCACAGTTTCCTGGGCTTTGGAGCACTTCAAACTTTTTATTAGAGTAACCTCAGTACAAGATCAGGCTTGTTTGACATGGTTTGACCTTCTCATGGTGGCACTATATGCTGTCCTGTGTAGCTATTATTGAATTTATAGTAAGATTTACTTTGTTCTGCATTGCATAGTGAAAATTAGGGAAGGAAAAAGAAAAACCCTCAGTATGAAAATCTGTTACTCTGTGTCTGAATACACTGGAACAATCTCAAACCACAAAACATCAAACATTAAAATTCTTAAAAATGTTTAAAAATAGGTGGTAGTAAGAAGGCACATATTCACATTGAATCTTTTGCTTGCAAGAAAAAGAAGAAAATAAGTTATTGCATGTGCACTGAGGAATCACAGAAGCATTTGGGTTTTAAATAATAAAGAGAGGGCATGCCAAAATCATTACTGTAAAGCCACTTCTAAATACATCCAAAGAGCATCGAAGCCAATAAAAAGAACCCCCCTTTCATTTGCTGCACTTGATCTGGAGGATATAAATGAGCACAGGAAGTTAAGTCTATTGTTAGAGACAAAAACAAGAGCAACATTTCTGACTTCATTCAAATAATCTGAGTGCTAATGTCATCTCTTTAAAAAAAATCTCTAAGATTACAATTTAAATGGCAGTGACCCTTCAAAAAAGTACTACTAGCTTAAGAGGCAGTAAAAACACCGTGACCTTCTAGAAAGAAAAGAGTTAACTGCTGTGATAAGAAAATCCCACCAAAAAAACCCCCAATTTTTCCTGCAATTCTTACATAGAACTCTCAATAAAAGAGCAGGGAGATATCCTCAGTTCAGGGAGATCTGTTAGTTCAAAGACAGGCTAGCCATTAAAAATAATAAAAGAAAATAATTTTAATAAAATGGAATGCTTGGAAGAAAACCCTTCTTGTTCATGCTGGAGGTAATGTGCCAAGACCATCCTCACAAGGCTTACATCTAGATTCTTCATTTTATGCAAATCAAACTTTGAGGTTAAAATCCAGCAAATCCCCACAATCAGAATTACAGAAGCACAAAAGATAAATAGAGTAAGGTGCAGAGTAGAGTGGAGGGTGTTCTTCTAATGAGCCGATAGTTCCTGTTTTAACCAATCCATTTTCTAGTTGAAACAAACAAGACAACAAACAAAACCAAAAAGCTGCTACTCAAATAAAAAATAAAAAAAAATTAAAAATTTGATCAACACTAGCTGTCAAAAATATAATATCACCCAACCCTGGCCCTCAAGAATCTGTTTATAGTTTATAAACTGTACCTAAACTTTTAAACTTTACTACTTTATAGTAATTTCTTTTAGAGTTTCATGATAAAATGTGGATTAAACTTTCCCTCAGCTTTATCTCATATAATGATCTACAGCATATGTTCTTTTGCACTTTAAAGTGATTGGAAAGTAGGAGCCTATATTTTGCAGCAGATGAAATAGAAATAACATTTTTCCACAATTAATAAGTGTTTTTCTCAGAAAGTTCATGATTTTTGACTTGTTCTGGCCTGCCACATTAGCATATTTTGTTCAATTGCCAGCTGTGTTCTCCGTGCTGGGAAGAAATAGGTTCACATAAATGTAGAATCAGTCTGAAGTCCTGACTGTAGGTAGTGCTCATAATTAGCCATTCCCAGGAGGCTGATGTGTGAAGAGGCACCAGTTTAACACGGTTAAAATTATTTCCAAAGAGTTCCCAGCATCTTTACTGAAGGAATCAATCAAAAATGTCTTCAGAAGAAAATGTAATTGCTTTCAAGGATTAAAATTTTAATCAGGAATATTCAATTAGAAGTTAATGTTGAGATCCACAGTTTAGATTTTTATGCAAATGCGCCATTCTTATATTCTGTCTTGAAGATAAAGGCGATTCATGGCAAATACAGTTATGTCTCTCAGCTCATCAAGTTAGTGATAATTTACTTTGAAGAATATTTTACACTTGCTACATTTCGAAGTATGTAAATCAGTTCACTTTTGCCCCTTCTACTGTAATTAATCTTTGCATTAGTTATGTGAGATGGCTCATAGCGTTTTCATTCATGTGAATCCCCTGGTTTCAAAAAGACTTGACCAATATAAGATAGGTAATACATATCAACTGTTAAGCCAGAACTGAGGTTTGCAAGAGCTTGATTACATTTTCTCTTTATAAATAACAATCTGAAATGGAAGATCTTGAATTGAAAACTGAACAGTTATGAAGCATCAGATCTTAAAAATTACTGATATAATTCCTCTTCCTTTAAACTATTGCATGTTCTGAGAGCAGAGGTCAGTGCAACTTACATATAAGTAGATGTAGAGACATGGTATTGAAAAATCCAGAACTGTGACGCTTTCTTTGATCAAAATCCATCTGTAGTTGTATAAAATAGAATTTTGAATTTATGATTAAAGATAAATTTCATTATAATTAATTTTAAAATTAGAAAATATTGCATTTACATTTACTTGTTTGAGATTTGACAATATATCAAAAATCTGTTAATTAAAAACTCCCCATAAGGCATGAGAATGTATGAGACTATTTCCTAGCTTACATAAAGCTCTTTGATTTTGTGATATATATCTTATAATATGCTATTTTATCCTTGCAATTTAGTCATTACGTACTAGAAGCTCAGAGAAATATTTAAATAATTTAATTTCTCCTCGGAAACTGCAGGCAGTGACTGTTATAAATGACATAATCTATTCTTTTGTAGCATCCAAGACAAATAGATTTCTTGAGTAGCCTGAACAAATGAGAATTCTGCAGGAATTGGAAAGCTTTAGAACTGACCATTCTTACCTGTCTAAATTACATTTTAGTGTTATTTATGTCTTAATTTTTACTTGGAAATCTAACATGAATATATGACCAAAGACATCAAAATGCACAAGTTAGCTTGAGGGGACAAGATTTTGGCCTTATAAACCTAACTGTCTGTAAAGCTAGAAAAGATATCCTGAGTTGGAATGGACACAGAAGGTTCATTGAGGTCCAGGTGGCTGCCAATCACCACTTCATTCCTGAGACACCCTCTTTCAATAAGTACCAAATCAAGAAGGGCATCTTTACCCTAGTACCTATACCATGAAGTTACCATCCCGGTATTTTAGGATTCTCCTGTTTGTGCCAGCTGTATGGTGTTCCCAATTATCATCCAGCAAGTGGAAGTTACCTGTAAGGCAGTTGAAACAAGTTGAAATAAACAAGCAAACAAGACATTTCCATAACCATTACTCAGATCAAACATCTAATTAAATATACATCAAAAAGTTTATAGAGTGATCTGCATTTTGATCACTGCCTTTTTGCTAAGGAGATAAGTGCTTATCAGCACTGAGTAAGGCTGATCGGGGCTGAGGCTGATCTGTGCCTGGGTTACTTTTGCTTTATGTAAAATGGACCTGGCATAACAACCATCAAGGCTTGTCACTATCTTGATTAGATATTTAAAATATTTATGGACACATACTTAACCACTATGTAGCCAAGTACTTTTTATGATCATTGATTTCCATAAGACTAATGTTTGAAGAATTCTAGACAAAATAATATGAACTCCACCTCTGATGGAGCCATGGATATATTTTCAGAAACAGTGACAAGAATAAAGGAACACAACTTGCAAAAATTATTTCCACTGTATAGATTTACATATACTATCATAAGCATATACTATTTTGCTTAGTAACAAGTAGCCTGGTAAAAAAAAAAAAGCAATGTCTTATAATTAAGATAGATGTGTGTAAATAATGTAATATACACATATGCATAGATCTTATGAAAATATTCTGCTATGCCATTAAAAAAGTGAATTTATATTTTTTTAAAATATTTTCTACCTACAGAACCATTAGTTTTTAGAATTCAATAATATTGAAATATATTTATATGTGTCAGATACAATTTCAGAGGAGTCAGAGCTGTTTAATGTAGATGTATAATAAAATTCTGTATTCCAAGCTGGGAGCAGTATATTTGAATTCTCATTACCAGCTCATTAAACAGTTAAAGTATAGTGCCCCCATTCTTGCTTTGTAGATGATTTTTAGGAGAAAAAAAGTTTCTTTTATATTTTCTTTTAGAGTTATTCTTCATTTACATTCTACATATAAGGCAGCACTGGCCTAAATGATCACTTAGTGGAATATTTTTATAAATTTTACACTAAAGGAACATTCTGCTATTTGTTCTAATTTTGTTCTTTATACAGAAAAGAGAAACAAGGAAAGTAAAATCTAAAATCACTTGAGAATTAAGATAAACAAAGGAATTCAGGAAAATAGGGTTTAAAATCTTTAATGACTGTGTCCCCTAGCAGTGTAGAAGAGTCACTTATTGAAGATGAATTTTGGTAAGACATGACACAGTGACAAGTTTGACCACAGCGTTAACACTGCCTGGCTCTTGAAACCCTCTCATCATAATATGACCACGACAATAAAGATGATCTTCACTACTGATTTCCAACACTATTAGTATGTATTTATGACCTGTTAATGGTAAAATTCATATGAGTAGGAGGATAGAAGCTTTGTTTGGCCAGGGCCAGGTTTCTCTGATCCTCTTATACTGACCAGACAAGAGGCTCTACTAAATGTGCACCCTAGGGTTTCTATTACCCAGTTTCCATAATTCAAGTGCCTGGTACTTAACAGTCCCATACAATCTTTCTGGGCCTGGTGGGAGATAGGGTGATACACTCAATGATGCTTTGCTGGCCCAGCTATCTCAGGGGTTATTTCAGAGATGAGTCCCATCATAATTGTTTCTAGGGTTCCATGTTGCCACAGGATTTATGCAGAGTGATGTTTTGGGCACCTGCATGGATTGCGTGGTTTGGTTTCAGCCACTTGGCATTTGCCTCCATCACAGTAAGCAGACAGTGATTGAATTGGTAGATTGTGCCAGTGGTCCAACGCAATCGATCTGCCAGACCTACTTATACTGATTCCACTCACCTTTCAGATATACTTTTTTTCTGAATTATGGTGCATGTTTCATAGATAACCTGCACAAGTGGGCAAGTCCTCCCATCGTTCAGGAGCTGAATGTTTGTCTCACATCCAGATATCCACATGTAGATGCTCTGTGTCACTGATCCATGAGGCACAATGGTGAGGCTGGCGCTTGTGGGAGGTACATAACAACTTCCCATTGCTGCTTCTTCATTCTAAAACTTTTTCTCTCCTTGAGTAATATTTCTTCATGGGCTATAATCCTTCAGTTAAAATCTACTCCATTGTGGGTCTCTCTGATACTACTGTGAACATCTATTCTGTCATCTTCCTCCTCCTTCTCGGCCCTTGGAGATCTCTCTGTTGTTTTTCATTTTTTTCCTTGTCCTTATCTTTCCGAGATTATTTTTGCTGAGCATGATGTATTATGGTATGGAATATCCCTGTGGTCAATTTGGGTCAACTATCCTAGTTATGTTACCTTCAAGCCTCTTGTGCCAGCCTGCTTACTGGGGAGGAGGGGAATATGGCAGAATGTGAAAGAGAGAAGGTCTTTACACTGTGCAAGCATTGTTTGACAATAGCCATAACGCTGCTCTCTTATCAGTGCTGTTTTAGCCACAGACACGAAACACAGCACCATATGGACTGCTGTGAAGAAAGTTAGCTCCAAAACAGCTAGACTAAGCCTCCACCCCGTGTTCCATTGATTTTTTCTTATGCTCAGGTCCCACATTAAATGATATATTTATGTATTTATGTGTTGCAGTGAGCTGCAACTGGGTTTGTCGTGTCCAGGGAAAATGCAGCTGCTGGCGCCGGGTACGGGAACAAACAAGATGAGTCTTCATTTCAGAAAGCTCAAAAATACATTTATTACTCCCAGGGAGGAGGGGTGGGATGAAGACAAAAGACCAGGCAAAGGCAGGGTCGTGGGGTTTTATAAGGTATCACAAAATGGAGTTCAGGATTTGGGTCAAGGGAGGAGTTATTAGCAACACAAGAATGTCTTATTAGCATAGTTTAATTTTTATACCGTACTCAAATCTTCCAAAATATTTACCAAAACCATCTGATCCTTCTCTTTTATACCTTTCATTTTCCTTTCCATTCTGTCTAGCTCTCATTCCCAAAATTTTTTTTTACCAATACCTAAAATAGCATCTCGGTCTAGACATTGCCATGAAACCACTTCCCACTGATCCTGGACATGCACACAAGTACCATTGTTCATTCTGTGCCACCTTTCCAAACATCCACAAGGACAGCCAACTGGTTTGGCTTCATTAAAAAATTAACACAGTCTCCTGAACAGGCTGGAGTGGAGTCAGACAGACACAAGTATGTTCCAAGCACCATCTTATCCAACAGCGTGTGTCGTTATCAACCAAGCAGATGAGTAACAGTATTCTGACAACATGAGAGATGGTATTACTGCACAGCATTGACACTTGAAAGTCAAAGCAAGAAACATGCACTGAAGTATTTCAGAAACTCTAAACACTCGATAGATCCAAGGAAAATGTGAAGAAATTTGCCAGTTTAAAATTACTATCACATTAATATAGAATTTTTTGTGGTGTTTTTTGGTTTGGTTTGGTTTGGTTTTGGTTTTGTTTGGGTTTTTTTTGTTTGTTTGTTGTTGTTGTTTTGTTTTTTTTGTTGATGTTTTTTTTTGGTTTTTTTTTGCTGTTGCTGTTGTCAACATTTTAAGCCATCAAATTTTCCAGGGCATTATCTGAAGTCTTTAATGACTTAAAAGGAGAAGTTAATTACTGGCTATTGTTATTTACTGATATTGGTCATGGTTCAGTAATCTAACAGATAGCTCATATTCTGTGTAGCAAGCTCATGTAGCCTGACTCACTGAAGTAAACCAGTTCAACTACAGACAGAAGGAGTTAGATTTCCTAAATGAATTGTTTGAATGGGGTTTGAATGGAGAGTAGAACTAGAAATTGTACACAGTGATTGCTTACTTGCCTTCTCTTTCTCAGTCCATTTCCTGTGCAGGTTTTTCTAGTCTTCAACACATGGCATCCCTAGGGAGGCAGATGCTCATGGTTACTTAAGTAACTGTATAGAGAAAAATTTTATTGATTTATTTAGTTTTACAAATACGAATCATATCTATCCTGAAGAATTCTTACTCAGAAATTCTTGCCAGAAAACATTTAAAAATATTTGAATTTATTTTTCTGAGTTGTTTCTTGTTGTTTTTTGAATGGTGCATTCTATATATGCAATTTTCATAACTTCACAGCAGCAGTTTCTTCTAATCTATCAAAGGAATTCAGACAAAACTTTCAATTGCTTAAGAAAATGATGATCAGTCTCTTCTACTTAACACTTGGTAGGCCTAAGATAACATGTACTTTAATTTGTTGAAGTGCATTAAAAAAGGTCAAAAACAGCAGTAACATGTAGATATTGGCTTAAATGTCTAACCTGATATATAGCTGATTCTATATTGCCCAAGAAAAAGTCCATGACCAGAGTTTTACTTCAGCTTAAACTGAAGCAATAATTTGACATATTTGTTTGTGCATGATACACATATATGAATTCTATTCCACAAGGCATAAATATATTCAGATATTCAGATCAAGCTTTTATCTAACATTTGAATAAATGAATGAGCTACTTAATAAATCAGTATGTTTATTTTGTTAGAAAACACAAACAAAACAATTAAACAAGGCACTTCAGATACAGTTTTCCCCTGTGAAGGTCCTCTTAGTCCTGCTCAACATACCTTTGTCCCTCTCCCTGCCCTCATTAGGGCACCAGCACAGAATCCATGCAGCATGGCGGTGGATTAGATATTAGATATTAGATAGTGGAGTTTTACTAAGTGTTAACTTAGTAAGTTTTTCTAAGTGTTAGCTCAGCCCCTCTGTCCCTCAGTCTTCAATACTACTGTCCAGCAAATGAGAAGGAGACCCTAATCAACAACAACTAGAGAACAATGCTGCTCAAAGAAACATTGACACATCAGATGAAAATTTTAGAATATTCCTGGCTGTAGCAATGTTTTTTAGTAATTTCTGAAGAATGCAAATAACCTGTACTTCTCAGAGAGGCCATAAGTGGCAGACTACTCATTGTTTCTGACCCTTTGTTTAGTAAAAGTAATCTTAATACTATTCTCATGATTATACATAGTTTATGTAAAGAGGGTTTTTTAATACATATTAGATTATTAATAGAATGAATTAAATTTAGAATGTGGCTAAAATTAACAGAAAATCACAGAATATTCTTAGTTAGAAGGGACCCACAAGAATAATCAAGTTTAACTCTTCAGTGAAGGGCTCATCACCCTATGTTATTTGATACAGAAGACTTGAGGTATTCAAAAAAACAAAAAAAAAGGAAATGAAACTTGAACGGTGGTAAACAAAAGAAAATTTAAATAAAAATGAAAAGGAAAGGAAATTAAAAAAAAAGAGAATTAGAAAAAGTGTAGTGGGAGATCTTGGTCTTGACTGAGCTCTTGACATCTCAGAGCACTTCATATGATCTATAAACACTTCATATGATCTATAAGCCATTTAGACACACATGGCACACCTCTGCACGGTGCAACGGATTCTGCAGTTCTGTAGACAATAAAGTTTCTTGGCAAAGGAATTTCAGAATTTGATATAAAAAATAAATATTGTAATATTGTAATTGTGTTACCTACATTCACCTCTCACTAGACCAGGTTGCTCAACAACACATCTAACCTTGCCTTGAATACTGCCAGGGAAGGGTTATCTCCAGCTTCTCTGGGCAACCTCTTCCACCTTGACAATAAATAATTTCTTCCATATATCTAATCTAAATATTCCCTCTCTAAGTTTTAAACCCCTCTATTTGAGCTGAGGAGTTCAATGGTTAGATTACTCTAGAAGCATTTCTTTTTCATCTAAAGTTAAGTAATTAAGAAGAAATATGATGTTAAATAGTTTTGGCAAGACAAATATTTTATAGGTGCCAACTCCCATCTATTTTTGATTTTTTTTTACATCTAAAAACTATATTGTTAGATACAACCCCTTCATAAAATTCAGAACTACTACAAGAGCTTCAAGTGGAAACCGTGCCAGTGCTTAATTATAAGTTAGCTAATAGGAATAATACATTCCAAGATGAATAAGTATGGAAAACTGCTCACTGCATTTGACCAAGTTATCCGCAAGGTGTCAATATGGATTCATAATAATTTCTATGGCTATAAACAAATAATTGTCTTGCTAAAAATAGAAATTTGGAAATGAAAATTTCCAGGTGCTGGGGGCATGTCTTCTATTCCAAGTTTTGAAAGAGACATATTTTTCTCAATCTTTTTTTCATGAGCAATTTAATAACTGTAGAACTTTCATATTTCTTCTTTTGAAGGCACTAAAGGTAGTTTAGTAATGTGTTTATCTACAGCTAACAACCATAATTAGCTTAATTTATGGAATGCCCCAAATAAATGAAGAGCAGTTTATAGTTTTTCAGAAACACAGTTTGTTCTGCTGGTGTTTTGTCAAATATTTGCAAAAACATGATTTGCATCATTTGCAAGTTACATAAACCTTTATAATTATGGCCTTAGGTATTATACAAAAGTTATTTAAGTAATTCCCAAAGATTGCCGCTCAGTGCACCAAGCATTAATCATCTGTTGTGTCTATTATAAATGCAGAAGCAATTAAGCAGATCTGTGGTGAGAACAGGTTATTGCCAGGTTTATAAAACATTTTTCAATGGCATCATTACTGATGAAGACTGTTGAGATTTGTTTCTTTCTCAGTGAAGAATAGAAAATATTACTTTGTGCCCAAAATTCTTTGGGTTTTTAAAAATTAAGTGTATAACAAAAGAAATGTGATAAAACATAAATAGATTTAAAATGTGTATCACGGGAAAAAAAAAATACTGCTCCTTCCCTGCAAGAAGAAGCAAAAATTAATTTTGATATTGGAAAATGAATATATATCAATGTGCTAAAATTTGAACAAGAATTGTTCCGAAAGCATGCATAAGAATCAGCCTCACCTGCAATTACTTTGCAATTTTGAAGTCTAACATTTGAATGTAAAATTTGCCATCTTTGCCCTGTGAATTCACTGAAGGAAGTTTTACTTGAAATAAAATATAATAAAAGACATTGTATGAGGCAAGTAAAAAGGTATTAAATGAGGAAACAAAGAGAATGGAGCAGAAACTCTATGGCAAGCTAACATGCTTGCATGCATATTTTACCAGCCTACTGCCACTCTACCATCAGAGTTTTCCTTTGCTAATCTTGGGTAGCTGATAATCTTCTGCTCTGTGAAATATTATTTAACTGCCATATGAGGGTTCTGCCACCTTGGAACAAGCTCGAATTATATTTGGTTCTATAAGCATATAGATTTTCTTGAAATATTAAGGAGACTGGTGTTGCAAGAGCTGAGAACCACCTCAGAATATATTGTATAACGTCCTCAAAACTGGGCTAATCCTAAGAGATGAAGTTGATTTGGAGCTTTCATTAAATAGTCTCTAGCTTGGGCACACTCTGATTTACAACTCCAATTGCCTGAGGAAAAAAGCCCCCTTATAAAGGTATCTGTGGGGCTGCCTCCTTTAGGTGCTCAGAAACACCGCAAAAACCTGCATTCTTAACTATGTCAAATAATTAAAGATTATTTTGTGCTTTTTAAGTTTGGGATGCAACATGTAATTACATTTGAATTGTATAATGAGCTAGCCAGTTCCTAAGTGCTTCGTTTATTATATTTTGTTATGCCAAAAAAGGCATTGTTTCATTGCAGCCTTTGTAACGACTGAAAAGCACACCAGCACCTTCTCTGGCTAGCTACATCTGGTACTCAACAGAAAGGAATTTATTTGGGTCTTTTCTTCTTTACTTTGTTAGTTTTTCTTGGAAATGCACTGTTCTGTAATTTGTAATGAGCACAGATATTTAATATTGTTAAAAATGTTCACGTATTTGTCACATATTCAGTATTTTACAATCTAATCTTTTGCAATGTCCTCTGAAAGTCTGCCCAAATATTCAACAGAAAAAAAAAAAACAAAAAAAAAAAAAAAAAAAAAAAAAAA
>JAHXMQ010000807.1:35844099-35867845 GCA_020466415.1 Ammodramus savannarum pratensis
AAAAAAAAAAACCCAAAACCTAAGTAGAGCAAGAAAATAGAAGCTCTCTAGATATAAACTTGATTAAAGTAATACTATCCACATTCATTTTACTAGCCATTATGTGTAATCAGGATCTCATCTTATTAATTACTGTAAGGAATTAAGAGACTCTAGGACACATTATATTTAAAGATGACATGACAGAGACCTTTATGTCACTACTGGCTCCAGGAAGCCATCTGTTTGGTTGAATATAATAAATTTTCCATTAGCTGTTGATTTCTCAGTCAAGGTACAATGTGTTAGTCATAGACAACTTTCTAACTTTCTTAATGCTACATGCAGCAAGTACATTAGGAAATGAAAAATCAAGGCAGTTTTCAGTTAAACATATTGAAGGAATCTCTCTCCAAGTGCTTATTAAACAAAAAAAAAAAAACCAAAAAAAACCAAAAAAAGCGAACAACAAAATAAATGTGACTGTTTTGGGACATGGGACACCTTAATTTGTATCACAGTTGCCATTGCTGTGATACAAAAATAATTACTTGCACTTTCTCCTTTTAGGTGGCTTCACAGGACTTCATTAGAAGAAATATCATACAAACGAAATTGTGAAAGAAGTTTCCTTTTAAAGAAAACTCTCGTGAGCAGCTTTACTTTTTGGGAATTTGCTGTGCTTTTTGTCCTAGACATTCCAATTAAAATGAAATTTTAAATGTTTATTTTTCATAAGGGAAAAATCTGCAAGGACACCTGTTGCCTGCAATCCAGGTGAATGGGAGAATTTGCAAGGACCTTAATTTCCATCTGGGATCTTCAGGTTAGAAATTAGTGAGAAACTGTAAAGGTTAGGAGCAGTGTTAGAGGTCTATGTGCACTCTGTCACCTGGAGGTATTTAGGAACAAGATAAATGAGGCATCTCCTTAGAGTAACTCCTTGCAGTAGGAGGTGCAATCATGAAGCAGGGGAGTGCAGTAGATGACCTCAAGGTCCCTTCCAGCTCTCTGAGTTTATGTATTGGCAGAAGTAAATTTATTTAAAGGGGCAGATTGACTATTCCTCTGTACTGCAGTGCTTCACCTCTATGCATTGCTCTTCTCTTTCAGGACTGCAAGCAACAAAGAGCAAAGGGTAAACAGAGGCTGTTTACATCAATTACAGTTTTCTTTTGCCCAGCAAACACAAGGAACAGATTATATATCTGTACCTTGATTCTGCACACACAGAGTCTACAAAGCAATCTCAGAGGAGAGGACTGAGATCTTGAAGTGGTAATATTATGTTACACAGCAGGAAAATGAAAGAATCCTTCTTGTAATAAGGATTCACAGATTCAGTGAATAGACACCCACATCTCATAAATGGAAAACTAAAATGAGATAAAGAAAATAAAGCCTGTCCCAAAGATCCATGACTCAGACTTCAGCTATGATCAGAGATCTTGGAATACATTCAACTTGAACTCTGTTATAGCAATGCTCAGATTTTGAAAAAAAATTAGTATTGCAAGTTTTTCATTTAAAGACTTTACTAGAGAAAACTAATGATGTTTCCCATTCCTGTAGCAAGCAATTCCATATCAAGTGAAGTCAAAGACTGGTATCCTGTCACCAATGGCAACTTGACAGTATCCCTCCTTATTTTTCTACTGTGCAGCAATAACTTGCAGTGAAATCTATTTGGAAAAAAGAAAAAAGCTCCCTCACTCCCTCCCCGCCCCCCCTCCAAAAAAAAACAAAAAAAAAAACAAAAAAAGCGAACAACAAAACAAAAGAATTTACAAGGCTCTAAGATGAAGACAATTGATGTAACAGAAATTAAGTACCTCTGGTATGAGAAAATGAGAAAAGACAAAATTAAAAATGGAGAATAAAAGGAAGTTTTCCACAACAACACCAACAAAAATGTGGAAAATGCAGTTTATAGCTTAATTCTGATTTTAGTCAGGAGAAAAAAAAAAATCTGCCTGCCTTTTCAGATGTGGAAAACAGGCAGACAGGATGCTTAGGCAAGGAAGGATTAATGTCTCTACTGAGGCTAGGAGCTCCCAGCTTATAAGTAAGCAACCAGTAGGGTTTCCCAGTATATCGGGAAGGTAATGCTGAAGTGCCAAATTAAGGCACTGTTTAAAGTAGATTACAGTGCCTTTAACATATTATCTGATTTTAGTCCTGGCCATCAACTATCTTACAATATTTCTTATTTCTTATGTGAACTATAGTAACTATATAACTTACTATTCTCCTAGTCTCACAGATATGCTAATATTTCTTCAGATTTCTTCTTGAATAAGCAGCACCTAACTGAACCCACATTACAATTTAATATGTCATATAAATTACTCAGATTTCCCAGAAGATAATTTGCGTCCTTGAAAATGGCCACTGACATTCACAGGCTGAAAGAATTCACTTTTACTATGTGAGTGCTGCAACTTGTGCTTTGTCAGTAAAAATAATTTAAAGCAATGTTTCATGGTTCTTGCCATAATAGAACAGACCAATGCATCTCAGCATCAGAAAATTTAGCAGGGCATCCTGACCCTGCAGTTATAAGGACTGTTCTAAGTTTATAAGCAGATATAAATATCCAAACAACAGGATTTAAATATCATACGTGCCTCTTGTTACAATCAAAGTAGCAGCAAAACCAAGTACTTCTCTTAAAAGAGGAAGGGGAAACTTTCAAGTGCAGCTGATATCTAAACAAGTAGAAGAATCTCCCTCAACTCCTATTTCTTTTGGTAGCATTTGATGTCTTAAAATAATTTTTGAGATTAAAGGCATTGTATTTAAATAAATTTATAAACAAAAAATTTTTACGCTTGGCCATGATTCTCCCCACACTTATAGAAGCAAAATATCAGAAAAAATGTCAATATTTTTTGGCAAACAAAACATTTAAGACACTCAATCATGATTGCTAGAAAGAACGGTTTGTCTCCTCCACATGACAACTATGAAACCAGAAATAAATACATTAAATGTCAGCACTCTAAAGTACCGCAATTAACACTACCCAAAGTAGTTCTAACATTTTAGTGCTGTGCATTGTAGAACGTAAACTTTTATCATTCAAAATATAGAAAGTACCAGGACCAAGACCCAATCATAATGCCTCTCTTTACATTGGTGTTCAGGCACTGTGCTTTATTGCATGAATGTAGAGCATAAAACTTTCACACAATATTTATCCCAACAGAGCAGGTTGACAGAGGATGCTAGCAAAGCACCTTTCGTTTTAGTATTTCTTTTTTCTATGATTTCCAGTTTCCAATGTTAGTCTCCCATTCTGTACCGGCAAAATAAGTTTCACAAGTCACAAAATAAATAAAAAATAAAATCAAAAAAACATTTAAACAGTAAAGGAATTATGTAGATTTTAAATTACAATTATATACTTATTTCCAAAATTAATTTGTAAGTGAAAGTGTTGCAGGATATTCTACATTGGTGAAAATAACAAAAATCAAGGAAGTAGATGGAGCTCAACAAGAATAGAGTATTTTTATATACAGGAGATTGAGAACCCAGGGCTCTAAAAAAGGCTTGAGGAAAAATTTTGGGTGTAAGTTTACAAAAAAAAAAAAAAAAAAAAAGGCAGTGAAAGATGCTAACACAATAGAGTGTCAGTGTTTTCTAAATGAATGAACTTCTTTTTCCTCTGAAATTTTCTGAATATTATGCCCTGTAAAGTACAACAAATTCATTAGTGTCTAAGAATGGAACCACTTAAAAATGATGCATCAGCAGTTTGGTAGGAAATATAAGGTGAATGGGAGAAAACAAGTTTTTCTTAGATCCTGATAATTGTCCATTTCATCAGGTTTTGTAAAATTTGCCCATTTGTTCCCAAGAGTTCATAAGTTAAAATGGTGAGATGACGTTTGTGTAGAGGCAGGGAGCAGAGGAAACCTCACATGGAGAAGAAAATCCAGTCTGGAGGCATGGGCAGAACAAGTCAATGTTATGTATGGCAAGAGTGATGTACTCTGTAGGAATAGTTCTCTGTACATTCATTGGGAAAGTCTGGTGATTTTCTGGAGCTTTTAAATGAAATTAGAAATAGAGAGAGGAGAAGTGGCCATCTCTGTCTTTACACTTCAGGCAAATGGCAAAGACAAAAGCTTGGAATTGGTGTTACTTGGACTGCAGCTGAATGCTCTAGTCTATATGAACAAAAATTCAAATGTATTAAAAGAAGTTGAAATTCTGAACCTGAACAGCAACATATTTCACATATAGTATCAGATTTAAAGTTTACTTAAACATGAGATAAACATATTCCATTATGTAAAATTTAAAAAAAATTCTTTACAGCAGAGGAGACAGAATTGTAAATTTCTAATATTTCTGATAAGCAAATTGCATTGAATCAACTACAGATCAACTCATGCCATACAAAATAAAATTGAAGCATCACTGAGCATGTTTTTAAGGGTAGAATCCCCTTTTGTTCGACCTCTAATTCTGTTCTGCAGCATTCCTTCAACTTTTAATACAATTTGCTTGTTCATTTTATTCGTATTAGTTATTTCTTGCAGATTATGTTTTTATAATTAGTAATGGCAATATTTCTGCCTAAGATAAGTGTTTTACAGAATTAAGCGTGTTGATGTGTATGCCATAGTTAATTGCATTCTCTAAATTTAGGTAATGTTGTGGGAAATAATTTCAATTAGTTTGCTTTTCTTCATGGTTATTAAATTCATTTGAAAAAAATAGGAGAAAAAACCCTAACAGCAGAGTGATGAGAGTTCTGAAGTAACAGGTTATAGCTTAGCAAATCTTTAAGCCATTAACAGGTATAACTATAATTTATCTTATTCATTTAGGGGAAAAAAAGAATAAAGATTACTAACCCAACCGACCAAAAGGACCATGTCCCCCCTAAAAAAAAATCCCCAAACCCCAAACCAAGATAAAACCAACAGCCAGACAATAAATGTAGAAATTTAATCTGCTTTCTCCTGACTCAAATACAATAGAATAAGAAAAACTTCAATGTTACTTTTCACATTAGCTCTCTCTATAATATTGTTCTAATATTTAATAACAGTATTATAATTTATCTAAGATTAAACAATTTAAATATTTAATATCCATCATGCTGCAATGGCTCCAAGTCCCCTCCCTGAACAGACCAAACCAAGAAGAGTAATGGGATAAAAAACCCCATACTCTCACATCATCGACGATCCTAATAAGCCTGGTTTCTACCAATGATCTTCAGTGCAAAATAAAAAGGTAAATCTAGATGAAATTAAAAATTTAGGATGACCAAGTGAGGAGGAAAGGCAGATTAGACTGGGTTTAATTTAATATAATGGGATTTGATACCTAGTGAGAGTCTGCTCCTCTTGGGAAAGTAATTCTTTCAAATTTTGTGCAGAAGCCTGCAATTGCTCATCGTGCACAGTTAAAGGAAACTGTGTAAAGCAGTTGTAAAGACTTCCAGTCACAGACAGGGCCATGGTGTCACAGGCTTCTCCAGGCAGCCTCTTGGCATATTGACTCACCTGCTGCTGCTCTCTGTGACACTGATTGAAGGGACATTTCTTGAACAAAGCCGCTGGGACCCTTGCTCTCATCTTGCTTGCAGACTGTCCTCCAGGGTTTGCAAACCACTCTCTTACAGCACTGCATGGCAACTGAGCACACTGTGCCACAATAGCTTAATAAATTGATTGAGCTGGGGTGGCTCTGTGTGCCTGAAATGTAATTAACAAAGCCAATATCTAATACTGGCAGCTGTGATGGGCTAATAGACATTCTGGTGACCTTAACATTGCTCAAAACTTCAGAGGAAATTCTGTGTGAGTTTAGGTAAGGGGAATGAAAATCAGGACAAAAAGCCAAAAGTCTGCAAAATTAAGCTATGTTTTCCTAATAGGCTATATTTTGTTAACAACTGTCATAAAAAGTATGAACATGCCAATGCCGTCACAGAGAGCTGTCATCTTGCCGTGATGGCAAGAAAATTGAAAGTGATGGAGTGACAGAAACGAAGACACATCTAAGAATGAGGATCTGAAAAGACTAACCTGCTATCCCATTTTTAACTTCATCATTTGTTCAAATTATACCAGATGTTCTGGGCCTTGACACGGGGGTTGATCAAAGCTGTGGGAGCTGACAACTGAACAGTAGGCATGGGAGCTGAAGGTGTTGCTCTGTGCAGAGGCAGTACACGACCAGACCTCCCTACTCGCTTTATGATTCTTGCGCAGTGGAAACAGGACAGTGCAGTGACACAAATCCTTCCTCCTGTTGTTTGAATAAGTTACACATGGTGATAAAATGCCAAAACCACAGTTTTTGAATTCTGTAGTGGGGAAATTCCTGACTTCTTCTACATACTGAATCGATAAATCAAGTTCTAATTTTAGGACAATATTAAATGCTCCTCTCACAGCCTGCCATCTTTGATAAATGCTTCTAATACCATTATATCTTTGATATTTACTTAAACCTCATCTGAATTAAATCTGGGCTCACTCTCTTTGGCCACAGCTTTACTCAAACTGCAGCTGTACTCGTATTTCTGGTTCCAGAGAACAGGAACCAGATTTGCACAAGTAACCTCCCACCCTGTCCTCCACTGGCACTTGCACATGTGATGAGATGCAACTGAACCTTGCTGCCTGTAAGGGGGGTTCCAGTCTCTGCAGATATTTTCATGGCTTTGAGCACTGATCTGTTGAGACTCCAGATTAAAATCAACAATCAGGCTAAAGAGTACTTTATCAGATCTAGGGAAAAAGAATTGGTCCTGTTGTAATATAAGAAGTAGTTTTAGTTATGCTTTCCTTAAAACTAAATGTTTAAGGTGATGCTTGATTAATATTAATCTCATAGATGTTTCTTCTTGCACATGATCTCTTGCTAATTACAACCTAAATGTGAGAAGATCACATTTTCTTCCTAGATAGAAAATAAAAATATGGGCATCCTAAAAATGCATAGTGCATTTTTTTTCTAAGATGTTATAAAGGAAATAAAGATATCTGTGGAAGTGAAAGCCCACATTTCCAGTGGAACACTTCTGTACAGTGGTCTAAATGAAAGCTATTCCATGTTTACATGTGCAGATAGAAAGGGAGAAGCCAGAACAGGTTTTCTTAAAGGTTTGAGAGCTAACACATGCTAAGAAAATGAGGGCTATTTCTAACTCATATCAGAAGGGGGCAATAGTTCTCACCCAAAAATAAATGAGGAAACTAATGCCTAAGTAAGAGCTTAAACCAAATTCATAGGCCCTTTTAAAGTTGTAACTTCCTGCCACACATTTATTTTATTCATTTTAAGTATCCATTGACTATTTAAAAGTCGCCAACAGAAAGCTATTATCAGTTTTAGCAAGCCTTCCATAAAACAATTTTTTCTTAAGGAAAGTTCGTCATGTGGAAAATTTTCATTAGGTTAATAAAGTCAGTTGAAAGAATATGCTTCTACGTACACTAACTTTAATAATATTTTAAAATACACTTATTTGTGTTTTTTAGTATTTCTCCTAACAGGAGCTTGACTACAGAGTTATGAGCTTTCCACAACTTGACCCAATGAATAAATTTAATGAGAAACATAACAGCTTGCAAAAAAATGAAAGAAAGAGTTTTTTGAATAAATACTACTACCTCAATAAAGAGAAGAGGTGGAGTACTTTAAATTACTGCCTACACTTTCTGATTATAGTTTTAGAGCCGATACAAGAAAAAAAAAGTCCCTATTCTGAACTCTAATGATCTATTTCTGTACCTTTTCAGCACCTAATGGAGACCCTTTTCCCTTTTAACAAGAACAGTAAGCAAGGCTTTAAACTGTTGAGAACAATTTTTAGCTGTCCAGCTAAGAATCCATAGGCAAGTTTTTCAAGATTTTCAACAAAAGATTACATTTTCCTTTCTTCTTTTTTGGAAGCAAGTTTATTTTTAAATTAATTTTTTATGGATGCCCACACTTCACTAAAGTTTCTGCTCTGCAGAAGTGCTGAATACCATGTCTGCTTGCTAATATTCAATCCCAAGCAAGGAAGATTTTGTGACCAGTGAGGCTGAATGCTCTGTGCTGCTGGTACATGCATTTATCTCATGACCTTTGATATACAGGCTCTGACAGAGGAAGAGACAATCCTTGAACTGCTTAATCACTATATGGATGGCGTGTTATCACACTAATCTCATTCCATAGGATTTCAAAGATGGGAGGAAGAGTGTTCCAAGCATTCACAGGAAGGGATATTCTGACTAAATGTCATTCTTTATGTGCCAATCAAAATAATGGATTTTTAAACGGCAACTGAATGTGATCAGTGCTCTACTTGAAAGTTAAAAATGGAACAGTCCCAAATCTTATTTCCCTTGAACAGAATTTAAAATTTGCATTGAGAGAAAAAACTAAACATATATCAAAAGTCAACCTCAATTTGTAATTTCAAAATTCCATTAGCTTCCATTTTCAATTCCTAACTTTGCTACGATTTATCTTCCCTGTGCTTTATCTCCTTCAATGTTTTTGATGACACATACTTTTAATGAAACATTTGTCAAAATCAGCAAATTTCCAGTTAATTTAGTTTCATTTATTCAACTCAAAAGCTTTACAGGTCAGCTTTCCATAAAGAAGTAAATGTAACTTTCCTTACACATTTTAGTCAGAAAACAAAAATACTCTGCCAAAGAACTGGCAAGTAAATATCAAATAAATATCAAGAAAAGACCAAATTGCTTTGTAGCAAATGAAAAGAAAGGGAGAAAGGGATGTACTCCTCTTTCCCAAGCCATGGCAAACTGAGAGTAGGGGATCACAATCAGAAGTGCCACCCTTGTATTTAGTAATGCCATGGAATTTTTCATCATGATGTCTTAAATAATTTTTTGAATCTATGTAAACATTCTTCATCTGTAGCCCCTACAAGAAGTAAATGTATAAGAAAGAAATTTGTGATTTGAAGGTCTAAATCTCAATTCAATACCATGTTAGGAACAGATTTAGACTAATATAGAGCTATTTTTCCTTAAACTGAGCTTCTCAACTTCACTATTTTTTGTAGAAGTATATAAAAGCTAATAATAGTTCCAATTCTGACATTGTTCAATAACCTTGAAAATCTTTCTGGTGTACAGGGGGTTACATGCTCATGCACTAGAAACCACTACAGTATACAACATCTGCCTGGGTCTAACTCACAATGGCAATGACATCCTTTTGGCTTTAAAAGGCAAAAGACAGCTATCACTGAATAGGGTAGAAGACAGGAGTTATTTTGGTACATCCAATTACACAAAGATTTTATTTGAGGGTAGAATAGTGAAAACAACATCATAAAAGGGCTCTAAAAGCTTAAACATATTCTTTGCTCTGGAGCCTATGTGGTTCTCAGCAGATCATCCTGGTCCTGTGCCAAATGCTTCCAGTGAGGATGTAAAGAGATTAGCAAGTGATAGGGACATATGGGACAATTCTTGCCCCACATGATCATTCTGCCCTCAGGCCTGTACCTAAGTGTTAGCTTATCTCCTGAAGGAAGAGCATTTACATTTCTTTCAGTGTAACAGTTACTGTTGACTATATTTTTTAAATAAATATTGCCGTGTCTCTGCTCTGTGCAGTGTTCTGTGAAAGTAACTGTAGAGTAGCTTCTTTGGAATGGAAAAGTATTTTTTTAAAATTTTGTGATACATCACTCTTCAACATTGTAAGAGTACTAGTTAGCTTAAGATATTTTCAAAGCATAACATGATCAAAATTATTATGGTTAATATTATGGTTTTCTCATTTTTGATAATAAGAATGAATTATCCATAAAAGTTAAGGTATAATAATGAATTGTTAAACTCTCCAGTTTTAAATTTTCTTTTGTAATTAATAATCAGTATTTATTTCTAATCTTTATTTATTGGCTTTTAAGTTTGTTTTAGGGTGTTAGCAATTAATTTCTATCTCAATTGATAAGGAAATAGCCTCTCAAAACGTTATCAAACTTCTGGCCTACACACCTGTAACATATTCAAGTAGTTTAAGTTAGTGTTAAGTAACTAACCATTATATAATTTATATATATTTTGTGTGTATATATATATATATATATATATATATATATATATATATAAATATGTGTTAAATATATCTATAGACATCATATATATTAATAGAAGATTAAGCAACTTACAATTAACTATAGTACTTTTAAAATTTTCCCTTGATATTAATCGTACAAGAAATTTATATAAAGTGACATTATCACATATCTTTTTGTCTAATTATATTAATTTTATAAATTCTTGATCTTTATTTGTATCATGTAAACATAGTTTTTAATCAGATTTATTTTTTTTTTTGTATTCTATGCTCACAACATTTAACTGGGATAGAAATCTTTAGCTTAAGACCTCACTAAATCTTTGCCTAAGTAGGTACATAATTATTAATGAACAGCCACACACAAAACCTGAAAGGATATCCTAAATTAGCAGTATGCTCCTGCCTTAGAAATCCCCGACTAAGTCTTCTCAACCAGTTGTAAATAGATCAGGTACAGATGATGACAACCAAACTGCAATATCAGCATCAGTAAGATGCACTAAAAATTATGAAGCCTTCCTGCGCTTAAAAGATCCTTCAAACACTTTGGAAAGATTAAATAAAAAGCACTATCTTGGTTAAAGTTTATTATCTGAAAATTTTCTAATTTTCAAAATCAATATGATACCTTATTGAGCAGCCTCTATTCCAACATAGTTTAGAATGTTTTTACTGAGATCATGTAGACCCAGATTTTAAAGAAAAGAAAAATAGATCATTTGTGTTTGGATAATGACCATTCCCTACATTCATTTTTCTCAGTGCCTGCTTTGATTATATAATGAGAAGAATAAAGGGAAAGATTGTACCATACAAATACCTGCCTATGTATACAGGAGATTTAGAAAACAGGTGAATTGTGTATTAAATTTTGGAATAAAAGAATCATTGTATTTTAGAATAAATATTACATAGATATATTGCATTTGATTTCAAAGCACTACTTTAGAGTTCTCATGTATTTCAATTGCTTTATTCATGTAAACAGTGCAGAGAAATTAAAAAGTCAAATTTAAATGCTATATTAAAATAAAACCACATAACATTTTTTCAAGTAGTTGTTTTTTTTTTTTTTTTTCCATCACTTGCCAATAAAAATAATTGTTTATAATGGAAAGTGTTGTGGAAACCTTCTATCAAATTGTACAATGAAGAAAAAAATGTTGAGAAGAAGAAATGTATGGCCATATATATATATATATATATATATATATATATATATATATATAAGTAAGCAAGAATGTAAGCAAAAATGGTTAGAAAGGATTCTCAGCTGATTTTGCTTTCAAATATATTTGGGTGGGTTACTTTAACAATGTGATACATACAATTTCTAAGCAAAGATTTTAGATCAGTACCAGGTCATCTGAAAATTGGCATTTGTTGAGAGGAAATAAAGATATATTTATTACTGAGAAAAATGCATAAGTAAAAAGTGAAAATGAATATCAGACATGCAGGAGTAATAAATCCAGACTGCTACTGAATTCTAAAAGAGAAAATAAGTTTATCTGAACAGAGCCCAGGTCAGAGAAAAGAAAAGACCAAGCAAGGCAAAATGGAAATCTCATTACACTCTAAAAGACAGAAGGAAATACAAGACACCATGTCTTTTAATGAAAGCTATTTTACAAAACCCTAGCTCTTAGCTGAAGGAAATGTATTGACTTCAGAGAAGGTACAACAATAAAATCTTGTATGCATCTATTTCAACAAAATGAACTTCATATCACATAGAATACTATAGAAGGCAACATTTACCATTCTAATTAATAATAGTTCATACCCTATTACATTGCTGTCTTCTATAATAATGGATTCAACATGGTGAGAAAAGAGATTCTGAACATATTTAAATCTACAGGATAGTCTTTCTATGATATATTCAGAGGTGTCAGAATGGAACTATGTTTATATTTGTTATTTTCCATGAGGTATGAAACTGCTTCTGGCAAAAGTCTTGCATTTTTTCTTTAATTTCTTTTTTCAGTTTGTCTTTAAATACAACTTAAAACAAATTGATTCCATTCCTTTACATTTTCCATCCTCCCCTCATTAAAAGCAAAAGAGAAAAAAAAGAAAAGTAACAAAAAATACCAATATACCTCAGTTATGCCATTTAATGTATTAATGAAGAATGCTATTTTTTTTCAAAACATTGCTTCTAGGATGTCACTTTCCAGCTGCCTAAAGGAGTATCTTAGGATACTTAGGTCAGGAATTCTTAAGGTTGCAGGAATAAATGAATGGATTTGGACAGAAATTTTTAAGGCAAGGCACCTCGAATGAATCATTTCAGTCTCAAGTGAAATAACAATCCTTAATGAAAAATATCAGAAAAGTAAATGCTAATTGACATGAATTTGCCCAAATTAATACTCTATCTCCCTGAAACTGGAAGGCAGGTCTGGGTAATTATGAGAATCTGGGGGAAAAAATGTCACTTTTTACACAAATATGAAATTAATGTTTTACTCTGCCTCTTATTTAGCAGACTCATTTAAAATATATATGTAATCAACTATCATGATTCCAGATGAAAAGAATAAGGATTCTGGATATCTCGAGTTGCTGGAATGCAGGCATAAACAGTGTTCCATGAGAAAAAAATGACAACCAAACAAAAAGAAAACAAACAAAAAGAAAACCCAAAAAAAACAACCCAAAACCTCACACCATATATTCCTATCAAGATAAGTCATTGCTTTAGCTTGTGGCAAACCATACAGCTGGAAATTTCTCTATGCTTGCCTCTTAATCTTAAGAGTTAAAAAAACAAGGATCATATAATGTAAAGAAACTATATAGATCAAATTTCAGAGGACAATGCTTGACAGTCTTGTTTAGCGATCCTGTTCTCTGCACTCTGGATGCACTATCTGACTCAAAAGGTCAGAGTGCTTTACTTATTAGAACAGCTAGTTTGTGTCAAACAACCTTCTGAAGCCATAGAGTTTGAGATATCCCACAGATTTTCATTCTGACAACTGGGTCATTTATACCTTCAATAAAGTTATTTTTTTCTGGAAAATAAGTACTTGTTTGTGATGGTACAGTTGTGCATCACACCAGTCAGGCAACAGGGTGTAGGAACTTCAGTACTTCAGCATGGCTATTTATTTTAGTGGTAAAAATAGGTGTTTCAGATCAAGAAAGGTTAAGAAGCACTCATCAAAGGGACAACATGTCCCTCCAAAACTTTTACAGTTCCTTACAGTCACTATTATTTATATAATTCAGATTATTTTACCACTTCTTTTTTACTACTTTATGTTTATTGAGGCAAGAATATATTGTTGCACCTGTGAGTTTAATGAGAAAAAAAGTTATCCCTGAGGTTCAAAATAATTCACCACTTTTTCCCTAATTTAAAACTTCCAGTAATCCCTGACATGTCTCTAACCCCATAAGCAACACCATGCATAGACCATAACCTCCCTTGCAGGGCTCTTTTTGCCAACATCGCTTTTCAGATTTACTGTTCAAGTGAGGTAATTGCAGATAACATATTCCTGATGTTCTTGTAAGCAGCCCTTGTTTATGTTGCTGGAGATGGTACAGATCAATTTAATCTATATCTGTTATTTTAAAGATTATTAAATTTTAAAAAAATCGTAATTATTTACTCCTATATATGTATGAAGGTATTATTTGACAGTTGTCCACTGAAATACAGATCCTAGAGAGTAATCTGAAGAATGGCAATTTGACTCTATCCCTGCCCAAGAGATACATCACTAGAAACACATAATCAACTGTAAATTTGAAGTTCATAACCTGCAAAAACATAAACTAACAAAAGCATCTTAATTATACTATTTTTGCTTTGCACCCTCACAGCTCAGTTAGCTTCTCATCTCTTGTTGTTGTTTTTTTTTTTTTTTTTTGCCTTCATCACTGACAAACATACTTTCTGCAGCAAGTTGGATTGGCTATCGATTTCCCATGGATTTTGCCTAAGCATCCTTTTCTCCAGGCTAAACAACCACAGCTCCCCCAGCCACTCCTCACAGGATTTGTACTCCAGACCATCTCCACTGCCATTTTCTGGACACACTCCGATACACCAATGTCTCTCTTGTAGAGAGGGACCGAGAACCCGACACAGGATTCAAGGTGTGGCCTCACCAGTGCCGAATAGAGAAAGATGATCCTTTCCCAAAATCTGCTGGCCGCACTATTTCTGATACAGGCCAGGATGCCATTGACTTTCTAGGCTCCTTGGGCACATGCTGGCTCATGTTCAGATGCTGCTGACCAGAAAGCTCTGATCCTTTTCTCTTCAACAGCTTTCCAGACACTCTGTCCCAGCCTGTGGATTTCCCTGGGGTTTTTGTGACTCATGTGCAAGATCCAGCACTTTGCCTTAATCAGTATCATATAATTGGCCTTATACCACCAATCCAGCCTTTCTGGAAGTCTCTGCAGAGCTTTCATCAGACTGACTCTCCTATCAAACATGGAGTTGTCTGCAAACTGACTGAGCGTGCACTCAATCTCCTCATCTGTATCATTGATAAAGATATTAGATAGAACTCACCCAATAATAAACCCAGGGAAACACCACTTGTGACCAGCCACCAAAGAGTGTTCACATTTGCTAATCTCCCATCAACTGGCACCTCCCTGGTCATCCAGGACTGCTGAAAAAGGATGGAGAGTGGCTCAGTGAATACTTCCAGCTCTCTCAGTTCTCTTAAGTAAATCCCATTTGGCCTCATTTATTTGTGCCTCTTTTAGTGGTGTAGCAGGTAATTGACTATTTCCACTTGGATTATCAAGAGTCTGTTCCCCATTGCTGTCTTCCTACTCAGGGACTAGATATTCTGAGAACAGTTGGTCAGTCCAATAAAAACTGATCAAAGATGTCATAAAGTACGTAATCTTTTTCTCGTCCTTTTTCCCTTACATTCAATAAAAAATGGAGTTATTCCTTAGCCTTCCTTTCATTTCTAATAAATTTATAGATACATTTTTTATTTTCTTTTAAGGCAGCAGCCAGATTAAGTTATTGTTGGGTTTTGGCCTTTTTAATTTTTTTCTTGCATAACCTCACAATATCCATGTAGTCCTCCTGAATTGCCTACTGCTTCTTCCAAAATCCATAAATTCTCTTTGTTTTCTTGAATTCCAGCCAAATTCTCCTTTCGCCTGGCCAGTGGTCTTCCCACTTGTTTGACTTTTGGTACATGGGGATAGCCTGGATGCACTTTTAAGAGTTCCTTTTTTGAAGAATGTCCAGCTTTCTCGGACTCCTTTGCCCTTCAGAAACGTCTCACAAGGGCCCTGTCAGACAGTCACCTAAAAAGGTCAATGGCTGCCCTCTGGAATTTCAAGGTAACAGTTCTGCTGATCACCACTCCTTATTCTCTGACATCAAAATCTATCATGCTGTGCCCAAGTTGGCCTCCAACCCATAAGTCCTCTTCTGTTTGAAAACTACAGATTCAGTGGGGAACAATCAACATCTGTGCCAGAAAATTCTCTTTATGACACTGCAGAAATCTCCTAGAGTCTTTCCTTTCTACTGTGTTGCATTTGCAGCAGGCATCTCGGCAAATTGAAGCACACCACAAGAACAAGGGCTAGTGAATGTGAGACTTCTCCCAGGTGCTTTTAGAATATTTTGTCTGCCTCTTCATCCTGATGGAGTCATTTACAACAGATTCTCACCATTCTCACCTGCCTTGTTGGCCTTCCCTCTCATTTTTATTCATGAACACTCAACCATATCCTCACCATCACTCAGATCTGGACAATCAAGACCCCCTTTTTTGCCTACCCCTTCTGGAGAGTTTATAACCATCCATTATAGCAATTGTCTAAGTCAGCTAAAATTATCGTGATGGCAGCTATATTATTGTTTTCCTGCTGCACAGTGGCTTCCAACTCCTCCTGGCTTTTACTCATGCTGTGTGCACTTAGTCAAAGCAGCTTCTCCCAGGATTCACTAAAGTTGTTATTTTCTATATAATTTGCAAATCCAGTCCTATGTCTGAAAATAACACATAATGAGACAGATTTTAGAGCTGCCTTCAAGTTTTTTAAGGTCTGTCTTGGGAGTACAAGTAATTGTGCTACAGCTCTCAGTGGGTGTGCAACAGGTTCTTACAGAAACATTTGAGAATTACTGCTTTACATGTTCATTAATTCCCCACTGTTTTCCAACTTCAGATTACTTCACTTTTTTAATGTGGTAATCCTTGTTTCAGTTTCCCTTCTGAAAAATGTCTCATCTTTTGATGGGCTTTTTAGTCAGAACCCACAAGCAGCCCCCCTCTAGGGTTAAAAAAGAAGCAAAGGCTCCAATGTAATTAATATAAAAATATTTCACCCCTCTTTTAAATCACTAAAACCTGTTTCTGTCCACCTGAAACACCACGTTTATCTTCCCCCAAGGTAAGGAGTTGTTCCCTCAGTGCATAGCAGTCCTTATTGTTGCTGTTAGAGCTGTGAACATCTTTAAACGTTCTCTGCTTAATCCTATCTTTAATTCTCTTAATTTGGCAGCTTTAGAACATATTAATTTAAAAGTTAATTTGAAAGAATTCAAAAGTACTTGGCTTTCCTGAAGGTAATTTTTCATTTTGCTTGGGGCAGAAGTACCAAAAGTGGTGCTCTACTAACTTTTTTGGAAAGAGCAAAAAAATTATTTCCCAGAAGAAGAATATCACCTTTTGCTTTATTTCCCAAGATCATTCTGGATGCATATTTTGATCAAATCACTGAAAAGCTTCTCATATTCCCTGACAAAATTCTTTACAACTCATTCCTTTTTTCTCCTAACTCAAAATTTATGACCCCACATAGATGCAAGTATTTTACAGCCATGCGGTCAGAAGACTTCTATTCACCATATTTTCCATACCACATTTCCCAAAATATCTTTAATTTGTAATATGGAAATAAAAAGTCAATATTCATGAAGAAAGAAGAAAATCCCAGAGATTAACACTTACATCTTCACTTTTGCAGAACTTTCTTCATAGCACCACCATTTTTGAGAGACATTATGGAAAGCATCTCTGTATTATCAATTATATTTCAAGAATAAAAGTGATTTGGAATATTTGATATTTTACACCACTTGTTCTTCTATATTGTTTATAGCAAAGCAATAAATGATACATTTAACATGTGAATAAAGCAAGGTGAGATTTTTCTTTAATATGAAGTTTTCTTTTTTAATCTGAATTGCTGTTCATTCCTGCCTGTCAGTCATCTATCCATTAATTCTGCTCTCTCACATATCCTTTCTCCAATACTTACAACATGTCTTTATCCCCCTCAAAATAATCTGCATGTTCTTCTGCTCCTAAAAACTCAATATTATTCCAATCTTTCATAATATTTTTCTGTCTTTAGAGCTGCCTAAGGAATCCCAAATGCAAGTTAATTTTAAGTCACTCAAGGTTATCAGAATCCAGCTCACCCTGTTGCTAAATATAATTTTAAAACTGCAACATTTGAGGCTGACGGGCTTTGACTTTTTTGTTTTTAGGTTGCAGATTTTTTATCCTGCTTTGAAAATACCACTTGATAAGAAAATAAACTGGGTCTTCCTAGAAACTGAGGTGCTATCTTCTTGAAGCTACAGAACTATAGATTGATTAACAAAGAGTAAATTTTTAAAGTTTTTGCTGGAGGCGGTGGAGACAGATAATCAGTAATGCACATCATTACTTCTATCATATATTTACAGGAATACACTGCTGCAGCTGTGAGATTTCATAACTCATTTTAAAATATCCCTTGACCGAATCTGTAAATCAGAAGCCACTAAAATGAGTCACAAAACTATTCTGACTTCTGGTTAGAAGGGGATGATTTACTGAAATCAGAATATTTAATGAAAACTCTCATCTGAGTTCAGAAAGAGAGTTTTGTAAGGTTTGTTTTCTTAAGATGACAGAGACAATGCTTTGTGAGTTATGGAATGTACATCATGAATTATACCAACCTTGGAAATAGTGCACCAAGTTCAACAATCCAGTGTCCCTTTGAAACCAGGTATTTTACATTCCTGTTGTGTAATCTCATCATGGGTCTGCAGAATCAGGATCTTACACTTTACAGATTTCTGTAATTTGTGTTAAGCATCTCTTGAGCCAGAAAAAAGAGACAGATAGTGTATCTTGGTGGACAGGTAGCCATCAGATAATGTGAACCGCTTAATAAGGGTGTGAGAATTCAAGATTCTCCAGATCAGTGAGTATTCATTTATTAAAATAGAGAAAAACTCTGACAGGGGACACTCTGAGAAAATTTGCATCAGTTGTCAAATACGAAGGACTTATCTATGATGCAGAGTTGATAAAATGAAGGCTTTTGCTGAGATTAGGTGAAGCAGAAGATTAAATGTGTAACATTTGTCCTTACAGGGGAAGGAAGTGCTTAATTTAGTAGTTGTATTCCTGAAATCAAAGGCTTGTTTGCTTTTGATATTAATTTTTTTAAAGGGAAGACAACTATTTCTACATTTTAATTGCTACATACAATTTAAAACCAAATCCTGAATCCAACGTTAATATAAGACACTGATTCTTCCTGACACTCTTCTTTTTGTGTCTATTTCCTTCCCCTTCTTATTTTGTCTCTCCCATCTTGCTGGGTTTTTTAACTTGTTGCTAAAATGCTCTTGCTTTGTTTTTTGGTTTGTTTTTTTTATTTTTTTATTTCTTTTTAACAGATAAACTGTAGGTGAAGTAAGCACCATAAAAAGCATATTTCTCCTTCCTTATAGGTACTTTTTGTCCTTTTCTGTTTTCAGAGAACTGGAACTGAAAAAGAAATTACTCCTCCAGAAAGCTCAGACTAATTTCTGCTCTTTTCTTTTGGAAGGACTGCTATTATCCTATTTAACAGTCTAAAAAAGACTATTAAATTGATTCTTCTTTCCTATAAGTCTTTATAGAGATAATTTGAAAAGAAGTAAATTAAATACATGTCTTAATATTTAACATTGTAGATTATTTTTCTCTTTCATTGGGAAACTAGAGGGGATTCTAGATAAAGTAATTGTTACCCATTTAAATTAATGCTTGCAAACTAACGTCTTCATTGAGTATCCTAAATAGGAAAAAAAAAAAAAAAAGGGACCCTTTTTTTTGCACATGAAATGTAACAAAAGAAAAAACACAACTCCTAAAAAATTTTTTAAAAAAGGAAGAAGAAAAATTAATTAAGGTTTAAACTGCTGCTGGTAACTAGACAGTATTTGATTACTGAGTTTTCCAGTTTGCCAACCATAGTTTTCTGAACTTATAATAAGACAAAGGATTAAATAGATAAATTTTTGTATAGTGTACTCAAACCATCTTAATAGTTCTTTAGTCATATATAGTGTTCTTAGCATGAGGATTGGCATATTTAGGGCTTGGCCCAAAGATTTCCGTATTTGCACGCCTCTGGGGATTTTAATTTTTTACACAGAAAGCAGTGTGTGTCTTTTCAAGTGGACAGTTCACACCTGTTAAGATGTTTAAAAATACCAATTAAAAGATGTGGATGAAATGGGTTTGCTAAGCAATTTAAACAGTGGAACAGAGACACATGATGCACCTGAAAAAGCTTTTTTTTTTCCTTTAAGAAGGGAAGAGAAAATCAGAATTTTCCATGGGCTCTTTCACTCCTACTAAAGTAACTTTCTACTTGTTTGGCTGGAAAATGGCAGACAAGGGCCTCAATTTTCCCTGCAGGTGTGGAGAGCCGTGGAGAGCGCTGTGTAGTTTTGTTATTATATCTGAAATCAGGAGACTGGATGGCATAGCCATTAATCAGTTATACTCTGAGGCTCAAGACAGCTAAAAAGAGTAGTCATGAAGAATCTCGTTTTCTCTTATTAAACTGCTGAGAAAACAACCCAAATATATTCGACCCACCATGTACCCACACACTTCCTTGATGAAATCAGGGAATAATACTCCTAGGAGCACATATGGGACCATTGATTCTGAATAGCGTTGCAGTGGCTCTGCAAAATTGAATTCCTACAGAGTGGGTATTCAGGCACGGCTCCAGGGCAGTCACCAAGGCTCTGCCTCATAGCAGGAGACATATGTTACATTTACTCTTACTAGGTCGAGTATTGCCATCGGTGTAGCCATAGCAACACGTTGCTTAGGCTGAGCTCATCTCTGATCTGCAGCAGAGCCGTGTTAGCAGCCAGAACAATTACTACTTACTCTAAAACCAGCTTGAGTGTGCTTGCTTGATCTGAAGTGCCTGCACTGAACACCTACTCTGAGACACCAGGAGGTAGAAAACTCAGTTTTGAAAATCTTTGTGCACACCAGCTATCTGCTGGAAGATTGAACTTTCAGATCTGTCTGATGCGTCTTCTTTAGAAAGAGAAATGCTTTAAAAACAAGTTATTTCATTTATATGAGGTCTCTGATGAGTGCTGTTCTAGAATTGAACTCCTTGAATTCTATATTATTATTACTGTTAGTAGCATATTTTGCTTTTGATGGTCTTGGATATGGAAGAGTTCTAACCTATGTTTACTCTATTCCAGATACACTTGCATACATATATTCATAAACATCAACAAATTAAAAAAAATTGCCCAGAGGAAGATGTAATTTGAAAGACAAATCAGAAACTTCACCATTTCGCTGGAGTTTCCTGGTGTTTATGTATTTGCAGCCTTGCAGGTGTTAAATATTTAAGTACCAAACTCCTCATAATTAGCAAAAACTAATATGAGTAATGGGTGTGGGAAACTTCTATATGTAAGGAAACTGATTAAGGAACACATTTTTATGTGGCTGTTTCATCTACAAATTTAATGTCTATTCTGTTTCCTGGATAATTAATAAAACATGAATAAAACAATATTTTGATGGAACAAATCACTTGTTTTTCCTTTTGTTAGTGGTTTTCAGTCTGTACAATCCATTGAGAATAGAGTTCATAATTTAATACAACTTAAATAAATTTTAAAGCAAGATTTTTGCGGCTGTTGCAAAATATTGCTTCCTTTCATTATATATATGTCTCTCTGGACATGGTCAGATCTTTTCCAGTCCATCACTTTTTGACAAAGAATATGGAGCTCACAGAGAGACATTTGTGAAAATATGCTAGTTAATGAAAACTACATATAAAAGTATAGAAAGTATTTTGTGACTTATTAAATATTCTATGTGACATTTTTGGAGCAGAGCTTCTCATTTTTTAAATTTTATTTGTAAAATATTGATACTAAGACAACTGAAAGAATTCTTTTTCAGCAACATAAAAAAATAGGATTCAACAAGATTCTTTCTTATATAAATGCTTCAGAAAGAGTTTTTTCCCCATTTTTTTCTTGCATAGAAAATGCAATATCTAGTGAAAATGATGGAAAATTAAATAATCTACAAAGCTTTCTTCCACAATTTAATATCTTCATTTTTTCATAAGAAGAAATTACATTTGTCCAGTAACATACCATTTTCACACTGTTTTGCTAATGTCAAGCTTATTCTCCAGTCTATTAACATGATTAATTGAAAGAAGTAGGAATATTAGGTAGGAATATGCCTCTCATTTTTCATTAGTGCTGTTTCCTAATTTTTATACATACAAAACCACCTCCAAAATAAATGAAGACTTGTTAAATTAAGGATTACTGTACTGCTAAGACAAAATGCTGACAAGTGCTTTTCAGTTGGAGATTTGTTTTAATATATGGATTTTGAGGGTAAGCTTGTGTCAAGTTTTTTCTGTACAAGCCTTTACAGCAGATGTTTCCAAATTAGATGCAATTCCCCCCGGTAGTAATCCTGGAAGGTGTTGGCAAGAGTAATGAACCTGACAGGTATTCAATAGTTCCTACAGATACTCAGACTTCTGAGCTCACTGGAAGCAAAGCTAGAAACACAAAACTGGTTCTTGAACCACACTTTACCATCCAAGAAGGCCCTGCCTGTTTCTTTTATCTTCCTGCTTAACTCATCTTCATCACTACATTTTTCAGTAAATCACCACATTTTAGGGTTGGAAAACATCTGTAATTTTTCAGTGAAATGGAAGAAAAGCTCAAAAACATTGTTCCCTGCTGTGAAAGCCATTACAAAGACAGATAACATTCACAGAGAAGTGGCTGCCTATGGTCCTCTACATAGCTTTAAAATTAACCTTATCTCTCTTCCAATAGCTTTCATCTCAAAGCAGTATAGAACTTTACTATGACTTTTCAAATAAAAATGAGGGCATCCCTGCTTCTACATGCCAACAATTATGATGTGAAGACAACAGTAGCTCTGAAGTGACAATCTCAGATAAACCATGGTATCTGAATTCTCACCAGTTTGGCATATTTCAAATTGCATCTTTGCCAATAACCTATTTGAAAGCCACCTGTGTGGTATTGTCCTCTCCCAACACTGGGTTTTTGGATAGTCCAAGAAAACAGTTGAGAAGTTCTTTCTCAGACATGTGAAAATTCATTTCATTTAGTGATAACTGAGTGATGTCAGGCAGAAAGCATACATGCTCCAGAAATTTCTGATTGTCAAAATATTTTCAAATTAATTTGGAAAGTGGAAGCATGGATAGCATTCTCTAGCACAATTGGTCAAGCATTGATTGCAGCAGGCAATTCCAGGGGCTCCCTAATAAAGATATTGTACTGTAGAACAAAATAAGCCATTTGCTGATAGCAGATTTTGTGGATCTCTTCTCCTTCTCCCCCTTCATTACTTGTGGGAAGAAATATCACTGTCAATTATAAGACTTGAAGAATAAGGCGACAGGAAACAAGTTTAGCAGCACTTTTGCAGTCATTCCTCTGTTGGAGCTGCTAATTCAGGAAGAGTTTCCACCCACATAAGGAAATTTAATTTTTTATACAGATTCCAGAATTTTATTTTCTCCCGAAAGTCAAATCTTTACTCAGCATACAATAAAGGCCAGACTGAGGAGCAGGTAGGCATTTGGAAAACAGATTATAAAATTATAACAAAGTTATAACAGGACTAAGAAAAATGCTACAGAGCACAGTTGAGAGGAGGATGTGATTGGAAGAGTACTTTTGTAGCTTTTCCATTGTAATGGAAAAATAGATCTGGGATGTGATTGGAAGAGTACTTTTGTAGCTTTTCCATTGTAATGGAAAAATAGATCTGATCTGGATTTTTGGACTCATGGAAAGGACTACACGTCGCATGAGGCTCTGAGCAACCTGGTCTAGTGATAGGTACCCTGGCCCACTGGGGAGAGGAGGCAGCAGGCAGCAGATGATCTGTAAGGTCCCTGCCAGCCCAAAGCATTCTATGATTCTATGAAGAAAGGCTGCTGTATGGACAGGAAGTTGACCTGTCCATCATCTTGTACAGTTTATGGTTGAGTGGTTAGGAGGCAAAAATCATATGTAGACAGATGAATAGAAGATATCTATGGATTTTTTAAGTCTGAGGAATACTTAATATCTGAACCAGAGATTATTACTTTTAGGCTTCTCTGAACTTCTGTCTGTGCCTTTTATAAGATTTTACTGACTCAAAATCACAAATGGTCAGTCTTGAGAGGAGGGAGAAAGGAAGGTGGAAGGAAAGAGCAGATGTGGCAACATCTGTAGGCTTGGAGGTGTCTCAGCTCAGTAACACCTGATTTTCCTGGCCAGTTGTCCTGGTTTAGGACAAATTAGGGTAAGCCTCCAAAAGGGAGCCCCCAAAAAACAAACCTCCAACCA
>JAHXMQ010000807.1:35867945-35894619 GCA_020466415.1 Ammodramus savannarum pratensis
CAACACACGATATTGGGATAAAGGCTGTCACCCCACGACACCAGTGTTTGGCCATATTCAGAGTCCAGTGCCTACAACAATAATCAGTATTCAATATATGTAGCACTACTTTAGGGAGTGCTAGGGTTAAAAAAAAAAAAAGCTTCAAAGTTCAGGAATGATTGATCTGCTTCTTCCCAAGTAATCAAAAGTAGGGAAACATTTTTGAAACATTTTTATTACACTGAACCTTTGTATCATCAATAATTTAATAAAGTATGTGCAAGAAAACTTGAAGGATCTGACTGAAAGATTTGAATACTGTTTGGGCTGCCTTAACTGGCAATATGGTCCATCAACCTCCTAGAAATAATCAAGAAAATATGGTTTCAAAAGTACTTGACAGAGAAATATCTAGAGAGAAATTTGGGGATATGGGTATTTAAAATAATATTTGTTGGTCTTTCCCCAAAAGCATGTGTATAAAACAAGGATGAGACCATGGCCTGCTGATCTTATGTCTTGTAAAATGTGAGTGCTAAATTATTTGTCTTTCTAAGATTTGGGTTTTTTTATACAGTATATAGTATCAATGTAAGCAAATGTAGTTTTAGTGACAAGCTGTCTCCTCAAAATTTTGCAGAATCTAACCTCTATAAAAGGAGTTTCACTTTCTAAGTAATGTTCTTTAGATAAGCAATTATTTTGCTTATTTTCATGGTACTTTTACATTATTTTCCTAGTCAAACATTTTTGTCAGTTTATGTTGTGTTTCTTCACAGAAGCTATAGATTCTTTTTCCTTCTGAGCATTTTATTGGTCATCATAAAATTTGCTTACTATCACTCATGAGAATTTAGGTCAACATCAAACATATTAACTGTGAAAAAATTCAAAACATTAAACTTGCAATATTTAGAATATTGCTAGTATAGCAGTCTGAGATGAATTATGTATTCCCTTTAATTGCACTAGATAAAGCAATTTATAACTGAAATAAAAAAAAAAATGTACCTTTATCAATAAACTACAGATTTCTTTTATTCTCCAGAGCTATCAGGTTGCATTCTTGCCAGATCATATAAATTACTCACTTGCATTCAAAATCAGTAGGTCTATATTCAGTATATATTTTATAAATTTCTTTAGCAGTTTTCTCTGAGTGAATGGAACTGTCCTACTGGAAATGTAGATCTGTAAGCAGCACATAAGCTTAATATAAGTAAAAGAACTCATATAATCATGAGGAGCTGCACCCAGCTATGCCCCAAATTTCATACAATCTATATGATGCTTGCCATATGAATCAGACTATTTAGTGATTTCTGCACCTCTCCAGTTTATCTTTCTGGTTCTTTCATTTTGTAAGTAATTTCATCTAAATTACTGATCTGGAGGCTCTTTCTTTTACAAAACTTCAGAAAATACTATGAACATAATTAAAATTTTGTACAAGATATGACTATTTTGTAGTAAATATGACTAAGGACTGTGTGGTTTCTTGGTTGTGAAACCATGTACATTTATAATTAAACACCTGTCAGGTCCACAAATGGGATAGTTTTGCTTTCCTGTATTGTCTGCTCCAGTTATGCTTCCATTATTTTATGACCTTTGCATTTGGGTAGTACCTGATTGCACTTAAAGAGAGTGAATCACCCATAAGACTAAGATTAACAGTATACAGTTAAAGGGAAGTATTTTAATCTAAAACTAATATTTTTTATGACCAGGCAAAGAAAACATATTTGAATATTATGCTAAGTCTTAATGTTCATAAATATATTTAAAATTACTGAGGAAGAAAAGGCAAAATAAAAGAAGAGAAATAAAAGAAGGTTTTCTTTTAAAAGAAAACCCCTTGCAGCATTAAATTATAGAATCAAAGCCTTGGAAAGTATTCTCAACCAGAAGTCAAGAGTAAATATACATAAATGGTATAGAAACATTGTCCCAAAGTTTATAACATATAAAGATTTCTTGTTTTCCTCTGACACACAAATTGGCAAAGAGGCTTTTTTGCACCCTGAGTTTAGAAACCATGAGTTTTTTATTGAAATATGGAGGCAAATACATATGCGATTTATTAAATGAGAAGATAAAGAAACAGAACCTTTGAACACTGTCCCAAAGTACAAATTTTATTTTGGTAGGTTTTTAGCAGTTATTTTTAACTAAAGTGAAATCATATATCCTGTACCAAATATAAATGTCAATACTTTATACTCTCTTTCCTTCAATATAAAGTTTAAATTTCTTGACAAAATCCCATTGAAATGCAAAGTAAAGGGTCCACAACATTGAAATGGAGCTACTCTTCCCACCTTGGAGCTCTCATGCATGGCTTCTGTGTACTGGGAAACTGAGAGCTTCACTCTTCTGAGATTCCTTTTGTTCTTTATGTACCTTGTCTCTAAAGAGAAGAATTCCAGTAATTCTCTTCCCAGTAAATAGGCAACGCTGGAAAGCCAGTTCTAATCCTTAGAAAATGGGGCTGAATCCCATAGCAATAACCATATTGAGTAAGCCATCACACTATCTTTTTTTTTGTTTCTAAGAGACTGCATTTCATCTTCAAATTAATAAGAATTATGTACAGAAGCTCTTCTTGTCCAAACCAATTTCCTCTTGCAGTTTTCTTTTCTGTTCAAATCCCTAGCCAGCAGTCATGCAGAGATTAAAACTCCTGAAGCTGCTTTGCCTTTTAAATCCAGTGGAACAGGCAGCACTTCACAGACAGCTTGTAGAGTGCGCACACACCAAAGTGACTTGCTGATTGGATTGACATGTTCTGTCCTGTAAATCAGCACAGAGAATTAGTGATCACACAGAAAATCATCCCTCTAGGAAAAATTACTTTTATTTGGATTTGTGTAAATATTCAGAAGTAAAACATACTGGAAAAAATCCGCTTTTACATCCTTCTCATGTTTCTCTCTTTCCTATGATGAAGTAAGAATATAAACTTATTGCAGTTTCTATATATTTTTTTTCTTTTTGCCTGGGCAATTTTCACTGTAGTTCCTGCATATAACTCCAAATGAACATTAATAAGTCAATTCCAAGGACATATTCCTTGTTTTTGCTGAAGTGGAAACACATCATGGGCCTGATAGGCCTGTTGGATACAGTTCTAGATGCATCTCTCCCTGAGCATCTGGTGTCAAATGGCAGGTAAATTTCAGTAGAATATTCTTGGATATCAATATATTACAGGACAGGAAAGACTTCATATTAGGAGAATTATTCATCGTTCAAGTTGGTGAACACAAATTTAAATAACAAACAATTTATGGAGAAGTGTAAGCATACACAGTATTACACAGTAATATATTGTTTAATTTAGATATTTCCTTTTGAGGTTTCAAACTATTCTTTGTTTATGTCACAGCCTATAGTCTTCTCTTTTATATTCTCACTCTAAAGTTAACACTCACCCTTAACACAGCTTTTAAAATTTGATTAATGCTGTGGAGGTTTAATTCAGATAACATTTGTTTATTATTGTACATATTTATGGACTCTAAATTCTGCTGGCAGTAATCTGAGAGCTATATCCTAATATAAACCTTGTTTATATAAGGACTGCTAGAGCTGTCCTAATTTATGGTAAGGTACTCTTTACCATAAATAATTCAGCTCACACAACATTTACCAGCATCTCCTTGCCATGTTGACAAAATACAGCTTTGCACATGGTAACATTCTCAGTTGAGTCCACATGGAATGAAAAATAAGACTGTCTGTGCCACAAGAAGTTATGTTGAAATCAAGATCTCCACAGAATGGACAAGGTCAACAAACATAATTTTTTAATAAGATAAAAAATCTCTATGTAATACAAATATGTCTATAAAATAGGAACTGAGTTGACTGAGAAGAATTAATAAACTCCCCAGAGAGTTTCTCTTACTCTTAATCGTAGGGAAATCCACTTTGAAAGATGTGTGTGAAGGGTGGTTGTGACCACAGGTGCTACCAGAGCATAATATAGTTGGTTGCCTGGGGAAATTCAGACAAGGGAATTGATATCATTCCTGTTATCTCTTTCAGTTACTTTATGTTATCAGACGTCTTATTTTTTTTTCTGAATAGATTTCAGCTAAGAGTTTGGTAATCAGGTACTAAAGATAGATAAATCAATATGCACAGAGGAAATATATGGACAGTATTCTCCTGCCTGTGTCTATAGTGTATCTTAATGACCACATTATTTTATGTGAAGTAAGCTGATAGCTCCAGTCCAAGACATAAAATGGGAGCATTTTAGATTATTAAAGCTCTTCATAGTTCAGGGCAATTTAGAGCAGACTTTATTTCACAGATTCTGTAATTACGTCTTCTGTCTCGAGCTTGGACTTTAAAATTCTCTTTTGCTTATCTGTTTTCAGTATCTGTTTACATTTTGCTTCTATTAAGTGCTATGTGAAAACTTAGAGATACCTGAAAAGTGAATATTTTGTTGTCAATACAAATGATCAATTAACTTGTCAATGCTGATTTTAGGTCTCCCATTTCAAATTACTTGGATGAATTGAGGTTCTCTGGAAGCAAATGTCATAATTGAATTTTCTCATGTGGGTTTAAACTCCATGGACCAGGAAATCTGCATGGCTCACAGAGGCAGCAATTAGGGAGTAGCTGTAGAGAGACCTGCCTCCTGAGGACAAAAGTGCATGGAGGAAGGTGGTAAGGAAACATTCTTTCCAGATAACATGAATGAGAAGGAAAATGTATTTGCAAATTGTTTTAGGAGATGCTGGTAAGGGTTGTCTGAGGCAACTGATAGATGGAGCAATTTAAACTGGCACCTTTCCTAGAGCAGCAAACAAAGGCTGAGATTAGTGGAGGAACATGGAACCTTTCAGATAAGACTCCTCGTGAGACAGTTGACATAAACTGACTGATAAAAAGTAAAGCAATTTAATCCCTTTAGCCACTTCCCCCTCCACATCTCAAACATGGCTGAGAAGTTCAGACTTCTGTCACAGGACCAGATCAAAGTTGAGCAGCAGCGAAGGACAGCTGCTGAAACCCAAAGATGACAATCTCTGGAGTCATCGAGGGGCAATTTTTAGGCTTTACATGTGCAGATTTGAACAGGTACAAAACTAAGGATGATGAAAGAAATTTGTGAGATGTTGTCTGTTGGGAAGGAGTTTGGACATAGTACTTGAGGTGAGAACAGGGAAAAAATGTCATCCCTGCAAACCGAAGAAATTGTAAACAAGATTAAAAAAATCATGTAAAGAACAAAGGAAGCTGAATCTTCAGCAAGTATGATTCTGGATACCTGTAGCTGGGAGTGGAGCTGTGGGCCCAAGAACTATGGAGCACCAAAAGGAAAACTCCCTGAACCATCCACTCCATTAAACTTATACCCAAGTTACTTGGAGTGGAAGGATGGAGTGAAGATGGATAGATTTGAACCCCAGTATTATAAAGTGTAGAAGAGAAGGTTGATGAGTTTGTAATTCAGCAGTAAATATGATTCATATTAATAATTCATACATTCAAAGTAAAAGTGCAGGCACATGCAGCAAGGTCTACCTAAATCGATTCCTGCTGAAGGCCAAACAAAATAAGAAGGATTTACAAACACCATGGAATGGAATTTGCATCCAAGCAATTGCAATTGGAGGAGAAAAAAAGCAAATGTGGGAAATTTGGGAAATTTAGTGCCCGCAAGAAAACGGACCAGGATTCTATCAGATGCAGTGCAATGGACCAAAGCATGCCAAAACTAAGCTCACAGATGTTGCAAAAGCATGGGAAAAGTCAAACAAGAAGACACAACTTGGAGGAGAAGATATGAGGGACATGCCATGGATACTCTGGGAAAAAAAAAAACCAAAAAATCAAAAAAATCTTGCCCAAAGTCAAAGCCATCAAATGCACATGCCAACAAGTGCAGGCACATGCAGCAAGGCCTGCCTAAATCGATCCTTGCTGAAGGCCAAACCAAATAAGAAGGACTTACAAACACTCTGGAATGCAGATTCCATCCAAGCAATTGCAATTGGATGAGAAAAAAAGCAAATGTGGGAAATTTGGGAAATTTAGTGACTGCAAGAAAATGGACTGAGATTCACTCAGATGACATGCAAAGGACCACGACATGCCAAAACTAAGCTCACAGATGTTGCAAAAGCAGGGGAAGAAGTCAGACAGGAAGACACAGCTTGGAGGGGAAGATATGAGGGACATGCCATGGATACTTTGGGGAAAAAAAAAATCAAAAAATTCTTGCCCAAAAATTCATACATTTATAATTTTCTTATGGTATGAAAAATTACTATTCGTAGTTTTGAATTAGTAATGCTCTTATTATTTATTTTTGATATTGATTTATGACTTTGTTTATTTACTTCTTACTGTTACCTAATCAAGAATCCCTTTTGTCTCTTGGCCAATTACATCTCAAATTTATAGTCTTAAAGATAGCATCAGTCTGAAATAAGAGCAGCTCCTTCATTGGGAAACCCAGATCTCCTGGTTCTGAATCACCTCTCAGCACATCATGAAGTCATGAAATAAATCATTTGAATGGACAGAGATAAAAGAAGAACCTCGGAGAAGATAAAAAATAAATCATCCAGCACCAATTCAGGCACAAAACAAATGAGTACAAGGCTTGACATTGTTGTGAGAAGAAAATCATAATACAAGATGTGTTCCAGAAATAATCACGACATCAAGGTTATGAAATTACCTGAATTAACAGATGTCAGCGTTTAGAGCACTGCCAAACAAGGCTGCACAAAGGAAAAATGCAGTGAACACCATTCCTTCGTCCTTTATCACTACAGTGGTTTTTTTCAAGTTTGTGAAGGGCTGTTCACTTGTGGATAAGAATCCAGAGAAGACTCATCAGATGGCAAGTACCTAGGATGGAGAAAACAATTGTCTTCAGAGAGCGTGATGGCAGAAAACGTAACTGTGTTCTGGTCTTGTACATCTAATGCTAGCCATGTGAAATTCTAGAAGCCAGCAGAATTTCTGAAAGATTGAAATAAGTAAGACCTTTGGAACAGGAGAAGCATGCTAGCCTCTTTCCAGTAGAACTGAAAAAGAAATGAGGATTGCAGACTACTGGAGCACAAAACATGCTTCAAGACAGGCTGTGAGAAAGAGTGGAAACAAAGCATCTGCTGATTCTTAAAAGAATGTCTAGAGCAAGGATGATAAGAGATTTGAGTAGTGGACAGTTTTGGCTGTGTGCAGAGGCTGTAATTTGCTGGTTTTTTCATGTGAATTATGAAGTCCTGGCACTCATATAGACAAGTAAGTAAAAATGCCTGAAGAGAAAGGTGGCAAAAAAAAAATCTTCTGAAAATACATCATCCCGATGTAGAAGAGCTCTGCTAATCATAATCATCATTTTTGGGATCCTGTGTAAAGGATCCCAAATTCAATAGACTGAACATCTAATCAACAAGTAAAAACATTCCAGAATGTAGACTAAAAGGCAGGAAGTCAAAGTCAAATCAGAACTTCTCTCTACAGAAGAAACTGTTAAGTTTTGCTTATCAGTGGAAATAACTGTGGATGAAGCAAAGGAATGTTGGAAATATTAAAGCTGACCAGCTGTAGCACATGATGCAGCATGTAATGTGGAAGCACACACCAATATGCTCTGTGTGGGGAAAATTAACTGGTTTAAGAGCTCTTTTCTTCTTTCCAGAAAACCAGATAATTTTTGCACAGGAGCTCTTCCTACTGTTACCTTTGAAAGTCCTGGAAAGCTGTCAGAATTTAAGTGCATTAGAGGGTGGTCAATATAATTCTAGCATTAGATTGGGAAAAGCAGTGACCTATAGCTCTGTATATTGACATCAGTAATGGAAGATTAATGAAAATTTTGCAAAATAGTGGAATTCTTAATTGAGGACTCTGACCCAAAATAATTGGAAATTGAAAACATAATTTAATGCCAGTCAACATGGTTTCAAGAAATGCAAGGTTTTCATACAATTCCCTTTCCTACTGACAAGACTATAAGTCTGATTGTTACAGACAGTCATGTTGATAAACAAAATTGACATTCCATTTTGATTTACATCTTTAGCTGTATGAATTAATAAAGTCTATATTCAGTCTATATTCAGGTCTTCCCAAATGGGAGTAGTTAAAAAAATGGGGAGATATCAGTGTGCCATAGAAACTTTGGCAGGGCATAGCTCTTGTGGGATCAGGTAGTTTCTAGGCACTTCTGTGAGCTGGGATAAGCCTTGCTGATCCCCGTCACTCCCCCTTTACTTGGGACCTGCATCTATATGCAGGTACTTCCCCTGGTCCTAAAGGACCCATGCTGTAGATGTGCTTGCCAAGTTCCTTGCTCATCTTTACCTTCTGACTTGGCTTTCCAGCCTGACCTTTACCAAGAAATCACTGGGTCGTTGGTGACCCTGGTACCACCACTGGATCTGCTCTGCCCTTCCCACAGAAGTATATGATAAGGCTGCTTCCTGTGAGGATGAAGGTGCTTCCATATTTTATCACCCTGGATTCCCAGCTTCTTGAAACCTGTGACACAGCCAGTCCTGCTGCTCCCTGGTGTGATGCACAAATTGTTGTCAACCACATTCTCTAGGACTTTTCTCCTGACATGGTGGGGCTCTGAAAATGAAAGTTGTCTCCTTTCTCTAAAATTGAATATGTTCTAAAGGTGTCTCTTTGCCTAAAAAATGTTGCATATCTTGTAGCCATTTCTTTCAGTTCCCTATTCTTATCCAGGAGTAAGAAGAATGAGACTTCTTTGGGTTTATCTTTCTAGCTAATTTTGAGTGATCAAAATCTATAGATGCCTGAGAAATTGAAGATATGGTTGGTACTGCTGTCTTTTATTGCAGCTGTAAACAAAGTGTTTTTTGTGGGCTGAGAGAAGGATAAAAAAGGGAGGGAAAAAGGGCAAATATAAATAGAAAATGGATGAGAAAATTATAAATGAATAAACATGCGAGAAAAAGTCAAAAACATACAGAAGAAAACTTTAGCCATGGTCAACAAGCTGTGCTAATGTAATTAATATATTCTGCCTTGGCTACATTTATGAAGACACAGAAAAAAAGTAGCTACTTTTCCCTGAACAAGAAGGCTACTCTGATGTCCCTTGCTCTCCAAAATGCAGCTAATGAGGTGGTCCCTCGTAGTGTAATTGCAGCTAAAATTCCTGCTAGAGGCAAACTGTACTGCTTAATGTTGTGATTCTGTGTTTCATGTCTTTGGAGAAACCAATCAATGAGGATTACTTTGATACCGAAAGCTCAGTATTATTGTACATTAATACACTAATGGTACCGTATCATCTTTTTGTGTCCTCAGGCAGCACTAGGGACTTAGAGCGACATAGAAATAAATTAGAAGTGAAACTTAGATGCAAAACCAAGCAGAAAGCTCCAAACAGAAGACAGAAGTTGGCTGCAAACAACGAATTCAGCAGAGGAAATGTAAACCAGGAAACTAACATTTAAAAGAATCTCAAAGGAGAGACGTAAAGTTAAGCCTGTCAGTGCTATTACTTGATGTATTTCAAAGAGATGTTTTGGAGACCAAGGTGACAAGCTCAGTGGGAGATTCTATTTCTTCTCCTCCAAATAGCACATCAGTTTTTGTGTAACAGAAAAAGAAAGTGAAACAATATTATGATAATCATTTGGGATACTGAGACATTCATCCAGAATCTGGGAACAAACTTTTTCCCAGGTAATTTTATTTTTTACTGCAGAGTCTTTGGCAGGCTTTTATTAATTGGTATGATAATTACCCCACTGCTGGAGAAAGGGAGCTGCTAATTTCCCAGCATGTCCTGCACACTTTCATGACTCTTACAGCAGTGTGGAGGCTTCTAGAGGTAGAAGTGACCACTGCATTTAGCTCTATATAGACACTAACTTTGATTGTACTGAGAGGGCTCCAAACCATGCGATCTGAGCAACACAAAACATAGTGTCTTAGGAAGGCCTGTCAGTCAGTCCAGTCTCAAAATGATGTTACCACCGTGTATAGCAGAGTACACACTAAGATGTGTTTTCAAAAATTTCCACTGGATGAAGTTGAGCATTTGTATTGGAGTAGATCAACAAGTGACATATACAGAAGGCATGCTGAAAACATCATCTTTCCAAAAATCCAACAATAATTTACTGCCTGAAATTTATTCTTGAGTGTATCATCATTACTTATCCCTAAAAGAGCTACTGAATTATGCAGTTCAGATGCCTACAGTTTCCTGTCTCATTCTCAGAAAATATCTGTGTCTAGCAGTATATATGGTGAAATTCTGCGTCTAACTGGAGCAGACCATGAAGTAACCGAGTTCTTCTCCTTCCACATGGCATGTATCAATAAGGAGATGTGAAATGCTGAGACTGGTTTGGAACTGATTAGCTGGCCCATACACATATATTTATTGGCCAAACTGCTGCTGCTAAACCTCTTAGTGCTGCTATGTTCTAACTTTTAGGAAATAAAAAGAGTTCTTAGCCATTTGTCCATCAAGCCAAACAAGATGGAGCTGTAAACCATCTCCAAAGGTGCTTTGTATGTGTTAGCTTTACCAAGGAATGCACAGAAATCACCATCCCTTTGAGGAGATTTCAACTGCCAGGAACAGGTCAATGAGGAAAAAAAATTTGGAGAGGTGGGTGGGGGAGGAACCCAACAAACTCACTAACGAAATATGACTTTTCACTAAGTGTTTCACTGTTATGGTCAGCTGAGTTAATGCAGTGGTGACATAGGAAGCAACAGGAAGGATTATTATAAATCAGTGCTAACATTATACTAATATGCTTAGAAGCCAGTGTATTAAATCCAAAATAGCAATATAAACATTATTTGTTGACTTAGCTGGTATTCCAGTTGAAAATTCCATGTTTCAACACCATTAATAGTGTCTTTGTTTTAAAATAGATGATCTGTAAATGTTTTTTAAGGTAAAACCACCTAAAGTTTGCATCTTCCTGCTCTTTGAAGAAAATATGTGCTAATGAAAGATCAAATTTGTAGCATCATTGTAAAATAAATTTAAATGTAGATGAAGCTTTTATTTTTCTCAAGAAATATGCCATACATTGGATTATATTAAAATCTAGGAAAACTGATCTGGAAGTACAGTAACTTGATGTAATAGAGAATGACAGGTAGAGGTCATGTATCAAGCCAAATGCAAGTAAACTTTCTGAATACTTGTCATCACAGGTGTGAGAAAATTGATGTGTTCATTTATACCACATTAACATCTGTTGCTACAGTCCTTAGAAAAATATAAAACCAGCATATGAAGATGGGTGATTGTATGTGACAACTTAGAAAATATTTGTCATCTTTAGTCATTGTCCTGTACAAAGCATGAAATTCACAGAGCAGAAGTTGAAGTATCCCATGCTGCTGATTCTGGTCCCAGTATTTACTGCAAGAAGCAAAAAGAAAGCAAAGAGTTTGGAGCAACAGCAAACAAAGAAATAAAAAGGAAGACATACAAGGTTTTTTAGAGCAAACAGGAGCTGAGAGTCTGAAATTTTAATGGCACCATTCACTTTTTGACGTGAATGCTGATAATCTCATGGTTACAGCGTTATCAGTCTTGTCTTCCTACTTGCATTCCCAAAGTGTGGGGTTTACAATTTACATTTTAGGACCTGTTCTGCCTTGGACATTACTCACTTTTTGCTATTCTTAGAACAAGTTCAGATAAAATACCCATTAGATGACAAAGCTATAGATAATGTGGACTTTAAGCACTGCTGCAATTGAAAGCTGGAATAGATTCTGATTTTACTCCAGAGCAGACATGGTAGGGCCCTCAGTTTTGGTTTCTGAACCATTGCCACAGTGCTCAGACCTTATCAGTGGGAAATGGAAGGGACAAAGAAGAGGAATGGGAGGAGGCAAACACATACAACTGACCTTGGCTAAGCTGAACATGTTGCCTTGACAGATTTCTGAACACTGTTCTAAACACTTGGTTTTATCCCAGCACAGCTGCCCTCTCAGAGCCCTTTGTACAAAATTGGTGGTCATTCAGTTAGAAACATTTCCAGACATTGACTCAGAAATGTTGGCATTGAATATGTCTAAACAAATGGGGTGGCTGCGTGAAAGGCGAGAGGACGATGGTTTTCTTCTGCTAGCATACTTTGTGATGTGATAATGAGGTGCTCTTTTTGTAATAGGCCATAGTATGGTGTAGGTATGAGGATTTCACACACCAGCAAATTTCAAAGAACTGTTTTCAGTATTCCAGGAAATTAAGTGATAGAACAAGGCTTTATACTCAGTGTGCATTCTCTGCTCCCACACTGTACACCTCTAATGCAATTTACCAGTGAATTAAGCATAGGATGTGATTTATCCCACCAACCTAATATTTCATGTTAGTCAGTGGGGTGACTGCTTTTATGGCTTAGCTTTATAATGCCATTATAGTTGAGCACACTCCTGCCTTAGCAGTGTGCTTAAGGGGGTCTGTCTTTGATATGCGCACGTAGCTCTTATTAATTCAAATTCTTCCTCAATGCAAGCTCTCTGTAGTCAATAGAGCTAAAACAGGGTTCTTTGCACCTTCTGACTAAGCTTTTTCTGTCAGCTTTTATGGAAACAAAATGGTGCCAACGTGACATAAATTTACACAACCCCTGCTCACAGCATATATTGGTGGAAATGGAGGGGTGGATTAGTTCCTCTATATTTCAGGATGCCATATTTTAAAGCATTGGTTTTACCTTTTAGGTTATTGTACGCTAACTAAATTGAATTCTATTGTATGACATAACCAGTCCTTGAACTAGTTTGTGATCTCTATATAACTAGAAATTCATTGAGGAAAAGCCCAATTAAATTAACACAAAAGAGAAGGAATATTCAGTACTCAGTACTCATGACCAACTCTCATTGTGATTCTAGGAAAAGGGAGTTTCTTGTGCTTTTCTTTGGGTTTGAATTTTTTGGTAATTTTGGGAGGTTTTGTTTTTCTGGGCTTTTTCTCTCCTATGGAATCACAGATTACCTGTATTGTACTTGATCTTTTCCTGCAAAAAGCACTACACTAATGGGAAGGTGTGGAACATTTTCTTTTTCCTTTTTACAAATCTGCCTAAAGTTATCTTCACAACCATTACAGGCTGCACCTAGACTGTCTGTAACTTTTCCTGATCTCTCACGCACTATGACATTTTACATTGTTAGGTAAAGGTAATATATTTAGTAGAGTCCTGTAATATTATTGTGGTACTAAGCATGACTGCAGCACAGTGTTGACATTCAAGAATGATGGAAAGTTTCTTTACAGTCTATGCTCCAGTCACTTTTTTAATCATTACTGCAGTCCTATCTCCTTTTATGTGTTCTATGGTTTACTTTGTTAAAGCAATCTATAGTATAGTGGAGCTACATAGTGGATGAAAAGTAACTGCTAGTTATGAATTTCCCCCAGATCAGAATGTATCTGCAAACATTTTATGATGCCAATTTCAAGGTAATATCTTGCTACCAAAGCTAAAGGACTAAAGCATTCACTCACAGAGTCTGACGTGAAAGTGTAGAAGAGAAGGCCACTGACTGTTTATAAAATCATTATTTATGTTTATACAACTGCAAACAAATTACTGGGTCCTGGGGTTTTTGGGGAAGAAAAGCTCTACAATATGCAAAATATTTTCTCCAATTTAGATATAGCTGTAAAGAGATCAAGGTCTCAGTTAGACTAATATTCTAATGCCTTATTAAGAATTAAAGTGTTGACAGTTTGATCCTTGTGGAAAAAAAATTAGATAAATATCTGATGGGATTTATTTATATATTTCATCCTCCTTGTCCTTTAAGTCAGAATTGGTTATGACAGTATCTCCTAATGATGAAAAAATTATTTTTGTATTTTTCAGTTTTTAATTATTTTATTTTTTTTTAATTTGTAGGAGAAAAAAATTTAAATTTGAATCCGTGGAATAGATAACATGAAAATTCACAACACACTTCTATGTGATCATATACCACGACGAAAATAAATTCTTATCAAAATGTAAAAATAATTCTATAAAGGAACACTTTAAATGAAAGATATAAAGAAGAAATGTTGATAGGTAGAATAGACAGATATAAGTCAGGAAAGAAGAAGTAAAATCTCAAGGTAAAAATTGAAAGAAAGGGGGAAGAATAAAAGTTTTTGAAAAGAGTGCAAAAACAAGAACAAAAATAAAAAGGAGAACAATTAAAGATTAGGATACAAGCAAAGAGAAGGTACAAGAAGCTAGTGAGGTTTTCTTTTATGTTTCTTTGTACAGTATACAGGAAAACTGCCATAGAGAGACAAATATACTGGATACTGGTCTGGCATTTCCATACATTTACCAGTGAGAAATCAGGAATGAGGGAATGGCTTTTTACATCTCACTCTTCCCACAAAGCTGGCTAGCATGGCTAAAGTTGATGCAGGAAAGCTGTACAGTTCAAGGTAAAAAAGATGATTAGGTACAAAAAGTATTCAAGTGGGCTACAAAGACTCTGAAAAGTCAATGTTTTTCATGTGCTGGCAACTCCAGAGCTGGATGTAGCACTCTAGATGGGGTCTCACCAGAGCAGGGAGGCAGAATCCCCTCCTTCACCCTGCTGGCCATGTTGCTCTTGATGCAGCCCAGGACACATCTGGCCTTTTTTGGTGCAAGTCCATGTTGCCTGCATGTCCAGCTCCTCATCCACCAGCACCTCCAAGTCTTTCTGTCCTGAGTTGACTATATGATGCTTTTATCCCCAATCGTCTCATTCTGTTTATGTTGAATAATAAGTTTTGCACCTTTAAGAGTGTTCCAGAGAGTGAAGGGGGGGAGAGAAGAAGCACGCAGTTTGTTTTCAGACACTGCACTCACTCCTCCACATTCCTCCTCCTGGACTGTTATTGTCTGCAGACAGACAGCGGGACAGAGCTCTTCTTTTGCTTTTTAGTTAGTGTTAGCTAGCTGAGGCAAAGAAGTTCCCTGGACTGTGGTTTTTTTTTTCTTTTCTTTGGACCTCTTGAAACCTGCTCTGGACTGAATACCCAGGGGAGCATCGGCAGATCACATCTCTGGCCCACCGGGCCAGGCCTGGCCTGTGACAATTCCAGCACTGAGGGACTGATCAGAGACTGAGTGAGCTGCAACCCAGGGAGGGGGTTTTCTCAGTTTGTCATCTCTTTTAGAGTGGCAAGGGGTCTCATTGTTTGATATTGTTTTAGTTCTATTGTTTAAAATAATAAACAGGGGTTTTTTCCATCTTTCTCCAAGGAGGTATTTTTTCCTTCCAGACCAGTTGGGGGGAGGGGCCGATTGGATCTGCTTTTCCCACCGGAGCTCCTGTGGGGGATTCTCCCCCAAATTTGCTCTAAACCTGGACACTTTCTCAGCCAGGTTGCTCTCAACCTGCTCATCCCCCAGCCTTTACCGATGCTGAGGATGTCTTTGACCCAGGTGCAGGACAGTACACTTGGTCTTATTCAAACCTCATGAGATTCCCATGGTCCCACTTCTCAAGCTTGCCCAGATCCCTCTGGATGGCTTTCGGTCCCTCAGGTGTGTCAACTGGACAACTTAGCTTGGTGTCATCTCCAAATTTATTGAGAGTGCACTCGATCTTGTATGTCATTAATGAAGATATTAAATAGCACTGATCCCAGTACAGACCCTTAAGGGACACCACCTGCCTCTGATGTTCCCTGGGACTCTGAGCCATTGACCACTCACCCTCTGGATGAGATCGTCCAAACATTTCATTACCCATTTAACAGTCCCTTAATCAAATCCATCTCTCCCTAATTTAAAGAGAAGGATGATGTGGAGAACCATGTAAAAAAATTTTACAGAAGTCCAGAAAGTCCAGATAAAGGACTTTGTCCACTGATGTAGCCACTCCATTGTAGAAGATCGTGATGGAGTGGCTGTATCAGTGACCAAATGTGTGTCCAGTGAACCTGAGCAATGGTCACAAGCAAGACTGAAGAGAACACTAAATGGAATTAAATACCAAAAGTCATGAGTAAAGAAAAAACAGCTAATAAAAACCAGTAGGAGCACTACTACTTTTCATTTAGAGAAATTTACCCAAACCTGAGAATAATAACATGTCAGTCAGGAGAATTACTTTTTGTGTTTTCCTTAAAGGATAAACTCATGTGAATCCATAAAATAAAAACCTCAAAAAGCTGTATCTTCTCTTCTTTTTCTCTCCATTTTATCATATATTTTATTTTAAGAAATGACTGTGGGGCTTTTAAATATACATATGAGCTGCACAACATAACTTCAAATAGCCTCTGAAATCAGTAAGGAATTTTAGACTATGTTGTATTTTTCTTTTATTTCTCTCATTTTCCAGCTTCACTGGATTTTAACAAGAGACTTAAATACCAGCATTGTATAACAGGGCAGTGTGGATGTCACTCTCTAAATCTCAGACATTCCTCCCACATGAAAAATGTAATTCTAAAAAACACCCCACTTCAATTAAATCCTGCAACTAGATGAAATAGTGCTCTGTATTCCTTCGTCAAAATAATATCTTGGTTTTACATATATATTCTTCAATAAGAATCAGTCATATGTTGCTCCAGAGAGTACTGGAGGGATGGAAAATTACCCCTAACATGGGGTAAAAATATTTAACGCTGGATGAACGAAAAAAGTATGCTCCATTTTCTGAACAATGAACATATTCCACTGCTTTGCATCCCTGCAAGTGTTTCACTGGCAGCTTCTGATCTCCAGCCTGTAATCCCCAAATTGATATAACTCTGCTCCTCCAGAGCTAGAAGATTGACATTTATTTGTAAAGACCACACATTCCTTAAGACACGTCACCACTGGGAGGAACATAGGGCCATGGTTGTATCTATTTTCAAACATTTCCTTTACTGGTAGTGATTTGGGAAGCTGGGCATGTAAAATCATGGTTGTATATCCAGAGATGCTAGTTCTGTCAGGATGCATACTAGCCTTCCTACCTGCTGTTTGAAACTGGGATATAGAAATACAGATCAGCAGGGCAGGCAACTTGGAGCAGAGTGGGGAAACCAAAGAAATCTAGACTATTCTAATTACAGCTCAATTCACTGGGGATTTCAAATATACCTGAGGTGTTGACCAGAAGCTCCAGGTGCTGATTTGCAACCTTAGATTTCTTGCACAGTCCAATTGTCACATCAGAGTTTTGGAGTCATGCTCTATTTCCCCCCTTGCCTCCATGTCAGCACAGGTATTTACTTGCTGTGACCTCAGCATAAATTTAGTTTTATTAAACCTATTTAGTCTAAAATCAGAGACTTTCCATGAAATTACAAACCACAATATAATGATATTACTTTCAGTGACATTTTACCTGAGACAGGATTTGACTTTAAGAGGATTGCAGGATAATCAGGAGAAAATATCATCCCCCGAGAGAAGCTTTGTTTTATGAATGCTAAAACTGCTGGACTGTGGTATTTGAAACACCAGGCACAGTCAACAATGAGATATCTTGTTTTCTGTATCCACCCAGGTCTTCTACATGGTTTCAAACATTGCTGAGTGATCAGTGTGCAAAGAAAAAACGGTAAAATTAACTGGTTTGTTTCTAGTTTATATTTGCAAAGGTAATGAACTTCAGATTTTCAGGTGAATATGTTTGTATAGTAGTGATATATCTCCCGGGCAGTGGGAAATTGGAATTGCTGTGCTATAAATTGTTCTTCAGGATCTGTATTTCAGTGCACAGATGTCAAATACAGCCACTTACATACAGGGGGTAAATAGTCTGGAAGACTTTTATTTTTTTTTAAGTTTTTTTTTTTCTTTAGTCATTGTTAAACCAACTAAAGCTGGTTAAATTGATCTAGAGCATCTTCAGAATCTAAAAACATTGTGATATTTAATCAGTACTTGTCAAGGTACGTGACTAGATTTCCAAACTGAGGTGCAAGCAAGGTACTTATTTATGTGCTTTCATGAGCTACTTCATGAACTCTCTTGCAACTACCCAGTAATTCAGTTTGGGTATGTGAACATATGTCAGAAATTCTCCAATATAAGTACATTATTTTACCTAAAATTCTGAATAGCATACAGAGAAGATTTGGTATATCTAGCCATGTTTCACTTGGCTGTGATAAATCTTGATGTCAGTTGCTATGGGATAGGTTTATGAATCACATAACACGGAAGTTCTTGTAGAAGAAAATTGCTTTTTGTTTCCCCTCTGAAAGAAACTTTCCATAAATGCAGTTGTAGAGTAATACAGATTGAAAAAATATGTTCATAACAATTATAAAACAAAATGAGAAACTTAGTTTGGAAATCATTAATGGTGTTTATTTATTATAAGTAATATGAACAAAAAAATTTAAGGAGATGGTTGTTTTGCATGAAAAAAAGGCCTAATAGCCTTCATAAAAAATGAAATCTCTTTACTACATGCGAGATGTTCCAACCATAACTGGTGAATTCATAAGTAGGATGAAACAAGGGAAAACAAAAACCAGCACAGTTAGGGATAGAAAAAGCATTGGCAGGCATTACTGGGGAAGAGTGGACAATATGTTCATATATATTTAGCTTTCAGAGGACTGAAACTTCTTCCAGAATCATATCACCCTGTGGGTATACCCAGAGTAATATTTTGACAGGGTAGAACTGTAGATAAACTGATGCTTTAGTAGATCTCAGCTTGAAATGAAAAAGAAATAAATACAATTATTCTTATATATTATTCTGGCATTCTTATTTTTACAAGAAAACCATAGACAAAAGCAGAATTTCTGAAGAGGTTTCATAATTTATTTATGGCAAAGAATATTTGACCTTGAAAAATGGCGCTATGTGGGGATTGTGGTGTGAGTTTTTCTTTGTCATGGATTGTAATAACATTCTCAACCTCTTGGGATCCCACTGATTGTTTGGGTTTTTTTCCCCCTAAAATCCATACATGTTAAGACTTTCTGTTTGAAAAGCAGTGATGGATATAAATGTCAAACAACAATAATAAAAAAAAAAAAAAGGTTTTTTTCTTTTTACTTACGTATATTCATTATGTCAAGCAGTCAACTGCTTAATGTAGAAAACTACTTTTTAAGTTAACTTTGTTGATCATTGAAATGGATGTTAAATTATGTTTGCTAGATATAAATGGCTGAGTATATTCTTGAGAATGCTTAAGAAAAAATTACTATACTGGTAAGAGAATTTTCTTTTTCATTATCATTATTTGGATACTAACCACTATTGCAATTTAAAGTGTAATCTTTTAAGTAAGACTACCTGGACATTAAGTCTGTTTAGCCTTCATAGCTGGGAGAAGCGAGGATGTTCACAGCATGACAAAGGCAGGTTTGGTTTTTTTTTTGTTTTTTTTTTTTTTTTTTTTTTTTTTTTTTTTTTTTTTTTTTTGTTTTTTTTTTTGTTTTTTTTTTTTTTTTTTGTTTTGTTTTTGTTTTTGTTTTTGTTTTTGTTTTTGTTTTTTTAATATCAAATTTATGAGCTGTTTTCAAGAGACTAGGTGGCAAACAGGCAATAAAATAATATGTGCTTACCATCCAAAAGGCCAACCACATCCTGGGCTGCATGAAAACAGGAGTGACCAGCAAGTCTAGGGAGGTGATTCTCCTGCTCTACTCTGCCCTTATGAGACCCCACCTGGAATATTGTGTCCAAGTCTGGGGTCCTCAGCGCTAAAGAGATGCGGATGTCTTGGAGCAGGTCCAGAGAATTGCCATCAAGATGATGAGAGGGATGGAACACTTCTCCTACAACAACAAGCTGAGGGGTTTTGGGTTCTTCAGCCTGGAGAAGATGTTATAGCCTTCCAATACTTAGACAGCGTTGCAGTCAGGCAGAAAAATTGTAAAAGAAAGGCCTCAGAAAATAAGGCCTTCTCTGTTAGATCTATGGCTGGCCTGTCATTTTTTCTAAGTGCAGCTAGCACTTTGCAAATCCCCATGTGAAAACAATCCTGGTATGAATAGTTTGTTAACATTGCAGTCTATTCCTGGTTAAAAAACAACTAGCACCTGCATAAACATTAAATCTATCCCATGAGAATCAGTGAAGAAAATATGTAAGTAATCTAAGAGTAGAGAGATTTGATGGACAAGTAGAATACCTTTTATTAACCAATCGAGTAATTGGCAAGTAAAAAGCCATTAACTGATTAAAGTTGCACACGAGGTCTGTAAAAACTGCATAAAAATGAGTTGTGTGAATAAAGAGGGGGCTTTGGATGAAGAAAATGGAGTCTTGCATGATTAATTCTGATGGATTGGATTTATAAAAAACAGGAAGAACAACTTTTAACATGGGTGAGTAATGATAGGGCAGGGAAGAGTGGTTTTAAACTAAAAGAGGAGAGATTTTCAAACTGCATACAAGTCCTAATCACACGGACTGATCAATATAAAACCAAAATTTTTCTAGTACACTAGAAAAAATTTGCAGTGGTTATTTTAATTCTAAGAGGACTATTTGCTGCCTGAGGATTTCAATTAAAATCCACAACCTTTTATAAAACTGTGTATCCAACTTCAGTGTGTATAGAATAGAGTTGGGAAAAGTCATGACATGCATAGAGAAACAACAATTTATTTGGTTTAATTAAATGTAATTTTAAAATTTGTTTCAGAATAATTTTATTCATGTTTATTTCTGAAATGAAAGGTGCTATTGCAAAACAGGATTTCCAAAAACTCAATTTTAAAACATAACTGTATCAAACTTCCAAATGTGAGCCTTGGATGTTATAGCTATTTCTTTTCAGTGCAGCTCCTTGGCACAAATGAGAATTTGTCACTGGTGTTATTTACTGAATCATTTTAATTTTTGTTGTGAGACAGAGGTACAACTTTTTCTGCCTCATCTGTTCTGTGAAGGGTAATATAAATGGTACTACTCTGACCTTTTTAGTATTCTGTAATTTGATTCGCTTGCCATTCCTATCTTCTTCTGTTTGTGACCTCAGCAACCTGTGACTAGAATGGACACTCAGTCAAAACACAGAATACTGAAAAGGTCACAGAAGTAGAATTTACTGCATCTGCTTCTCAGGACACACTGCGCAATAAAGTAGTGGTATCTGGTTCTGATAATTTATTTCCAGGAGGGCTGAAAGAGAGGTAATCTAGCGTCCTTGTGATAACACCTCTGACAGGAAAAATTCTGCCTGCACCTATATGCATGCTCTCATGGTGATTAGCAATCTAGCCAGGACACTCACTGCCTTAATTTATTTCTATTTAAAATGGCAGTAAATTCAAGAAAGCATATTTTCAAAGTTTACTGGCCTTTAAATTATTTTTCTTCTTCAGTTCAGTTGAGAAGATAAGTAAATGAGGTGGGAACTTTGCAGTCTATTAAAGAGAGTTTATCAGGATGGAAAAAATTATTGTGCACCTAATGTAAAATGCTCAAAGTGCACAAAATATTCCTGAAAAATTTTTAGTCTCATGTACTCACGTTTGCAATGCCTTGTCTTTTAATATCTTGTTTTCTAATTATATTCAAAATGTATTTCTGTGAAGAAATACATAACTAATGGTCTCTTGCAGTGCTTTCCCATGTAAGTATGAATGGTTTCTTCTCTTAAGTGTAATCCCCCTTCCCCAAAATCCATGGTGTTTGCTAAATTAAGGTGTTCAGCTCTCCGGAACTGCAAGCAGGAAAAAATTAAGCCTGAGAAAACTGCCTAATGAATGAACTGTGACTAAGTCAATATTTGAATTAAAGATTCTCCATTTTTGTATGGTAAACCCATAGAAACTATATCACTATTTCATTAGCTGGGAAAAATATGATAGTTTATTAGTTTTGAATATGCAGATTGTGTATTATGTATTCTGGATATTTTGGTTTTAGAAATAAAACAGAAAGTGCAGCTACCAACTGGATATACATTTAAGTTAGGCAGTTGTGGTGAATAAGAACTCAATACTCCAATATATTAGCTATATATGGATGTAAAATTGGTTGGAAAAACAATAAAGAGGTGATATGAAGAGGTTGTTTTTAATGAGTAGCTAATTTGAAGTGTTTCTCAGTGCAAAGGTCCAGCTTGTGCCTCTAGGAGCAAGCAAGGTGTAAGTGCATCGCCAGGCTGTGTCTTTAGCAGATGGCAGCAATTCTCTGCTTCCTGCAATGCATGTGCCACTCCTTATTCTCTGGTCATCCAGACATACTGGGGCATACCCCAGTAACCTCCCAGCCCCTGCATTCCTTTCCAAGGAAGTACTGGAAGGAGAATTTCCACTGAGGTCTCATTGCCACACCAGGAAGGATATGAGTAGGAAACCCACTTAATTAAAGAGCATACAGAATTTGGAGGGGTAAATCCTGAGCAGAGGTAAGAGTTAGCTTGATCCTACAACTTTATTATTTGATGGAAAACAACAGCTTTGAAAATGTGCCAAAATTGAGATAATTTTGAAGGTAGTGGGAGTCTTCCCATTTACTTCTCTAATATTGAAAAGGGTATCAGGGGGATGACAGTTGCTTTCTTTTCACAAGACTGCTAGGCATATCAATTGCAACTGAAGGAAAACTTGCTTGACAGGACATATGTGACCCTATTACTGTCTCCCAAAATACCAAGCATGGCAGCCTATTAACTCTGTTTTCAACCTGTCACACAGAGAGAAAATAACGGCTGTTTCTCTATTTTAGTTTTTTGTTAAACTGATTATTTATTAGCTTTAAGTCACATATGTTATTTTTAAAGCTATGAAAGAATCTCATTTAACATACTAGCCTAATGGATTGGATGCAAATAGAAGCACCTATAAAAATTATTTCTAAATATATGTATATAAAGGGAAAGGATTATGACTATATCTAGCTGGTAATGTTCAATTAGCTTTTTTGAAGATGATACTTTTTGACTGAATTCCAGTCCATCTGCTCCTCTGACAGTCAATCTTTTCCAAAGACCTTTCGAATTTAGGGTTAAATCCCAATATAATTTACCAGAGGTATCAAGCAAATTGCAAGATTGGTAAAAATTGGTATTGAAAAGAAGAAATTAGCATCCTCATTGACAGAGAGCACAACATCTGTCCCTGCAAGGTTGGCACACCATACACCAATCAAGCTGGTAAGCACATAGCTCAGAAAGAGACAAAGCATATCACAGAAGAATGCTTCAGAGAATCTGGGAAACGTAAATAATTTCTATATGAGAGGTCTTAGCCCTTCCATAGGTTGGGATATTTCAGGTGGGGACATAATGTACAACATTCATTGAGAAAAAAAAAATCTTAATTTAACTATTCAAGTAATAACCTTTTTACTTCCCATGCTGTATCTGACTTTTTTTTTCCTGGTACCAAAATGTGAAAATATATGCCAAAAATAACCATAATTATTTTCTTCTCATCCCATTTCACAGATGTCAGCTGTCAGTCACTGTTGCAGGAAGGATACTGAGCTCTATCAACTTTTGGTCAGGCCTAAGTTTTGTGTGTCATTATTTTCTTTTGCATCTGAAAGACAGAGGCTAAATCCTTCTGTTTCTGTTGCCATTTCTTTGCCACATCTGCAAAAAACCTGGAAAACCAAACCCCAAACCCCCTATAATTGTTAGCTCTTGTTCCCAGCTCCTATGCAGAGCAGGGACAGAAAAGGATTTTGACCTTTTGTGGTGAACATATACAATAAAGTCAAATTAATATGCTAAAGTGCTAAGAAAGTGAATAGTTCTTGGACATTGGATCTTGATTGTTTATACTGTTTAGCTGTTGGAAAAACCCCTTGTACGGCTCTGTTTGGGACCAGCTAACACTTTCCCTGCAAATCACGAACATGGCTAGAAAATGGTAAGGAAAAGAGAATTTAATAGTATAGACAGAGTCCTCCATGACTAGCTGTCTTCAGTGCCAGGAAATGATGCCAAATATGTTTAATTTACCACTCCAGTCACAGTCGAAGTCCTGAACTAAAAATAAATGCATTCACTGAATATTTTAATTATGCAGCAATCTTTACTTACTACATCCAATTACCTCCATGCTACAAAACCTTCTAGCTCAAACTCAGGCTCACGACGTTCTAGAAGAGACAGAACACAATATCAATGAGGTTTCTGTCCTCACAGGTGTTGCTGATGCCGAGAACCTACTCCAGTAGACATCTTATTCAGGAAGGTATGTAAAGCAGCTAGGAATGTTACTTACTGCTTGTGAGCAGAAAGGACTTGAGTGTGCTGATGAGAGCAGCCCTGAGGCAAAAGACTTGAGGCTGTTGGTTGATAAGAAGCTTGACATGAGCCAGAAATGTGTGCTGGCAGCATCCAAAGCGTGGCCAGCAGGTCAAGAGAGGTGATTTTCATCTTCTACTCTGCTCTCAGTAACACATTAAAGTCCTTTCTACTGAAGTTGTGTTGCTTTCCAGCCTCAGTATGCATTTTTATGGAAGGGAATGGCAGCCAAGAAACTGGTCTGAGAAAAAGTTCCTTTCTTTTGCATTGTTCACTGGAGTACATTCACATTCCAGTCTGGCTACAGCATCCACTTGCAGGATACAACCACTGCCATCTTTTGATAACAAAAACCTGTGATTTGCTGAAAAGAATAATTTGTTCTGCTTTCTTTTAAAATTCATTTTTTTCACTGGTTATTATTGTATATCAAACCAATGCTTGAAAAAGGATTGTAATCTTTAGAGTAAGCTTAATGAAAAATGCTATTCTGTAACTGGAGGGGATAAGGATAATGGTGGGCCATATGTGATCTTTCTGTGTAAAACAGACTAAAAATATTGACCTTCATTTTTTCAAGAACATAATTTTTCAATCAAAATTTATTATACTAGTTATGTATCAACACATTTTTTCTGCTAAAATTTTGTTTTTCAAGGGTTGAAGTTCTTCATTACAATATGTGGAAGCAAAGCAGTCCATATGTTCCAAAGGTGAAACAGACAAACAGAAATCTGTAATGTGACCTGCTAATGTTTCCAACACAGCAAGCATCCTGCCTTGTGCAAAGATGTGCTAAGACTTCCTCAGTAGTTTTGTGCATAATTTTGAGGATGAATGGAACACAATAAGGAAAGCTAGTTCTATGGCAGAAAAAGGAGCAAAATGAATTTTGAGAAGGCATACAGGAGATTAATACTATATATGGCAAATGGACTATTCTGTGGTAAAAAAACAGATAAAACAAGTTTCTTCAAGGTGGAAGAAATCAGCTGGAGCTGTGTTTCATCAGGATAAACACTAAAACAATGCAGATAAAACTTGTCATTTCTTTTAAGACACCAGTTTCTGAAGTTCATTAAGACCACAATCAGAGTTCAAAACACCAGTTTTATTATTAATAGATCTTTAATGTTTCTTTTGTGTTTTTCTGTTAGTTCATATCTTGTAATGAAGGGCAGGAAAGTATTACTCTTCCTATTATAATATTTTTAATTGGAAAAACACAGGCAACAATAGAAAGTTATTATGAAATCCATCTTGTACATGGACTGCTCTTAGTTTCCTTATGTCAACAGAAGCATTCTTATTTACTTCTGTGAAGGAAACTCAGATGAAAGGTGAATTTACAATAGCTGGAGGTTAAAGACAACCTTTTCAAACCAGAATGTCTAAATGCAGGCACCAAAATACCTCACAGAAAGTTACAGCAGTGGTCAGCATTACTTCATTGACATTTAAGTTGGAATATTTTCCTCTATGTGGCTTGTTCATACTGACACTACTGATCTCAAACATAGCTGAAAAATCTTGATTTTTTTGTCATTTCATAGGAGCTGCATTGTGTCATTACAGTGAAATTCTGAAAGTTTTTATGTACTTGTGAAAGTCTACACTTTCATCACACCATTGATAGCACAGTCACAGACATGGAAGCGAATCAAAAAACTCCACTGCATTAATAATAGGGGGCAATAATTAGGATTGTTGCTTCATTTTAATTACAGTAAGCTGCTTGCATCTAGAAGGAAGTTAAAACAAAAACACAATCTTTGAGTTATATTCACAGAAAGAATTGATCAGCAACTGACAGTGGAAAGCACTCATCTTCTGCTCAGTGGAAACTCCCACCCAAATGCCAATTATAATTGATCCTCTATGCAGTGTATGCCACCACTCAAAACAGAATGAGCTACTTATTTTTTGCCTACAGCTAAGAATCCAACATTCTGAAAAGCCTTTATATATTTTCCCAAAAGAAAATTTGTAAAGTTATACATTTGACAAGTATTTTATGTTCTTACTTTCTCATTGTTTTCCTCAGTTTTATAATGAATGACTTATCCAAAGTGTATCCATTATATAAAGTATTATTATTAGGATACAGAAAGAGGGTCATTGTTATTAAAGTAGTTGTAGTGACCTGGAAGATAATTGAATGTCATAGTTTGACACTGGCACAATGCCAGTGCCCCCATGAGAATACCCTCTCCCTGGTGTCTGCTGTGAGATGTGACCAGGAATAAGCAAAGCAGGCTCCTACTTAGGAGTAAAGAAAACTTTATTAACTAAACTACAAGAAAATAACTACAAGGAAAGGAAAAAAAGCTACACGCAAGGAAAATGAAAACCTTACAAAAGTATTTTCCTCCTCCCCCCACCAAATTCCAATACAATACACCTCTCCCAAATCACCAACTCTCGCTCCAGCACCACCCTTTAGAATACTCAATCCTCAGTTCATCAAGAGAGAAGGAGTCCTTCTTTGTGCCATGGGTTTCTTGTCACACGTGGC
>JAHXMQ010000807.1:35894719-35918228 GCA_020466415.1 Ammodramus savannarum pratensis
ACTGCCTCCCCCTGGAAGCAGTCTCTGTATCACAAGGAAACATTCCATGTCTATACAAAAAAAGAGTCCAGCAAAAAATGCCACTCCATCTTCTCCATTCTTCCAACATCTCTCCCTCTCTGCCCAGACCTTCAACACTCTTCTAGGAAGGGTTAGTGTTCTGTAAAGTTTTCATTGTCCACAAAGGGGTTAAAAGCTCCCACAAGCAGCTGGACCCATCTCAGCTGCACATGTTTATCAAGTTTCAACGTAACTCCCAGGCTCGGCTCTGTCTCCCAAAAGAGGGAATACCTCTCAGTAGTTCTTCAATGCTTCCACCCTTGGGCCCTTCAGGGTCAGGCCCACTTCTCCCAGGCCACGTGGCTTTCCTCTCCCCATGCCCAGCTGTGGGGAGGAATAGAACTCTCTCCTGCTGGAAATCCAAAGAGAACCTTCCGGGGGGAGCCCTGCTTTGAACCCTGTGTGTTCTCAGAGGCAGATCCAAATGTCCCAATGGCCACATCAGGTGCCAATATTAAAATGTGAGTACCCATTTGTTTGACTACAACCTCCCAGAAATCCCTTTTCTGGTCAAACCACCACATTCAGTCTCAAAAGTTACCATTAAAAGGAAGGTAAGTTTTCTTTAGTAATACATTACAAACAGTTTTAGAGATAGCATTTCAATAAAATAAATTATTCTAGTTTTTATTAATGGGGAATAAGTTGTCAACATAATTATCATGTAGATTATGGGGCTTATATCCTCAAACCTTCCCATATAATTGTTTTCATATTCTTTCCTGCTTTGTCATATCAGCAAACTTCAGCTTTATGCTGTAGAGAGCAATTTAAGTAATTGGTCTCAATGATCTTTGAGGTCTTGTCCAGTCTCAGCAGTTCGATGAGTCTATGAAATACTCTAAATGCCGAAAAATTATATTTTCACTATCTAATAGAAATTAGTGACAAAAGTCCTACCTGTGTGTATATCTATATGAACTTTTGAATCATTACATTTCAAGGTTCTCTTGTAGCCTGCCTGGTAACTTTTCATAAGAACTGACAGGAAAGCAGCTAGTATACCCCAAAACACTGCAATGTCAAAGAAAACATTAATTAAATTAATCCAAAAGTAAGATAGTTATATTAATTATTATCTGAGCATAGTGTAATTATTGTTTATTCATTTTTCAGAAATTACTTTTGATTTCTCCGTAAAAATTTAAAAATAAGTAGTGTTTTTGAGCTGCTATATATTGGCATAGCTTTATTGATTTAATGTGATTTGCATCTGATTTACACTTCCTCAAAACCCAGCCCACTTTCACTGCACCTGTTCTCACTCATCAATATGCATTCACTTTCCACAGATGAGGAAAGCAAGAGACAACACAAATTCATTTTTTGTTATATTCACTGTATCACAGCAGGACAAAAGGAGAGACAGAGAGGATATAAAATTTTTATATTTAATTTGAAGAAAGAAACAAATTAAAAACTGCCGATACTCTAAAGAGTTAATGAGCATATGCTGCTCATAGTCAGTTACCATACAGATCAGTTCCTTTCTTTCCACTGAGTTTAACTGGACTGTAAAGGAAAGTAATGGGAAAGTTTTGAAATCCCTCACTAGTAGTCATATTGTTTTCCCATCTGAAGCATTGTAAATCTGTTTAGTTTTTCTCCTAATACATGCTATGCCTTACAAAATAATAATGCACTCAGTAATTGGTTTCCGTTTGTTAAAAATGAATGTGTATAAAATCCCACATGAATTATGTGTTAAAGGAGAATTGCTTTTCAATTCAATCATCTCAGACATTAACTGCTGTAAAATACCAGCCTGAGGTAGAAACTGAACACAAGTAATGAAGTTTTAGGCCTACTGATTTCAGAGCCTCAGCTTCACCCCAAATTTGAACACCCATTTTCCATCTGAATTGTGATACTATGGAAGTTCCAGACTCAGAATTTCATCATGTAAGAAACTGTAGAAATAACAAACTTTTGTGTAAGTATGATAGATAAACAAACCTTCGTCTATCTGAATTGATCAGTTTTGGCAAATATGGGTTGTATGCTAAGAAGACCTAAATCACTCATCCGTAAAGCGCATCCACACACAAACAGATACATGCACAGAGTTTTTGAGCATAGGCATAGATGCCCAAATATACTAAATTAAGTGCCCTCAGCCCCCAATTTCCTAATTTTAAAATAACATTATCAGACTTGAATTGTTCATTCTATTTCTGCAGACTAATTTTGACAAAATACACAATTTCTGCAAATTTTTTTCTGTACTTACTAACCTCTAGGCCCTTAAAATTAATTTGTATATGCTTTAAACATTCATTGAGTCTATATAAGATAATAACACATTTACCTTATGTTTGCTTTTCTTATGATATAATAAAAACAAAATAATTCAGTGTGACACATTACCAAGTTTTACTCTGTCACAATCACATACCTAATAGCTTGAAATATAAAAAATTAATTCTGCATTTTCCTGCAATTGTCAACTTAAGTAATTCTTAAAATAATTATTTTACCCCATAATGTTGCCATCTTATCACAAAAGTTCTATACCATCTCAGGGAATTCTCATGGGTAGCTCCTCACAACACTAACTCCTTCTTCAGCACAGTCAACAAACTCCTCAACAAGCACTCCTCTTGACCAGCTAACCCACTCTTTTATAGCATTCATCCTTATTGGACACAGCTGTGGCCTATTAAGAGCAGGCCTGTTCCTATTCTTTGGTAATTAGTACAGCTGCAACTCCTCAGGGGTGACATTTCCTTCTGCACTATCTCTATTCTCTTATATTCTATCCCCCCACACCATTACAATATTTTTTGTGTGCTGTTCCTTAGGAATGTCAAAGTACAGATTTCTGTTGCAGTTTTTAGCATTTTTTTGCTCACCTTTCATAGAATGGTTTAGGTTAAAAATAACCTTAAAGGTTATCTAGTTCCAACTCCCCGCCATGGGCAGGAACATGTTCCAGCTGCTCAGAGCTTAAGCCAGCCAGTCTGTGAACAGTTTCAGGGGTAGGATATGCACAGCTTTTTCTGGACAAGCTATTTCAGCATCTCATCACCCTCACAAAAACGAATTCCTTCCTAATTCCTAATCTAGATCTGCTCTTTCTCAGTTTTAAGCCATTATCCCTTTTCCAGTCACTCTTTTGTACCCAAATGCACAGCTCCATGGGGAACCACACAGATGTGTACACAGTGGCAGTTGTCACAGGTACAGAAACAAAACTGACATAACTTGTGTCCTTAGCCAACAGGGAGACCTGGATCTACTGTCCTGATTGGAAAGCTGCTGCCTGTGCACTAGGCAGACTTTTTTCAGGCCTTATTATGTTTCAGCAGTGCACAATCTTTTCATGTCATATAAATATGAATAATTGAAATAAATGTAATTATTCTTCTCTCCCTTTATTTCTTGCTCAGTGTATATAATGACTTATTAATGATTTTTTGTTATAAAAATACAATTTAGGCTGAACTATTTCTTTTTCAGACAACTGTTGTAGGCTGGTTCAGGGTGACTGATTCATGAAGTGAATGTATGATATTCAAGATTTTGAACATCTTGGTCAAAGATAGTGTGAAATAGGCTATAAATAGCAATAAGCTGAGGGCAAGAAGAAAACCAGTATAGCTAATTTTTCAGCTAATTCTGCAATAGTAATTGATACAACTACAAATCTGATGAAGGCACAAAAAGTGCCACACCACACTCCTCTGTCAGCATTGGAACAGAGCTCACCAAGCAGTGTTTATAAAAGAGGTTGAGCCTCTCATGAATATACCACTAAGGATACATTTGTCCAGCTTGCCATTTCAGACTACCCATAATTTACAGATTTTTGATATTTTCATTATTCTTTCAAGAAAACAGAACCATAACAGAAATTTTTGGGAGAGATTAAAATTAACAGCAATAAACATTCACACATGGAAAAAAAGCCCTGAAGAGTCAATAAATTGGAGAAAAGATGAGTAATATTTGGGAGAAGATGACTGCTTCATGTCAGTGTAATTCTATAGCAAGGACACAAGAGCAAGTCTCCAGTTCTGCCTCTGACCTTCAGGTAAATCATATGCCTCTATTTTGTCTGTCACTGGATAGCAGTCTTCCCTTTGAAAAATAAATTCAAATAAATTTCAATTTATTTGAAAAACGGTTTTATGTGGCGTGTTTGCACTGTGCTGACCACTGTCAAGGCCATGAGTTCAGCCCAGCTCTCTGAGCACTGCACAAATAATAACAATAATAGGATCACATTTATAATTTGGAATATAGCTTCATCATTTGAGAATTTTAGAGGTCCTTTTTGAAGACAAAGAATAAAACAGATTTATACAAAATAATACCTACAATGCTGTATTATAAATTGCAAACTTGATTCAGAAATTATTGTGCACAGTTCTGTGTCCTGTGATGTTAGTACAAGCGATTGGAATTTTTTCCTCAGGCATTAAAATCAATGAATCAATGAATAGTAATGTAACGGGCTTTATTTCTTATGTTTCAAATTAAATTCAAATTGCTTTAGATTTTTTTTTAATATCATAAATGCAATCTTAATACGATATTGCTTGCAATATGGCCAAGCTAATGCCTGAGGAGAAATCTCTTTCTTTAAAAGCTTATTTCCCTTAGAGAGCTCAATTTTTCATGTTTAACATTAAATTAACTTGAGTTTTTGTGCCATTTTTTCTGTTCTTAAACCAATCGACATTAATCTGCATAACCAGTCCCTTGAATAATGTAATATCTAAGTTTTAATAGGGCATTGTTTGGTATATTGAGAATGCTTCACCAATTCCAGTTTGGAAGTGAAATGGTTAAGTCAATGACTTATTGCGATTTCACTCAGACTTCTTTATCTGTACTATGAGACTTCGTAGAGCAATACACATCTTCAGCTTCAATCTGCTATCTCTTGGAATTTATTAAGAACATTCTGGTGAATAATTATTTCACCCTTTCTTATTTTTTAAACTTCTTATCTAAAAGAATCAGAGTTTTCCCGTAACATCTATCCAGCATATAACTCCAACACTTTGTGTTTTTCTAGGTACATCTGAGTTTATATTGTCATTCATCATGGCAGAGATATGTGGAAATAGCTCCATATTTCATTTTGTTGTATCAGTGCAGTAGTAATGGGAACATCTTTGACTCAATTCCCTAGTTTAATGGAATTGTGTAAACCCTCTGTCTCAAGGTTTCAAAACTCACTTCATGCTCACAATAACTCTCAGGCTTGATGATGCCAGCCAGTTTTTACTCCTCTATTCAGAATAAAATATAACTACAAATTCAAGGCTTTGAATGCTGTGCATATCACCTGTAGTCTGGTAATTTGGGCACTGGAGTTCTTTGTCATCTTTATGCATTTGATATGCTCCTGTGTTGAAGCACCAAGGGAAATCTGTATTTTTAAGGCAAGTAATTTACTTAGAAGTATGTGAATTGCATATTGGGATTTAATAGTAATTTAGAAAGTATCAGAGTAATAGATTAAAATAGGAGTGCATATGAAAAAACAGACTAGAAGAGAAATTATCTAGAGTTAAAAATAGAAAGTTTTTTATAGTGTGAGGCAAGAAGGCAAAAAAAAAGCCACTAAATTTGCTACAATTAGAAAACTGGTAAATGGTCTTGCAAATGCCATGTGGAAACTCTGGGAGAATGCAGTAATTTTCAAAGGCTGTTAAGCTGGTTTGGTACTGTGCTTTGAAAGGACACCATCAACTTAAAATGGATGACTTATTTGATTTTTTTCATGCTGCATCAATTTTTCTTGGAATAAAGATGGTGTTGCTTATCTATTCATCTGCAATCTGTACTGAGTCCCTTTACTGAAAAGATTTTATCATTCTATGGGGAGGACAGCAGACACCTCTAGGGTAATATTTTAGGAATTTATCTCTGATTAACTGTGCCACCAGCAGGAAAGCTGGTAAAACAGAAAAGTAGTGTAAAATTTCTTAAGCAGAAAGAAGGCACTTGCTGTAAAGGTCTTGCTTCTGGGTCACCTGAAACACTTGACAAATTGCAAGTGCTGCTGGTATCACCTGGCACTTGATCATTCCATGCATATTTCATCAGGCTTTAAATGGACATTTCTTAGTGTAGAGAGGTTCCTAAATTAGCTGAAACCTAATCAGAAATCCATCTGGTACAAACTCACAATAAGTTGCTAGGTGTGATTCATAAAAATCACATTATGTGCTTCTGCAGGGCATTATTAGTACTTTTCTTGCATGTTTTCCAAAACGAAACACGACTCGTCTTTATGCCAAAGCACTGGGCCGGCCCCATTATGCTAATATTGATGCTGCTTAGATGACCCAGGAAAATGCATCCTTTTAGCAGCTCAGTATGTTCTATCAATCACCTGGCTGCACACTGAGGAAGAGAAATAGCGAAGGAAGCCCTCACAAAAGCCCTCCAGACCCTTCTACTGGAGACCAAAAATGTCCTACTGCATTAGCTGGAACCAGATGTATTGCCATTATATGATCATCAAAAGCCTTGTCAAGGAACTAATTAGTTAATACTTTACTTGGAAAAATAATCTTAAATACTAATACCTGGGACAATTATAGGCATGTTCAGCATTCAGATCAGAATGCTTTTGTGACTATTTTTTCATGTAAATCCCTAGTTTCTTGCAAACCAATGAGAATATTCCCTTGAAGTAAGCAGTTTTAGTTAGACCTGTTAAACAATCTTAAAAAAAATAAAGAGAACATAAAGGCTGAGAGAGAGGCATGGGATCAGTCTAACATGGAGAGTGACTCAGCTGCCCAAATCTTGTTTCTTCTCCTGTCATTCATATGATCTTCTAAGGAAAGAGAAGCAAGAGGTATGAATGCTTCCATTAAAGTCCTGCAATACTGGGCATATTTCCTTCACTGCTTTTCTGACTTTAGACTTCTAATTGCAAACCCTGAAGAATCATAATGAAAAAATGATCTCTTCTTTCCTCTTCTTGGAAAAAGGATCTTACAGAAGTCTCTGGTTTTCATATTTAATGACATATTTGGAGAAACACCATTTGCCTTCTGGTTTGTAAGTCACGGTTTTAAGCTTTTTGTGAAAACTTCTTTCAAAACAAAAGCTGAGATTTCGATTAATTTTCATTTTGAAGGAGCTGGAGAAGTTTGACCAAGCTGTAAGAAGTTTGTATACAGAAGACAGAAGCTGCTAAGAATTTTCACATGCTTTACTTAATGATTTCAAGTAGTTAATTTTGAATTTCCAATACACCAGTTGATGCAACAATGTTCATATTCTTGATTACTTTTCTATTATCTTAACCAAAGAATGTTAGAGGGGAATTCACATTTGTGTCTTTTATACTGTATCAGCAGACTATCTTGAACATTTAGAAAATTCCTTTTGATGTGTAAATATGTTCTTCAGGCTATTTGGATGCATTACTGATTCTTTAAAGCTTCTCTGTTATTATTTGTTCATAATTATATAAATGTGTTAGTGGGGTTTTTTTTTTCTTTTTTATTGTCATTAATTGTCCTACAGTTTCTCAAAATTAAAATTGTAACCTACTACATAAATGTTCAATTGTGCAGCCACTGCTATCTTAGCAAGAAGAGAAAAATAAGGTTTGGTTGAATTTTTAAAAACTTTTGATGTGAAAGACTTATGAGGGAACAGATTGTTAAGAAAACTTAACAGTTCTCATAGTAACTACTCTGAGTGGTCCTGTATGACTTTCTGAGGTTGGGGAGGGGCAGAGTGCTGAAGGTCTCACTGTGCACTCATTCCCCTTCTAAGGATGGCAGTGACAGCCTTTGGACCAAGTGGTGCAAATGAAGCATTGGATAAGCATGCAGGGATGAACAACTTACTGGCTGTGCTCTTCAGAGACAGCCTAAGGATGGAGAAGGTTTTTAAGGGCTGGTTCTACAGCACTTGGCCAGGTGTCTGCCAGAAGAGGCTGGATGATTGAGGGTCAGCCTCTGCTGCCATGAACTCTTAATTTTCTGAGGATGTGGATAAGGTGGTATAGAACTAAGAGCTGTACATCCTTTAGGATTCAGTTACCTTATGTTAGATTTCAACAGTTTCAGTTGGCAAGTTCTCTTGCCTTATTTTTTTTTTTTTGGACATGATCACCAGTGCAAAGGCTTTTGGTGGTAACATGTACTTCTTGGGTTCCTAGGGATGTACATTTATTTATACCATGTAGGGTAACATACTGTTTTTTTAAAAAGAAAGTCTCCTGATTTCACACAATGTTCATCTTCTTACTGCATAGGTTACTGGATCCTCTCAGCTCATGAGTTTGAAGAATCAGGTTCCACTCAAGCTGTGCAGATGCATTAGTGTCCTGAAAACTGAGACTACTTCTTCCCAAGAGGGGAGGGAATGAGGAGAGGACAATGTCACATCTTAGGAACAAACCAAGCACTTGCAACAGAGTTTAGAGCTGCCTACAGACAGCCTGGGGACCTTTTCGTATTTGCATATCAGTGCAAAGCCATCACACAAAATTCCTTGTGCAAAAAGTGTAACAGCTAGATTATAGTGAGTTGAATTAGTATTACCTCTCCACAACAAATATTAATTAATAGTTTTTTATGTTTGATTGAAGGTTATTTTAACTCAGTTGCTTCTTTTCCTTGCGAAATGATGATTGTTGATGTCCCTCACATGAGCCTGGCATTAGGGAAGCAGGTCTACCATGCATGCATATTTTTTAATAGCAACACTTCTGGCAAAACCTAAATGTCGAGATGAGCTGTAGTTGTATAGCCAGTAGTGTGACATTCTCACAGCTAGCAAATACAATGATAACTAATTCAGCTTTAAAGGATTTGACTCAGACCTTCAGCTCATGAAAATCAATGTCTTTCTACCACAACTGAAGGAACTATGACTATTTACCCTCTTTGCAGCCCCTAGATCTCTGTAATAGATTTGACATTTATGTTTTAAGCATCATAAATCCACAAAAGTGTCCTTAACTCTGCTGGAATGTTTCAGTATCATGTAGGGGTCACAATGTTCATGCCCTAAATCAGGAAAACAATTAACCACTAGACTTTTTGAGGTCATCCATGAGCAGGAAAATAATTAGGTCTAGATCCTCACAGATAAAAAATTAGCTGCCAAAATGCACAGATGGAATTTTCAAATAATGCTTAATAAGGTGAGATGCCTAACTCGTATTGATTTCTTTGAAAATCTGACCTTTAGAGCTTAATTTTAAGCTTTCCCATTATGGTTTAAGAGGGTGTGAAACCTTAAGTGTGTGCTTGAATGAGTTTCTTTTAGGAAAACTCTTCCACAGACAAAACTGAAATACAGAGCAAGACATGGCAAAGGCAGCCTGAATCGAGAGGGATTCTGTTGGTGTGTTTTGTGTGGCAGCAGTCTGAAAAATGCCCTTTTCCAATTAAGATTAGTTCAGGGGGAGCAGGTTTCGAGTGAGTTATTTCAGACACATACACATGTAATTCCAAGAGAAAAATATCTACCCCTGGCTGTGGTTTGTGAAGCAAGATGGATTGCTAGTCCCTCAATAAAGCTCTGGCATTCTCTTTAACTCAGTTCCTTCTTCTGCTCTTATACCCCTGACACCCTGCAGTGGAGGTGATAAGTATTCATGGTGATGTAAATGGAAAAGGAGGGTAGAAGATAGAGTATAAATTCTCAGAAATTCAGGATAAATTAACCTAGCTATGTGGGGAGAAGGAAATTCACAGTTAAATGGACTGTTATCTTGAATTTTTTGGCCTGGGATCAACAGACAGTGCTGCACTGTTCTTTAAATTGACAGCATGGGGCAAAAGATGGCTTTTTGCTGGTCTAAAAGTTTTTGACTTTAAATGTCCACCATGCTTCTCTGAAATCACTGATGATCAGATCTATTTTTTTCAGTCCTGTGTATCTTTCAGTTCTTATTTTAGAGAGGCCACCCAGAAACAATAGTACAGGACTGTGCAAGCACAAAAGAAATGATTTTTTGATGGTAGGAATATGAATGAGACACTGTTCAGAATGTACTACCTCTTATGCAAACAAATAGATCTGAAAATTTCTAGCCACTGTTTCTGAGAAGTGATTTAAAGTTGAGGAACGCAACCATGATTTTCAGTAAACAGAAAAAGAAATTAATGTGGCTAGTGATATTTTATTTGGGGTTATTTGGTTTGTTGATTTGAAGCTTTTTTTGGGGTTTTTTAGCATCTGAAGTTCAAGTTCTATCTTCAGCTGAAAGATTCATTGCATTCAGGTAAAGACCTCCTAATAATAAATTATAATTTTTATAATAAGCTAAAGGCAGCTGAAGAAAAAAACGTATAAAAAGTACTTTGCAATTTATTAAGAAAACATCAGTTTTATGGAATAAGTAAATTTTCTCTAATTTGTGTCTCTGGAGGGATGTAGAGACTGTATTTGTACATAGTGTCTATTATATTTAACAAAGAAAAATCTCTTTATCCCCAGATGTTAGCAGTTTACCTGGAATATCTGTAAATCCACACACTATTAAGTTTCCAAAAAGATGCATGAGAGAGTTAGCTTCTAAAGCCTGCCAAAATGGGGCTGATATTTGTTCAAGTTGATCCTTTTAACTACAAACAAGATTGGAACCATACAGTGCACAGTGTGGTTTTGTATTTGATTTGTTTTCTACATTTGTGGAAAGCATGGAACTTTGTATATTTTCCAAGCCTGTAAAGAAAGTGATTAAGACAATACAGATTTTGCAAATGCCATACTGAAGGTGCTAAAACATATTGGAAGTACATTTTCATCTTATTATTCAGATTTCTTTGCCTGCAAAGAGTGCAGAAGAATTTACTTTCAAAAGAAATATGAAAACAACGGAAATGCCCTTATACCTATTTCTGCTTTGTAAAACTTGGATAGAATTATTTTGACCTTAAGACATGACTAAGAAGTTTGGAATGCTATGAATTTTCTGTCCAATAGAGTATACCTCATGGGTTTTTATGGATTGAAAGATTTATATTTTACTTGGCTAACTTGTTCCTTTAAAAAGAAACCACGTTCATTGGTTTGACTATCTCTTGCATGTATTTGAAATGTTCCCCCAGTATTGTAGATTACCTAGTGAAAGACTCTTTCACACATTACACATTCTTATTACTTGTATTGTCACTGTGAATTGTAAGGAGAAACTTATCAAAAAATCCTTTCAAAAGAACATGGACTGAAAGAGAAAGGAATTAGGAAATAAGGTAGGCTCTGGTACCTTTACTGCTTATAGTGAAACACATAAACATGGTAGTTTTGATGGAATTCTAATGCAGATTTATTACCGGAATCTGCACCTTGCTGTAAAATGCAGTCAAAAGAACAAATAAAGAGCAATGCATAGAAAGTAGAGATGTCAGATAGTAAAATGTCTCTTTTTAAAAGCCTGTCTTTTTCACAATCCTTTTTATGAACTTTTTTATGAAGTTTCTGGAGCAGACCAAAATAATTAGGGAAAAATGACCTTGGGATTTATGCTGTGTTCAGAACAGTGACTTGTCCAATCACTGTAGGAAAGGGTGGCAGATTGTGATTGATGTTTTCAGAAGAGCTACAAAGTGAAGTGTATGAATGGTACCTTAGGTTTCTAACCATGTATGACAAATGCAGGCACTGTGAGAAGCTCTTTATCCCCAGATGCTGTGAAAGCACATAACAAATTTCATATGGATGAGCCTATGAGTAGACTACCTAAAGAGCTAATCTAAAATCTCATTTTCAGAATTGATTCTAGTGTTTCAGAAGAGAACATATCCCTGAATATAGATCTTATATCAGGAGGATTAGGACGTCAGTGATTAATATGAATTTCATTTTTAGACACGTCGTGGGATTTCTGTGGCATATATAAAACACTGAACTTGTTGAACAGCACGTCCCATTTCAATTACAGTTTTAATGAAGAAATGACTTTTACAAGGAAAAACTCTCAGGGGTTTAATATTACAAAAAGCTGATTCTTCCCCTATTTCCCTCCATCCCCTTTAAATCAGGTACATTTGGTTGTTCTTGATGAAACAATAACATATTCATTATCCTGCCAGGCTGTGCCATATTTTATAAAGAAGCAAACCAGCTCTTGTCCCTTTTATGTTTATTTACCCCTCTGCAGCTCCACTAGCACCTTGGGAAAGAGAACAGTTTTTGAGTGAAGTCTAGTGACAGGCTTTAAAAAAAAAGTTGGTAGACAGTTACCTAATTCACATCCCAGGTCAAAGTTCTTTCAGTATCCTGTCAGCCTTTTAGCTGGCATTTAATTTTAAAGGGATTTGTGTATATGACAATCATAGAATACACAGAACCACAGAACAGGTAAGGTTGGAAGCAACCGCTGGAGATAATCTGGTCCAACCTCTCTGTGCAAGCAAAATCCCATAGAGAGTGCTCAGGGTTTTGTCCAGACAGCTTTTGAATATCTTCAGTGAGGGAGAATCCACAACCTCTCTGGACAATCTGTTCCAGTTAACTGTCACAGCATAGCAAAGAAGTCTTCGTATTCTGGTGGAACTTCCTGAGCATCAGTTTTGGCCCATTGCCTCTTGTCCTATTGCTTGGCAGCACAGAGGAGGGTCTACCTACATTCTCTTCTCTCAGTATTTTCCAGGCTAAACAGGACAAATTCCCCCAGATTTTCCTCATAAATGAAGTCTTTCAGTCTCCAATCACCTTCACATACATGTGTTAGAGAATCAAGAATCTCCGTGTCTCTTGTACTGAGAAACACAGAACTTGCTCCAGGAGCAGAAGGAAATGTTCACCTCTTCAAACTTCTGGCAATGCTGCTCCTAATACATGTCAGGATACCACTGGCCTTCTTGGTCAGGCTGGGGTGAGTGAAAAGTTTCTGCAGCTCTTGCATGGCAAGAAGAAAAACATTTAGCACCAGTCCAACTGCCAGAATCACCACCAACCCCCCTGATTTTCTTTCAGAGCTATGCCATGATGCTTCTGCCCTAACAATTTTTAATAACTTTTATTTTGTTGCCTGAGACTTTCCAGAGTAATACTAATTTTTAATCTTTATGCAGGCTGCAGGTGGTCCCCAAAGGAAGGAGGTGGAACTCATAGTCAAGTTTATGCACACTGCGAAATAACTTCAGACAAAAGAAGTTTTCTTCATAATTACAGTAACCCAAATTTCAGTCACTTGTAATTTTTTTCAAGTTGCAGTTTATAAGATAATTAGACCTATCTTTGATTTATACCTGTGAAACTTGAAGTATGATTTCTAAATTAGTCTGGAAATTGTTTGGCTGAGAAAGGCATAAAGCATTTTCCCTCATCTCTTACCTTTACATATGTAGTGTGAAAACTGACATGAAATACAAAACATAAATTGTCATTCTGTTGTTTTCCATTCATAGTAATTCCATACATAAATACTCTTCATTAATTACTTTACCCATCCCTTTTCTTCGCCCATCTGCATTTGAACCCTCCATTTTTTCAATTAAGGTGTAACTGAAGATGGAGGATGTTTTCAGCTATGGGATATGTTATCACAAAGTCATCAGTTTTGTCTCTGATGAATTGTCCAGTAAATTCTTTGAATATAGCAAAATGAAGTTTTGGGACTGTTTGATTGAATATTTTAAGTTTTGTGTCACTGTCTGAAATGTTGAACCCTCATCTTCCTACAAAATCAGAATGAGCATGTTTGAGTGAAAAATCTCTCTTTGTGAAATATTAATGGTAAGGACATAGTACACATTTATGAAAGTGATAAAGGCCAGGGTTCCTGTGGTTAAAAAAGTATTGAAACTTGCAGTCATCATTTCATAAATTGTGCCATAAAGTGTTTGAATGTCATTCACCAGGGAGTTATGATTCACATCTCGTTTCAATACATTTTGTTCTGTTGGCAACATAAGAAACCTGTGGAACTGCAGGAGTTCTTTTTCACATAATGCACTGAAATTGCCTTTGAAAACATGTGCACAAGGTGCACACAAATGGTCTTTTATTTTGCAGTTGTGGTTCAGATGGAAATGTAGAGTGGATGCCATATAAATTCTTAGAAAATAAACGAAACAAGTCCCTGGTATTTTTAAATATAAATAGCAATTTTATATTAATGCGATAAGTAAATAATTAAAATTAAATTAAAATTATAATAATATTTTGTGTTAATTAAATAAGACAAAAGAGATTAGAATTAGTTCAAAGTAACCACCTCTCTTCGTGACTATGTAAGGGTTTCTCTTGACAGAGATTTTCTGTCTTCCCGAGAACAGAGAAGCTATTGAAACACATAATTTTTATTTGGATAGAGGACATTTTTTTCTTCCAAAGCAGTTATGAAACTGTGTTTCCACTTAATCCTGTGGGCTTGTTTTTTCTTCTGGGTTACATCACCCAGCATCTTCTCTAATCTCTCCCTATGGGTGCCCCCAGTATGTTGTGGGGACTACAAAATCCATTGCAGGACTGCAGTGGGTTCTGTGGGCTGAACTCATAAACCTCTACTGGTGCTCTCTTGTTCAAGTTCTTTTACTCATTTTTATTGGTCTCAGAATGGATTAAGAATGGATTATGGGCTCACAATAAATCAGGGAGTTAAAACAGCGAATGGCTCTTTAGCATAACTTTAGTTTGACCAGATCATTCATGAGATGAATCTACTTTTACAAATAGCATTTAATGTGGTCACTGTGTCTCTCAGATGTGTATTCAAAGAGTCCCAAAAGTTTTTTAATTGTTTCTTTCTCATTTTTAAATATTATCTAAAGCCTTTGAGCTTCTGAGTTTGACATAGCTGTGTGCATTGCATTTCAGGTGTTTTTTAAACAGTCTATGTGGTTCTGAAAATATTTTCCATGCTGCTTTAATGTGTGACATTTCTCCGTACGGTTTCCTCGAAAATAACCTGTAGAAAATAATTGCTCCATCTTTGGTCTCATACAGCTTCTGACAATGTGTAAATGTTCAGAAAGCAATTAGTAGTCAAGTTTGGCAGGAAGGAAGGGAATAGAGCTTACTGTTGACTACATAAACAGATAAAGTCAACTGTTTGAGTTTGCTGAAGCTTATGGAAGCATCTCGCCTCACAAATAGACACGCTTAGATTTGTATTAGATGTTAACACAGACATTCATTGTTATTCCTTCTTGTAGGAACATTAAATCAGCCTTGAAAATTGTCAGAAAAATTTATTGACCCTAGCCAGAAGATTCAGGTTGGATGTGCTTGACTCTGGAAATACATTTCATATCAACATTTAATATGATATTATAATTTTGATACCTTTCTATTAATTGAGTTTCTAGAAAAACCTTTTTATTGTAAGCGCTTCATCCAAGCACTGAGGAAAAAAAAGGTAAAATAGATAGAATCTTAAGAATATTCTTACTAAGATAGTTTTAATATTATGGTTTTAAATCAGGTATTCAGATGTTTGTGATGTGCTTCTTCAATTTTTTCCACTTATGCTGTCAACTCCACACAATCTACCTATTTTATCTTCTGACCTGCAATACAAAATTATCAATTTTAGTCTACATTATCTGGATTTGATGACTAATGTGTTGAATTGAAGCTGCTGTCCTAGAAAAATACTGTAATAATTGAGATAGAATAAAAACAGATGGAAAGAGTTCCTGTTAAGAACAGATAGAGGAATGGTGTTGAAGATTTCAAAAAGGACAGATGTTTGATGGCAAGATATCTTGGAGTCTTGGTGTGTTTCTTGGGAATAAAGATGGAAGTTCTTTCAACTCTGTAATAACATTTGAATCACAAGTTTGCTGTATGTGTTTGTGAAGCAAATAATTTTATACCCTCTACATTTATTTAGCTATCAGGGTAGGTCCTCCTACCCTCTATGAATATTATAATTTCATTTGCTTATTCCATGTGCAGGCAGCCTGTGGTCTGCTTGACCATCTTCCTCAAATACATAGGACACAAGTACATTTAAATTTATAGCTGTGAATTTGAGTTCTAACAATTCTCAGAATTGCTTGGATTGTCTGATCCTCTTCTATTGGTTTTGGTTCTTTGATTTTTTTTTTTTTTGTTGTTGTTGCTTTTTGTTGTTGTTTGGTTTTGTTTGGTTGGTCTTTTGTTGTTGTTTTTTTGGGGTTTTTTTCCTGGCATAAATAAATTAAGCCTGTTTCTTTTTTTCCTAAACGAAAGGGATATTGAGGGTTTGTTGGCCAAACATGTCTTCTTCCTACTCTCAGGCATCGCTCTTGTTCATTTTTCTGCACTTTTTCCTCTTTTGGGGATATTTCTTTTCCCTGTAAGAGATCTCCTAAATTTTTCTTGACTATTTCAGTACAGTGTCATTCCTAATGAGTCTGAAGATCTGATACATTTTAATTCATTTTTTCTTTCTTCATCCTCCTAATACACTTGAACTACATTCTTCTCCTTCTCTCCCCTTCCCAATTTATTAACTACTGGCACTTTTGCCTGATGTGTTTGGCTTTTGGGCAGAAGCCATTCTTCTATGGAGAGTATCTTAAATAAAGTGTCTGGCTGCTTTGCCAGTGCTAATTGTGGTTTTGACTACCAAAATTTCCACTGCACCTGCTTCTGACTTAATTAATAAATGCTCCATTTGTTTCCAGAGTAGTAGCCCATTTATCTTCAGCTGCAGTGCTTTCCACTTGTTCCATGAAAAATTTCTCTGTGCTAATCATGCTGTTAGCAATCCTCTCTTCATACTGTGCACAATTTTCTGGCACGTGACAACTCCTGATCCTGTTTTATTTTTGATGGATCTTCTTGCAGCTTTCCCTTCTTCTTTTAATTTCCCCAGATGTCAGACACCTACTTGTCTTTTGAGAATGGCCACAGCAGATGAACTTGTGTGGTGTCACATTGGTTCACACTCAGAGCCCCACTCTCCTGCTGTTTTAGTCCCTCCTTTCTGTTATTGGTTGCATCAAAGGTATCAGACCATTGCTTCTCTTCCTTAATCCTTCAGGTAGAAGACTGGTGGTCTTTTTCCCTCAAGAAACTGAAGATCATCTATTAATGCTTAATTCTGTGTTTTTCCAACAACCGGTGAGACGTAGCCCAGGATCTCAAAGATTATAGGGCGTCTTTGTATTGTATCCTTAATCTTTCAAGATTTTAAATTGATTTTATAACTTTAAAGACTATACAAATTTTCTGTTCAACAATAAACTTTCCACTCACTGTAACAGCAATGTTTTTCTGCTTATGGTCACCATTGCATTCACTTTCTAACTATATATTGATATATAATAAATCTAGAGTATTAATTTCTTTCATACTTATTTGCAATCTTTTTATATTTACCCTTTCTGCCAGAGATGAATGAAAATTATTAAACCCATCATGCTCTTCAGAATAAAATATCCTGCATAAATAAAGCATAAACAGCTCTGATCATTTTTTTCCTTTTTTTGGTATGTCTTTCCTGCTGGTAGAAAATAAATTGGTTTTTTGTTGAATATTAAAGTAGGTCCAATCAGATTTCAATCCCTCCAAACTTCTTCTCTACAGCAAAGACATCTGACAGAAGTCTTCTTTCTGTGTCAATTATCAATCTGTTCATCATTAGCTCTCATCTGATCTACTGTCCATAAGTAACAAAATTTGCTCTACAGTTCGAGTAGTAGAAGTACTTTCGTATGGCCTGCCTTTATCTTGTCACTCAGGAAAAAACTTTGAATTGAACAGAATCTCTACAGAACATCCAGTTCCAACCCCACTGGCATGGCCAGGGACACCTTCCCCTAGAACAGATTTCTCAAAGCTCCATCTAGCCTTACCTTGAGCAATTCCAGGGACAGAACATAATAGTGGAAGTACCAAGGAATTCTACCTGAGAAATCATAATTTTACTTCTTTTAACAGGACTCTTTATCTTCAGTCTTTTACCTTCCTTGGCCTTTACAGGTGCTCTAATATTGGTTTTATCTATTCAATAAGAGACCCTTGATACTTCCATGCTCCAAATTTAGAAGATGAACCTCTCTCTCATAGTTCTTGCCCCCTCCCTCTCTTTTTATTTCCAGGTAGGGCATGTTACCCAACTCAAGCCTTGTCAGCCACACATTTCCTAGTCCTTCCAGTCTGCCTAAGCACTTCCTTTCCTGTCAATAAAAGGAATGTATCTCCTCCAATATATTTTACCCATAAACTGACTTTAATCTTGCAAGGTGCAGCATGTCAGTAAATCATGTCATCCTTAACAAGCCCATCTGATTCCAGAAGGGTTTACATTTCCCAAATGTAAGCATCAGATTTCATGGGGCTTGGTGAAGACTTGTGCTTACCTAAGATGACATTTTTCCTCACATCATTCTGGGCTAAGAAGTGGGATTTGGTTTATAGCAAAAAACTGAGAAATCTGAAAGTCCAAGCTTCGTTTTTTTTTTTTTTTTTTCATTTTGACTAAAAATATATGCTACAAGAAGACATTCTTCTATGTACTACCTGGATATCTGGGTAGAATCATTTAATCAGACAGAATCTATGGAGAAAGAACAGGAAGAAGGTTTTGCTTTTACTCCTTGCACTCTCAGTTTCTGACCTGACAGCTGTCAAACTTTCATAAGACAGGAACACTTTTAAAATTTGATATTTAAACAGAAGCTCTCAGGGATGAAATAATATCTTTGTCCTGTCATTCAATCCTATTTTAAAGTATCCAAAATTCAGACAAATCCATCAATGTTAAACAAGAATGATGAAACAAAATTTCTGGTCTGGTAATGAAGCTTTAAATCCTACTAACAAAAGCATAAGGACAGAGGATGTACAGAGAATTAGCACAGATTCACTGTGCCTGTGCTAAATTTTGCTTATAAGTGCTGTATTAAACATTTAAAAGTATGCTTTCAAAAATACATGGGGCTTTCACAGCAAAATTTTCCATGACACTAATGGGCATCATGTGATTCTTTTCCCACACACAGCTTTAAACATCCATTCTGTTCTTTCCTATATATTTTCTTCTGCCAGAGCCATCATTACATCTCAGCACCTTCAGTAGTGCTGCAAAGTCTGTGAGTCATATTTTTCATGAGTGACTGCTTCTTTTACATATGCCCTTAATTCTTATTTTTTTATTTATAAATTAAGGGTTTTAATGCAGTTATACTTTCCTGAAAGTAGCTCATTCCTTTCCCTCCCTTCCTTCCTTCCTTCCTTCCTTCCTTCCTTCCTTCCTTCCTTCCTTCCTTCCTTCCTTCCTTCCTTCCTTCCTTCCTTCCTTCCTTCCCCAATTTAACTTGAAAAGAACTAAGATTTTTACTCATAGTTGTTCACAGAAGCTTGGAGTAAAGGAATGAAATTTACAAGTTTGCAAATTTCCTTAACCCTGTATTTGGTACTTCTAGTCAACAACTCTTTCCTACTCTTGACACCAATAAACCCAAGGATCTCTGTTGTATGACAAGGTTAAATATTGCCATTCATGACTTTAAAAATTTCCTTAAACCCCTCCATTTATCAGGTATTATGATTTTATATGACAGCTGTGTCATAGGTCATCTCAGTTTTTTATTTTCATTACTTACTTAGTTTCATTAATCAGGCATATACCTTTTCACTGAAGTTGATAAAAAACTTGTGTCATGTAACTTTTGTGTGCAATGTGGTAGGAAAAAAAAAATTAGCTTCAAATGAATAAGATTTTTAAATTAGACTTTTGCCCTATCATGGAAACTCAAATACTAAGAAGAAAATAAAACCATCTTTTAAAATATATCAAAAAAGAGATTTTTTAGAAAACTAGTGGAGAGTGTTTAGCAACAGCATACCAGCATACAACAACGCCTATGTTAAAATACTGAATTTACGCACTGGAATACTATTGACTGAGTTTTAGCAGAACCTGTCTATTTTAAAAATTTCAGCCATCATTTTTCTGCTATGCATGAAAAATTCCTATAGCACAGACTGCCAATGTAGTATTGAGAGTGAGGTCTAGAAATATTAATAAAATTTTAATCTTTCATTACCTGAGGTGTTCAGTGACATTTTGCTTTGCTGTGAAGAAGCTGGGCAATTTATAGAATTGCATCCTCCTGGAAGTAAAAACAAAAGGGTACTCAGCACAACAGGATCATATTTATACTTAGTCTAAAAAAGTCTAAATATTTACCTCATTACAGAGGAACAACAGGAAGAATTTAGTAGTCAACGTGGAAAATAGAGTAAGAAAGAAGAATAGATATGCATACCTTAGATGACACATTTTATGAATTTGGAGACAGACTTTTTTCCTGGCACCAGGCTCATAACCTCTTTCCCATCTCCAACATCACAGCATCAACAACAATAAAATACTGAGCTCTCAGCACCTCCAAAATAGGGTTGTGAGAAAGCATACCCCTGGAAATCCAGCCTGGCATTTTAAGATGTGGAAATGAAGCATTTCTGGAACAGCAGAGGGAAAGAGATTTTTTCAACAAAGTGACAACCTTTTGGTTGCTCATAAGTCTCCCATCAAGGATTAGGTGACCAAAGCTAAAAATAGGGTAAATTACTTCCAACAGAAGTGCCAGGTCATGTGCATCAAACAGACCAGGTATTTTCTTTCTATTTATTCAGGGGATGTAAATTGTGCTTTAGAAGCAAAAATTTCTTTGCATGGTGCAATGGAAAAGAATCCACAACTTTTAAACCCAGGGAGCCTTTGAAAGCTATTTTTAAAATTGGTTTTTCCTGCAGGGTTCTACTGAACTTAATGAACCTGGTGGGCTTGGCAGGCAGTCCTGCTGGCTCGTGGAGCCTGTGGGAAGTGGGGTTACTCTGGAGCTCATCCATCTCCACATCACATCTCAAAGCAGCAGCTCTACCAGATGTGCTAGTGGAACAGTTCTGCCAGCCCAGTTGATAAGCGCTTAGATATTTAAATTCTTTGCCTGCTAAATTTAAATTACCCCTGTACCCTTAAAGCTACACACACACCCAAACACACACACTAACAGGCAAGTCACCTACAAGCCTAGCAAGCAGAACAGTAAGCAGATAAAGGCTGCTCAAGCCATTCCTAGCAAATCCCAGTAAAAACTACCCATGTTTTTAAATCTGTATTGAAAATATCTCCTTCACAGAAACAGTTTGTGCAACTGTTTCTAACAGCATTGCCACTCCTGCTGCTTGATTTCACAGGCTGCTATGTAACAAGTTGATAGCTAATAAGCAGGTTTACTTTGCTGCATTAAAGTGGGATATAGAAATGCAAAAAACTCCTTCTAAGAAAATAAATTAAAAGCCAAGGAGTTTATTATCTCCTGTAAAAACCATTAAAAGTTTCTATCAACTTTGTAAGATTTTAAAGTCTCATCAAATTGGGCAAATCAGTAGAAATTAATATTAAATTGAGGAATTAAGATGAAATATTTTTACTTTTAAAAAGACACTATCGATTGCAAAGTTCAGATCCATGAAAGAAAAAAGGTGCCATCATCTACCCCAGAAGTGGGAAGTATATTATAATTTACTTGTACAAATTATTGCACTATTGGTGCAAACCCATTTGATCTCCCTCTGTAAGCTCATCAAGTCTGCTTGTCCTCTCAACTTCCCTTGATGCTAACTTGCCCTTTAATTAAATTCTCTAAGACTTGAAGGAGAAACTGTATGTGAGCTTGACATCACTCTAGTGAAATCAATATCAATATTTTCACTGATTTAATTGGAGAACAATTAGGCCTTATGACACACTGAAAAACCTAATCAGGAAATTTATAGAAACAGCTGTACACTTTGAAGAGTCGTATAGATGCAGGGATCCCAAAAGGGACTTCCACTCCAGCCTGAAATTGTGGAGGTCTTCTTTCCTTCTGCTCTTTTCGCTCGACTGTGGGAATGTTTTGAAGTTCAGTCTTGATATCATAGACTGAAAAGTCGGAAAACACAGGTCTGCAAGGGGCAATACTGATGGCTAAACTTGTGGCACCTATTGATTAACATCACCACCCTTGAGCTTTTCTTAATGCCACTTTATTGCCTGTTCCTACATTAATGCTTGACAAACACAGAGAGGAAACCTAATTTATGTGTTTCCAGTGGCTAGGCTTCTGAAGCATACAAATGTACACAAAGTATCTCAGTAGGGCATTTTCACAGTGGCACTTCTGTAGGAAAATCTAATATTCCAATGCAGATTACAGACTGAAACACAAAACTGGAGACTACACACTAAACTAAAACACTAAATACTAAAACGGGAGAGGAGTGCAGCTCAAGCCAATGCCTGAGAACAGGACTGATTTCACAGAGCTTTTCTCTAACTCCTGTTTTGGGTTCTGGGCCTTGCATTTTTTAGTTTAACAGGGTTTCACTGGAGTATGAACCAAAGAGATTGCAGAGCTAGGAGACCTTTGAATAATGGGAAGAGGTGAACTGAAAAATTGGATTCCTTCAAGCTTCGTGGCCCAAGTGCTCAACCTAAACCTAAGTTGCCATATTTATCTCCCCACCCAGCCTCCCTTCCTTATATCTATTGCTACCGATGGTCAAAACACTTTGTTAGACAGTAATTCTGTTTTGTCATTAGACAGTAATTTTGTTTTGTCAAAACCCCAAAAGTTACAGGCTCTATAACTTTAGAGGAGTGAAAATTAGTCACTTTGATCTCACAGGCAAAGTGCTTTGAAGATTATACAACTTGAGTAGCAAAAACAAGACAGCTCATAAAAATGGAAATGCCTGGCCTTTCATTTTAAACATAATAATAATAATAAGTTCACTGAAGCATCCAGACTTGATGGGGGAGGAGGGGATGTTTTGGGGGCTATTTTTGGCTTATTTTTAGTGATTTTCTGATATTTTAATTGTGTTGAAAATAGAGATCTGTGGAGAAAATACCTTGAAAATTAGTGGTTTTTTCTGGCTGAAGGGAGTTCAGAGACTAATGAGTCCCACCATTTGCCACATCCAAGTTTTTTGAATACTTCCAGGGGTGGTGATTGCACCACTTCCCTGGGCAGTCTGTTCCAGTTCCTGACTACTCTTCCAATTGAGAATTTTTTCCTATTATCTAATCTAGACCTTCCCTGGTTGAGGAGCTTGAAAAAGAAAATTCAGATGCCTGATCTGAACAAGTCAGAGGGGCAACATTTATGAATAGACTTTTAGGTTGTTCTCATTGAGTGTGCTTTAAAAAAGACTTTAGCCTCTGTTCACTCATAAACTTCTTATTATAATAATCAGTTTATAAGAGTGCATAAAAGTATATATCAGTTTATAAAAATACATTAGTTTAGCTCAAGTCTGCTTATTTTACATTTGCTGACATCTTCTAGATAATTCTAATTTATTTCAGGAGGAAGTGGTATCTTCCAATATAGGGAAGTATAGAAAGAAAAGGGAAAAATACTTCTTTCTGCCTGAGAAGTGTGACAAATCTGTATCTGCTTCCTAGAAATAACATAGGAAAATTGGAGATGGCAAGCATCTTGAACCGTCTGTGAAGTTGGAAAAAAAAAGTATTCTCGGTGTCGTGGGTTGACAGCCTTTATCCCAATATCGTGTG
>JAHXMQ010000807.1:35918328-35931448 GCA_020466415.1 Ammodramus savannarum pratensis
CTTTTGGAGGTTTCCCCTAATTTGTCCTAAACCAGGACACACGGGTTGGTCACAGTTTGGTCTCTGCCCTTTCAATATCAGTTAAGACACAATTAAATTAATTATAGAAAAATCTCTTTCAAAATATTACCTGATAGAAACTGGACATACTTTCAAAAGTGCAGATGAAATAAAAAATTTGTCCTGCAAACAGTGAGATCCCTAATAGCAATGGGAAATGCTGTTTGGAGATGTTGAGGCTGTGGATTCATTTCACTGACTGTTGAATCTAAATGCAAATTTGGGCAGAGAGGTCTAAGAGACAGAATGCAAAAATGATTTCTGCAGTACAACTTTAAAACTGGAAGATTAAATCTTCCATTTGTAGTTTTTAATTAAAGGTAAATATTAGAGGTAAATATCTCACAATATGAGAAGGGGATAAAGTTCCAATGAAGAAATGTGCAAGAGTTGACATGTGAAACTTTGCAATTTTTGCAAGAAGTTTATCCATGCATCAGATCTAGGCCATGAAAAAGTGGTTTTGATCAGCCTTTGTTTTGGGAGAGTGGATTAAAGGTTAAAAAAACTCTGGAAAAAAACCATAAAAACTCTGGAAAGGTTCATTCTGCTACCCCATGGATTGTTACATTAGCTTGAATTTTGTGTCATATGACTTGATATATATTAGCAAAATTCTGCAAAACATGATGTAAAAGGTTTGTGGCATATTGGAAATTGGAAAAAAAAATTACTTCAGAAGAACTGCTCTGCCTGGGAGATAATAGACCATCTTTTCCTTCTTCCTTCTAAATCACTCACTGTGTTGCTAACTTTTCAAATCATTGCAGAATTACAGCACACCGATAAAATAATCATAATCACCAAAACTCAGCTGGACACCACCCTCAACATAAAAAGAGCAAAGAACGCAAAAGACAAGCACACAGCTCTGCACCAATCTCACAACTTGACTCTACACAAATACAATCACACACTTGAATGTTCCTAACATTACTGTTATGGATCAAAAGAAATATGTAACTGTCACAAAGATGTTCTGAGACAAATGCACTGGTCCAAGGAAAATGGCAGCATGTTGTAACTGATTTGCTGCAGGTGTTGGATAAAAACTTATAAAATAGTGTGGAAATAAGATCTCAATCAATTTCAATAGAAAAAAAAATGCTGGTAGGAGTAAAATATGTATCACAGATAAAACACAACTGTAGAAATGTAATTTTTCTACTTCTTATTTTAGATCATCTCAGTATTTTAGAAGATTTAATCTAAAGACCAGAAAGGTAAAGTAGATTCTAACTCTCTTTATAAGAGTTTGAATAAGGCCTTAGCTAAAACCCTAAAGCTTTAGTCTTAAAAACACACAAGTGAAGCTGGGAATCTTTCTATTGATTTCAGAGGAAATTTGACTGGATGCATATTAGATTTTCTTTATATAGAATCCTTCACTGTAACAGACTGAACAGGACACAGGTTATTTAGATAAAATGCTGCTTTTGAGGGTTTTGTTGCTTTTGTTTGTTTGAATTTTTTAAACCAGGTTTCAATTTGTTTCTGTGACTTAAATAATTTTTTTTTTATTTACTCTGTTTCATTTATATGTAAAATAGAACAGCTTTTCTCCTGTCTTTTGGCAATCAGGCTTTTTTCCACTCAAACAAACTTGTATTTATTCTGTAAGAAACTATTCATTCATGTGAAAAAAATTCTAGCTCTTCCAATTTTCATTTAATTTGCTTTAGTACCTTGGAGTGACTCAGAGATTCAATTTTTCCAAATATATAATTTTTAGCTTTACTGCTTGAGTTGTAAGTAGCTCAGGAGACAAAGAGCTGCACCAGAATAACAAGGTGCACAAATAATATTGTTCTGTTACCAAAATTAAGATCTGATAAAGTCCCTTAGTGAATCAAGATACAGATGTGCTATAATAGCAAGTTGTTAGTGTTATTTTTTGTTATCGCACTACAAAGCTGTAAAGATCATTCTAATCTCCTAACTCAAACTTGTTAATGTACCCTATTTTCCCATTTTCCATTCCTCTTATTCATTTAGAAAGGGAAAATGACTGTAACACAGATTTATTGTACTTACACTGAAATTCTAGGTAGTTAACACTGCAAATCAGTTGCTTTTGGCTCTCTGGAGGTATTTCAACACTGGGCAGTTAATTAGATTTAATCTTGAAGTAATATTTAGAGATCTACCCACATTTGGACAGCAAACCTATCAATACCATCATTTTGCACTTCACTATGACTCCAAAATCTTTGCTCACCCATGCATGGGCTCTGACTCACATGACACTCACTTCCTAGACTGTCTATTAAAAATACAAGAATTCATAATGTGTTCAAAACATCACCATGTCTGTTTTATTGTGGACAATTTTTTTTTTTTGTCTGGCTGAAAGACAGTAGGAGATGCAAATAATCCATATGTAATTCAAAAGACATAGAAAACTTAACATAGAAAAGACCCATTAGAGAAGGACTTATGATACCCATTTTATGCACATTTTTAGGATAAGAATAGTTGTTTGCCTCTTTCTTTCCTCACACTCCCTTTTCACTTCTTGGCTGCATAAGTGCTTAATCAATTAACTTAGGATAGCTAAATGTAAATGAGAAGAATATCTTCATAAAGTGTATTGAAAAAGAAGGGATATTGGGAAAGAAACAAAGAAATATGGATTCATAAGACAAGGCCAACTTGAGGTTCAACAAGGCCTAGTGCTGGGTGCTGCACTTGGGTCACAGCAGCCCCATGCAGAGATGCAGGCTGGGGGAAGAGTGGCTGGAAAGCTGCCCAGAGGAAAAGGACTTGGGGGTGCTGGTCAATGGCTGGCTGAACATTAACCAGTGGGCCAAGAAGGCCAATGGCATGCTGGTCTGTGTCAGGAATAATGTGGCCAGCAGGACCAGGGCACTGATTGTCCTCCTTGTACTCAGCTATGGTGAGGCTGCACTTTGAGGACTGTGTTCACTCCTGGACTCCTCACTTCAAAAGGACATTGAGGGGCTGGAGCATGTCCAGAGAAGGGCAGTGGAACTGGTAAAGGGCCTAGAGAGTAAGTCCTAGGCCTAGAGACTAAGTCCTAGAGAGTAAGTGAGATGCAGTTGAGGGAACTAGAGTTGTTTAGCCTGGAGAAAAGGAAGCTCAGGAGGAACCTTATCAGTCTCTACAATTTCCTGAAAGGAGAGTGTAGCCAGGTAGAGTCTCTTCTTCCAGGCACTTAGTGACAGAGGAGGAGGACATGGCCTCAACCTGCACTGGGGAAGGCTTCTTCATAAAGAATTTCTTCACTGGAAGGGTCGTCAAGCATTAGAATGGACTGCCCAGAGAGATGGTAGAATGATCACCTGTGGAGGTGTTCAAGAAATGACTGGATGAGGCACTTTGTGCTGTGGGCTTGTTGACAAGCTGGTGGTCAGTGAAATGCTGAACTGGGTGATCTTGGAGGTCTATTCCAGCCTAAAGGATTCTGATTCACCAAAAGGGAAACTTCATTCAATGTCTGTAGGTGTAGCCATATACCTGTAGATATGATCTATAGCATATGTCTGCAGATGTCCTAGTAATACAGCAACAGGAACTGAGTGCATGACTTTGCTATGATATGACTGGTCTGAACAAAAACCCCCAAGTGTACAAACTGCAGTTACCATATAGTAACAATTCATAGTGAATTAAAAGGATAACAACAAATATTGCAGGATTTATCTCACTTTGGCTGTGACATGGATATATACCCTTCTCAAATCCAATTAGCTCTGTGTACGTGAGTCTATTACCTTCCTGCAACCTGCACCATGTACCTTTGTTAGCCTTTCATGACACCGTCATGTCCTTATTTTCTTTCCTCCCTAAACTGTTCTTCTGCACTTCCTGAAGTTCTCTGGGGCTTTCTCTCTTCTCTGTTAGTGGTGGCCTGGGGGGACCTGTCTTCCTGCTATAGAGGTGCAGCTTAATGAGCCCATTATAAGTCCATTACAAACATTCCCTCACTTCTTGTACGTGATTTTTACTTTTGAGGGCCTGTTTGTTTTCGCAGACTATTTCTTAAGTCCTATCTCTTAAAAAAGAAAATCCTCCAGCTCTTTTTCAGATTGTTTCTTTGAGGTTATGTGGTCAAGGCAGAGAAAGGAAACATTAAGACTGTGATTTACAGCACTGTTCTTGTTGCCATTGTGCAGTGGCAATAAGCAAAGCTTCAGATTTTCTCTATTCAGCACAAGCTCTCTTATGCCTGGGGAGATCTGCAGCTGAAGAAGGAACTGTAACAGGTAACATTTGTACCATACTACACTTCTCCCCAACAAACAAGATAAAAATTGCTTCAAAAACTATTCCTTGGTGTCCTCAATAAAATGTTGATGATATTAGCTCTTTCTATCTGTCTTTATTAGTCTTTTATTCCCAAAGCACATGCAAAAAAAGTTTCATCATGTTTCTGTTAGCTTAGGAACTTTATGTGAGTACAACGAGACAGGTGGTATGAACGAGAAATCAGATTTGAGGCTACAGACTTTCATTTCTGACATTTTGCAAGGAAAGAATTCCCTTTGGCTAAGTTTTTATGGCTTCATGTATGACATTTTGTCATTAAATTTGACTTGAGATTGGGTGCTATTTCTACCAGAAAAAAAAGGAGAGAAATATGTCAAGGAAGCATATGTGAGAGCAGCTCTCTCATCTAAGGGTTGTTTAAATGTTGTTTTTGTCAACGTTGAAGACTGAAACCAACAGTATCACAATAGACTATAGGGATTACTATAATTTTTAAAATAAGCATTGTACTCTACACTGTGGGAAGCTTTTTCTGCCTGTCTCCAAATCCTCTAGATAAAACATCCCATGAATGAAGATAACAGAAGACTAAAAAGAGTATAAAATAAAAACTGTAACATAAAAAGACATCTCTTCTTGCAAAGAAATACATTTTCACATGATAAGAACCACAAATTTGCTAAAACTGCCTGATAAATGAATTTTGAAGAAGGGGCTAAATACTCAAGGTAAAAAGTAAAAGGAAGATCACTCAAAGAATTGTTAATTGTTATAGACCAGATTTTGCAACTCCCCTTGGATCACAAGGGCCGAAGAAATAAAAGGTTTTTGCTGTGCCAATTGTGTTGATTTAAACCCTGACTGGCTAAAGATCAGGTATTCTCACCTACCCTAAGAATGACTTAGATACCACAAAAAGCTGGCAAAGTGCTTTTAAAGTGTTCACCCATGCAGCAAAGTAATACCATCTTTTCCCTTTCCCAATGAGTAGGCAAATAGATACATTTTTAAAAGAGTAAGTAGGCTTGTGAATGAGATCCTGGTGTGCTGAACAGAAATTTAGCTTTACCTCCAGGGTTGCTCAATATGTATAAAACAGAAAAATATTTTGGCATTTTTCCAATGTCTGGATGTTGGGAAATTCTATTTGTCAACTTGTACTTGCGAAAGACCAAGAGGCAATCTCATTTTCCAGAATTTATTCATTTTACAGTAACCCTGTGGTCAATACACTCTCTGAGACTGTGTGAAACTCACATTCAGTTCACTTGTTCTCTTGGAGACATTTGGGTCCTTGTGAAAAAAAACCCAAAACACTTACTTGACTTTTTTAGCCACCAGGCTGGGTGGAAGATGCACTGGGATGGGTGGATGAGTGATGCTTGTGGTATGTTTTCATTTTTGCCTGGAGTAACAGTACACATCATCTTGCATGCATGGCTAATATATTCCCATTGGGAGCAAAATGGTGAGTTGGATTTAGTCATTGGTTTATGCTTGCTCCTGAGGAGTTTGTTCATTGTAACCTGCATTTGACTCACTCCATGCTTGTGATGTGCTTTGGTAATATAATGAGGTAAATTTAATGATCCAAAATAATAAGATATAAGAAATAAGATATAAGAAATAAGAAATAGGAAAATAAGAAATAAGAAAATAAGGACATCGATAATTATGAGGTTAAAAAAAAAAGAAAAAAGGAATAGACAATATATTTTTTTTTCTGTCTCATCCATCTAACCTCTTTTTTTCTGTTTGGTTATCAAAATCCTAAAACTATACTTATGTAAGTAGGCAAACTATATAATGAAAACCAAACTAATTAGATGTTAGAGTTTCTGTTATATATGTATTAAATGCTACAGTTTGCATTTAAGGCCTGTAGACCTTGAGGCTATGCACAGTTCAAGAAAACTGCGAGTTTGTGTATAGACATCAAGTCTGTTCAAGGTCTGGGAGTTGCTGTGATACGTTTAATACGTCATTTTCCATTTTATTTTTAATTATACATATATTATTCAGGGACATTTGGTAACCAAGATAAGTCCTTAGACTAGAGGCATGGGGGAAAGTATCAGACAGAAATGGTACCAATGCACAGATGGCTGTGTCACTTGGCCTTCAGCTTTAAACCTAATAGGCCACCCGAGGCAAGATGACACACATCCTGTCACATCACATGGTTTGATAACGCAAGGAGCATTATCACAAAGAAGCATGGATCTTTAGCATGAGCCAGTGATTACACAAAGAACAGCAATTTCCATGGGCTTGGCCAGTGCTTTTGAAAGGAGGTGTGGCTGTTTACTAAGTCAGTGAGAAAGGATTGCCTTTTGTTTGGTGAGATCTTTTATAAAGGGAGCTTACAGTAATGAAATGCATAGTGAGTATATATAAATTTAATCCCTCACCAAGGCTCAGGTGTCAGCCACTGTAAATTTAGATTTATGTTCCTTTTAACTGACTGTTGGCATAAGTACTTCATTTCACCAGACTCAGAAATCTTTTGGTAGCAGTATATATATGCTTTACATTTTAATTTTCTTTTCATTGTACATCTAAGAATAAAACCCTGTTATGAGTAAAATAAAAAAAAGCAGAATTCTTTTGAGATTTAGGAGAATAATTTTGATTACTGGAGTATGAACAATGTACTATTTCTTTCAGCCTCTAAACAATCAACATGGACATTGATTTCTGTTCAATGTTATTGGAAATATACATGAAGAAATCCATTATTTTGTAGGCATGGACCGTTTGCCCTCAGTGTTTGATTTTGACTGTGACATTTGGAAATAAGAGCAAGTAGTCATTGAAAAATGTGTTTAATTTAAATGATTCCTAATGTGAAATTGATTTTTTTAATAGAAAGTTCAACTAAGCTACAAACAGTATACTATAAATAAAGTTCTTTAAAGATACAACAAGCTAAAACTTTTTTGTTGCCATTTTTTGCAGATGTTTAGGGTGGGTTTTTTGTTTGTTTTTAAAATTAAAATGGTGCCTATGAAGTCCATTCCACTATTTTTTATACAGATAAATTAGGAGGACCATAGTCTTACACTGAATCTATGTATCGATATGAATCAGTTGATCACTTCATCTACCCACACTCCAGAAATGCCAAAAACATTTAGGAATGAACTGCTACTGGAACAGCTTTCTGCTTTTAATGCTTTAGTGGGGCCCTTCATTGCCACAGATGCTGCTACTCTTTTGAAGGATATTTAGATTTCTGAAGATCTAGAACTGCAATTCTCATATGTGTTTCCATACAAGCTCTGAACATAATTATATGTAGCCTAAGCTGAAATGGGAATATGTCCTACCACGATGGGTTGACTCTGGCTGGACACCAGGTACCCACCAAAGTCTATCATTCCCCTCTTCAAGTGGGAATTGTGAGAGAGAATTTAACAAAAGGCAAATGCATCAAGATAAGGGCAGGGAGAGATCTCTCACCAATTACTGTCATGGGCAAAAGAAACCAAGGGAAACCAGTCAGACCAGAGTAGGAAAACAAGACAAAAAATTAAGTCTTCAGAAATTTTCCCCCAATCTCCCATCTTCCTGGGCTCAATTTCCTTGTAGATTTTTTTGACCTCCTCCCCTTCAGCAGCGTAGGAAGACAGGAGTAGGACTCCTTACACTCCTCTCCTCTCCAATATGGAACCCCTCCTATGGGAGACAGCTCTCTATGAACTTCTCCAACATTACTCCTTCCCCACAGGCTTCTGCTCTTCATGAACTACTCCAGCATGAGTCCTTTCCACAGAGTACAGTTCTTTAGGAACAGGATGCTTCCTTGTGGATTCCCTCTGCTCCAGCACCTGGAGCACCTCATCCCACTCATTCATTGACTTTGGTATCTGCAGGGTTGCTTCTTTTACATATTCTCACTCCTTTCTCCATCTTCAATTTGCTTTTGTGCAGGGTTGTTGTTCTTTCGTTTTTTTTCTGTCCTTAACTTTGTTAAGCCCTGGGGTACTCCCACTGTTGTGGATGGCCAGCAGGGATTCCGTGTTGGAGCCAGCTGGCATTGGTTCTGTCAGACACAGGGGAAGCTTCTACCAGCTTCTCACAGAAGCCTCCCCTGTAGCCTCCCACTACCAAAACCTGTCTGTGCAAACCCGCTACACCTTTCTAACTTCAAAAATTCTGATATAATCCCTACATTCTTAAAAAAACCGTTCTGATATTTCACTGCCTAGTCACAACTTGGGAGATTTGCCAATTTTTTTCAGTGACAGTCTCTGAAACTTCAAAAGGTGTTACAAAAAGGGAGTACTGATTTAATAAGACATTAATAGATCAATAAGAATCCCCACATATCCAAACTGTCTTTTACTTTAGGTAAAGAGCAGCTTGAACCACTGTGTGAACATGTCTAGACTCTGTCTAACCTATCAAGATACTGATTTTTGTTTGATATGAACTACAGGATAATATTCCAATAACCTTTGCTAAATATTCATTTGGAAGAGACAATAACCAAAGATGGAATATAAATATCTCTTTAATTTTCTACCCCAAATGCTTACTTTATAAAATTTTACAAAGATTCCCTAAATGCAAATATTTATATTTATATAAATATAAATTGAAATATATGTGAAAAATTGTGAAAATATAAATATATATGAAATATATTGAAAAATATGTGAAAATATAAATGCAAACCATTTATATTTTCACAACTAAGATTTCTGTCATATTCACCAGGGGAGTGACACCAGCCAAATATTATTTTTTTGACACTTGGACATTAGAAACATGGTAGTCATATAAATCAGGGAAATATTTCTGGAATAACAGTTAAGAAGTTCTGTAGAAAAAAACCCTGCAGTGGAAATTTTTGTTCTTCTTTCATCTACCCATAATCCTCTTTTTGCTGCAATGTAAGAGGTACATTAGCCCTGTCACCACTCTGGTAGTATTCCCAGACATATAAATAGAACATATAAATAAATCTATGCTAAAGGTAGGCAGGAGAAGTTTGCCTGCTTATAAGATAGGAAGATCTTTGTATTACAGAGCATCATTTAAAAAAAAATGTGGTAAAATACTGGCCCCACTGAAGCCACTGAAACAGTGTCTCTTGACTGGTGTTTCAGGACAGTGAATCTTAGATCTGCTAATGCAAAAGGCAGCTTTATTTTAAGGGAATAACTGATACTGGGCCAGGATCATATACATTGCATTGCATGAAACTGAATGTCATTTTAAAAGTTCTTACACAGAATTGAATAATATCATGCAATACTTATTTCAATGATCTAATAAAATTTATTAAAATCTGTTGAGAAAAGTGTTTGCTTTCACTAAGTAAAAAAAAAAGTCACGTGATCTTTTTTCTCCAAATCAAAGTAAGGGTAGAAATGGCTGTCTTGTCAAACAAGTTGTTATGACCATACAACAGCATTAGATACTCAGCCAACAAAAGTGAGTGATATGCCAAAATGACAAGAACTGATTTTGCCTGACTGCCTTAGAGACACTTCCTGATTGTGTCTAGATTTGCCATCTGCTTAATTAGAAAAAACAGATATATTTCTCTCAATAAACTCTGATTCCTTTACTCATAAATTATACCTTCAGCCTAGAGGAAGTTTGAATGCTGATATGACAAAGGACTCTGTTTTTAGGCAGAGTATTACAGATTAACATCATAGATGTTTAAACATATAACATCTAGTAAATCCAGCTGGAAAAGTGAAATCTACACAAGATTGCTGAACACCAGTTTGACTTCAATTAAACTGGCAAGTCATATTTATTCTTGTAAGCAATCTGCTACATTTAGTACTCTTTCAGGCACATTTTGGCATATTCTTTTCTCCAAAAGCTATTTTTAAAGATAACATAATTCTCACAAAGATCAGTAGCCATTATTACAGCGGTTCTCAAAGACATATAAAAATTAATTAAAAATTCTTCAATTTCATAATTTTACTTCTTAAAAGAACCTGGTTCACTTGAAGCTCTTCCAGTGCTATAACATATGAGCAGTCCATGACAATACCATTCAGAAGTCTTTGTATGTTAAATGTGATGCAGTCCCTTCTTTTTGTATTAGGTTTGCAGGGAGAGAAGGAAGAATGCATAGAGGCCCTCTGGGTGTGGCACATTATCTCTCTGGCCCTGAGAAGGCTAAACTAGGGTCAGGATGAAGGAAAGCTAATGCAGGGTTTGGGGAGGTGAGAGAATCCCTGACAGAGCAGTACACTCACACACACGGGCTGCAGTCCCAGGGCATCCCAGCAAGGAGAGACCAGGAGGTATGGCTGTGTCAGTATCAGGCACAGCCCAGATCTCCATACAAACACAGGACAGGTCAGCAAGGAGAATTCAGGCAGAGATCAAGGGGAAGGACCTGACCAGCTCCCAAGACAGGTGGGGAGGTCCCAGAAGAGCTTCTGACAGCTCCGTCTCACAATGCTGCTGATGCACAGCAGCCTGGTCCATGGGTGCAGCTGTTCAGCAACAGAGCTGACTTTGCACACCAGCTGCCATCCCCAGGGAAGTGGGGAGGCTGCAGAACCTGCTGGACACATCAGCACCTGTAGGTACAGGCCATGAGAAAAGAAGGATCTTTACAGTAACAGGGGGACAGCTGGCAATGTGAGAAGTTGAACTTGACCCAAGGCTGTGCCCTTGTCACAAACCAGGGCAATATATTTGGACACTGGACCACATTAGACAAAGTATTGTCCAACAGACGGTCAAGGGAAGTGATCCTTCCCATCTGCTCAGTATGGGTGGGGGCACACATGGAGTAGTATGTCCATTTCTGGGGTCCTCTATAGGATACACAGGGACATACTGGAGAGTCCAGTGAGAGGCTGCAAAGATGATGAGATACTGGAGTAGTTATTGAGGATGGGCTTAGACTTGTGGGACAGTTTAGCCAGGAGAAGAGAAGGCTCAGGGGGGAGCTTATTTTTAAAAGATGAGTACATGATAGATAGATAGATAGATAGATAGATAGATAGATAGATAGAAAATATATTGTATATCACATATAGCGGACAAATACTAATAATTATCTAAATACCAGAAGGGAGAATGCAAAGAGAACAGAGCCGGGCTCCTTTAAGTAGTAGCCACTGACAGGGTGAGAAGAAATGGGCATGAACTGAAACATAGACTTGTTTCTGTGAGCATCAGGAAAAATATTTATCCCTGTGAAGATAATAGAGCAATGTCACAGGCTGTCCAGAAAGGTTGTGGAGATACTTCTAGACATGGTCCTGGGCTCTATGCGGCCCTGCTTGAGCAGGGTTGGTGGACCAGATAACCTCCAGAAGGTTTTTCCAATGTCAGGTGTTCTGATTCTGGGATTCCTCCAGGACGAGGACATTCATCTGGATTGGCTGCAGCATCTTATTTGCTTAAGCTCCTTGGACTCTCAGGTCACCTCATTCCTCTGGAGGGCTGGAGCACCTTATTTGCAGCCTGCCTAGGAACTGTTCTCTTCCTTTCTGTGAGGCACAGGACAGTATGACTGACACCTTAATGACACAGAAAGGAATGAGACAAGTGGGGAGTGCTCCCATATTCCCACTAAATTAAGCAATCTTACATTCTCTGTTTTGGGATTGGGACACACAGTAAATGCAGGCTCCAATCCATGAGACTTTGCTTACGAGGCTGCAGTGGTGAGTCACTGTAATATGTAAAAAAGAGAGGAAGACAGCAAGGAATGAGGATTCCTCCTTTTTGCCTCTAGCGGTGATATAAACTAAAATGAGAGGTTTCTCCATAGAGTTTTAGGTATACTCTTGAGTACCAGTATTTCAAGAACTTACTTTGGTGATCCTCATTGAATTCACATGTATTCAAACTGGGGCACTTGAGCAGAAAGCACGTAGGGAATTAAAACATTAACTGCAGCTCATATGGAACTGGAGTTCCTTGATAAATTAACTGATTTCATTGATGACTTTAAATTCATAGACCCTGCCTATTTATAATTTATTTAGATTCTTAAGCCTTCTTTTATTTTTAATTTGAATAAATAATAACATTTTTGTCTTTTTAAATTGTTACTTCCTTTATTCTCATATTTTTTAAATCATTATTACACATTTATCTCCAGTCTGCTGCCTTACAGTTAACAGCATAATTTTGTGACTAAGTGTCTGAGTGAGAGAAAATTTGGATTGTAGCTCAAATCATTAGGAAGGTACCATATTGGAGTGGCACTACATTTAGGTTTAATTTGAGTGGCTGGTGAAAGTAGATCATGTAGACATCATCTGTTGTTGATGGTCATTTGCATTATTACTATGCTGTTCCCTGTGACACCATAATGAAAGTCATCAAGAATGTGCTGAAGAGATTAGGATTCTAAACATCAGATTTTTGAGTACAGACATTTTCTGAAATAGGTATAGATCACATTTCTCATTATCTTACCTTGTGTCTTTCTGACACAGGTTTACGTAGGTCTTTATCTAATGTCATTTAAATTGTTGGCTCTAGGAAGCAGATGAGATGCTTTTATTTTCAAACCTCACCTGCCAGAGTAAGCATTTTTCCAAATAATTTTCTTCCCTCAGTGTGAGGCAGTGATTTGTTTATTGATTGCCTCTTCAGATTCAGAAAAAAAAGGTAAGAATATGTATTTCAAGGGCTGCTAGTCACTGTCTTCATACTAAAGATATTTTAGAGAACAGACCCATGTAAGGGTAGGAGTTGCAAGTGATTTGTAGCAGAGGAGGGTACAACAAAGGAAATACAACCCCTAAACCAAGACAGACTACAGCCAAAGAAGTTCACTGATAGTTATTGTCATGGTTTGAGCCTGGCACAGAGCCAGTGCCCCCAT
>JAHXMQ010000807.1:35931548-35997543 GCA_020466415.1 Ammodramus savannarum pratensis
AAAAAATTTCAGTCTCTGTCTGTCCCAGAGCTCTGGCACTCCGACGCTGCTCTTGCCGCTGCTCCGGCCGGGCACCTCCTTGCTGCATTTCCCCCCCTTCTCCTCATGGGCCGGTTGCTATCAAATTCAGACACCGGCTCTCCTCTCTCTCTCTCCGGGGTTGGGGGAAATGGCTGCCCGATCCCGATGCCTCCTGGGGCTCCTCCACCCTTCCATCCTCAAGGGCCTCCTCAACCCCCATCTCTGTCCAGGCCCAGGGCTACCACATGGCTGCCCCTACTCCGCCCAGCTGCTGCTGCTGGACGGGGGGAAAGGAGATCCGACCTCTTCCTCGCTGTCCCAAGAAGAAAGCTCCCAGGGTCGGAGTTCTGGTTTTAACCCCTGTGTGTTCTCAGAGGTGTGTCTAAACCCCACTGGCCACATCAGGTGCCAATATTAAAATCCGAGCACCCATTGGTTTGACCACAGCATCCCAGAATTCCCACTTCTTCCTGGCCAAACCACCACAGTTATTTACTGTACGTTTTTCCTTCATTGAAAGAATTGCTGCTGCAATCACCCATATATCTTATTTTCCTCAAAAAAGATCAAAGAGTTAGAGGGGAGATGATAAGTTACATTGAAATTTTTCAGAAAAAAATCCTAGAAATCAAAATTAAGAGCAATAACCTCAATAAAACACTCAGCTCTGAAGATTTCATGTAGATATATCATAATTAGCCGGTACTGAACACCACAGTGAGGCCTTCATGTAACATAGAGGTCTGTCACTTGTGTTAGTTTAATTATTAATTATCCTATCACATGTGAATGTATGCATATTCAGCACAAATAACTAAACTAGCCACACCAAGTCTGATGTGATATTTTGCATATTTTGCATATTTTGGGAGGCCAAGAGGCTTATTAACTGCAGCAAGCCCAGTTACCAAAAAAATTAACATCCTGTGTTGGTAGGGCACAGCCCATTGTTTTGGTAGCAAGGGGAGGGAGGGCACAGGGATAGCTTTTGTGAGAAGCAGCTAGAAGCTTCCACCATGTCTGACAGTGACAAGGTCCCTGGTGTCGAGATGACCCCGAGATGTTAGAAAGTCTCTTTTTCCCAGCCCCGAGACCAAAGAAGAAGACAGGATTCCTCGGCTCTCGTTCTCAAGGTTGTTCATTTGCTCTTATCTAATACATTGTCTTTCTGACCGGCTGAGGTCTGTCTGGCAGGTCGGGTTGAGGCACACTGACCTCCCTCAGGGCGGTGTTATCTTTTTATACTAAAAATTATGTGTACTTTATTTACAATAATTTTCCAATGCCTATCACCTATGTTAGACAGTTTGTCTTTACTCTAAACCAATCCAAAAGTGCCACCATCACAGCAGAAAATGGAGGACAAGAACAACAAGGAGAAAGACAGAACATGCCCAGATTCCTCCATCTTGCATCTTGAGCCCCCATTCTAAAAACCCCAGCATTCTACATTTTCACACTGTTATAAATTCACTGTCATTCTATTTAAACTTTTGTGGCTTGTACATCCTCATACAAAGTTGTTAGTGTTTTCCATGGGTTGAAATCAAAGGCACAGGTGATTTTGACTCTGTACCTAGATCTCCAAGCCCTCCGCCAGGGTCTTGAGTCTTTTAGGGCAGTCAGAGGAATGACTTGATTTCTGACATGACAGAGCCAATCTCTGATCCCTGATGGGTCTGAAGATGGACAACCTGCTGGTGCAATTAGAAAAGTTGGTAACACCTCTGTGATGACATATTTAAGAAGAAAATCAAAACAGTGTGAGTGCAGTTTTTATTCCAGGTGTGGCAAAGCGGTGCTGCTGGGGGCCATCTCAGTGTGGCCCGTGGCAACCCTTACCTGCCTGGCTGCCCCTAGCCAGCTGCACTGCAGGCAAAGAGGGCAGGGACACCAGTGACAGTTCCCCCTTTCCAGAGCCCTGCATGAAGAGAGACATCAAATGGTGCCAGCACTGTGGCAGCCGCCACTGCTCATGTGATGGCAGCAAGGCTGCCTGAACAGCAGTGAGCGATTCCCCAATGTGGGATCTAGACAAGATCAACATTTTGGCATTGTGGGATCTTGCATGAATCTTTGAATTAGTAGAACTTGTTGACAATGGTACCTACAAGCAGCAATTTTTCTTCTTGTCAGAGAAGGGGAGGAAGCAAGGACATGTGAGGGAAAACAACATGGTGACACCAAGGTCAGTGGAAAAAAGGAGGGGTAGGAGGCATTTCGAGTGTGGGAGCTGGGATTCCTCTGTAAGTTGTGGTGAAGACTGGTAAAACAAACTGTTCACTTGTAATGCATAAAGTCCACAGGGGATGCAGAGATCCACTTGCAGCCTGTGGAAAAAGTGCTTGTACTGGAGTGGGTGGATACTAGAAAATGCTGTGGTCTAGTGGGAAACCAATAAGAGAGAGAGAGAGAGAGAGAGAGAGAGAGAGACTGAGAGAGAGAGAGGGCCCTGACTTCCAGATAAGACCAGCCCATCTTTCAAAGACTGCACCCTGTGGACGAGTGACCCACACTACAGCAGTTGTGTAAAGGCTGTTTGCCCATGGGAGGGACCCCAAAACAAAACTGCCATGTCCTGTCTCCCTGAGCTGTTGGTGGGAAGGGAGGAGAGGCTGGGGGGGAAAAAAAGACGTTTTAAGGGCTCATTTTGCTTGTCATTATCCTCCTCTGACTCTATCAATAATAAATTTATTTTATACCTCTAAATTCAAGCCTGTTTTGCTCTTAGAGTGTTTTTCTTGCAATTCTTATCTCGACTCATGAACCCTTTGTTAATTTTTTTCCTTCACCTTTGCCCAACTACAACAGAAGAGGGTAAGTGAATGACTCTCCTGGATGCCTGGCATTTGGGCAGTGTCAAATCACAGCACATCCATAGGAGGGTATATTGTGTCTGTTATATTAAAAAAAACAATGAAAAATGTAATTTTTAATTCCCTCAATACTCTGCTGTTAGGAAGTCTATACAGCTGGTAATATGAAAAGACATAGAATCATTCTTATTAGATTATTCAGCATCTGTAATGTGAAGGAAAATTAAAAAATAAATTCTTGCACAGACAAAACACACTTTGTCAAAACAGGCCCTTGGTTCTGTACATTTCATTATTTCATTCCCTTCCCACATAAAAAGGACATAAGCTCAGATGTACAATGCACAGTAAGAACAATTGCTTGCCTAAAATGAGAGAAATGAGATGATGATCTTGAGTGGGATTAGGGGAAAAAGCCCACAGAACTACTCCTTTCTACACTAAGTAATAAGTCCAAACAAAGGAAAATTTCTCTAGCATCTGCACATGTGGAGAATGATTTTCAAAGATTTTCCATCCACATTTCAATCACTCCCTGTTGTCTCTTCTAACCTTGTTTTTTCATGATGAAGGAGCAAAAGCACAAGTACCTTGAGATTTACAAGTGCTTTCTGTCTAACCTCTTACTCCCACAAGAAGACTAAGCTAACCAGCTCTGATGTTTTCTGTTTACTGTGAACTGTGCACTGAGTTTATGAATCAAGACCTCACTGCAGAGGATTATGCCTAGAGCATAACCTTTCTTATGTTCAGATAAAGCAGTAACTCACACTGGGGTTGAAATTTAATGACACTGTGTTCCCTGCTGTGCTCTGTGCAAAGAGTTGCAGAAAAAAGGCTTTAGTACACATAAACTGTAATACATTTAACATGCAAATAATTTAATCAAATTATTTTATAACATAGCAAACATAAATGAAGAAAACCACTTTCACTGATCTTTTTTTTTGCTGAGAGATCTGAAATTAGTTAACCGATTTATTACATTAAAATGGTTCAGTTCATGCTACTGTATTATCTAAATTCCCTAACCCAAGTCAGAATGAAATGTGAAAACACACTGTACTTTCTAGTTACAGCCTCTTTTAAGTCCTAAAAGGCTTACAGTGTTAACTGACAACATAAACAAGGAGTAAATGAAGACACATTCAAAACCTAATATCAAAACAGCAGTATTAGAAATTAGTGAGTTAGTGATTCATTTTCCTTCTAGTTTAACAGTAGCTGCCTTAAACACATTAAAAAAGAAAGAAATCCTTCCACAGTTCTCTTTTTCCATGCTTTTTAGAGGTTATGCACTTTATCCAATAACAAAATGGTTGTTGTGGAACTATGGGTAATTTAAAATATCTTTTATGTAAATGATTTTGGCTGAGTTTTCCTGTGCCCTTTAAAATGAAGAGGAAACATCCTGAAATTTTCAGTCAAAATAGAATTATCTTTTTAAGTCTGAAATTTGTAACATTAATCAAATTGCTTAAATCATAGAGTTCCTTTTCTTAATGAATCCTATTTTTTAAGAAATAATGAGTCATTGCTACAATGCTACTTGAAGACAGAGGGATATGCTGTGCTGTAGCTAATTTATCATTCCTATTTCACAGGGATATTTTTCCTCACAGAGAAATTTCTTAAGTGTCTCTTGAACTCCTTATAATGTAGTTGAAAAGACACAAGCCTTATAAACAGAGATTTGTCAAATTAAGTCATATGAATTAATAGAGGTTGCTGTCTTTGAGTGAGTAATAGAAACTTGCATCATTTTTGTGTTAATGTGTGGGAGTGTGCATGGAAAATTAATCTTTGCTGGCCATAGTGTTTTAACTATGCAGTGGAAACAGAATTTACCTTGCAATCAGTATCGCTTTAAAAACCAGTTTGAAAAAAAGACATTTCAGCCTTATATTTAGCATAATTTAAAGATTCAAGGGGATAAATCCAGAAGCAAATTACAGCAATTCTTCAAACATACAAACATTTCAGACCAAGCACACTGCCTTAAAATATGAAGTTTCTCAGTATTAATTGTCATAAATTTTTTTGGCTGTGTGGTTTGTCATTGATGGGAGGGCAAAGCAGAGTTGTCTCTATTATGCTCTTATGTTGTAGTTAATTGGACAAGATAAAAAGGAGAAAGCTTCATGCTCTGAGAAGAAAATCTTTATGAAGAAAAAATGCTGTTGTAATTCTATACTGAGGCTGGTAAAGAAAATCACAAGTCTTCTTGGCACAAGGAAGGGCACTCATAGTAATCAAAGATTAAACTTTTCTCCTTAGATTCATTTTCTATTATGAGGGAACAGAGACGTCTTCCTCCCAGGGGCTGATGCTGAACATCTACTGTGGGTGTGCATGCTGAAATGCTTTTGAAAGACATCCCTTTCATACACTGACATGTCTTTATACAGATTAACTCTTTAGGGATTTTTGAAAAAGTCATCTGAGTTACACAGCACACACATTGCCTCCCTCACCATGTCTGTTTTGTAGATTCGGTCAATTATTGCACTAAATCTATTCAGTATAGGTAGCTGTGGGAAATCAGCTTTATGAAAGAGGATTCTTGATGCTACCTCACTCTTCCTTTATATTAATTGCATGGGAGGAATGAGAGGAGGGGAGGAGGGCATGGAGGAAGGAAGGGAATAATGAGAGGTGAGAAGGGAGGGAAGGGAAGGGAATAGAAGGGAGGGGAAGGAAGGAAGGAAGGAAGGAAGGAAGGAAGGAAGGAAGGAAGGAAGGAAGGAAGGAAGGAAGGAAGGAAGGAAGGAAGGAAGGAAGGAAGGAAGGAAGGAAGGAAGGAAGGAAGGAAGGAAGGAAGGAAGGAAGGAAGGAAGGAAGGCATTCTTACAGCATGTCTGCACTTTTCCTGGAAGATTCTCCCTTGGCCCTTCAACATGGATCATGGCTGGAAAGGAGAGAAAAACCAGGATTTCTATGAACAACCTCATCGTTCCTGAACTATAGATAGTGAATGAGGCATACTGTTATGCATGTACATAACAATATGTATTCATGAATGGCAGCAGAGCACATTACAAAATGCCAGATAAAATTGTTTCAACCTTCTCTTTATCCTCTGAACATGCAACTTCACCTCATATTGTAGCATTTCAGTAAATAACATCCTCTAGTTCTTACACTAATATACTTTTTTCCTTTTAAACAGTGATTTTAATTAATTCATCCTTTCTGACATTTGCATTTGTCTTTAAATGCCACTAGATAACAGGGTTTTAATCATTCCAAATAGCTTTTTAATTATAGACCTAATTGCTTTTGCAGAAGGTTAAACTGCACAAACAAGAATAAAACTGTTTGCTTGTGCTCTGTGTTAAGAATGATGTAGTTTTTTCTCATTAGGTATTCTGTAAACTTACTTGGTCAGTTTTATGTGACATTTGAAGAAAAAAAAGGCCCCAAAATGTGCATCAGAAGGCTGGAATTAGATTCTAGGACAGCTTAATACTCAGCTGTGTGAAACAGTCATTGATCTTTTAATTAATTATGAAATCAAAGTTAAGCATTCTTTCCCATTGCCATGGCTGTTTTGGGCTGACATATTTGAACATGTAAATGTGAAGGGTAACATATGATATTACAGAATCACAGATTCTCAGAACTCTTAGGGTTGGAAGGGACCTCTGGACAGACATCATCCAGTCCAACCCCCCTGTCAATGCAGGGTCACCTACAGCAGGTGACACAGGAATGATTCCAGGTGGGAATGTCTGCAGAGAGGGAGCTCCCACAGCCTCCCTGAGCACCTGTTCCTGTGCTCTGCCAGCCTCAATGGAAAGAGGTCCTGAGGTGAAGTTTCTTGTGCTGGACAAAATTTTATTCTCTGCAAACCATTCTTCATCTACTTTTTTTTCTCAGAATATTTTCCACCACTGATGGTATCCTGATGGGCCAGTGGAAAATAATTTCTTACTTTTTATTGTTTTATGCCTCTACTGGAGGGTAACCAGTTCATGAAAATAAAACAGAGTTAATTTACTCATCACTTTTTTGCATTCTTCACTTGTAGTTCATCCTTTCTGGGAAATGAAGGTCTGAAAAAGACCTGTGTAGGCAGCAGCTCTTCCATTCCTGTTTAAAAACATGCCAGGTATATTTATATTCTATGGTGTTTCTATTCTACCAGAATAGATGTCTAACTCCATAGCTTAATTTGTACATCAGTGGCTATATACAGTAAGCTCTATTTAGCTCAGAAAATAAAAAAAAAAATACGATTTTGCTGTTCCTCTAGTCCAAATGGGGTAATTAGAACTGAAAAGCCAAAATGTATTCTTTGTGTATGGACTTGACTCCCATTGGATAGTCTATATTTCACTACGGTTAAACAATCTCGAGATAATAATATATAGTCTGTGAGAGTTTATTCCATGCCTTTGCCCACTGATGATTTAATCATGCCAATGTTTATATTGAATCTATACTTTTCCAATTTTCTTGGTTTTATTCTATTCCAAGGAAGGTTACTGTTAGGTTGAGCTATTATTTATTTATAAATAAATAATATATATATATTATATATATAAAATAAATAATAAATAATAAATAAATTTGCTATAAATAAACTTGTTTCAAAGGAGCTAAAAATAAAATTAATCATAGGCACAAAGTTTAGGGTAAGAAAAAGGATTTAAAGCCTTTTACAAACAATCACAAAATCACACAATCCTTTCAACTGGAAAAGAACTGTAAGATCATCAAGTCCAACCACCAACCCAGCACTGCCAACTCCACCACTAAACCATGTTCCAAGACACCACACCTACACATCTTTGATGTACTTTTTGTTATGGTGACTCCACCACTTCCCTGGGCAGATTAGTCTACTTTCTGACCACTCTGTAGTGAAGAAATCTAAATTTCTTGTTGCAACTGGAGGCAAATTCCTCTTGTTATTTGTCCTCGTTTGTTATTTAGGAGAAAGGACTGACCCCTGCCTGGCTAAATCCTCCTTTCAGATAGGTTTAAAGAGTGATAGGGTGTCCCCAAAACCTTCTTTTCTGCAGGCTAAAGATTCCCAGCTCCCTCAGCCACTCCTTATATAACTTGTGCTCCAGACACTCTACCAGGTCCATTGCTCTTCTCTGGAGACCTTCCAGCACCTCAAAGTCTTTCTTGTAGGGGATCCCAATCTCATTCATGAGACCTAATCTGATAAAATGCTTCCAGAGACTTTAGGGAATTATCAGATGTAATTAATAAGCAACTCTCCATCATATTTGAAAAGTCATGCCAGTCAGGTAAAGTTCCCAATTATCAGGGAAAATGTTAATAAAGATAACCCTGGAAATTATGAACCAGTCAGCCTCTCCTCGGTGCCTGCTAAGGTCATGGAACAGATCCTCATGAATGATATCTTGAAATGTCTGGAAGACAGGGCATTTTTTAGTGACAGACAACATGGCTTCACCAGGGGAAGGTCCACCTGACTCATCTGTTTTCCTTCTATAGTGGAGTGACTCCACCAGTAGAGAAGGGAATATGGATGGGAAGGGAAGTGAAGGGAATATGGATGTCATCAGCCTGGGCTGTCTTTAAGGTCTTTGGTACAGTCCTTGCTATTAAATTGATGATTTACGGCTTTGGTGAATGCACTTTTAGATGGATAAGGATTTGGCTGGAAGTCCATACCCAAAATGTTGCAGACAATCATACATGTCTTAATGGAAAGCAGTAACTCATGGTGGCTCTTAAGGATCTGTAGTGGTGTGAATATTGCTCAGTATCTTAATTAGTGACATATTGTGACTGAGTGAAACCTCAGCAAGTCTGTATAAAACCTGTTGATTTGCTTGAGGGAAGGGATGTGATCCAGAGGGACTTTGACAGGCCTGAGGAGTGCTTCCATGTGAACTTCATTCAATAAGGCCAAATAGAACAAGGTCCTGCACCCGGTTTGGGGAAGTCTTCAGGATCAGGTAACCCAGAGAAGTTGTGGATTCCTTATCATTGTAGGTGTTCCTGCCAATGGCAGAAGAGCTGGAACTAGATGGTTTTAGAAGTCACTTTCATTCTATGATTGTCTGCAGGTGTGTTTTCTGTGGGATTCTTCCGGACAGATTTTTGAGCAGATCTGTCCTCCTGAAACCCAGGGTTATTATCCTGCTTTTTGCTTCCTGTTGTCATTTTTCTGAACTTCAACAACCCATTACCAATGGTAGCCAAGGGTGGCATCAGCTTTCACATTCCTGATCAGTCCTTCCCTGCTTAGAAGTATGAAGCCATATCTGAATTTTCAGCATGTCAACTGACTTTTCAGTTTGAGACTTCTCAGATTCTCTAAATGGTAATTTAATTTACCTCTATTCAGTTTCTGTTCTTTTGATTGATCAGTAGAATCTTGCAAAGATGGAACCATGGGCATAGTAGTAGCTTGATAGAATCTTCCTACAACAGAAGGAGGGGGCCATCAGGTATTTTTAGAATACTGGTGTTATCATTCTTACCTTTCTTTTTTTTCCAATGATCCCAGGACTAAGCTTCTGTGAAAGCCAAGATCTATAAGATGCATGAGGTCAAAGAAGTAAATTCTCCTAAAGTGGCTGATGGAATGGACTCATTTATGCCTATCAAATATACTGCTTTTTAAATTTCAGATGTTAGACTTTATGACAAGGTTCTGAACTCATAAAGGGAGTCACTTTCTTGAGTGTAGAACTATGAACATAATTGCTTATGATTAGATACTGAATTTCTAAGCTAGTTTTGGAGTACTAAAGTAAATTTAAAGTAGCTTTAAAGTGCAGGAAGAAAGCACCTTGTGTCACAACAGCACTGCAGCTACAAAGTACCACCCTAAAACGTCCAAAACCTAAACACAGATTTTGGATTTTCCATATTTTCTCCTCCTAAATGAACCTATAATAGCACTTTACAAAAACATCATTCTCACCTGGAAGTTCTTAATGCATTTATAGATTGTTGCATTTTTCTCTGGGCTGTTAAATTATAAAAAGATGGGTAGGCCAGATGCAATAAAAACATCTTGGGTTTTTTTGCTGAGTCTCCATACTAAAAACATGAGATTAGCTGTTTGATATCTCTCTGGCTCTGCCCTTATTGCTCTTACTCAAGGTTAATTTAGTAACCAATAAGTGAAGTCTCATTAATGCAAGATCATGTCCTCCTTTGCTGTCCAATGTTTATAATTTTCTTTTGTGTACTTACAACATTATGCTCAGGCTGTTCAGCAAAACATAAAGAAAAATGTCTCAGAGCTATTCTGATTACTCAGAAACAAAAAACAAGAGATGGCTGTAAGATTAGTGCATATAATTCCATAGTTAGAAGTTCCTGTCTTCCATTTTGTTGCCAAAAAAAGACTGATTAATTATTCAAAGAAACGTGAGCAAAAAATTGTTTCATAGCAGCATGAGGTAGATATCAAGCCAAAAATTCATATGGTGTTGGATAGAAAGAGTGACTAAAAAAGAAATAATGAGTCCAGAACTGTGAGCAATATGGTTTTATTGTCTTACTAGCTTTCTTGGATAGTTACAGCTCAATAATTTTTCTTGTTGATGAAGTTATTTACACACAGACATCCGCTGCCATTTGAGATGCATTAGATGTAGTTATAATTCATCTCCAGACAGCATTCCAGTGAGTAATACTATGAATGTGCCATTATATCTACCAGACTGAGGTGTACCTCTCAGGTACCCCAAATCATATCAAGATGCCTAAGTGCAGTCAAATGACAAGTCTTTGGTCAGGAAAGCTAGCGGGACTCTTGAGTTATTTAACTGGCCTCATAGTGGTGTCCTGTTTGAGTTGAGCAGCTCTTTAACTACCACAGGTGTCACTGGCCATAACAGCTCCTTTATGGCTGAAATCCAACACCCTATTGGAGATCAGGTTGGGTGCTCCTGAACATCTGAAATCATACTAGAGATCTAAGTGAAGACAATTTACCTCTTTCTCCCATTTTCGTTCATGGAATGGGATTCTGATATCTAAAACCTGGGCATCTCGTGTCATGCTTTGATGCTGGGACAGTACTGCATTAGCTTTTCAGCTCCCACCACAGAGGCGCATATTCATGCATCATACCTGATGTCTAACCACATTAATCTGTTAATCTGAAGCTGAATGCCACAAAAATCTGTTCATGAACAAATTTAGTTTAGCAATTTTATTTAAACAGATTAATTAAATGAATACCACTGATTTCACTCTAAAATTCTGTTCATTATAGTAAACTATGTATTGAATTAAAATGAATGAAAGCTCTGCTCCAGTTTAATATTCCTAAATAAACTAAAAACTCTTGAGTATCCTTGATCTCATTTTATGGACATAAAAAAAAAAATCAACAGTTTTAATTGTAGGTGAAAAATTCCTGGTCACATAGAAAGATACCATGTGGGTTCTAAGTAATGCAGGAACTAGGAGTTGTCTTTATTTTGTGTACAGGTCTAAATGTAAACACAATAATAGCATCCAAAGATATCTTTCTTCTTTTTTTTTTTTTTTTTCACTGGTGGCAGCTATAAATTAACAGCAGCAACAGCAATTATTTCTTCCTATGAAAAATTCTGTGCTAATGAACTAATCCTGGCTTATCATATTTTAAGAAGATGTGATCATCCCCATGAATTCATACCATAAAGAAAACTGATTATGCAGCATGCTCATCTTAATTTGTGCTCATTTGGGTTTCAGTTAGGAAAAGTAAAAGGGATAAAGGTATGTGTAATGTGAGCCTATCTCAATGTGGCATTTGTGAATGTGGGAACACAGGTATTTTATACAAATTGCAAGTAACTTCCATTCATTGTAACGTAGCTATTTCCATTTCTGTTCATGCTTCCTTATCTCTCCATCGCTTCTAAGTGTAAATGCCATTGATATTACAGGGGTTGATATCATCATTCTTCAAACACTGGGTAGATGGCCTTAAAATTACATTTGACTCACATGTTGCTGACACAGTAAAGTGTTTCCTAGTCTGGCCTGAATTATGCTAAGGCATTGAACTTCAGTCCCATGGCAGACAAAGTCTACATTACAAAACCCAACCAAACAAACATAAACTGTTCTGTGCAGAAATAGTCAAAGGTTTTCCTCATATCTTTTATGAGAATAAATAACCTTTTTGGCATTATTATTTCTTAGGATGATCTTCCCTTCAAATTAATGTCACTTAGAGTATGGACACCCCAGAATCCTTCTAGAATTATCTAGCAGTGACTCAGAATATCTGCAAACCTGTGTAAAGGAGATGAGGGCCAAAAAGGCAACACTTTCTAAGAGTACACAATTGAAATATTTCCAAGAGCATCTTTGAAGATAATTACAGCTTTTTAGAGTAAAGAGTAAAGTCAGCAAACCTGTGTAAAATAAGGCCAACTCCCAACTTAGTTACTATATGTCTGATCTTCTGGGTCAAGATCATGAGTTTTGATAGGAAAACGCTGGCTAAAATGTCAGAAATGAAAACAAATTTGAGAAGAAAAACATTTATCTGAAACAAATGACAAGGGTTACCATGAAATCTAATAGGGTGGACAAAGAATTTCTTTAAATTGATTTATTAATAGATAAGTGCATTTTCTGTCTATCACTCACAATGCATTTAAATTGGAATGAATATACAGGAAAAATTACATATCTGAGTTCAGGAAATAAGTGAAATGTCCTTAATTGACAGAACAAATATAAAGAAGGGCTCTAGTTTAGGGGACAGACAGAATATGTCTAATTATGTTAGAAGTCACTTACAATTTAATTGGGGACAGAATACAAAAACATGTAATAATATCCCATCATAGCAGTAAAAGGATGTTTTCAAAGTGTATTTTATTTTTACAACTGCCATTTATTCTTGGATCTTGTAGGATCCAAGCAGTGAGCCCATGCCTCCTGTCTCAGAGAGCAGGCTGAGTGGAAGAACAAGAAGAATGTGGCTTCTGTGGGTTCTCTCTGGAAATGAGGGGAAATAAACATTTATAGCAAAAACTGGCTCCTCTGATCCCTTTTTAATGCTCCACAAAATCAAGGACAAGAAGTCTTAATGCTGATTTGTAGCTCATCAACAACAGTTGACCATCCTTTCCCAAATGCTTTCCCATCCCACACAGATTTTGACAGAAACAACTTGAGAGGCATTGGATAACATTAATGACATGGGATTGGTTGTACAAGAAAAGGCAGAGGATAGACTTTTTGCGATGAAGGGAGTGTAGGCTACTCACATAAGTGTGGGAAAAGAGCTCTGTGTGGCACAGACCAGAGAGGGACTATGGCCGTGGTTCCATTCTCCTGATAAGTTTTGAAAGCAGAGAATGAGACAAAGAAATAGCTGGAGTCAAATATCAGACGTGTTTGTCACATGATGACCAAGTTTAACATCTACTATGTGCTACATTTAAAATCACTGTATTACTTAAATTTTAAAAAAATACATCTTCTAGATTTCTTGGAATCGATCTGTTCCTTGACAGCATGGAGCATCATTATGAAAGACCTCTCCTTACACAACTGATGCTGTCATGGCAGAGAGAAAACATGTAATTAGCCAAGACAAGTACTGTAGCTGGAGTCAGTAATCCCAAACAGGCAAAGCTAATTAGTTATCTGGTGCTGGGAGGTCGTATGAGCACCTTGTTTCCAGAACAGACTAATGCATATGACATATTTCTACAGTTAATACCATGCTACTGTTGTGTTTCCCAGTGAATTGAAGTGACATGGTGCATGTTAAAAAGTAAAAGTTTGCTTATATAGTTCTAAGAAATGAACAAATTATATTCTGTTGTTTTAAAATTAAAACATTGTTGCCACTTAGCAAAACATGTAATTTCAATTTCATCATGTTCCATCAGGAAATCAAGCTTTTGGCAGATTTCCCATTCCCCTTCAAGAACATCCCAGGATAAACCAGCTAACAGATGAAACTGGTGGAGAAAGGAAAAAAAAATGTGGTAAGTGCAAGGCATTGTAATGTTGAGCAGATCTAATAGCTACAAGGTAAGAATTTATAATGATAATTAATGCATAACTGAGCAAGGAATGTCACCAGAGAAATGAAGTTTTCCTACTGATGCCTTTTTGTACGCAAGATTAAATGAAATTATAGGTCTGTTTCACAAAGTCTCTCTTGTGGACATCTTTTTTTTTCACTGAAGTTGTAAGCATGGAAATTTTCCAGAATACTGTGTTTTTTCAGATAGGTTCTTCCATCTTTATAGATGCAGAATATTTGCTTTGCTTTTCAGCTGTGAGCATAGAATTTCTTAAAATGCGGTGCTTTTTACCAGAAGCTATTATTCTCTTTGCAGTAAAGTTTCAGTGAGTAATCTTCTTAGACTTGTCATAGGTACTCCCTATGGATTGTTTGGCTTTCAAAGGCACAGAATTCCTTGCTTTAGATGTCTGAATCTCGTTATAACTGGGCAAAAGCGTGGCCATTTTGTAATTTCTATACAATCTTGATAGGCTCTTACAGCACTGTTAAAAGCACCCAGCAAACTTTTGAAGTAGATAACTGTATAACTGTCTCATTTTCTATTTTGCATTGAATTGTACTATTTACTGACTTTTTTAATAAAAAAGAGAAGCAAACAGCAAAAGCTTTTAAAAACATATAAATCATAAAATCTGTGCTTGCAACAAAGTAAAAAAAATGTTTAATTATCTAAAATAATTAAACTGATTAGAGAAAAGGCAAGATTTTTATTTCATTTAGAAAGTATAAATTCAGGGAGACACTCATGACTTTGAGACAAATACAAACCTTTTTTGAAGGGAAAGAAATCTGAATTTGGCCCATAGACCTTTTCACAGCCCTCAACTGAGAAATGACAGCAGCTGATATGTTGACTGATTATTTAATGTCTTTTGAAAACCAAATGTTGTAGTGTTTACTAAAAAATAGAGGGAATTGCATATTTGCTAGATGTACATGAATAATTCATAACAAATCATTTATTCAGTGATTTCACCTCTTCCTCAAATTGAGTAGATTGCAATTTTCTTTAATATATGTTCATTAATTGAACAGCTTCAGTGAATAATTCTGTCATTCTCTCAACAGGAGTATGACACAGAGTATTCAGAAAAAATTCAGCTTGGTTTTAACCCAGAGAAATAGATTTTTTTCTAATAGGGTTTATTCTTATTAAAAATTTTTATATGAACATTTACTATTGAAATAGCAACTGAACAAAATAATTTCTGACACTAGCCACCAACTTTTCCTGCAAGTTCTTTGCTTCTGTGAACGTGATTGTACTTGTTACTACTTCTAAAAAATAGCTGTTCTGAATATTAATTACATTTCTCTTTTCCATGTCAGTTTTTCATAGTGAATTCAAGCTTCTGGGTACGGAAATAAAAATTTAGTCTCCTGGAAGACAAAATATTGAAATTATTATGCAACAGTGCTTTTGTAACAACTCTGATTATTTAGTTGGTGGTTTCCTTTCAATAGAGGCACACCTGATTTATATTTTTCTTATCTAGTTCCAAGTATCTGTTGTCTTTAAGGACAAAGTATTTATTTGTTCAGTCTAATTTAATTTTCACCTCCACATTTTACCCTTTACAGGTCATCACATAAATCCTAATATATGGTTTTAGTGGAATTGATCAAAATTGGGTTTTTTTTGTAGCATTCTCCTTATGCCTACCTAATTGCTGGCACTTGAAGCAAGCATCTTGTGATTTATGTACCAAAATTTCATCCTTCCCTGTCAGCTTTTCCAAAAGTTCTAAAATTGAAAGAAAATATATGGTCTTGGTATTTGTTACTTGGTAGTTTCCAGGGGACAAAAGCTAGAGGATGATTTCATTTTTCTCCTGAACATGTCTTGAATTAGGGATTGCTTTTAATCCAAAGTCATTAGGCAGTCCAAATAGATTAGACATCCACTAGAAATCTGAGCTTTCTATTTGAAAACAGCTCCTGTAAAAGCTAAATGAATAATTGATTTTTTTGTTCCCCAGTTTGGTTGCTGAGATGAACCCTAATATCTGTTCAAATTGAATTTAATTTATTTTCTAGTTTTCCTGTGCTGGGAAAAGAAATAAAAGAAAACCAAACCAAGAAACACACTACACTATGTTGTGTCAAACTACAATTTAATTTTGTGGCAAATGTTTCATTTTCAAATAGAAAAAAAAAATCAATGAAGAACAAACTAGATAAACACAGCAAGTGAGGGCCGTCCTTTAGGAAGTGCTTGGACATCTCCAACAGGAGACCTTGTGTACCTTCTTTTAAGTAGGCCAAGAACGTATGATATAAGAAAAGTGGCAATCATTGTAGCCACTGAGAATTCCAACATGGAAAATAGCATGGAAACATCAATCTTTCCCACTACACAGGGTCTGTTGCATTACATACTTACTAGTTATAGTGAATCTTCTTCTAAAGTTGCAATATTTATGCTCCCCAGTGACGGCTGAAATTTGATCTCCCTGTCCAGAGATATTGGAGCAGATCACAGGTGCTTTGCTGCCCAGACATCCTGGTTTTATTTCGACTTAAATTGGATCTTGAGAAAATGTTTCTGACATTGATTTCATTGCAACATGTAGGGAAATGGTTGTCCAGTTCCCCAACAGAAACACATGCTTTGAGCTGGGTAAGGAGACTGCATGGTTAAGTTTATAGAAAAAAAAATCTTGCAATAAAGAGAGTGTCTGTACTCTTGACTCTTATGCAGTGACATTTAAAGAGTTACAAAAATGGAAATATATGTGAGGAATGTACATGGATGGATATGATGGACATGTTAATGTGGGCCCGTATTTCCTGCCACCATATGATGTTGCAGCTACATTTCTTGTGAGGGAAAAAAACTGATAGAAAACTCCTTTCCCCATATCTTTGGTGAAAATTACAACACCACAATTCACAGTCACAGCAGAAAGGCCAAAAGAAGTTGATGGCTCGGAGACTGATGCTGCCTCAAGTACACAGCTCCTTCGCACAGGAATGTTAGCAGTGCAGTACAGCTCCAAATCTTCCATGAATATTTGGAAATAGTCACTGTGTTACTTTGAGGCAGAAGCAAATCCTTTTTCTTCAGCACTTCTCTCCCTCTGAAAATCTTCTGAGTCCTTAATTTTGAAATACATAATAAGAATTGGACTTGATGTCCTTGAAGGTCATTTCTAACCTAAATGATTTTATGATTCTATAAACACGATAAAAATATTCTACCTTTGATAGGGTTGAAGACATTGGCCTTGTTTTATCCTTTCAAAAGAAAAGAGATTTACATTGTTCTGTAGCATCCACTGAGTGCAGTGCTAATATTCATTAGCTAAACTACAGCAGGTAGCCCAGACCACTTATGTAATTCAAGTTTCTCTTGGATTTCACTGATTTTCATCTACAGAGCAGACCCATTTGAGTATAAAGCAGGATATCTATTATTAAGCAAGAAAAATCTGTTCTTCTCTCCTCCCTTCTAGAGTTTTCTCTCTTCCTTCTAGAAAGAGGAAGAGAAGATCATATTAATCCCCTTGGACTAAAATTAAAAATGTGATATCTGATCTGTATCCACCACTGTATAAAACTTAGCACTAATACTGGGATGTAGCAAGAAACTGAAATAAAGGACATATTTTTATACTTACTAGACTATTTTCAGAACAAGGTTGTAACAGAAAAACCGAGCACAAAATATAGGGGGACTTACACTACAGAAGTGCAAAGGCTTGCAAGTTTGGACATCTGTAGGCCAGTGGACAGCCAAAGGGGACAGGAGGCACCAGTTCAAACCTGTCCTTGAATCCCAGAAGATCCAGCCCAGAGCAACTGGGCAGGAACAGCTATATTTTTTTTCCTTTTTCTTTTTATAACATAAAGCCTACTCCTTGCAGAGGAGCCTGCTCAGACATCAGTTTTCCCATCATTAGGGAAATTCATATAGTAGAGCACCATATTTCCAGTACATATCCACAAATTATTAGTAATCATAATAAAAAAAAACCTTATAGGGTAAAAGTCTATCAGCCTGTGATTTTTGAATCCCCAAATATTTGTGCTTTGCTGTGACTTAGACATAGCAGGCTAGATCCTAACTATTATTTTTCAGTTCATTTAAGATGTTTTCGGAACACAGAAGTGCCCTCTTTGTGGAAACGCAGAGCACCAGGAATATTTCTGTGTCTGCTCTGAGGTGCCCTGACTTTGACCCTCAGTCATGGAGAAAGTTTCCCAGATTTCAAGATAGACTAGAATCCACAAAAGTGTGTAATAGATTATAGAGAGTAGTGTAGGTGTATCACTTGGTAAGAAATGTAGATTTTGGGATTTTTAGTATGTTGTGGATGGAAGCAAGATGAAGAGCACAGGATGTCGTCCTGGGTTTCTTCTTCATGCTCCTTCTTCCTTCTTCTTCCTGAGTTTGGGTGGCATTTTGTAATTGGGCAGAAAATTCCGCGTTGTGGGCTCTTTGGGATCAGTTATTGGGTTGAAAGGGAAAATAATCTAGGTGTCAGTTCTTAATTGGATAATTTAGTCTTAAAAGACTTTGTAACAAGAGATTGTGAGCCATTTTGTGCCTGCTAATGAAAAGCTGCTGAACTTACAGTAGTGAGGCTGTTTTACTGGTAAGAAATAATAATAAACACTTGAGTTAGAACATGAACTACCATCTCAAGTACCTTCAATCCAGACATAGAGAAACTGACAACCGGGACCCTGACACCTCTTAACCTCTCTGTGTGACTGAGTTTTGTCGTCAGCCTTGGAAAAACATATTTCTATTGATAGTTTCTTTTTTTAAGAGAAGGCTTCATTTAATATGTGAACATCTGTAAGAGTATGTGCTCACTTAAATAATTTTAAAGTAATTTATTGTCCTTGCAACATGAAATAAAATAAGAGTAACTTCAAAGAAAAAATCTTGAAAAATTTTGTATGACCGGGATACATTTATGGCATGTCATGAGTCTGGAAATGGGCTTTTAGTATTTTCAAATGTTAAGCTTCTGTGAGATGAAAAATCGATTGAAAAAAGGAAATTGCATTTTGAATTCTGAGCTCATGCAGATGCTTGTGAGTTTTTTGCTTAATCTCTTGTTTAGTTATCAAAACCATAATTTGATGTGGTTAAAATAAACCAAATGTATTTCTGAAATAAAAGAGGAAGAATGGTTTATGACTGACAGAAGAAGGATGAGGCAGCAGTAGGAGAACAGCTGCTTCCTCCGAGTATTTTTCTTTTATGACTTTTACCTTAAGATGTCACTTTATATTTCATCGTTGGGTATGGGTTGTCACAAAAGCTTTATGTAACCAAAATTCGCACTGTCTGTATGCTCTCTCTTCATGCACAGCCGTGGCACTGAGGGTGACACCTCACTGCTTCTTGGCTCTGAAGAGAGACCTCTGTCTTCCAAAAGTCTCTGGACATCAGTGGGGTATGCCCAAATGCCTTCAACCTCTACTGGGCAAATTATTTTAGGAAAGGATAATTTCTTCTCCTTTGTGGCTGAGCAGAAAGGACAAAGGATGCCCTTGTTTATGCTATGAGTGCCAGTTATAAAAAAGGAGAGTTTTGTTATCCTTTCAAAAAAAAGATATTGATTACATTTTGCATACCAGATGGTCTCTTGGTGTGGAACTACCTGTTGAACTGTATGCAATTGAACACAGAGCTAAGGGACATAAATACTTTAATACTTTAAAGAACAAGGCTTACTTTTTTCCTTTTTTTTTTGATCTGACTGTGATCTGACTACCTTAATGCAGAAGTATATTTCATGCACATAGCTATGTTGTTCAATACCAAATTGCACACTAATTGCATGTCTTTTTCACTCTGAATATATTAAACTAGATATTTAGAACCCGACCATCAGGTTTTAGTGAATCCTGTCTACCCTTCCAGAAGCAAAAGCTGCATTCCTGGCCTGCTTCCTGAAACAGTCTCAGAGGGGAGAGGGCAGGCTGTGCCCATATGCTGCTCCCGCCGTAGATGGGTAGATGGCCTCAGTGACTCTGCCTCCGTGACTAATCTGGAACACACCTGAAATCATTTGATCCGATTTCTCCCATAGCTTCTGCAACAGCGACAGGATCTTTTTGAGGCATTGCAGTTAAAAATATCCACGTCTGCAGCAGTTTGCATTTCCAATTAATTGATTGCCCATGATAGCTGCCTATTAAAGGCAGATACAGTCTGGTTTTCTTCCTTGAAGAAACAAGAAAAAAGGGACATGTTTGCATTCAGGAAAGGAATGTAGAGCTGGAGGAGAGGACTGAGAGATTTTTTATTTCATCAGCTTTAGCCTGTCTTCCAACATGTCTGCCAATTAGTGCTGGTATGAATTTCCTCTGTTATAAACTAGCAACAAGGAGGCAAATACATCTCAGATGCCTGTACCTGGAGGCATGCATCTCTCAGGATGGTTCATCATACACAGTGTTCCTCTCTCAGGGCTGTGCTCACAGGCACAGTTTAGCTCACAGGTATTTGAGTTGCCTGCTCCGTTGTCTCATCCTCTCCTACGCCAACAGGAGAGGGCTCCCTTTCATGTATTCTGAAATGCTTTGTCCATTTCCTTTTTGAACTTGACAGCATAAATTATTTTCTCAATTTTGCACACAATTCTAGTCATAGTAATGAACATTTCACTTTTCAGTCAGTCCTCATTTGGATGCAAACTCTGCTCTCGAGATGTGCATGGCTGATCTTGATTAAGATATTCTTCTCCTTTTACAAACATAATCCTTTTCAAGTTCCATGCATATGGGGAGAGAATAATATTGGAGTGGAGATCTGCCTTGCAGATCTGAGAGGAAAATTCCAACCTTTTGATTAGGATCATCTTTTTTGAATATGACATAAGCAATTCAGTAGCCTATATTGTGTCTTCTACAATAAGGAAGAAATTTTGCAGACATTCCTATGGGAATGACCAGATTCTTTAATGCATAGACAGCCCAAACACTACTTACTTGATTAAAAATACTATTTATAAAGTAAATTATGTTATAAAACAAAAAATAACATGAACTGACTCAGATTATGCAGTCATAAACACAAAAACTAATCTGATATGCTTAAGGGTTGATTTCAGTGTGTGCATATATATATATATATATATATATATATATATATATATATATATATGTGAGAGAGAGACAGCAACACAGATGGGGGCTGTGGAAGGGATTCCATTATGAAAATCTGACCTCTGCTCAATAAATCTGTTTGGCCTGGGAATTTCATGAACCCACCTGGCCAAGGTGGATTGGCTTCAATCCACCATTGACTTCAGTACTGTACCAGGTACAGTACTGCTCATCAAAGAGGTTACCTCAGTGTGCCTCCCAGAATGAGCATTTCAGCATTTCAGCATAGTTGTAACCAAAAATGCCTCATATTGCCTAAGAGTAAAAATAATCACACCACAATTTCTAAAAAGTGTTGAAAACAGATTATTAACAATTCTAAAAACTGTTAAGAGCATTTAATATTAGACTAGTCATTATTTTAACTACTTAATATAAAAAAGACAACCTTGATTTACTGATTCCACTATTTAAACTGTAAAGTAAACACTGCTAGAGTCCATACAGTTAAATAAATTAGGTTTATACCAAAGTGCAAAGTTACAGCAGAACTACCATTGCCTTGGACTTCTGGTGGAATTCAAGAATTATCATAAATTGCTGTTCCACTTTCTAAATCATAAAAAACACATTGACATTTAAAAAAGAAAGCTTTTGATATCTAAAGGAAAAAACTGGCAGAATGTTACAGACTTTCTGTCAGCTGTGAAATAAATGCTACAATTGACCCAAGGAATGTTTTGGGATCTGTAGAAGTTGTTATCATTCTGCAGGAAGAAGATACACCATATTTTTTGTCTGAGTCTGAGCACAGGACTGATTGCTGCTTGCTTTAGGCTGTGAATAAGGGCAGGGGGAGCTCAAGAAATCTGGTCCTTCACCTCTGGTTCTCCAAGGCACAAATTTTCATCTGAGCAGGATTTTCTCACAATGGTTTCTGCCAAATATGTAGTATTTGAAAACCAACTCTTTCTCGCCTCCAGTCAAGTTCAGAGAAATGCAAGTAAATGCCACCATGTCCACCACAGACCAAAAAATAAAAAAGAAGTAAAGTTGTATAACCAAACCAGCAAAACATTTCGTTCAACAACTGCAAAACCAAAACCAAACACCAATTTTTCCTCAGTTTCTTTAGATGTAACTAATTTTATAACCCATATGTGGTAGAATGCCATTTTATATCTTATACTGACAGTCACAGCTGCACCTCTACACAAAGGTAAGGCTCTTTTAAATCTCCATGTTTGAATCACTTGGTGTCTCTCTGTGTATCTATAATCATGCCAGAGCTTCTCTGGATTCAGAAGAAAAAACACGATTACACAGTCTCATAAAGGGTAATTTCTCTGCAAATCTGAGTCTCAAATTCAAGGAATCCAGAGAATCCTGAGGGATGAATTCCTATCATCTCCATGGGCATAATTAAGAAATTATATTCTGACAGAAGTCCAATAAAAGAAGTTCATCAGTGGGACATTTTAAAATGGACCTTTTCCAACATAAATCCAGAAAGAGTAATAATTCAAAAGTATAAAAATAAATCCAGAATAAATAAAGTATTTTATCTATCATAGATTTCATGTGTGGCTTAGTTCTTATGTATCTCTGATAAAGACCTTTCAATACCATACTTTCAATATTTGCCTGTAAAATGTATAATAAAAAGGAGCCAGGTTATGTGTTGCTTTTGGGAAGGAAAAGGGTTTCACTTTTCCTTCGGCTGGGAAATAAACACCCAAAATCTTCAAGAACAACTCATAAATCCTGTGGGGGCTTTATGTGTGGTTAAATTCAACTTTTTTGCTGCACATTTGAACTGTACTTGTATGAATAAAATAACAGTGACTTTCTCTATATAGGGCATTAGAATGAAATTTGAATATATTTCCAATTTTCTTTCTCATCATTGTTTTACAGCTGAAATCACGGGCATAAACTGGCTTTTCCAACTATTAGTAAAATCCCTCCAGCAACACCACTTCAGACAGCCCTTGAAAATAACTTCAGTGCATGTTATGGGATATAAATCTATTGCTTTATAAGGATAGATGCTGAGGTTATTTCACAATCTTGAATGTTAATGTCCACTGCAATTAAAATGCTGCACACAGCACGTAATGCATAAGTCCTGTCCCCTCGCAAGCAGACACAAGACTTATTTGTGAATCACAGTCACTAGTTTCATAGCAAGTCAATATGCAAATAAGACAGAAATGCATTATTTATCTTATGTTTTCCAAGCCAGGTAGGGAAATGTAATTTACAGGATGAAAACCTAGATATGGATGCTTTTAACTGTCATTCACAATTAAATTATATCATTCCCCTCATTTAAGTAGCCAGAAATGTTTCATTTTTCATATTTCAAAATGGCTGAAATGTGCATGTTCTTTTTTTCTTTTCTTTGTGCAACAATAAAACAGTGCAAAACATAATGTTTCTTAAGAATCTTTTTAGAGGTAATAGTTTGATTTAATACATGTGCTACATTAGTGTAGGAAGAACATTCCTTTGTCATTGTTCTGCCTGGAAAGCTTTCCTGCACTTGTTCTGAGAGAGAAAGAAAGGCAGAAGACAGCTTTATCCTGTCCTTTTACTTGGTGCACTAAATTCTGAAAGAAAAATACCTAAACTAATTGCCCATTTCCATTTGTACTCAACACATTTTATTGACTTAGATGTGACTATTGGGAGTGGTAGAGACAGTGAGAAATGTGGTGTGCTCTGGGATGATTATTTGATTATTTACATGTGCTTGCTTGGTTGCATGGTTTTGCTTGGTTTTTTTTTTTTTTTTTCTTTTTTTTTTTTTTTTTTTTTTTTAGAAAAGTGACCATGAAATGGTTTTTTTGAACCCTACATGTGTCTTTGATATCTGGTACCTATGGTTCACTATAGTGAACAAAAGTTTCTCCTCTGAGGACCTAGTCCTCAAAACAGACTTTGCTGACCAAAATGAAACAACAAGCTCCTCAATTTGGCCTTCACAGAAGAGTGTGATATTTTAAAGACTGGACTAACTGTGTCATTTTCAATCAGGTCATAGGGTTTGCCAGAGGAACTGGGCTGAAAGACTATTCTCTGCTATGGTTTCCAGTTTTGTTTCTGTCTTCTTATTCTGTCGTGTTTTTCTCCTACAGTGATGTGTGCTATGTACAGGACATTCAGCTATGGCAGCATAACAGTATCTGCTGTGTTAAAAAGAAAGTCCTCAGCTTCATCTTTTTATGAAATTATTTGTTTTTCATGGGTTTTTGGGGAAGATTACAAACTGAGACTGCTTGTATAGCTCAGTAACTGTGAGGTGGGGTTCACAGCTCAAATGCCAACTTCATAAATTCTGAACATAAAGTGTCCATAAATAAGAAGGAAAACCACCTTTTTATAAAAAATCACTTACTTTTGAATATATATATATCCTTGTGTGCTCCAGTCAAAGTGGCCATAAGGAAAAAGAAGCTTCTTCTTAAACATGACCAGCTAATTGTTTTGACTTTTTCTGCTTGACCTCAGTACAGGCCTTGATGTAGACAAGCATTTAAGCACATATTGATTTTCAGTCTGGTAACCTTTTCATACAGACTTCTCACCTGCTTTCCTCAAATGACTACTCAAATAGTTAAGATTTGAAAAAACATGTAGGACTACTTTTGTGATTCTAATGAATTCTGTTTCATTTAATCTTGGTTTTATTTTTCTTTGAGAACAATTGCTGCTTTTAGCTGTGGTCTTTTGAGTGGCTCTGCTTTGTGGCTCGAAGCACTGCTGATTGCAAGAGCAGGAAGGAGGGAGATATGCAAAATGAGATGTCTTGACAAAACAGGATGAATTAAATTAAGGTAAATTTAAGTACTTACCTTTGATTTCAACTCATCCAACAGAAATGCTCATAATATAATTTCTTTGTGGAAAAACCATCCAGAGAAGAATGGTGCCATCTGTTAAAGTAGGAAATCACAATTTTATTCTTTTCCCTCTCCCCAAAATGTTAAATGATTTTGGTTGTTCCTCTGGAGCTCTGAAAAAGGTTTAGGACTGCTCAGTGTCATAGAACATAGTGTCTATAGTGCCTCCTCTCATAGAGAAATTAAAATTAAATCTACTCAATAATTGCCTTTGAAAATCCACACCAGGTGTTTTTCCCCCTTTTGAAAAAAAGGGGAAAAATTGTTATAACAAAAATCCTTTTCCATACAGAAAGATTTTCACAGACTAAAAGAGTTGGGAGTTCATTTAATTTCCTTTAATTTTTGATGTTTTAAAAAGGAGTGCCTCTAAACAAGAGGAAAGAAAAATTTCCCCTCTTATTACTTTCTGATTGGCATTTTTTTGCAAGGCTCTATTGTAAAAACACGGGCACCTTAAAACAGTTGTATAAGTTAAAGAACTGTTTGGAAACCCAGTAATTGGAAGTGTCTGTAGATTTCAGAATATTCTGCTCAGTTATCATTGAGGTTTGCTGCTTTCATTATACTTTAGTCTGCCAGTTGTATCTGATCCAAAAGTACAGAAGCAGACTTGTTTAAACTCAGCCATTGTGTAGTGCTTGTGATGTGCATAATGAATTCTGAATGCAAATATATGCTGTAAAGTGAAATCCTGAAAACCTGTATGGCAAGCAGTAGGGCTGCACAACACAAAATATGGCTTTATAGCATAAATATTCACTTGTGTCAAAAATATAAGAGCAGTTCAAAACAGAGCATTCTAATTATGCACAGTTTGTTCCTCGCTCAGTTTCAGCTACTTGAACTCTTGCATTTGAAGTGTTTGACCTTCACTACAAGAACAAAACTGAAAGAGTAAATATCTGACTCCTAAGATTCCCCCCCACAAACACAATTCTACAGCAGCAGAGTACTTTCCACTTAATTGTCATATAGTTAGCTCCCTGAAAGCATTTGGAGACAATAGTTAGGTTGTATTAGTTTGGGGGATTTTGGGTTTGTTTTTTATTTTTTAAATCTGAAACAAATCAAGATGATTGTCACTGGATATGAAAAAACATTTTATATCTGTAGGAACAAGAACAGCTTTTATCTCAGGCTGATTGATAATGTCAGCTAAGCAATAGTACAGGGAATGGTACAGGTGAGACATATAAGGTTATGGTTTTTAGAAACAACTTTAGAATTTGATCTACAAAAGACTCCAGACATTACTAGAGTCTTAAATAACTCTTAGTGCTCTCTTGAGTTGGTGCTCCCACTGTGTGTACAACTGATGCTCTTTTGGCATTCCTCTGAATTGCTGAGTTTCACCAGTTTTATCTACAGTTGTTTGCAGCTTCAGATCTAGAGCTTCAAATTAGTGCCCTAAGGGCATTGTATGACATTATATTAAAAATAAGGCAAATCAAAAAACCAAAATAAGACAAAACAAGAAAAAAACAAATAAGGAAGAAGCTAAGAAGAAATTAAACCTAAGGAGAAAAAATCAAACTGACTGCTTGAGCTGAACTTAAATCAATTGTAGCAGCTCATGTAACCTTCTTATTTGCATTTAAATTTAATGGCCTTGTCTTTAGTTTAAGCAGCTGAAGACATAGTTCTTAAAGCCAAGGAAATGGACAACAATATTTCAGATCCTGACTGAAATGAAAGCTGTAGAATATCCCACAGGCAATAGAAAAATCAAAAGAAGAAAGTAAGACAGCAGCATTAGTCTGCAGAATTTCTTGTCAACACCTCAGAAATTTACCAATTACATTCAGTTCAAGCACCATGAACAACCTCAGTTTCTTATTGCTCTTTGCAATAAATAAATTCAGAAAGGAAAGGAAACAAAGCCTGCCTGTTTGTTAAAAGACAGACAGATAGACACCTGTGGTGCGTAATTTAGCAAATATTTGGAATCAGTGGCAGACTGAAGACATGAGGACCAGATCATAGAATCAATCACAGAATGAGAATATCCAGAGTTTGAAGGACTCCTCAAAGATCTCAGAAGTCCCACTCCTGGTCACTCCTCGGAGCAACCCCAAGCATCACACCATGCATCTGAGAACAATGTCCAAATTTTTCTTGAAACCAAGAATTCTGTCAGATTTTCATGGATGAAGATAGCTTCAGGGCTGGGCTGTGTTGTTGCAGTGTGTTGTTGCATTTTGTTCAATGTCTCCTGTAGGACAAGTGCTTGCCCATGGGAATGCACAAATTCTCTCAGCTTCCTGCAACATTATGGCAGCAGAGATAAATATAGGTGCACTGAACACCAGGAAAAGGGTTCTCACATTTTATTTTTTAGGAAGAATCCATCTCAAGCCACCCAAATCCTTCCCCCTTTGCCCCCTTTACATGTCTAAATATTGGCAAAGGTTACAGTTTTTCAATGTTGTGCCTAATTTTCTGGGTAGTTAACTGAAAAGCAGATTTTAGGTACAGTTGGCACATCCAAGAACAGAAGTTCATTTTAAATGAGTTGGAAAGTATTAACATTAAAACATGAAAACTAACTTTCTGGGGTATTGGTCCAGATACATGTTTAGATAAATGGCATTTAAAATTCAATCTGTGGCTATAACTTGCTGGAAAAATTAGTTTCATGTGCACTAGAATGCTCATGAAAAAATCATCCTATTTTTCATCACACTTCCACAAACACTGAAAAATATATTGCAAATAAAGACTGTTCTTAATTTGCAATATTAGGTCTGGGAATGACCTTTAACCAGTCCTTTGAAGAAGACACCATGATGCACAACACTTTCTGAGAAAATAATTTATTTCCCAAGAATTTTCCAAATTACAGTAATTCCAACCCCCTATGCTACATATTACAGAGTGCTGAAGTAGGGCTTAGAAAAGGCACAGGCTAAATCTTCAAGTTATTTTGATAACTAAAACTTCTTAGTATTTTATGTGCCTGGAGACTTTTGAATAGAATTAATATATAAGTATGGAAGATCCTCAATCAAAGGAATTGTTCACTGTGTTGTCTCTGATGTCTGTACCCTCTGCAGCAAACTTAGATTATGACAGCAAACTAATTTTCCTAATTCAGCAATTTTTAAACTGTTTGGGAATGAGTTCCTCAGTTCTAATTCATGTTTCTGTACTTAGACACACAGTTAAGTCTTCAAAGCTGTCAAACTATTTTCTTGAGACTTAAATTAAAAAATACAATAACTTAAAAAGAAAAAAGAAATGCCAATGAAATCTGAATTTATTGCTGCACTTAATGCTTCTCTCCCCCTCTTAAGAGGTTGAAGCTGCAGAAAACACTCAGGAATTGTTTGTGTGGATTCTCTGTGTACGGGCAGGGTTTTACTCAAAGTTGGGTCTATACATGGTAGAGAAGAACTATAGAAAGAGAGTCTGAGTGTGAGGCTGTTTTCCCAATTCATGAAGCAGTGCAGTGATTTTGCACCATCAAATGCTGTGCTTTGGAAATTTTGACTTTTCAGAGGAGTTTTACATGCAGAGCTATCATTACATTAAAAACTAAAATAATTCACTTTCATAGCAATTTATCCTCAATTTCACTGCTATTCTTTTGCTTTCCAGCCATCTATTTATTTTAGGCTTGATTTAACATGTGAGGATATATGAAACCTTCTCTTGATACCAAGAGGACTCTAGGCAGAGAATGGGACTTGAAATTATATTTATGAAGCAGGTTTTCTCTACTTTTTTAGAACAGTTCCTGTTTGCATACTACCTCATTTTCTCTTACAGAGTCCTTTTGTAGGAAAGGTTCAGCCACAGTGTGATTTCTGCCTTCTTCCAGCATAGCTGACAAATTTGTTTCCTGGAAGACCATTTGTTCTTAATTTTTTCTTTATGTATTAGCTCCTTTCATTTCAGAAAGTTATTATGTACTTGCATTATTTGGCATCACCTTAAATACAATATTTTTTCACTTTCTTATCCAGAGAATTCATCAGTTTCTGATTTTTTTCTTTGCAATGCATTTGCATTCCCAGGAAAAAGCATCAATTATTTCCCAGAGATATCAATTTTATTTTCTTGATTTTTCCTTCATTTTATCTGCAGATTCTTACCATATTTATTGTCATGCCAGTATATGCCCATGTAAATCTTTTACAAGCCTTTACATTTTGAAAATTTTTGATCTACTTGTATTTACTTATTTTATTATTATTTGAGGTAATTTAAACATATATATATATATATATATATATATATATATATATATATTGCATTTTTTTCCTCAACAACTGACTTTCATTATCAGTATTTTTCATTTTATTGCCTTTCTATTATATTTGTATTTTCCCATAGCATATCCACTGAGTTTCCACCTACTAGGCCATCTAGGCCGTGTACTTTCTATCCCTCCTTTTTCTGTGAAAGATAGTTATTTCAGTTGGAGTCCTGTTATAGAAATGAACTGGTTATCGGAACAAAATTACTTCTAATTAATTTTGAAAGGAATAACTGCTCCTGCTGTTACCTCCTCTCTTTATGTTCATCAATCATTCCAAGTTTTTTATGAAATTGGCAATGATGTTAGTCACTATTTTCATCAATATAATGGAGATTGGACTTTATCCTTAAATCTTAAGAGAACATTACATTTTCCTCTCCTACACTCAGTGCGCTTTCCCCAAGACATCACCTGCTCTCTTTTCTCTTTTACTTATTGCTTCCTATTTATTCTACTTCTGTGTTACACTTAATTGAGCATATGCCTTTGGATTTTCATTATTTATAAGACTTCCTCTTTTAAATTCCTTTTCTCAGCCTTGTGTCCCATGAAAGAAAATGATTAGGCTTTGCATAAATATGTATAGGCCAGTTTTCAATTGTTTCTTTATGAACTCGATGGCACTGACCATGACTATTTTTCAGAATCTTCATCTTCAAAATATTTTAATCAGACCTGTGGGTTACATTATGTAGTGCACAAGAATCCTACTGCAGTCAACCATATCTTAAACATTGCCCAGAAAATTCCCTGTGATTCCAACATTTTATCCAGAAAAAAAATGTTATGTCAGAAAATAAAATGCAATATCTTATTTATTTTCAAAGCAAATGCCAAGCAGATATTCTTGCACTGTAGAGCTCAAATACAAAATTCAATTTGCCTAACTCATATCTAGGAACACAGACATGGGAGAGTGCTAGAGGGCAACACGAAGGACATTGCAGAATAATCCCTGCATCAGTTGGTCCAGACACTCCTGTAGGATAAAGAAGAGTGAAGAATAAAAGTTTGAATTATCCACAAGAATGCAATTGGAGTATGAGTCTCTATGCATAGAATACAAAACAGATAATGATGAATTGTGGGACAGTATTTCCATTGGGGTGTTCTAGTGAAGGCATGAACTGTACAGCTAAAAGCGTTATTTTCAATATGCTTATCTAGTTTTTGTCTTACATAATTCATGGTTCCAGTAACATCCAAACTGCAGCATATTTGCATTTGAATTTTCTTCTGTTTGATTAGAGGACAGGGCAAATACATGCAAATAAATGTTCATTTTTTTGGTTTATCTCTGTTCTCTTGCTCTTCATTTGTCATGAAATCAAATGGCTTGACATTTTGACAGCCAATAATATATTCATATGGGTAAAAGTCAACAGATTAAAAAAAAACCTTTACCCTTTCACTATTTCAGCTAAGACTTCTTCTAGAATGAAGAAGTTCATGACAGTAGATTCTTACAATTTCTAAAAATTAATTTACTCCCATATTATTCAGGTGTTCTGTGATGGCATTCCTGTAAATAACAGCATTTGCTCATGCTTTCTGTTCTATGATTCTTGAATTTTGGCATATACTTGGCTGTCTCCCTGTTGTTTCACAAAGTTTGCCTGGAGATGATTTGCAAACTCAACTTGCTTTTCCTAAATATTTCTGGGAAAAAAAATTGGAACAACTTACAAAATTGATATGTATAACATTGCACAGATTAGAAAAATCTGGATGCACTGAGGTGGGGATGCTTCATGCCTCAGGTAAGGACTTGCTGAGTCAGAGGAACAACTATGATTAGGATGCTGCAGGGTATATCTGAGATGATTTAAATCCTCAGGTGTTTCACTCTGAGGAACATCTTATGTAGTCATAGAAAGCAGTCGCTCAATAAAATAAAAAGCATTTCGGAAAAACGGATACATCTTGTTTGCATACAGATTCAGGTTTTTTCTTCTCTTGAGATGTTTATTTTTTAGTTTAAACTAGTTCTTCCCTCTCTAATTTTCAAGTTCATAGCTCAAACACAGAACTGGTAACTCACAGAGAATTAGATGGGAATCTTTGAAACAAAATAAGATAGTTCAGACTTGACTGCCTCTGTGCTGTACCTTAGTCCATTCTCTCTTGGCCTTTGTAACCCAGTGTAATTTCTCTTGTCTTAATTGCTTCTTTCTCCTTTCCTTTCTGATGTTTCATTCTTTTCCCTTGAGATTGCCTCACTTTCCTTCATTTAATTTCTTATTTAATACATACAATACTTCTACAGCTTTTATATCACTGTAGTATCTCAGTATCTTCTTCCTTCCAGCTTTGTGCAATCGATTTTTTCCTAATCTCTTTTCTCTCTTCTTTTTCTCATTTTGGTTTCCTTTTCCTCCCCTTCTGTTTTTCACCCCTACTTTATCTCTTATGTATTTTCCTTCTCCTGCTGCTCTTCATCCACTGCAGTTGCCCATTTTCTCATCACTCCTACCATGCCACTGATTTCTTCTACCTCATTCTCCATCCCACTCTTTCTGTGTTTTGTTCCCAGTTGTTTTCTCTGGACCATTCTGGCACACACTGTAGCTTCCCTCCTTGAAATTCTTCTCCTCTGTCATCTATTTTCCAGACTTTTAAAAGTGATCTTAAACCCTTGAAGCCTTTCTAAGAGAGGGCATTTCTGAACACATTATATCTTTTTGCATTCCCTACTACAAAGAACTGGCTTCTCAGAATAAGTGTTTTGAGAGAGAAGAGGAAACCAAATATAGAACAAACTTTCACAGCCTGGATAAATTACCCCAAGTCTCTTTACATCTTCAATTCAGAGAAAACACTTGTCTGTATTCATCACAATTAAACAAAAAAAGGAAATTATACCTTTTTTATTTCAATTATCAACTAAAATTTTGGTGCAATGGAGAAAAAAACGTTTGTTTGAAATCAATTATTTTATTTGTAATACTAGTGCAATCAAAAGCAAAATAAATTTCTTGGTTTTGGACTGATATGTACGATTATATGTGGAGATTAACCTGTTCAGTCCAGGTCATTGCAATACAGATATTGATTGTCCAAGTCATTGCAATATAAGTTATTCATTGCTATTACTAATCTTTATCACTGTTTTTATGGCAATAGCTGAATTTAAATATAAATTAATAGTAGTGTAAACAGAGTGCAAGCAGTGTCACTACGACATTCAAGTACTGCTCAGCAACACATGGGAAATCAGATCAATGGGAAGTTGAACCTGTTAAACTGAGAAATAAATCAAAAATAGAACATGAAAGGTTACTTTCCTCTCCCTCTCCTGCCTCGCACTTCCAATACTTGCTGTTCCCTGACTTACCCATTAAAAGCTATTTTTTTTAGGCGTTAAAGTGAGCAAAGAATTCACTCTTACTCAGTGGGGCCCTGATATAATTTACTCCTTCTGTCATTGCATTTTGTACAGAGCATAACATGCATCTGGAGTCATAGAAAATACTTTTGTCAAAATCCTGAATCTGACTGCTTGTGAGAATTTTTACTGTAAAAAATACAGCCCTTTCATACACTATTCCTTGAATCTTGATAGGTATAATCAGTGAAATTTAAAAAGACAGTAGTGGTGGAAAACAAAGAGAAATATTCATGGTACAAGCACCAGATCCGAGAAGCAAGGTAAAATTGCTCCTAACTAAAATAAACCACATTCAAACAGCCCTGGACTTTCCCATGACAACCTCTAGGTCTTAAAAGAGTAGAATTCTGAACTTACAGTTTTGCTTTGACTAGGCGTGACCATTCTCCTCGAAACAAAAGCTTATTATTACTACCTAGAATTCAAGAAGCTGTAAAAATTGCTGTAATAAGGAAATTTCTACACTAACCTTGGTCACTGACACTGAAGTTAAGGTTTATTTTTGAAAGAGGTTATAAAGTTATTGTAGTATGATGGTATTGGATATGAGAAATGGTCAAGGGGGAGTATGTGTGAGCTTTTTTTTAAGTCAATCAATGACACACGGTGATATAAATGGATTTCTGCATAATTTGATGGTGAGGAGGCTTATCCATGTCATGGGAGACTTGAGTTGAAGAACCATTTTGAGGCTCTATACCTTTAATTAATATGTTTACTGTGTTATTCTAGAAAGGGGTTTCTCATCCTCTATCTTCAGTCTTTTTCCTCTGGTAAGAAACTGTACTGAATTAACTGGATTAGCACAGGGAGGCTGCCTTTCCCCCCTCCTCTGCTCAATTTCCTTTTCATTCTCTGACTGCTACAGAATGAGGTGTAAAATTTTCTTTTGTTCAACATCTTCTCCATCCTGGATACTCCACACAAAATGAGACCATAGCTGGCTCCAACATTATTTGTTCTAAAAAGCGACAGTCTCTATCTCTTTTATTTCAGCAAACACCCAGGTAGAGTAAATCTTAAAGGGAGAAAAGTATCTAATAATCTAATATCATGTAATCTAATATCATATTTCTTTACCTTCAAGAGATCTCTGTATCTTCAAAAGAGAGAAGTAATCTTCAAAGGACTATTCAGGATCATTTTCTGGATGTCTCCATCTCTGATAACATCTCAGATAACTGAGGCCACTATCTTTTCTCTCTCCTAGTTTCAGAATAGTTTTAGTCCAAACAATGGTTCCTATGTTTTTGCTGTACCTCATATAAAATGTATTTTTCTTTTTTTTATGTTCTTAAAATAGTAATATCGGAGAATTCAATGGTCTTGTGCTTAAGGAACCAGGACATTTGGGTTTTGTCCCAGGTTTCTAGAATCAATGTAAAGGGATCAGTATTGATTCTCAGATTATTAAAGTAACAAATAAACCAAACTCTTTTAAAGTCTTTTTAATATAAGATAGAAGAACAGTTTAGTATAAAGATATATATTTTTGTATTTTTTAAGAACTGTGGCAACATCAGAAATAAACTGTTTAGACTTTTCAGCTTAATAAAAAGTCCAAATCTAAAAATAGATCAGTGTTTACCTTTACTTTTATTTAAAGTTAGAGGTCATAACACTTGAATTTCAGTGACATTAGAGCTACTGAAAATATCCACACTCTAAGTACTCTATCTCAGGAATTACAATACCAAAGACTTTATAGGCAACCTAATTATTTCATGATCACAATTAGTTCATGTAGCTTATAGGAAAAACACAGGCTCCTGTTATTGAAAACTACCAAATTTGGCTGGAAAAATTATTAAGGAGTTGTTCCTTGTTAATTAAACTAAATGAAGGCCATATGATATTTTTAATATGAACAATGGATTATTGAAATACATTATCTTTTAAATTAAAAATATTTTTGCTTTTTAAAATAATATATTAACATGAATAAAATATAAAAAGGAACAAAAGAATTGGAATTAATGTGTGGTTTTTTAGCAGCTTCTGAGTTTCTGCACATTTTATAATTGTATCAAGGTCATCAGCTCTCAGATAATGTAGCTAAAATTGATTTCTGAATAGTCTCCTGCTGTGCTTGATGTCATTTTTTGTCCTTATAAAAGATGAAAAACTCCAGGAAGAAGGTAAAAATTCTTGTTTTTCACAAGATATTTTCTTTTTATGTCCTACTGTTGCCATTCTTTTACTTGCAGATTTGTTTATCTGATGATCAACCCAGAAGAAAAGTTAACTATTCCTGAGTTAAGGTTCCTTTCTAGAAACATTACATAAATATATCTGACAATGCCTTTTTGAATTAATGGTTGTACATATTGAGCAAGAGCATTTTCAAAACCTTTTTGAGTATTGTTTTTTCATTTTATTATGCTGTTTTTGTGAAACTATGCATTTAAGCCTTGCTTTTTCATAAACACCAAAAAATCTCTGTGGCAAAAAGAGCCTGATCCCCAAATGAATCAGCATTCAGAATTTTATTTAGTCAGGAAGCAAAAAGATAATGCATAAAGTGAGGAATTTAAAAAGAAAGTTAGTTATATTTTTTTAAATAGTAATTCAAAAGCTCATACAGGCATTGCCCTTCTTTTTTCCTCTTCCTTCTGCAGGAAATGCAAATTGACTTCAGTTCTTTCATTACATTAATTGTTGTAGCACCTTGCTACCAATAAACTTCCACCTACTCTCCTGTAGAGAGATGGAAACACTTGCAAAGTCAGAACCAACAACAAGCCCAGTTTAAGGCAACATCTGGAAAATGTTTATTTCACAAGTTATTTCTGCTGCTAATTAAACAAGTAAACCTAAAACCAGAAGCGTCAGAATATTAGGAGTGTGCTAATGAGTCCAGGGGAATGGCAACTGCACCACACTTGTGACATGAAGTAAAAGTAAGATAATAAGGAACTGGCAAGAGAACTGAAGCTGCAGAAAAAAGTAATGAAAGAGTCTTTAAAGTTATACCAGGGAGCCATAGAAGAGAAGAAAGAACCAATCTGAATATTGGAAGAAAATGAAAGAGAAAACCAATGAATGCTTGAAGATAAAGGAGGGAGAGAAATTGTTAGGAGTGAGGTTCAGACAAATTTAGCAGGTGAATTTTATTTGTACAATCAAAATTTGCATGCCTCTGCTTCTAAAATTAAAGACAATGTATGTAAAAATGAAAATAATAGAAAGTATTCTTCAAAACAGGTCTGACAAAGTTATGTTAAAAGTATCAGTGTCCGTATTAGAGGGGTATTTTGTTTGAAAAATGTCAACCCTATGCATATGATGCATAAAGCACCTGGGTACAGTGTTGTGATTTTCCTAACTGATGAAAAAGGAATAACAAGGTAAAATTTCACTACAAACTTAAAATGAGACATCAGAAACAATGGAGAGATCTGGGTGGTTTTTTTTGTATCTCGGTTTACTTGTTTGAAAAAAACACCATTACATCAACAAAATCTCATTCTCCTAGAAAAAGAAAAATGTTTATTGGCATAGTAATTTGGAGAAAGTAAGAAAAAACAATCATCTAATTTAAATCTATGATAGAAAAAGCCACTTTTTCTTTGTAATCAATAATGGAAATATTTTTAAACTTAGAGGTGAGTACATGCCCAAACTACACATCTGGATTAAGTTGGAATTATCATATACAGAATTGTTAAGTTTTAGACAGATAATAGAAACATATATCAGAGCATCTTATTGTTTTTCTTTTTTACTAAAAAAAGTTATAGGTCTTTTTTATAGTTATTTTTTTATTCATTCAAGAAAATTTTGCTTTTCTACTTCTTTCTACCAAGGAGGTTCAATTGTGTGAGAACTGCATTAATTTCACCTAAATTATGATTTCATAGTTCTGAAAATAGTGGATTAAAAGCACCAGCATCATTCAACTCTTTTATGGGTTACATTTTATGCATTTTATAAGTTGAATTTAAAAGATAACAAAAAAGCCTCTCCTGTGCTTTTTCACAGCAGGCTCAAATAGACCGGCATCTCAGGAGAAGATTAGTCTGTCTCCATGACACCTTGAAATATCCAGTTACCATAGTATCCACAATTTTAAAAGGTTGGTCATTCCAAACCATTTAGTAAGTGCATGAAGGAACTAATCCACAGGGTGTTTAAATGCCTCATTGCCCTATTGTTCCACGTAATAGTAAGTTTTACAAGATAGCAGGGGCTTTGTTTAAATGCTTGGTCTGTTACTGTTTCCTTGTAGCATCTTCCGTGGAAAAAAATTGTACTAGGAGGTGGAAAAGACAAGAAATAAGTTCTGTTTGAGGTTACTTATAAGCACAATTTTTAAAGCACATGAGCCCAGAAAGCTAAAATAATTCTTCTTTGTTTATCTGTTTAATTCTGCCAAAATATTTCAAAGGTTCTGTCTGAGTAATCTTTTACAGATAGCTCTAAGCAAACTGAGTGCATCTCTCAGACAATTAGAGGCTATATATATTTTCAAAGCTTCCTATCCTATTTGGAGATATTAATTTTCAAATCCAATAAGAAGTATTTACCTAATTCATTGCTATCTGCTTTATACCTTTTTACTTCAATCACTAGATTAATATCTTGCAAAAGGACAAACCATTTGATGCAGAAGATTATGGGATGTCCTTCAGAGAGGTGATTATAAACAGAGAACTGGATGACTTCACAAAGCAGGATCCTGCCGACTTGCAGAAAAAGGGCAATGAATAGGAGGAAAGATTCAATAAAACATTCTGAATGGTTGAAAATGTTATTAGAGGTAGTGAAGTAGTCGCTTAGCACTTTACTAGTAGTTGCACTCACCTTACTTTAGAAGCATGACAAAATATTAAAGTCAGTGGAGAAGATGCACTGGTAGCATACTGGCTTAAAGAAAATCTTCACACTAAAAGCTATAAAAAGCTCGAATGTTTACATTATCCAAGAGAAAGTAAAATAAAGTCTCATATGTTTTAAATTAGTAACTTCATAGATATCTCAACAATGGCTAAAGAAATTTAAGAGAGGCTAGTTGGAGAAAATTGAACCGAGTTAGTAGAAACTAAACTGAGACAGATTCAAATTTTATGACAAGAGAAATATTTTGGATTATGCAGGCTGGTAATTTTTGCAACATCTGCCAAGGGAAATTTCAAATTCTTTACCTTTTGATAGCTTCAAGTTAAGGGGCATGTAATTTGTCAGCATTATATTTTGCCTCACAGAAGTACCTTGGCTCAGTTTCTATACTGTGTGAGGAATGATAATGCAAAGGTGCTACTAGATTTTCAATTTCTTTTAAAAATTAAAGACCTTGAGTTAGATTGTGAAGTCCTGTCCTATACATGGACATTATTATTGCCCTTGGACTTACAAAAGCTTACAAATTTCCTTTATTTTATATATTTTGTAATTAATTAATTCACTGACAATGTAGCAGAGATTAAGAGCCATTGATGGAATGTCTCAATTAATGGTCATATTAACTGATGACCAATTTACTTGTCTTAGTTTAGTGATAGGAAAGTAAGGCTGGAGTTTTCAGCCTAGGGGTCTCTGGAAAGAGGAAGGAGCTGGGGCTCTACCACAAGGTTAGCTGCAAATATTTGCTAAACTAAGCTGGTAAGAGTGAAATTGAGCCAAACTTTTCTGAGAGTTTAGATGAGTGTTCATGTTCAGGTACCACAGAATATCAAAGATATCTGACCCCATCTCAGTTAACACACACAGGAAAAGTGAATGCCAACATTTTTTCTGATATTGCCTTGCTAAAAAACTGCAAGCCCTATTTTTTTTTTTTTTTATTCTCCCAAAAAATCTATCAAGTTAGGAAAAAACTTTGCTGCAAAAGTGAAAATTTCACTTAAGTGTATAGCTTCACTGTTTCAGTCTAATTTAACCTATAGATATATTACTAATTTGTGTTTAGAAGACAAGAAAATATTCAATTTCCACAAGAGAGAGCAGGAAAGGGCCATTATTTACCATGGACTGTTGGAGAGGTAAAGGGCTTTCTCACTAGAGACTGGGGTGCTGAGCTCTGCAACTAGGCCTTCACTTCTATTTGGACAGGCTGAAGGGCACATTAACAAAGGCAATTTGTACTGAGAAGTGTAAGTTTAATTTGATTCTATTTTAAAGCAAAAAAAAATTATATAAGCACATAGTATTATACTATCCATGCATAAAAATTAAAGCACTAGTTATGCAGAATGTTCAATTTCTATTTTAGAGCTCTTGGACTGTCTAACTTAAACTGAGTTTATTACATGCAGCATAGTCCTGATCAAGCATGTAAAAAGGTATTGGTATGCCTCTTACACAGAAGAAATACAAAATGTGTGCTTTTTTCTGTAAACTATTAAAATCTGATTCAAATATTACACAGGAAATGAAACAGACTTTCTCTTTTACAGTTGCTGGATCTGAAAAGTAGAGACAAGTGACCACAAAGTTATTTCAGTTGACCTCAAGTTGTCAAAATCATAAACACAATTGAAATAGAAAATCTTGCTCTGTAATCAAAGCACACATTCTGAATTTCAGAGTACCTGGCAGGTATCTGGCTTTTGGGACAAATGGAACAAACCTATGGGTTTCCTCATGTTTTGCCAAGTAACAACAACTCCTTAAGGAATGTTCTCTCAAGCTGGAATTTCAGCAACACAAGAACTCTTAAACACAAAAATTAACTCCTTACAAAAACTCATGCTAAGCCTGTTCTTATTGGCTAAGGCAAGTTGTCAGGTGTGTACTGCTGGCCTGTGAGGGTTTCCTCATACATTGAGAGAAGCTATGTGTCTGTTCTGGGAAGTAAATATAACACACATGCACAGCAAGAGTCAGGAACTCAAGTCTGTTCTTTACACTATAAGCTTTTAATATAAATGCCTTGAAATTATATCAATCTTAGAGCCCCTTTTTCCTCATACTATGAAACGCAAAAAAACCCTGACCATTATTCCAGAAGCCTAAATTGAAAAGATTCCAGTTTCTCTTTACGAGGTGTTTTCAAACCTCATAATTTCTCAATCATCAGCAAGTTTGGCTGATGGCTACCTGAAAGATGAGTGAGTGACTAGTGGTGTAAACTGGATAGCAATTAGAGAGGACTGGCAGATGGCAGCTGAGCACAGGACTGGCAGTGGAAAACCACAGAGCAGACAGCAGTGCTTACAGTGATGACAGATTGCCTGACTGGAAAAAAAGCTTGAATTCTCTTGTGTTGTTTTCTCCAGAGTTATAATGGTGGACACAGAAGTTCAAATTTAGCTTTACATCCATCTTTTGGAATGATAATCTAAATTGAACAGTAAACTTACAGTGTCTTTATATATCCTTTTCTATTGTCACAAAGTAGCCCCTTTCTCCTATGACTGTGATTATTAATGGAAATATACAATGTGTCAAGGAATATAAATCCACTGTGGTACTTCTAAAAATATTAAGCCAATTAAAATACATGAAAGAAAGTAGCATATAAACTTGCACATTCCCAAAAAGTGTAATTTGTTTAAAAAGTTGTTTTTTTTTTTTTTTTTCACCAACAGATCTCATTTGACTGCTTAATCCAGATAACCTTAAATCAGACCTGGACTCAATCCTCCTCAGTTCTTTGAAATGTAAGTTCACCCCTAGTGTCACTTGTATAGACTTAAAAAAGAAACTCTAAATCTTCTCATTGTTATGTCACCTTTGTCCAGTGGACTTTATTAGCACTAGAGTACTTTTTGGTGTTTCCCATTTGAAAATGTTATTTGCACTGGTAACCATCCTTCTATTTTAAAAAAAAATAAATCAATTCATGCTTTCTTTAATCTTATGCATTCTTGTGTGATGAAAGTCTACAAATGACTTTTGCTGTTTCCAAAATCAAGTGAAAAATGGCAGCTGCTAGGACAGTTCAATGAATATTGGTCTAAGATTCTGACACTGCCATGACATTGGATTTGCCTTCATCAGAATTCAGGGGTTATCAAGTCTTTAGCACTCCTCTCATAAAATAATTTTGCATTTCACATTCAGGTCAGTTTTCATTCTCCAAAATCCTAAATGTTAAATCTCTTATTATTGTTTTTTAGTTCTCAATTTTATTGAATAGCTGATTTACAAAACTTTTCTAACAACATTCGTGTCAAACCTATAGATAGTACAAGTCACAATTATTGCTTTAACTTATTGTTCTCTCTCCTTCCTATAATGTATTATTTTCCCAGTGATGCTGTTAGGTTTTGTATCACTTTGATGCTAAAGATCCTTGAATTAGAATACAAATGTGTCATTTGTTTCTCATTGACTTTCGTAAATACCTTGCCAGTTGGAAACAGATTTTCACTAATTATATTGCCCTAGCAGATGCTACTGCCATCAATATTGCAAACCTTTGCTGTCCATTCTGGTCATTTATGCCACTTTATCCAATGCTATGTCTTTCCTAAAAGAATATATCCTTTCCAATAAAATGAAATAAAATAAAATCAGAAAACAAAATGTGAAAACAAGAGATAAAAAGGATATTTTAAAATTTCTGATCAATAACCACTGCATTAAGAATTTATAAATTATATTTATGGTTCATTAGATGCATTTATAGTATTTATAATTTAGCATATGGTTTGTGGCGGGCTTATATTTTTAAGTAAATTAAATTAATTTAAATAAAATTTCTGTAAAGTTATAGCTTAGGAATTTGAAATCCCATTTCTGTTAAGAGTTTATGATTCTTGTTCATGATTCAAAATTTCCATCATATTGAACTGTGCAAAACTGTTTAGATAAAAATAAGGAAAAAAATTGTTGCAAGTTTCAAGAAAGAAAAAGTTGGAATTATTTTTATAGACTGGAAAGTAATAGCAACCCTGAAATATCTTAGCAACGTATTTTGCAAGACAAAAAGCCCCTGTTCATAAAATTACTCCCTATGAGCAAATGCCAATTCTCTGTTATAGAATAACCATAGAAGTACAAGCTCTCAATTACTTTGGTCAGAATTTTTATCAGTATCTTATACTTGAACAGCAAGCTACATAAGCAAGACACATTCCTGGCCTGCTTGTATACTTGCATCTAAGTGCATGCCAGGAGGTTTTGTAGGCACACAAATTGATCTGGTATGCCCATAAAATCTGTAGACATCTAGTATTTTTTGTAGATGTGGCCTTTCATATTAATTTTCTATCTTCTAAAAATCTTATCTTTTAAGGAAAGCCTTTAGAACATTCAAGCAATTTATGACTGAATGAAAAAATATATTTAAGTCAATGTTTACTCCCAGACCACACCATGTCTTTGACAGCTCTTATCCCTGAAAAATAAATAAGTCGGTTGACAAATTATTTGTTTAGTGTAAAAACACTAAACATTGTACAGGTGGAGGATTTCTCTACCTCAGATTTCCCTTGGATTTTGTTCCAGAAGATATTAGACATCTTGCAGCCATATGCATAAAATAAAATGCTTCACCTTCACTAAACCCAGAAAAGAACAGAATGATGAAACAGAACCCTAACATCAATATATCTTGGTACTACAGACTGTGTATCTTGTATAATGGAATATGATCAATCCTAAAAACTATAGTCCCTGGAAAGAGCTGTAGTATGGATCACGCTGTGAAAGGCAGATACATAAAATTTACCTTCAGGACCATGAGTACAGGTACCAAGGCCATCGAGTGCAGAAGGATCAACTTGTTGACTCCAGCAAGAGACATACCCTTCCTCAGCCCCAGTCTGTTTTGTTTTAAGCCTTTTCTCTCCACACCAGCTTTTCTGTAGCTGCCAAATAATCCAAACTTAAAATTAAACCTTTCATTGTAACTTATGGTGAAATTTCATATAAACGTGCCAGTCTGCTTCTTCAGCTCTGTGAAGAAGATAAAAACTGGTATATTTCATTTTCATTAGATGACATACTGAACTTTTGGAGGCTTGTTGTCTTCCCTATCCTTCATTTTTACACTTTGATTTTCTTTTTCCATACTACTTTAAGTTTCTTTTGGTAGACAATGTGACTGTGTTATTTTTAGGAGTCTTTTTTCTACTTTTTTAATCCCTTGCTGGACAAATGTTTGACTTTTGGGAAATAAAGAGGCACATGAGCATCAAATCTTAATAAAAGTTGCACATTAACAATACCAAAATAACACTAGAATATTAACAAACAAATTGATAAAGCACAGAGAAGCTGAAATCCTATTGTGTGTTCCTCTTCCTACAGCAATTTTTTCCTCTTGTTTTCTTTTCCCAAGATACTGACACATAATGTTTCCTTCCATTCATTCTGCTGCATTCATTTCCAGTTCCTAAATTAAAGATGCAGCTGTGTGGTGTAACTCGCACCCAGAGGGTTTTATATGGCCATCCTCATTCCACTGAAGATTGGCAGGAGATGATAGGGAAGTCTGGGGAAATGCTGCAATCTTTGTTTGCCCTGCTACTGCTATGCTTTAAAAACCTGTATCTGGCCAGGGGATGCTTGAGCAGATAAACTTTGTGCTCATCTAGGCTCCATGTGAGTGCTTCTGTTTTGTTCTGAAATATGCCTCCTACCCAAAAGTATACACCAACATCACACTACATTTCCTTATTGTGGAGGGGTAAAACTTCTGCTGATAGATTATCTTCCATTTAGAAAAATGTACAAATAGGTTTTCAAAATATTTAAGTAGTGAGCTATTTTAGATACTCCTTCCTTTCTTATTTGTAAACTTGGAAACACAGTTGCTTTGAGCTTCTGTACCTTGTTTCAATTTCAAAAGAAAAGGGTACCAAGTTTTTACCCCTTTATATAAGCTGTGAAATCTTCTGGAAGGTTATTGGATTTATAGGTACCTTTTAAGAGCAACTGATGGGAGAGCTAGAGTGGACGTGATGAGAGAAGTCAGTTTGTCATGCTTAAGAGTTATAGAAGATAAGCTGGATGTCACTGCAGTCCTCTGGAAACATGTACCAAAGGGAGATTTCTTCTTGAAACTTCTTATATAAATTTGGGAAAGGATATTTAAATTATTTTAAAAAGAAGAAACTAAACTTTTGCAGTTATTCTTCTTTTGGTCAATGTGATAATATCTTAACACTCACGCATCCCTACATACTTATGAAGAAGTAACAGCCTTGTGTTCAGTATAAATTTTATTGCACAGTGGAGAGCAGCAAGTTTTTATAAACAGAAAACACATTTCTTGTGGAATGCTTAATGCTGTTTCCATCATCATTCTGCATTGAAAATGATCTCTCATTTGATTATTATTCCTTTTTCATACTGACCACCTTCATGTAAGAGCAGCACAACCTTCACTACAGGGAAATCACTGAATTTCCAGAGGAAACACGTTGGGTTGTTAACTCTATAAATATGCATAAATTTTCCCCACAAATTTTGCTCAACTCATAAAAGAAAATGAGCAAACCAGTTGTTCCTGGTTTCCAGACTGAATACGTGGCTATATACAAAATAAAATCTTTGTTTCATTAGTGTGATTTCATATTTATTACAGTAAAATGAATCTGGATTTAAACAGAATTTATTTATTACTTGTCATTCACCATTAGTTAATATCTTTGTTACTGTTCAGAGGTAAAATTATAATTAGGGTATAATCAAACTTCACAGTTTTTAAAAATGCTATTAGTTAAAAACAATAAAACAGCTTTGTTCATTAAATATTATAAATATGTATCCTGGATTGACTATATGATGCTTTTATCCCTAATTGTTGGTTCTGATTATGCTGAATAATAAGTTTTTCACCTTTAAGGCTTGTTCTGAGAAGGAAGTGGTGAGAAAAGAAGTGCGGAGTTTACGAATAGAAACAGAGAAAACTCATAATTATTTCATGTATATTTCCATCAAAAATTTCAAGCTCATATCTGGCTTTATGTTTTTCATCAGTGATCGTGGATTTGTATCACCGACAACTCTCTACAGAAAAAGGAGTGAACAATCAATCAGAAACATTGGTTTGCTTTTTTAATTCTCTCTTGTTATCTGATTTATGCTAGCTGACCACACACACATTTTCTCTCAGCATTCCATAATTCTGAAGCAAGACACATCAAGCCTTAGGTGCAAAAATGTTTCATTCTTAAGAGTAATAGTGTAACATAGCCAACAAAAAATGCATTGTCTGGTTTATAAAGATAACACACTAAATTATGAAGATTACCTAAGCAACACCTGAAGTCTATAACTCTATTGAAAGTGTAAATGATGAAAAGAACCCCAAATAACTATAACTATAACTAACTATAACTATAACTATAACTAAATATAAATATAAATATAAATATAAATATAAATATAAATATAAATATACATATAAATATATATTGTTTATACACTTACTAGTTTCCAGCACAGTGGATTCTTAATGTCTGAATAATTACATACTAGCCAGAAAAGTCCACTATAAAATATATTAAAATAGTGTCAGGAACATAGACTGCCCATGTAACTTGAGAAGTCTATCTCTAGATTTTTATATCTATGAATATCACAGTCAACTGGAATTTCTGGTGGCAGCTTTGGAGCAAGCCATGGATTTACCTGCAGGCTTCACTTGGCATCCTGAATGGACCACTGAGGTGAAAGGAGAAAGTTGGTGATGTTGTGCAGTGATCAGGAATGATCAACCACAGAATGTTCTTGAGCAAATGAGAGGCTTAGAGAAGATAACAGGGTATGTTCACAAAAGTTCCCCAGCAATGCAATAACCAACAGAGAGTAAGTGGCTGGACACTCCAGCAGCTCTTAAAATGTGATATGACTATCACTTGTGGCTTACGAGTGATAATAAGATTTACAGGCAGAAATAAGAACCTGTGAGACAGGGTAAGAATTCTCTCTGAATTGGGTGAAGTGTCTAGGAAAGGTGAAAAGTCTGTGAGACCAAAACTGAAGGAGAAAGCAAATGCCAGAGACAGTCAGATGACACAGAAAGAAAACAGAAATGACCACAAGGTCGGTCTGCCCCCAACCTAGGAATTCCTGTGATAAAGAAGAACTGGGGATAAATGTCACGCAAAATGAATATGTATGAACCTATTGTGAAACTGTATGCATATGCATTTGTAAGGGGAATAAAGGAAGGCCTGAAGCCTTCGGGGGCACGCTTGGCTTTTGGGAAGGCTTGCGTCCGGTGCGTGTCGTAATAAAGCATACCGGGATTTACAACTTTTATGAAGTTGTGAGGTTTCTTCTTTTCTCCGCAAAACACCTGAATGGATAAAAATAAAGATATTACCCAACTGCTTGAAAGTTTTGATGAAGTAGCTATTACTGCTGTTGGAAAGGTGAAGGCCAAGTGAAATATTTGTAGAAGCAAATTTACTGTGTAGTGGCATCAGAGACACTTTAGAACATGGATTCTGTGTAGATTTCATTTTATCTCAATGCTTAATAACTCTATGTTAAGAGATCAAAGTTACTTTTGATGGGACAAGGGCAGACATGAAATTTTATTTTCAGGCTTTGCACATGGATTTATATTGAGAAAATAGAGATACAGTGATGATTTTTTATAAAACCTTTACCATTGAACATGAAAACAAAATATTCTTGCTGTTATGTTTTCTTGGCATGTGCTCTTGTGGCATATATATTTTTATGCCTTCCAATATATATCCATATCCAAAGAATAAAAAGTAAAATATTTTTTGCTACTTCTCATAAGAATTCCATTTCCATCTCAAATACTGAGCATTTGTTTCAAAAATACATTTAGATGTAATTTTCATTTCACTAAGAATATGTTTCAGGGTTTTCTAGTATATGTTATTTTGCTCTTCTTTCAGTATTTTTCTCCATGGAGGGATGTTTTGTTGCTAGAAAATTACAAGCAAAAGTATTGACATAAATTCAGAACAAGATCAGCCTATTTGTATCAATGTAAAATAAACACTTCCCGGAAGCCTAAAACCTAGAAAGTTCATTGGGCTTTATTCTGTGTATCAACTGAAAGTGAGTACATAAATATCTTTTTAGTGTGAAAAACAAACTGTAATATTTAAAATTTTACCATTATTTCACACCATGTACATCTACACTACAAGATAAGACATGGCTCTGAACTACTCACAGCAGGTAAGGACATTTTCCACGTGAGTGAACAGAACATCCAGAAATTCACCATATCAAACTTCAGCTTCTCAGTCGTACCATTAATACCTGTAAAGGACATATTTACAGCCCTTAAGGATGATCAAAACTCCTTAATCTTTACAGGACAGACAAGTAAAACATGCTTCAGGGGTTTGGAAAGTCATATTCCAAAACAGAGAGAAACTGACTGTTTCTAGTTAATTGGGTAAATAGCACCTTTTCAAGAGATACTTTCCAGCACTGTTTTCTAGCCTTTCTATTGTTTCTGCACTGAGGGAAAAGTGGTCCTTCCTATTTTTATTCCATATTCCAAGCATATTTAGGAATTACATTGTGGAGGCACAGCAGGGGAAGAAACCTAGTGTGAGAACACTTCTTTGAGGTATGTGAAGGGAGAAATAAGAAGTGGCAGTATTGACTGACTGAAACAACGAGTTTCATTTTGAAATAAAGAGTAGGAGATTCCCTATCACTTCATGTTTGCAATTCAAAATGTATTTCCTTCTTGAAAGTTATGATTTTCTTGTAGTAAAGTTCCACAGTCTCTTCTTCAGGTTTTATTTTGTTAAATTGTATAATTTTTGTGGTTTTTAAAGAAATCACAGATAATGACAAATTGACTAAAATACTTTCAGTTCAGAGGCATGGTGAGTAGGTAAATTCTGTATAATCCATTAGAGAAACCTCAAAAGTAAAAGAAATTAAATCCATCTGTCTTACATAAGAAATAGGGACTTACATAAGTATAAGGAGTTACAGACTATGAGAAGTTAAGAAGCATGAAGGAGTTGATACAAAGTAAACTAAGATAAACAGGAAACTTTCCAATCATTTGGTATGCCAGGCACTTGCATAAAAAAGTGGTCTATGGCCACCTTATATGCATGGATACCTGCAGTCAGAGCTGAATAAAATAGATGGAAATGACTGAGGTGGGTTGCTGTTATACAGCCTTCTCACCTTCTTTCAATGTCTCTGTAGAGACAATAATGGCAACAGCATCCAGGTCTGAAAACAAGAGCAGTGAGGTGACCATTTGGGTGCACACAGCGTTCATCAGTGTCCATTGCATATGATAAGTATGTAAAATCTCTTACGGAGAAATTTTGTGCCAGAAAGTCTTCCTAGGCCAGGTATTATAAGCAGAAAAAAAACCAAAACCAGGGCCTTCCATCTATCTTCCATTTTTTTGTTTGTATTTCCAGCCAGTGGCAGGATTGTCATGAGGTAACAAGAGGGGAAAATCTCTTATACCAAAAGACCCAATATCAATATTCAAATCATTGAAGTCTGTTACCGCCCTGAAGGAACCAGAAGAGTTCCTTAGTGTTATATTAGCCTGCAGTGGAGGAAAAAAAAGAAAAGTGGTGAAATCAAAAGCAATTGAACTACAAGTTAGTGCTTCATAACTGCAAAGTCCCTGCTGACGATCTGCAATCTGTCAGCTTCTCCCACTCATCAACAAACAAGATTTCAGTTTAATTACCTTCATGCTTCTAGCTTATGTACTGTCACGTTCCTTGCTCACTTACTACAGTTATAAGTTGAAATTCTAGATCTTATACTTTTTCAACTGCCTTGTAAAAAAATATATAAATTTATGCTGATATTGCTTATTATTCACCCAAATTAATTTGTTTGCTTTTAGCACAGAAATACTGGTTGGATAGAACTATTACAACCATATAGCCCCATAATACAGTATTCCCACTGCTATTTACAGGCCAAAGCTTTGTTCTGAATTTGTGAGTCTCTGGGAATGAAGTCAGTCATGCTTGCTCTACTTGAACTTCTCCTATGCTGCCTGTAATTTTATTTTACTCAGCTTAGTTGTGACAGCAATTTCTCTAATTGACCTATGGTTGATTTGTTTTCCTTTTGTTTACTTTTGTGTGGTCCCAACAACATTTTGTATAGATTGAAGTAAAAGTAGGTATTCAATGTAGAATGAAATATTTATGACTCTACCTTGCAATGTACTGTGGAGAAATACAGGGCTGGCACTAAAGAAAAAGAGACACAGGACAGAAGGTTGAGAAGTATAGGCATTGAGTGGGACACAGCCTGGACACTGGAGATTCCACAGCTTTGAACAGCTCAATAATTAATCAAAGAAATGCAGACCTGGAGCTGGGCACAGCTAGTTTTCGGGCTAACAAAGGAATAACATCTCCCATACTTAAGAGGTGTTGTATATATGAAATTTAGATGTATTGTGGAGCTGCAAATCAATGAAGAATGAGTAAAGGTGTGAAAGCATATTAAGAAATGTTTAAAAATAATTGCAAGTGGATCCTACAGGGAGCAGGATAAGAATGGGCATAGAACCAGGAAAAGTGGAGGAAACTAAGCTTGCAGACTGCATTGTTACTTTTCTTTTTCTTCAGTAATTAATTCTACACTAATAATGATTAAACTCTCCAGACTTCATTTTGTACTAACAACAAATTCTTGGCTTTAAGGTTTGCTTCTACTTTGCCTGTAAAAAAGATTTTGAGCATAATGCTGTCTTTCCTCAGGGTAATTCAAATGAGTCACCGATCCTAGGTCTTAATCATGTTATGCAGAAGTAAAGAAAACAGTAGTTCAAAATTACTTTCTTGTATGATTCCACAATCTGTTGTCTATTATAATCCAGTCTTGTTTAGGGAAGCTGCTTGTCAAATCAGGTACTTTTCCTCCCAGAGATGCTGTATATCCACAGGATGACAAAATACTCTGACAAAATTGGAGAGAAGAAGATTGGAAAGAAACACCAAGGGAGAGCAACAAGGGGGTTAGGCTATTTTTCTCAGAATTTCTGGACAATTAGGACCAAAGGAACAGTGGTAACAAACATGATGTTGGGAGGATAGGATGGGGTTTTGGCAAATATGCTCTGTTGAGGGAGAAAAACAAAAAAGGATGTCTGAAAACAAAAGCTTTAATGTAAAGTAGGGCAAAGCTTTTAAGCCAGGCAGGAAGAAATCTGGAAAGATAAGCTATGTATGGAGTGGTGAACAATATGTCTAAGATATGATGTTCTACTGGTTTATCCTGTTTAATTACTTGATCATCTCTACCACGCTTTAGCCTGGGCAGGTTAGCACTCTCACAAACAAGGCACTGCTCAGGGAACAGCAAGGAACAAACGCAGTTCCCAGAGTGTAGAATGGATGATTCCAACCTGCCTGGATGAAGGTGGAAAGAAAAAAGAGGGGTTGAGCCATATGATGGGACTGTGGAATGGTCCCTGGACAAAGAATCAACTTAGACATTTTTTGTGTACTAGTCTGAATGAAGGTTGATGTGCCAACTGGGACTACTGAGAGGGAAAAAATATTCTGTACTGCTTTGTGCTCCTCAGAAGGGCAGATGCTGTAATGGGATGCATGGAATAAAGAGTATTTAAAAGAGTACCTGGGAAGTCTTGTGTACAGCTGTAACTTACAGACAGTTAAATCTGACAAAGGTCACAAAGTACTAATTCACACAGTACTTGCAGCAGATAATGTTTGTTCTGTGATGCAAAACTTGTTTGTATGTCCAGAGCAAGTCAGTTATCACAGATGGCCTTTTTAAGAAAAAGAGATCACATAATACAGGCACAATTGGATTTGCAGCTGTGTAACTTGGAACTGTGTGTACCAAACCCCTGATTTTTATTCTTTCTGCAAATAATTTTCACAGAGCATAATATTCATGTACTCTGAAAACCACAATGCAGTTTCAAAAGAATTATACGCCAGTTTAGTATGCTCTAACAGGGTGTAAGAGCACCGTGAAAATCTGTCAGGACTTTTATGTAGGAGTGATCACTTGTTACAAGAGATGTAGTGTAGTGAACTTCCTAAACAACAATTATTGATTGGATTTTCTTTTTTTAAAATTATAATTGGTAAAAAAAAAAAGTTCAAAAAAAGTGTTGAGGCTATAAACAAAACCCCATAATTTGATTGGTCTTTATTTTTCTTTAGAAACTGTGTTGCTTAGGCAGTATGCATTTTAGTTTTTCAAACACATCCTTTTTTACGTGGTCTCAAATATATAAGATTAATATTTGTTTGCAAAATATTTTAGTGTATGATCTTAAGAGAGAACAAACAAAACAAAAAAATCCTGAAGGATAGCTTTGTATGCCATGTTATGAGTGGCTATGGTGCTTTTTATCTCTGTTCTGTCACTAATTGTGACATCCCATGAACACTTTCTTTAAGTAACAGAATGAAAGGTAGAGCCTCATTCTGCAACAAGTGGGGAGACATGGATTTTTGTTTTGAAGAGAAAATATATGTTTTGGAGTTTCAGGCAAGGATAAAATCTGTAGGTTTTCATCCACAGAAAATGCTCCTCACCTATCTTCTATTTTCAACCAAGATAAAAATTTCAGGCTACAAGAAAACATGAGAAGTATTCATTTACTTAGTGCAATTTTGTTTGCATTTGATTTTGAGTTCAAAATGCTTCAAGCATCAAAACAAATAATGTATGGATTTTTAATTTTTTTCTCTGCAAGAAATAATTTTTATTGTACAATTAGAGATTAGAAAATATAAAAAAATACAGTCATCAGCTAAAGCTGATAAAAAATAATTCATATAACAGAAACACAGCTTTTGTACAAAAAAATCCTGTGGAAAAATGCTGACTTTATCTTACTGCTGAGATTAAATTTAATTCTAAATTAAAAAAAAAAATTCCAAAGCCTTCTGTCTCAATAATATCCACTTTTACACTGCAAAGTAGAATGCTATCTTTCATTTTCATATATTTTAAATTAAAATATATAAAAATGTTTACTCCTTGATGGCCACAACCTAGTAAAAGCAATTTTGTGTCATTTTTGCCAGTCTCACCATGCATAGCTCCAAAAACGGATTAAAAAACAGTTGAGTACGACAGAAAGCTTCACCACTTGTTTCATTTTCCCACACAACCAAGGCAACAGTAGAATAAAAATGTTGAATGAAGCTCTCCTCCACAAAACCAGCCCCATAAAAGCCAAGCAGAGCAGGCATGCATGAGTCAGGAGTGGTGGAAAGCTGTTGCCATAAGACACAAAATAAAACAACTCGGACACTGGAATCTCTAAAGAAAATTAAGAAGCTTTTATTTTTGACTTTAATATTTATAGATTTTCAAAAGTGACAGTGGATCAAAGGGTGACAGTGCCACCTCTCCAACGACACTGGACAAACCAATAGTCCATCAAAGCTTTCCTCCTCCAGAAAAGAATGCAAAACAATGAGTATTTACAGAAAAGCTCTGGAATGAGAAAGTTTGTTACAAGAATGTAAACATCAGAAGGCTTAGAAGAATTTTAAAAAAAGCAACATAAAGCAGTGGGAGACACCAGCTGCCAGGGGGAATTTGACATGAGTGCTCAAGCACAAGGTCTGAAAGTTTAGCCACACATGTTCAGTGGCCTGCAGGCCTTCACAGATTTGGGAGCTTTAGCACTTGGACCATGTTGTTCTACTCCTGGTTCCAGAGTTATTTCTGCCTCCCTTAGAGTGGCAATGGTTTCCTAGAATTCCATGAAACTAAGGTAAGGAATAGTCTTCTTGGGGCCATTGTAATCTTGAGTAATTTACACCAAATCCAAGACCTTGGGTCAAGTTTAGAATCAAGAAATTACAACTGGTATTTTTGTGCTCATACAGTTGTGGTATTATTTACCACAAAGTAAATACATGTACTGTAAAAGAGCTTCATACTTGATCCCTTGTTTTTATTCTTTCTTCTTATTTTTTAATTACTCTTCAAAATATTGTGAAAGCATGATTTAATTTATACGAACAACAATGCTCTGAGAAAACAATATCTTGGTATGAAAATATATTCAAAGATTTTTAGCTATAAACTTAGATTGCAACTTGCTTTAGTTTGCCATGTGTAATAAGTAATAATGTAATCTAATACACTACAAAATCCATTATTCTATTAGTGATACTTATTACAAATGATTTTCCACATCAGAATATACAAAAATATGTTTTGACATCAGAGAAAAAATTATGATGAAGATAATGCATTAAGGTTAAGGTAATGGATAAAATTGGGGGGGGTGGTGTTGCTAATTTAAGTTCCTCCAGTTTAATGAAAAATGCAATAATTCCTAATTAAAAACAATTGTTCAATTTCTACTTATGAAATTGACAATATAAGTGTTGGTGAAGACATAATTTACAGATTTAATGTAAGAATTCCAGGGATTGAAATCAGATATCTTTTTGTATGAGCAATTAAAACAGCTGTATTCATAATTTTACTGGTCTGACCTTTAGTACATTTGATAGACAGATTGACAATCAAATTTTATTAGAAATTTTAATTTATTTAAATATGGGATAATTTATAATACAATAGTTTGAAGGAGTTCATTGTAGATCAATAGCATAAGAATAAAAATAAAATAAAAGTGAAACACCATGAGTCCAAATATGCTCCTGGAATACAGATCTGAAACCTCAACTAAGGCAAATTCAAAGGCCCCCATTCACACTTAAAACAACTTCCAGATTATTTTGTTGAGTGCAAAACAAATAAAAATAAAATCAAAAACTCTTTCATCACTTAGGAAGGAAGAGCATCCTGGCACAGAGACTTGTTACAACGTATTTCCATTCTGAAAGCCTAATTTCAAAATTTAAGCTGTTCAGTTTTGCATATCTTTACATTACACACATTCCTACAGGCTAAAGTGGATGCCATGTTTCAAAAGGCTGGCTTTCCCTCATATACACTTGATTCAACCACAGTGCTAAAACATTCTCGTTATTTTGTTTCCTTAGAAGAGCTTTCTGAAGTATTCTGGACATTTCATAAAAAAAGATCAGCCTAATGCTTGCTGCATATCAATATACAAATGTGATAATCTATAAACTGTCAACGATAAATTGCCTTACCTTAATGGCATTTATTAGGTCAAAACATTGTCCCATTTACTATTTCATCAGTATTGGCAGTAACTTTTTATGAGAAGTGGGAAGATGAAAGGAAATTAATGTACAGTTCAATACAATTAAGGTGCCTATTTTGCTAAACAGGCTTAAAGGAAATTAATATAATTTGAAAATATATGATGACAACAATTCAAATAATTTCAATCAGTGAAGTCCAGGAAAGCAAAACAGAATATTCAGTCTTTGCATTCAAGCCCAATGGCAGTCTGGAGGATAAACAATAAGAATGCGATTGAAATATTAGGAGCAACATCTCAAATGGGAAGTCAGACATTTGAGACATCTGTGTAGTTAATTATTCTTTTGTTCTTTAGGAACAAAAGAATACTGTGCTGTCAGATCATGCAGTGCTTGTTTAATGCACCTTTCTTATGGAAGTTGGAAATATAGATTCAAGTCTGACATTTGTAATCATTATCAATGCAAAAAAAAAAAGGAAAAAAAGATATTAAATATTGGTTCACGACAAATGACACAACTATTTTTTCTATTTCATTTGGACTAAAATCTGTAAAATTGGGTTCATAATTTTTAATATTTTATTACTATTATTTTTCTTTCTGGTCACCATTATTTCAACTCTTTTTTAAACAAAAGTTTTTATCATTTGAGTTCTCATTTTTGGATTGTTACTGATATGTTATGAAAATTTTACTTCATATTTTTATGTGTACTTTGATTACATTCAGAAAATTGAATTAGTCCTTTAGTTATTTGAACATATGTTTTAGTTTCTTCTCCTTTTTTTTTCCCCATCAGTTGCCCTGTTAAAGTTTCTTGTAGAACTAGCTGAGAAAATGTTGGGTTTAAGTTTTCCTTTTTAGAGAATCCTGTGATTTGTGTATAAATTTTGTACTATCATTAAATTGTAAACCCCACAGATACATGTTTTAATTCTTAAACTAACTAAAAGGAGGTTGACTTTAATGGCAGTTGAGCAGCTCAATCCCCTAATCAGCTTTGGAAATCCAAATGCAAAAGTCATGCTGACAAAATAAATTAAGCAACAACCTACGCATCCTTTTCATTCCCTAAACACAGAGAAAAGCTTGATAAAAGGAAAGATGAAAGTAAAGGTTGATTCTATGCATGAAATTTAGCAGATCAGAGTCCATTCTAAGGAACCCACTGCTGGGGGCTGAAGCATTTCCTCGGACCACAAAAGCAGCAAATAAGCTGTCTGACCAAAATGACAAAAAGTGACAGGGATCAAACTGGGACCTTCCCCTTGCTTTCCTACATATTTACACCAAAAATGGAAATCAGATGTAGTCTGATAGTTTGGCTTTTAAAAAATGTATACACATATAAAAAAAATTATATAAGCTCTTTCCAAGTCTGTCATCTGCCACAAATGATCTCTGCTCCCACTATCAATCTGTCCTTCTCTTTCCATGTTTGGATGTCTAGTAAGATTTCAAAGCTTCAGAGTTAAGAAGAATAGGAAGAGACATCAATGTGTCCCTAATTACACCACAGGCCTCAGTCACTGAAATTTTGCAGCATGTTGCCTAGAACTGTTAAATCTGCTAGTTCAGTTTTGTCAGAAATTTCTTAGATGTCATTTGTAGCCCTACCTATCATGCCTGTCATTTAAGTTAGAATCAGAGATTATTTCCACCATTATTGAGTGAAATATTTTAATCATATTAATTATCTAGGACTTGCAATCTTGTCATCTAACATGTCTGTAGACTAATCTTCTGACACTATTGCATATGATCCAATCAAATAATAGCTGCAGCCAAGACATAGAGGAACAGTGTAAAACCATTTGCCTTCATAATTTTTGCTTTCCTATATTTTATATTTGGTGTTCCTATTTCGTATAATCAGTGAGATATAAATGTTTCTATGGAGAGCCATTACATCATAATAGTTTGTCTATTCCAACATTGTTAGAACAATGACACTACAAAAAATCCTTCACTTGCAGAGTCTAGAAAGTTGCTCAGCCAACACCTTTTCCTTGTCATCAGGGCACCTAACGCAAGTCCTTTAATTCTGGAAAGTTCTTCTGAGTAACATTTTATATCGAATGTGTTTGTTTGTCTGAAACACAGTATATCCAAAATATATTCAGTAGAGCTGAACTTCATTTTAAAGTACTATGTAATGAAATAAGAAATTATAAACCCGCCTAGGTCCATTCATTTAGTGGATTTACACATGGTCCGAGAAAAGCAGGTTTGTTAGCCTTATGCTATGTTCTGAATATCTGTTCATTTATTCATTTGATTTTGAATATCACATCCTAAGGGAAGAAAAAATATCCAAAAACCAAAACCAACAAACTCTTCAGAAAGTGGCCCTGATTCTTCTCTAAAACTACTTCACTTCTCTTCAAATAACTCTTCTGGAGAAAAAAAAGTAGATCACATATGGAGTGTGTGTGAGTACTAGAAAGAGAATCATAAATGTTCAAAATACGGGGGTTTGTAAAACATTCTGCTGATTTGAATCCTCATAATTGGTGATGAAGTCTAAATAGTTGACCTTTCCATATCCATTGAGGTTCATGATTCTGCAAAAGTAGCACTGAAAGTTATACATATATAATATATAATTCTGTATAAATTATATAAACATGCCGTAGAGAAATAAGCCCTGATGTGTAACAAAATGACTTGTCACCTAAATTATAGGCCCCTTGCATGTATTAATGAAATGCACTCAAGAAACATAAAGGTTTCCTAACTTGTTTAACTTATCCTGAAATTTAAAGAAATGAAGAAGGAAAGATATATAAATAAGATACAGAAGAAATATTTCAACAAGGTTCAGATAATAATAGAGGTCTCAGTACTGTTTGCTGGGTGACTATCCTCTGCAATGAGCCTTTTCTAAGACGGTCTTTTAATTTTTTACAAAATATATTATTCAAAATCTGTTACTTATTGATTCTTCACCTTTTTCAGTTAAAAAAAACCAAATCAAGCTTATCGCCTTCATCTTAGAAATACTACATAGCTATTCCACCGGGAAAATTCATCCTTTTCCTAATGCCTTTTCTGTTGCAGTATTTTTTTTCATTAACACTTCATTAACACCTGCCTTTGTAACATTATTTTACTCCTTTTCATACATGTTTCTTAATAAGACAGGCTGAGCTCCTGTATATCACAGAAAGCCACCCATCAAGCAGCTGCCACTATGTCGTGCCCAATCAGTTGTCCTTGACACATGGTTGTCCCCCCACATTCATTTTCATTCAAAACCCTCCTCAAGACCACCTCATTCAGTTGCATAGCTCTCATTCCCAGCCTAATGCCAACAAAACTATTTATGTTAGTTGCAGAAAGGGATGGGAAGGTTAAAAACTGGACTGCACATTTTTCCTGTGCTGCTGAACACCAGCAGTCACGAGATGCTGAGTGAAAGGACAGCTTCTCCCTCTGTCAGTTATTTCACAGTATGAGCACATATCTTCACTTAGGCATCTTAGTTTCAATATCTCAAATTAAAAGCATATGTAGTAAGGAAATTTTCAATTATTTCTCATAGCTATCAAATCTTTGGGTTCTGATTGGAAGATCCTGTGGCATGAGACTCATGAGAAATTCTCTTTCAGGTGCCTAACTTTTAAAAATTAGCAATACTAAAAATAAAAAAGGGTTGCTAACCTGACTCAAAAAGGATAAATTTCTTTGCAAATATGACATTTAGCAATAAATTACAAACACGTTAAAATCTGTTCTTGATGTTAATTCAAGTTAAGGAGTTTGTTTTGTGTAGTGTTTCTTTTATACCACCCTCCCATACCTTTTTTTTTTCTTGGAACTTTCTTTTCTTGGAAAAAGCTATTCTTGAAGAATTCGGTCAATAAAACAGCAAATCCATTTAGTGCCCTCCAGTCTCATAGACTCTTTCAAACACAGCTGTAACTGTAGTTTGATAAAGATAAATTACCCCTCTTTCCTCAGACTTTAGATTACTTATTGTGTGTGCATTAGGCAATTCATAGCAGTACCTATTAACTCTGTGGCACCAGAACCTCTAACACAGGTTCAGCTGAATTAGACACACAATTTGCTGAATTTAATCATATTTTTTGACCCAAATACTATTTTTTTATTGGAAATTATTTAACACACTATTATCCCAGACACTGAAAAGTAAAATACACAAATGCCTTGGTGTAGGATCAAAAATACCATTCCATCAGATATCAAAACACAGCTACTCAAAAATATTTTATCAGGGAATTATCAATAAAATCAGAAAGTGTTAACAGAGGGTACAACATATATTTGAAGACAGATAGGTCAGTAGTTCCCATCAGTCAAAATAATTTATTTTCTTATCACAAGAGGGAGAAGGACATTCTCAAATAGAAGGTATTTGAGGGTCAGGACACAGAGATTTTATTTTTCTGGTCTCTTTTTTTTTTGCACAGAGCAGTAGAAAGCCTAATGAAGAGTTTATCAGCATCCATGTGTATCCTGTGTACATTTATTGCACACATTAAGGTAGGTTAATTATGCCTAGGTTAATTATACTTAAAAAGATTTTATTAAGTTTTTCTACCCTTATTAATCTGCAAAATATGGAAGAAAGTTATGGAAACATTCTGAGTTGTTCATACTTCATCTGCAAAAATGTTTTTAGTTAGATAAGCATACGCTATATAATTCTCACCACAAAAATGTAATCTATAATGACAATAATATTCAAATATGTCATTGCAACATCAGCTGAAAACCAAGAAAAAAAAATTACTTGAAAGTAAAAATTACTGTGACTACATCCTGCAAAAAACATTTTACAGTAAGATCAATATCAAACAGTCTACTCAGTAGTCTTATTTATCCTTGTTACTTTGGGTGAGCAAACGACCCTTCTTGAGAGGACTAACCAGACCTGTAGGAAAAACCTGGAGCTTGACAGACTCCTAGGGGAACACTTACCCTCTTGATAACATCTTAATCCCAGCTGCAGATGCCCAAGCATTGTCCTTTTCTACTGCCTAGTAACTCATCACTGAACAGGATATTCTTCAGAGAAGCTGACTATGTTTCCTGAGTACATAAATTTTGAAAATATTGCCAGAATCAAGAAATTAATTTATAATAAGTGACAAAAACCCTGTTGCCCTCTGAATAGAATCTGATTTTAAAATGGTCCTCCAATCCCAGATACTGAAGACCTCTGAAGGATACTGAATTATTTTTTATAAAATGGCACTGAAGAAAGTGCATCAGCCATTACAGATGTGCTCAGCAATAGCTCACAGGCAATCTTAGGTAACAGAGTGAGTTTTATAGAGAAGAGATGTGCCCACAAGAGTGCTATTATCTCCAGCTTTTATCTGAAAATGTCTCTTATGATTTTTAGCATACATTTGGATAACTGCCAGAAAGCTTGTTTTAAAATGTCACCTAAAGTACAGATAGCTCTTCTATCAGTAGAGCACTAGAGAATGCCACTTTGAGACTTGAACCCATGACATTGTGTCAGGTGCAAAAATCATAACAAATGAACCAGAGAGAACTTGGCAGCCTACCTCATGACTTCTTATCTTAACACAAATTGCTATGACAAAATGCATTACTTCTTAAAGAGATATGACATTTGAACCCAAACCTGGAATTACAACATCTGGTCTTCATTCTGTTAAATAACCAGAGTTTAAGGCTGTGTCTTCTTTTATAAATACTTAGGTTAATACTTCAGAGCAGGAAAGGGATCTGTGAATGTTAAATACAATTCTTAACAGTGACCTTAATTTTTACCTTCCCATTTATTTCTGATTGCTGCTATATGTAGTTTTAGAATAACAGCAATGTCCCTTTAAATAATGAATTGTTAATGCAAGAACTAATTCTTTTATGTTGAATGGGAAAAATGAGAAAAAACCAAACCAACCCTGGAAAAAAGTATTATTGAGTGTGAATTAATGGCAAAAATAATTAATTCAAAAATGATAGATATCTATACCTGGATATATAGTAAAAATATTGTATAATTATTAATACAAAGCACATTTTATGTATAACACAGATAATATAATTTGCATCCCTCTTTTTAGCTTGTCTAATGACAACTTAATTTTTTGTTTTATTCAGAAGGCCTATATGAGGATGAGACCAATCTATTACTTAACAGTAGCATTACCACCATTAGCCACTAAATTCTTCCATTTTCAGTGAGATTTTTCCATACAAATTAGAAACCAGCCTAAAACACGACCCTATCCTTTTTGTGATTGCCATAAATTTGTGTGCCTTTAATTCTTCTATCTATCAGGCTGATAGCTGACTAAACACGTGGTTATCTTTAGGCATAGTTCCCCCAGTAAAAAGGAAGGCTTCCCCAGGACAGCTGTGTCATCTCTTCTGTAAAAAACCACACCTTCTGTCTGTCACTGCTATTTTGCCAAACTGCAGTATGAGAGCACAGTAGAGTTTGCCATCAGAGGTTTTGTGGAGGTCTTAAGTGAGACCTTTTGAACCAGTGATAGAAGATACTGGCAAGTCATTTGTCTATCACAATGTTTTTAACTTTGTTCTTTGCTCACTTGCTGAAATATCTGTTTCACCATGCTCATTTTCTCCAATGATATAACTCTACATTTGAGAGTTTACAGAAGTTTCAGTTACAGAAATGGGCTCATATCATATCATGGCAGAAACAGTCCCTTCTTTTCTGCCACTCATTTCCATAGGATAAATGGTACCCAGGGATTAAAGTTATATAATTGATTCATTCTTTTAGGTACAAGATTTTTTTAAAATACAAACACAAGCATTCTGTCATGCTGACAACTAAAACAACTGACATTCCAAGTAGTCCTTTTTATTAAGCCCCAGTTTTTGTTTATTTTCTGTCCAACTGCCTATCTAGCAAGGTACTTCTGTAGTATCTAATGTAGTTCACATTTAATACAGTTTTCTGTAATGTATTCTGATTATCCAAATATTTTTTAGTTCTAATAAGAAACATTGAAGTTTGTAAAAAGGTTTGACAGTGGCACCTGCATCCTGACACATAAACAATAATTTACAATGCCTGTGATGTTTTCAACAGCATCTTCCTTTTAAATAGTAAAAAGTACATCAATAAATTTTTCATTAAAATTCTGAAACCCCTCAAGCTAAAAAATATTGTGGGTAAACAAATTGTACCAGAATGAAGTATGTGTGCCACCATACATCTTGTGGGACAGTCGTTCTAGCATGCATTCCCTTTGTGCATTTTTCTTTTGAAAACCCTCTTTGTTCTAAGTACAAAATCCTATTTTTAAGAACTTAATTTAATTTTTCATCAGTTTCTTCACCAGCACACATTCCTAATGGATAACTTGGGAAACCATAGATCTTATATGTACTAACTTATATGTACTACAAAACAGGGATGGTTTAAAAGATGGTTTAAATTTCTCCATCATTCACCTCTCAAGGAGTACAAAGAACCTAAACCTCTAAGTTGTGGCTTCAGTGTCTTCACTGCAGAAGGAAGATTTCATTACATGGGTATGGTTAAAATAAGTCTGAAAATGGGAGATATATGAATCAGTACAGCATACCTCAGGTAAATAGATGTACAAAGGCAAGGCTCAGTAGATAGTGCCCAGCATAGAAATTTAAGTTTTCTGGGATTTACCTTAATCAAAACCAAAGCTGCACATCCACAGCTTTGAAACATATTCCATGAACTAACTATTTTTCTAGGACCCTGTTCAGGGCTGATCACCTTGTGCTGTGTTACCAGCTATGAACATGTCCTCAGGATTCAGCTGATAAAAGAAAGAACTAGGAGAAATTACTTTTACATTATAGCAGGTATAACAACAAGACTGACTTATTTCACAGTAGTCACCATCAACCAGTTTTCAAACAGATGAAGTAGATATAATGTTCTGATTCAAGGAATTTCTTAATTTAATCAGGTAATTATCAGACAAATATGAATGGCTGAATTTGGAGATTCCATTAATTCAAGCTTAATCTCTGAGAACACATTCTACACTAATATTCATCATATTTAGAGTGAAACCAAAATGAACTATTTTTATCACTGCAAACTTCTTTAGAAATGAGCAGATGATTTCAGTGATTACTATTCTTTTTTTTTTTTTTTCTATGACCTAATAAAGTAAAAGGATATGTTTCATGTATTTGATTTCTTTCTGCTAATTTTCCTGTAACCCCAGGATTTACCTTCACTGCTTTGCCTGGACCTCTGTTCTCTTGAAATGCTCTGCTCATCCTTCTAGATGTGCTCAAGCCAGCCTTATTTCTGCTGTAAATTGATCATGTCAACATCACAATTGGAAGCATTTGGTAGTATTAACTGTAACCAGAATAAGTCCGTTTACAAGGTAGATTTTACAGAATCAAAGTTGCACATATTGGTCTGGAAGAATGTTCTTTCTAAATCTCCCTGATTGAATCCACAAAGAGACTTTACAGAAGGGCAGAATTGATGGAAATAAAATACCTGAGGAAAATACATTAATCATACATGTTTTTAATGAGTTCTGGTCTGTGTTACAGTTAAAAATATAAAAGAAATCAAATTCCTAATATAGGTATAAGTCTTTGCAGGGTCGTAACTAATTAACAAAGCAAAAAGGATGCTCAGCACTGACATAAGTACATCAAGTGCATTTTGATTAAAATGTGGTAATATCCCCAAGGGATAGGCAAGTAATGTGAGATTAGATGAAAACTATAAAAACCTCTAGTATTAAATCATTCTGATTAATATCAAGCTGAGGAAAAAGGAAAAAAATATTTAAAAGATCAACGCTCTCTACCTTTGCTTTTCTCATACTCAATGTTGATCAATTGCTCATTTCCAGTAAAATGCCTTTTTAGGTTACAATAATTCAAATTTAAATTATATCTCCTGCAGCATAAGAAGAAAAGAAATTTAATTGCATTAAATGTGATTCTAAGTAGGAAATTTTAGCATACAACCCTGCTTGACAGGCACTTGTGTGTATTGTGTATTACTTAATTTGTTTCAGCTTAATATACATTCCTATTCAGACTTTTTTTTCAGACAAATGTGAGCTACTTTCCAGCTTAATGTGACTATTTTCCTGTTGTCAGGATTTGAGCCTGCTTAATAAATTAAGATTTTCCTCCACCTTTGTGAAGGGAGAAAATAAATTTGAAACAAGGCTTCAGAAAAGAGTAAATGATGAATGAGTAAGTGATGTTTTCCTCCTTTGCTGCTGCATAGTGGATAAAACTGTTTGGCTATGAATTTAAAAGAGACCTTGTGCCCTGCATTGCAAATAGATGTGGAGGTACCTATCTCAGATTCAGTTTCTGGGGAAAAAAAAAAAAAAAAAAAAAAAGAGACAAGAAAAAAAGTATGGAAGACTGCATATAGTTTTTCTTCATTAAAACTCTGTAAGAACAGGCAAAGAATAATAGGATGCCTCTCTGCTATCTCCCATGGCAACTATAGATTCAGAGAATTTTGCATGTGCACATGAACAAATTGTTGTCAACAGGATTATTTTAGAGGTTGGTTTGTGATACTGTTTTTGGAAATGTTGTGAGAGATAGGAAGATAGAGAAGTAGCCATGAGTAGAATTTTGCATTTTAGTTAATTTTAACTTAAAGAAGCCTATAGATGGATCATAGAGTAAGAATTAATAGTGAAGCTGATTATCAAATTATCTATTTTCAAAAGCTGAGAAGCTTACTGTACGTCTTAAAGGCTTGCTTTTAAAAATGTTCTGAAAAAAGCTGAAGAAAGAATTATTATTTCTCCCCCTTTCCTTATCATCTCTTTCATTTATTTTAATTTGAAAAAATGAAAGACATGTCAGGAGAGGGAGGCTGAAGAGCAAGAAGAATGAGAAAATTTTAAAAAAAGAAGAACATTTGATGAGAATGATGTTTTACTCTCGTTTAAATATAGATAACTTTGTACAATTTTAGGAATCTATAGAATGCATATTTTTAATCATTGGACAAAAGTCTTGGGAGACCAAGTTACATATTTGACATAGATTCATACGAAGGGTAGTATAATTATATTTCTGCATGGAAAAATTGAGATGAATGTCATTAGGGCAAATACAGAGAAGCAGAAAAATCTTGAAGCTTTGTTTCTCTCCCCTGGACTCATTCAATGACCTTCAGATCCTCTGACTCATGGAGCTCAGAAGTGCACACAGTGCTCCAGGTGAGGCCATGCCAACACTGAGCACAGCAGGATAATTGTCTCTTTTGACTGTTGGGTCATGTAGTGTTTGATGTGCCCCAGGCTGAGGTTTGCCTTCTGGGCTGCCAGGGCAGAGCTGGCTCCCACTGAGCCTCCTGCTGGCCAACACCCCCAGATCACTTTTCTCAGGGTTGATCTTGTGTCTTGTCTTACTCCATTCTAGGTGCAGAATCCATCAATGAATACAATTACTTATATATGTATAAGAAGAAAATGTTGTATTTCACTTTGTGTTAAATTTCTGGTTTTAAAGTATCTAAATGTCATTTCTGTTCTTTCCTGTCCATTTATATTATTGTTCATTGTTTCAAATGCTTTATTCAAGGGAAAAAAAAAAAAAAAAGAGGAACACTTTATCTCATTGAAATGTGTTTTCTAGTGATGATAGTGATGAGTAAATTAAATATGAAAGTCAAGAAGGCCCTTTGAGATTATTTTCAGCCACTCCTCTCCCAGTTTATGCTCATGTCTGGCATTATTCCAGCCCAGGTTTGGAATCCAGCATTTGTTGTTGAAGTTCATGCTGCTCATGATGCACAAGAGCTGTTGAGCAGTAACTAAAACATAGGGGTTATTAACACTGTGTTCATAACAAATCCAAACCATGGCAACCTCAAAGCTGTACTTGTCCCTTGTGAGAACACCGCCCAGTTTGATATCACCAACACACTTGCATGGAGGTTGTTGATAGGCATGCTGGACGGAGCTGTCCTTAGAACTGCACCCTGGGGAGCTCTGCTGGTGACCAGCTGCAAGCCAGATGTTGGCCCATTCATCAAAACACTTTGAGCCCTGCCCTTCAGCCAGTTCTTCACCAAGCATTCTGTGTATCTGCTTATCTGACAGCTGGAAGCTTGTCCAGAAGGATGCTGTGAGGGAGAGCATCAAAGACTTGACTAAAATCCAGAAAAACTTCATTCACTGCCTTCTGCTCATCCACTAGCCAAGTGACCTTATCACAGAAGGATATCAAATCAGTTAGACAGGAATTTCCCTTCATGAATTTGTGTTGACTGTGCCTGATGAGTGCATTGCCCTTTAAATGCCTTTCAATAGCACCCAGTGTGACCTTCTCTGTAATTTTTTCCAGTTACTGAGGTTAGCCTAACAGATCTGTGGTTTCTGTGTTGCACTTCTTTATCACATAGCAGAAAATTCAGAACTCAGGAGAAAGGGGTATTTGATTTACCTTGCTCTTGTCAGACATTACCTTTAGCAGAATTTAGACAGCAACAAGGACTGTTTTTCATTATTGAGACCAGCACGAAACCTTCCTCAGGAGATATGTACGTGCTGAAAATCTTTGCAGTTTGCTGTATTGCAGACCTCATTCCAGATTTTTCTTCTAGATTTTCACTGGATTTTGTAAGACTGCACCAGCAAGGACCATTTTCTAGTGATTATATCTAGTGATTATATTTGCCCTGTCTTGGTTCAGGAAGTAGCCTAATATTTCACACTTTCTCAAGTCTGTATTAGTGCTTCCTTGACACATAGGTAAGGGGCAGAAGATCTGGCTTCCACTTTTCACTGAATACCAGTCAAGACTCAGATTACCTAGAGATAATTTTTTTTTTGTAAGTTCAAAGCGATTGTCTATGACCTAATGTATAGACCTGTATCACTACCAGTAGGTTAGGTGAGATACAGACTAATGTCAGGCCAGGTCAGTTTATGCTGCAGGTAAGAGTAAGGCTGAGGTCTTCACTGTGATGTTAGAAATTACTTTTTCACAATGACAACAAAAAAAGCTCTGGGCATGTACTGCTTAAATGCATTTGAGCTCAAGCTTATCTCACTTATGTGATGTTTTGTGATATTTTATGATCTTATGGCTGTTTTCAAATATTGAGGTAAAGATTTTATCTAATTTTCTAACATATCTCCTTGTAAATATTTTAAAAATACCTGAGGTGAGATACAGAAAAACTGTTAATAAAGAGGACATTTTCCATGCAAGTTTGTTTGTGACAAAGACCCCAATTCTCTTTTTTTTTTTTTTTTTTTTTTTTTTATTATCTATTTATCTATCTATCTTATCTATCTATCTATCTATCTATCTATCTATCTATCTACTTTAATTGTGCCTGTTTCTCTTGGCTAACTACAAATTGACAGCAGGGTAACTAGTCCAGATGCAGACAGACATCTATACTGTAGACATCTCTCTGTATTTTTTTTCTGGAAATAATTCAAATGAAATTACACAAGAGACAGTAATATTGTAATATTATTCACTGTTTAAACATTGTGCTGCTTTTTTACTCCATTCTGGGAATTTTTACCAACTTTGCCAGCTGCGGCGGTACAGTGTCAAGCCTTCACCCGGCTAGC
>JAHXMQ010000807.1:35997643-36024344 GCA_020466415.1 Ammodramus savannarum pratensis
ACAGAGAACTTAAATACATAAAAACACACACTACAACAGCCAGCAATTTGTCAAAAGGTAGCAAGAAAACAGTTAAGTTTGTAGAAGAGATATAACAAAATACCAAAAAGATGGAACTATACTGTTAATTACCACAAAACAATGTTTTGAGTGTTTTTTTTTAGGTAGTAGCTTTTTTGAGTTTGTGAGTTTTTTAAGTTGGTTTTCTGAATGCAGAGAATAATTGAACTAACCAAAAATTTTAAAAACTGTAGTTTTAATTTATGGAATGTTGAAGGCTATATTTATTCAATCAGTAGTACAAATCTTCAAATATTAAGAAAGTCCAATATGAGAGAAGTCATGCTCAATGCACTGATGGCTTATGTATTCCCAGTGACCTATAAAAACTTTAACCTTCACTCATTAGCAGCTTATGCAAAGCTGAATTCTTAAAAAAGCAGCTCCAAGGAGACGAGTATTGTTCATAACCTGCAGATTATGTGAAAGGTTTATGGTTTGTGACTGTGAGATTTAACATTGCTAGATATGTGTGGACAGGGCTATTCACAGTAATCATACTGATCTCAGCAGCGCTGACTGCATTTTTGTGCATGTGCTGAAGATATGAAGGAATGAAAATTCCCCACTGAAAAAGTTTGCAGTCTCTCTTGGGCGTAAACAGCATAAACAAGAAAAGAAAAAATGTTGAGCAACTAAAGCCAGCAAAAAGTGATGAAGACGCGTGTGTTCCACTACCTCCAAAAAACCCTTGCTTGCCTTTGGTGGCTAAGTTTTAGAATACAGATTTGATTTCCTCATAAGTTGGTAAGAATTCTCTCTATTTACCTGTGTAGCTGATCATTTGCAGTTATTTACAGTAACCTGTAAATACTAGTAATGGTTTACAGAATTTTTAATTATGGAGTCACATTTGCAAAATGGGTTCTATTTTCATCAGTATTACTACATTAAATGCTGGCATGAGTAAGTAAGTTTCTGTTAGATGAGAAATCCAATCTATAACCAACAAGACTCCACTTGGGTCATGACCTCTAGTAAAGAACTACCAGCTCAGGGTATGACTTCACAGAACATCTCTAGGCACTGAAGAGATACGTGGATTAAAGACCTGTACATCAAACAGACATGTCCAGAAATACTCTGTCTCTAGTAATCTGATCATTTAAACCAAGAAATGTTCCTCTGCTCAGAATGGAAAGGGACATATTTCTTTAAAAAACTAAATTTATTGTATCATCTTTGTGGAAAATGATGATCCAAGACGATTAGTAACAACTGCAGCACTTACAATCAACAGCAAGTCTCTTGAATCATTAATGAGATGATCCTCTTTTTTTTTTTTTGTGTACTTTCAACACTAAGTGAACTCATCTTTCTTGTCTAGCTCTTCCAGTGTCAGAGAGATCCTGCATGTAATGCACCGTATCTGTTATAACTTCTGAATTAACAGTGTAATTACACTTGGCATCCCAGTTCCATTCTGTGCTAGGCAGTGAGAAAGTGAGAGAGGAGACAGTTTGTCTCCGGATAGGACTGAACTCTCCATTTTACAGTGTAGGTGGCAGTGTATGAGATGGATGTCTAGGCTTCCAAGAAATGCAGAAGAGAGTGAATCAAAAATAGTTAATGCAATCTGGAAAGTAATTTATCTCTCGAGAATTAGGTAGACAGGTATAGAGTCAGTTGCATGAACACATTATGAGGTGTTCTAACATATTTAAGATTTCTCAGGGATGTTGAACTAAATGAGATTTGACTAGATGATTTTCAGATACCTCTTCCAACCCTAAAAATTCTGTGAAACCATGATTCTGTGTTACTTCAGCAATGTTGAAAAACATGGTATTGGATCTACAGAAAACTTGTCCCCTTCTGAACTAGCACCTGGAGGAAAAGTGGGACACAGAAGAACAAATCTTTCTTTTGAGTGTAAAAATAAAAAATATAATCTAAACCAGTAATTTAATAAATAAGAAGATACCCAGAAGTAAGTGTTATTGAGTGATTATTTTCCCCCATGTATTTGTTGGCATACTAAAGAAAAAATGGAGGGAAGATCTTGAAGAATTTGAAGAAAGTAATTTAATTCTCTTTAAAAAGTGCTGATTAGCTTGTTGTACAGTAAAACTTTTAGCACAACTTGGGGAATGAGGGTCGTCATTAGCTGCAGTAAACTAGCAAATCTTGAGGAATTTGTGTAAATATATAAATCCTGAGGGCTTTTCAAAGCCAGAGACAAAGCAATGATCTTCAAGTTTAATTTGAAATTTAGATTCTTCTGAGAAGGGTTCAATATCCCATCCATCCATTTCAAATAATCAACAATTGATTCACTTCAGCAGTCTGATTAGAGTTACAGATACTATGCACCAGTAATCCAGGTCTTGGCTATAGATACTTTAAAAAAATGAAGCATTTTCTTTTCCTTTTCCTTTGTCATAATCCTTTGATTTAAAATATTTCTCTTCATTCCTTTCTTGAGGCATTATCCACTGGAACAAGTAATTTTGAGGGGTATTCACACCAAGAACAATTAAAAAAGGATTTGATGCAAGTAAAACCAAAGAAATCCTAGATCTATGGCAAAGGAAGTTTTGACAAAAAGATTAAGAGAGGAAGGGCTTGAGGAATGTTACCTATTAGGCAGTAACACCAACTTAACCCTGTATGTGCTGCATATAGTGTTAGCCATATATTCACAGAAGAGGGTAAGGTTAAGCCCATTTAGACTGATAATCTTTTTCATTATACATATTTACTGATTTGAAAATACTGATAAAAGAAAAGATAGTACATTATAGAGCTTTGTGGACAAGCAGAAAAAAAACCTCTTTCTAAAATATTGTTCTGATCTGTTGTACTGCTTCTCCCCCACAAATGATCTCTAGTGACCTAAAATGCTTCTTTCTTATACATATTGTTTTGATTGAGAGTTAAGACACATTTTTACCACATATTAAATTATTCAAGTATGTAATTATTCTTGTTCATATAGAGCAATTTATTTCATGTCAGTACACCAATTTTCTCTTGCTGTTATTTTCAACGGTCTTGGGTTTTTTCAACTGTCATCAAAAGATCAATCTGTTGGCAACACTGTGGGCAAATTTAATTATTTAAAAAATAATTTTCAATCTATAATACCAAAGAACAATCAGGCAACAATTGTATTTTGGACTTAAAAGTTAATTTATGAATCTACAGTAATTTTATAACTTCAGGCAATAAATAGCTATTGTTAGAACTTTGACACATAAAATGTTTCAAATTTTCTTCTGAATTTCATACCTTTAGGACACAAATTTGTCAAAAAGAACCACAAAAACTAGTGGTTCTTTAAGGGAAAATAATCAGGCCAATCAAGGACACATTGCTGAGATAAAGGATACTGGGGAAGATGGAATATGACAGCTCTCAACTGTCCTTACATCTTCTCAGCTTTTGGAGCCAAATTATGCCTGTTCGCAACTTGAAACTCTGCTTTGTTTCCTGCAGCAGGCAACCCAAGAACCAAGATCAGGCAGCCAGAACCAGAGACGTCTGATACTCAGGGACTGTGATGCACAACAGTATTTCCCAGATCCATAATCTAGGGAGGAACCTGCATGTAAAGGAAATCCAAGCCTGGTTGTTTGAACCCATTGAGTCCACTTTGCAGTTCAATTAACTTTAAAGGAAAAGATGAGGGTGTACCTCAATAGGAGAAATAAATCTTACAGTTCTGATTCATCACCTTTGTACTCCATCGGGGTTAAAGCATAGAAATGTGGAAGGAAAAGCTATATGCTCTGGTGACTGACTGTAAGCAATTTTTAAACTTTTAAATAAAATTCTTATAGCCAAATTTTTAAAAGAAATTTAGATTATGAACAAAATTTTCATAGTTAAGAAAAAAAATCCACAAATAATCAAGGACAAACTGAAATAAGCAAAATGCAGTAATCTAATTCTAATTTATACTAGGCAGTTTTATGCTACTCTACTACTGCAGAGAGGTTTGAAAATACTTGCTAAAGTAATTTATGCTGACTTTAAAGCCCATTTATGCTGCCAGAACAATGATAACTGAGTCACTGAGCTTCTGAGAGTCAAAGCAGTCAACATTAATGGAAAAATCCTAAGAGTGTGCTTACTCATTACAAGTGTCTAAATATATTATTCATCCATGAACGCTGAAAAAATTACAGTCAGCAAATCACGAAGGAAAAGCTGTCACATGAGCCAGGCAACCAATTCCATTTCTCTGGAATTTTCAAATTGTAAAGCTCTAACTAACTTTACTGGAACCAGAAACTGACTTCTGCAGAGTGATCTTAAACTTCCCTTTAACAGAGAATACCAATGAATTTGAATTAACTTTGTGCAATCTGTAGATGGCAAATTATTTGGACAAAATTTCCATCATTTTTAAATGATCATTTAAAAATGGCAAATGTTGAAGCAAATAAGATTCAGATTGGGTGAGCAATCAAACGATGTTGATATAAACTATTATTATTCATTATAAATGGCTATTTCAGCTCTTCAAAAGAGTTACTTTAGAAGGAAACATCATTAAAATCATTATGACTGGCAGTAAAATTGCTACATTTATCTCTGACCCAAACTTTTGATGTACATCTAGCTTGCAAAAGTAAAAAAGAGCTAAGTAATTCCTTTGATTATAAAATTTCTAAAAAAAAAAAAAAAAAAGCCAAAATCCTAAATTTACAAGATTTCAATATTTTACAAACAGCGATATCTTTTTTTTCCAGAGATGTCCTTCTTGAATTTATTCCTTGCTCTCACCTAATTTACTCTCCATCCAAAAAGATCAAAAATATTCATTTCTAAAGATATTTCTAGTGGCAAAAAATATATTGTTTCATATAATACAGCTGGAGAACTGAAAAGTATTCAATTTATAAATGTCATTCTGCAGTAGACTACTTGTCGAAATTGGGAACACTTTGTAAAAAGCCATCCATATTTAAGAGGCAAAGATTCATCATGTAATGATTAAATTCCTGATAGTCATTAAAATTAAGGAGCCTGCTGAAGAGCAGCTTCAGATAAAGACTTGCAGAGAATAAAGTAAAGATTATCACAGACAGACAAACACATGGTACATGTGACATCAGTTCCAAAGGACTTACTCCTTTATTCTGCAAACTTAATTCCAGACATAGTCAGCTAATGAGCAATAGCTCATGACATAACTGAGATAGGATTTTTTCTTCTTTGCTTGTCTTCACCTTCTTTAATATTAATGTCAATTCACAATGCTAAGAAACTTTCAGCTCACACAGTGCAAGCTGAAACTTAGAATATCATCCAACAGTTGGGACAATGTGACAGATCAATTGGGATGTGCAGTTTATATTTCTATAATTTCAAGTATCTTTAAATATCCTAGTGCTAGCCTTTTGTCTTGGTGATACTGGGGCATACCAGGTGGTTTCTAAAACTGTGGTAGACAATCTGGACTGCATATGTGAAATACAGTAAGTTCTCTTGTGTTGTTTGATGAGTTTCTCTGCACTATCCTATTTAGTGGATATAGCAAGAGCCTCTTCCTTCTGCTGGTCCCTCTGGAAGAAATATCACACATGGGCTTTTTATTAAAGAACACCAGAGTACACTTTCCAGAAGCACATATCTCAGAGTAACAGAAACCAATTTTTAGATGCCTTTACAAATTCTTCATTCCTTCCAGACTGTCTGCTTAACAGATAATAGAAACATCTGACACATATTGAACGAAGTGTCATTCAGGTTTAAGGGAAAAGAGATTTCCCGGATTAATGATTCACAAATGATGGCATTAACTGGTTGATTAATCTTTCAGAACCTCCTTATATATATAACATGATGAGGAGAAGGCTTCTCCCTGCCTGACTTTAGAATGCTTTACTGAAGAATTTCTTTAAAGAAGTGAAATTGAGAAGATAAGGGTCAAAGATTACAGACTTCAAACATCAGTGGATGCTCAAGAACAGACTAAGAAAGAAGACATTTCTCTGCTATATTAAATCTTAAAATCAAAGTTTTGCATACCAAGATGTGCCCCATTCATTTCTCAGTCATCTGCACATAAAACACCCATCAAAGTCAGGGAACTGGGTTTTTAGTTCTTTAGTCTCTAAACTCAAATACACTGTGCTCAGCTAATGTTCCTCCTAGATAAAACACTGGAAGCAAAAATCAGCGTGCAAAAAGCGGTCTGTACCAAAAGATATTGAAAAGGTGACATATTAAATACGTGCTAGGCTTTATAAGTTGCTTCCAGCCTGTAAGCTGGTGAAACTTTTTAGTTTCAAGTAATCAGTGTTTTGCAAAGAAAATTGTAGCTGACCTGAAAAGCAGTGTCGCCTTCATGTAAAAACCACAAACCTGAAAATGCCATCTCTCTTAAACTATACTGGTGGTTATTGTCATCAGCGGGCATTCCACTGACTTTTCCAAAATAAAATTTTTCATGCATTTCTTTTCTCAATTTCTTTCCTACTCATTTTCACCACAACTGTTTATGCACTATTCTAAAAGTGTATCAAAAAATTCACTAATAAAAATAAATATACTGCTAAAATGCCATTTTTATATTAATTTTGATCTGCTTAAACTAATTCTAGTCAACTAAGTGGAAAAGGGGTAGTGGTGTAGTGCAGGATGAAAGTGGGGGGAGTTGAAATATTCCTGAAAATAATATCTTAGCCATAGAATGAAGCAATACTTAAGATGTTGTGCTACTTCCCTGCTTGAGTGACTTCTGGACAGTGGATAGAAGCAAGGCCTAATTTAGCATCAATTTCTATCACATGAGACAGTAGGTAGAATTATAAAGTAGTCTTTGGCACTCCCTGGACAACATTAACAATCTCTGAAGCTGGGGAGAATTTCTGCTTAGAATTCTGCCTAAATCTGTGAATTTATTATTTCAGTGCTGTGGCCTGAAATAATAAGGCCTGCCCTCCATGCTGAATTTGATCAACAGCTCAATAGAAATTTTGAGCTATCATAAACCATTACCTAAAAGTTTAATCATGTGAATAAGTTTATGGCGCTATGTTGCACCTATATTTATTCTTCAGCTATTTCTGTGGTTGTATTTTTAAGTACTGAGAATTCAAATATTTCCTCTAAATTGTCTTCATAATAGTCATATATCATGTTCTGTAATTTCTATGCAATGAGGCTTAAAATAAATCTATTAGGCAACATTTTGGATGCAGTCTTCTATTAATAGAAAAAGTTGAAATTACCAGTTGGGAGACATAGACAAATTATTTTATCCAGTCCTTCTGTTTATCTTTATTTAAACACAATTTATCTAAAAAGTAAAAAGATGATAAATTAGAGAAAAGGTTGAATGGAGACAGTGAAAAAGAGAAGAGAGAAATGTGGTGAGGGGGATGTAACACTGCAGTGGAAATAAACTTCTTAATTATGCACTGACAACTCTTCCCATTTCCACCATGATTGAAATATTTTACATCAACTAATAAGGACTGAGGTGTGGTTAAATGTTAGATTTCTAAGCATAATATTATCCTCCGAAAATGAAAAATTATGGTAAAACTAAATTGATACTTTTGCATTTTGTTGTCAGATTTAGTCATTCCGACATTAAAACATGTTCACAGGTGTATCTATTGTTTTTTATCTTCTCCTGACAAGCATGAGTTCTCTTGGGGTTCTAATCTGCATTTCTTCTAAAAATTCTACTCATGCCAAGCTACTTCAGGGCACCTAAAGCAATTCTTGTCTGCAGTCAATGTTCGGTAAGTGGAAAGGAATTATCTCAAGTGCAAGACAAAATGTAACTAAAAATTTGTTTTTAAAAACAAATTTAAAAGTTTTAAAGTTTTAAAAGTACTTTTTGAAAATTGCAATGTCAACCACTTATGGAAGAGATATAAAAAAAATAGAAAAAAAATATTGAAAATGTTTCATTTGAAAGTGGAAGACAGTGATAGTAAGAATGGAAAAAGAAACTGAAGAAAGTAGGTCTGTTTGAGAAGCCCAAGTATTTGAAAATCCCAAATCATTCTTCACCATGAAAGAAAACCTAAATCAAAATTAAGGTAAACCACTGTTTTCCAAAGAGGAGGTGTTCATTGCATAAAGCATTGGTTGCAACAATCCCATGGAAATAAACAGATTAACACTTAATCTAGGACACGAGAACCAAAATTACCAAACAGATGATTGCTTTAATTGTAAGATAAAGATGCAAAAAATATGCAATATTTATCATCATTGAAGCTCCTGAAAATGTTCTTAACTGAGCTTGACTGACATCAGTCCTACTCCATACACTAGACATGATAGAGATATGAAAGATTTAGCTGTCAAATTAAAGAGCATAGAAAAAAAACCTCACAATAAAAGGACTAGCAACAGGCAAGCTTTTCTTACAGAAATTCATGCATCAATTAGAAACGTTTGATTAAAAATTAAAAATAAAAGAAGAATTTTTATGCTTCAGTGGGTCATATCCACCACTAGCAGGGTAGTGTTTCTACTGTTTGCTACCAAAAACATAATTTAAAAAATCTCATAAATAAATAAATAAATAAATACAGAGTGCATTGTAATTTATGGACTAAATGATGCATCCAAAAGAGAATATGAAAAAGGATTGTTTTAGTCAAGCAGTTGTCACTTGCCAAAAGTACAAGCAAAAGAGTGATTTAAAGAAAACCAAATGTGCATCCACTAACTAGGAGAAAATATTCTTTGACAGACTTCCATAAAATGAAAAAAATTAAAAAGAATAAACAACTTCTAGGCTTCATAAAATTTCTCAGCCTAAAGAGGCACCAAAGTTAAGCAGCACAACATTGCTACAAGATTTCTGAAAGATACTTTAAACTGAGTAGAATCTAAGATTCATACTAGGATGGACATACTGCAGTGAACCTCCTCATGCACATCCAGATATGCTTCTTAAAGCTTAGCGTAGCAGAGTTATATTAAAAAATAACAGAAGAAATGGCGATCTCTTCATTAGAACTGAACTGAAAAGTAATTCTGTAAAGGAAAGTGTGGATTTAAGTGAAGATAACTCACTGTGCTGTATTGATGCCATTTTAGGCCAGCAGGCTACTGAAAAGAAAGTGTTGTAAAAGAGTCTGAGAATTAGTAACTGATTTTTAGAAGGGGAAACTGAAAAGGTGTGAGAACCCACAGGTGCAAAATGCAAAAGACTGTGCAAATATAGTCAGAAAATTTAAAGGAGTACTTTAAAGGCTTTATACAAATGGAACAAGCCCCTATTCAGTTATTTTAGTCCAGTCTAAAATCAGAAAACCCCCAAACATTGATTTTAGCAATTCAAGCTTATTTTCCCAGTTTATTGCTCAAGTTCTCATGGAAGCTGATGGAAACGGTGCTTAAACTTCTGCTCATAAAACAATTTCACATCATAGAGCACCGGACATATAAAAGTTTAGGTGAAGAAACAGAACACCACTGCACATATCTGTACCTCCACTACCTCATCATCCTCACAGTCTCTTTCTGCTCAAATTAGATTTCTCAATAAAGTCCAAAGTCATTCTTTTCTATTTTCTATCTCATCTATCACTGTCTGCTCTTTCATCAAGTTTTGGGCTTTTTTTTCCTGGTTTGTGCTTAGGTCTTTCTTAGGGTTTTTGTTTGGTTTTTTCCATTATTGGGTTAATTTGGTGTTGTTTGTTTGGGTTTTTTTTGGTTGTTTTGTTTGTTTGTGTCTCTGTCTCTACTGCTTTAGAGGAAATTTGAAAGAACAATTTCTTCATAACTGTATTATTTGCTTTGTTTTCTTAATCCTCTTCCCCATAATGAAATATTATTTAGTTCCTTCAGTATGCAAAGCAGTTTTGAATAACATGGATTGCACTGGTGTGGTGGGTTAACAAAACCACGCAGTCCTTACAAAATGGAGAGAACACTAGGTGAAAAACTCATGGGTTAAGATGAAGGCAGTTAAATAAAGGTTGCATGTGGCTCTTAATAAAGACAACAGCCATGTGCTACAGTAAAGGGAACAAAAACCCCCTTATTTTTCTGGAACACCAGGAGGCAATGCCCAGTCACTTCCAGGGAAGTAGAGCTTCAGCATGCTCGGTAGTTGCTTTGGAGGACAGACATGTTAGTATCAAATGCCCCTCCTGTTCCTTTCTCTTAGCTTTTTATTGCTGAGCACAATGTCATATGGTGTGGCATATCCCTTTGGTCTTTTTGGGTCAGCTGTGTTGGCTGTGCCCCCTCACAAACTCTTGCCCAGCCCCAGCCTACTGGCCTTTGGTGGTGGGATTGGAGAGACAACTTTGATGCTGTTTGAGCACTGCTCAGCTTTACCCAAAACATTGGTGTGTTATAAACATCCTTCTAACAACAAAGCACAGCAGCACAAAAGCCACTATGGAAAAAGTTAAGTCCATCACAGCCAGACACAATATAAAAATCCAGTTCTTTGTTTGCACAACCACTAAGGTTTTGTGATAATCACCATCCCTTGAGATAACAATCAAGACAGAGCAGATGGAAAATTATATCCATTGCTTAGCCATGGATAAAGTCACTCGCTCTACTTTTAGGAAGAAGTTTCAGGAGTGAAAATCAGAATGGTGATCAGTTAATTTCCTTTTAAAATATGATTTTTTTTAGAAAAACCCTCTTAAGCTTCATGCTGGAGTTTGAGAAACCCCACTGGCTGTCCATGTGGAGGCTTGCCATGCACTTAAGGTGCCCACCCTAGAGTGATGCTGTTTTTTGGTGCTTTCCCCCCTTGACTCACACTGAGATATGCACCATTACACAAGATGGAACCTGGTTTTCCTTATCATAAAGGTGATTTCCAAGCTTGTGTAAAAATATTTTTAATTTGTTGTTTGTTTGTTCCTCTGCTCAGATTTCTCTGCACTTCTAGATCTACTTCTAGTTCATAGGCACACGTGTTGGAGGATTTCGTTCAGACATGGTTTGAAGGAAAAAAAGGCCATGATCATATACAGCTGGTTAAAAAGTAAAAGGCAGCTGTAAGCAGCAAGTTCTCAGGTTTTTTCCTTAACAACAATAAACACCATGTCCTTGAGTAAGTGATGAGAAAAACATGGTGGAAAACATGGAGGCCTTGAGAATGGTCCATAACCAGTCATCAACAGGATGAGAAAAACAAGTATTAGCCTCAACAAGAAACCACAAGTATTGACAACAAAAGGAGGGGTTGGCATGTAATCTGTAACCAATAATGAGCTCGGGTTTTGCAATATGTGTGAACTTAATTAACACTACTATAAAAGTGTGTAAACTGGATCAATAAATTGGAGTTCGATGCTCATCAATGGGATGGTCGTCTCCCTTCACTTGATCACACATGCATGACATCCCTGAGTGATATTTTCACATTTCCAAAAGAGTAGCTGCAGAACCTGTTCAGGCTTGTCATTCCAGGCATTTAGTAAGAGTATTTATGAAAATGTTCATAGATTTTACATATATTCCCAGACTTGACAAAGGTTATAAAATGCATTTATTTTCTCAGCACCAATCTTGATTTAGAGTCTAAAAATGTTGCTGTTCTAATAGACTGTTAAAGAAAATGCCAACCAACCAAAGAAACAAAAAGAAAGACTTAGGGTAAGCACATCTATATTAATAGAAAAGGCCTCTTCCTAACATATTTGATTACATTTTAAGAACTAACTTAAGCTAATGCTCTGCTAGTTTATAGATAGAATCAATCTCTTTAAGTAGGGGCAAAATTGGGCATTTGTATCCATTTCCTTGTTAAAGAACCTTTTGAAAGAAGTCCAGTATCAATCACTTTAAAATAATTACCAACTATAATTGCCTGATAACTAAAGAATTTACCTGTTTCTTGTGATTTATTTAGACATATTTCTATCTCAAGTTTTTTTGCCTTCTGCTGCCTTTCCACCAAGAGGTCTATCATATACATTTATATCCACTGAGGGAATACAAATTATCACAGTTTTATTCTCTGCTAGTAAAACTAATGTCAGCACTAATTATATAAACTTAAGCTTGTGAAAGACAATTTATGTTGACCTTAGTTTTGAGAGAATCATAAAAAAGAAGATAAAAAACTGATTTGTTGCTAAGTGTTAAAAAAATAGGAGAGGGAAAATATTTGGGTTTTAAGAAAAAAAATAGTAAGATAAATTAACCTTTCTAGGGATTATGGAAAAATAAGTATTATCCCACTGCCAAGTTTTGAATCCTACTTTAAAATATGGTCTTTGCAAGTTCCTTGCCTTAGAAGGAAGTTGCTGTTGCACGGATGCAGATGACAAGACTGCTATTCTCTCTCTGACAAAAATATGTGCAGAGAGGTAAAGCTAATGACTTACTAAAGCATGAATCATTGCTGGGCACAGGGAGCAAATCTTAAATAATGTAACAATTTCTTTTCATGATATTATTAATAACACTTCATCCAATGAAGAACAGTTTACTTGAAGCCTCTTGTACTAGATCCTCCTTTTACCAGTTTGATCTGATGAAACCTCTTATTCAGACTAATGCAAATTATCTTGCAGGCAGGTATAATATTTTTCATTGCACTCAGAAGTAGAAAGAAAGAAGCAGAATTCTGCTGGCAAAGAATTTGCCATCCCACGGAGACTGGTCTGAATTTCAGGTGCTGCTTTAAAGAAGTAAAACTACTTGAAAGCACGAGCTTAGTTGAATTTTTATATTTTGGTAGAAGAGAATGTGGCTCAAAAATAATGTATTACACCACTTGTGTGCAGGGTTCTGATTCATAATATCCCATGTGAGTGATGAATGTGGATGTTTCTTTTTCTTAAACAAAGTAATTCTTCCATTATCTCCCTTTCCCAATTTTTAAAGATGTTAATTGTTACACTCATAATGGCTCTTTCCACCATTGTCTCTGGTAGCTGTCAATGCTGCACTCTGAAATATTACAGTGTTTTTTAAAGAATATCAAATAAATCTTTCTACGTGAAAAATCTAGGAAGCATTTCTTATAGAAAATAAATGCCTTGCTACTTAAAATATCCTACAAAATAAGGGAACCTGGAAACTGTAGGCTTTGAAACCCCCAAATATCAGCTTGGAAGATGTGTCTAGAAAAATAAGATATTACTTTCCAGTTTCTGCAGGGATATGCACTGGAGAGAAAGCAAATACTACTTTTACCAGAACGCTTCCCACCACCATTTTTAATCATAGAAACTCCCACTAAATTACAGTTAAGCATAGGAAAGAAAAGAGCAGTAGTTTAAAATACAGAAGGGCTTTTTGGCCTTTAAAAATTCTTTGCAACTGGAATTTTGAGAATATTGGCTCATACAAACTGTTATAAATCAGATACCTGAAAGGGTATTCCCAAGATCAATTAATAACTTCACTGTTTGCTTTTATTCACATTCATTCTAATTGTATGAACCAATGAAACTGCTATTAAATATATGATTAGATCTTTCTTCTTGTAGAATAGTATTGAACAGATTAATAAAATGTGATGCAGCCTGACTGTGTATGTAGCATCGTGTTCTAAAAGCTAGCTTTCTTTTGTATTAAGAAAAATGTTGGGATAATTAATGTGGATATTTTAACAATTTTCATTTGTCCCAGAAAATATTGTGCATCTGCACAGCTGTAGATTAGTGAGTGAGATGGAGAGGGCCGTTTGATTTTTCTTGCGTCCTTGAGAGCTCTTTTATTCTGAGCTAGCAAGTATCCTCAGAGTTTTCCAGCAAATTAAGGCATGATAAGTTTTACATTGTCATCTTGACAGCTGAATGTATTTAGGGCTTATTACTTTGCGATATATTTCATACCAATCATATTTCATGACCAAACAAACAAACAAGCAACATTACAAAGAGTGACAATTTATGTATCCAACATCTTCGGAACACAGACACATACAATAAAAAAATGTAAGAGTCTCTCTGCTAGTTTTCTTTGACCTGTGCTACATCACTTGGGTCATAATTTCATTTTTATTCCCAAATAAGTAAAATAGTAGGTGCCTAAAGGGATTTGGATCCTCATTTTCAGATAGCATAGGCAGTGAGGCAGTGTAGCTGGGCTAGAGTGTGCCTCAATTCTGGTCTATGTTCCTGACTTCTTTTGTTAAAAAAAAGAATTGAATCTATGCAATGGGATCAAGGGGCTTTTTAATAATTTATACTTTTCACTGCTGAGCAGTTCCTCCTGTGGATAAAGCCGGAACTAACCCTCCAGACGAAAGGTTAAGACCTTGGACTAGAATTGGAGACCGTAAACACATTTCATCTCTAGGCTTTAAATAATAATTCAGACTATCTTTCTGATCACCTTCTTGCATTTAGATATAAATCCATACCGAAGGGCTTTGGATCTGTCTGGAACAATTGGGAAGGAAGAACAAAGCTTCTGCTCAGATTTGTTCCCAAACTGTTTCTTCAGTACTTGTCTGTTATTTCTGTCCTTTAGTCCTGTAGGTTTTTCAGGTGTTTTTGCTGAAGGAATGGAAAAATAATGTCTCCTATGCAATGTAGAATGATTTAGAGGGAGAGAGTTATGGGTGGTGGTGATCCTGATCCTTTACTGCATCCTGTCACATGTGATGGAGTGGAAGTTTCTATTTGAGGTTCGAAACACCAAAAGTGATGATGGCCAAGCATCAGCTGCGGAAATGGGGATGAAGGTGCATGCCTGCTTCAAAAACTCTTTTGAAATGTATCAAAAAGCTATTCTGGAAGCTTTGTGACAGCAATAAGTCTGTTTTCAAATCTGCTTCCAATACCTTCTGCTCCTATGTATTCACACTTGTCTATGCTTGGAAAAGCCTGTGATTGTTAGTGTTTTCATCATCTGGTCCAAAAGATCAAGGGTTTGAATTTTGTTTTCCAATTTATTTATTTATTTAATGGTTTCATTTTCCTCCTTTTTTTTCTCCCAGATAAACTCATTGCCTTAACTAAAGGGAAAAAAACCCCAAGTGCAAAACCAAAAAAAAAAAACACACAAAAACTCTACGCAATAAAAAACAACACCCTCTAAACCCAACTAAAAAACCCAAAAAACCCCAACAACAGCCAAAAAAACCAACAAACAGCTCCCCCCCCAGCAATTGAATCAATCTACTTGAAATAAAATGTGCTATTAATAAACTTTACTGAATTATTGTTATTAATGCTAATGAATGAAAAATTCAGAAACATTTAAGAAGAAAATTTGCTTTGGCCTAATTTTTTTCATTATGCTTTGCATCTGCTATGTAATCAACAAAGGTGGCACTGCCTATCATAACTGATGGAGGACATTGATAAAAAGTAGTTATTAAAATTATCTCCTTCAGTCTCAAAAGATAAATTTAATAGCAACCCAAAAAAATGAGTCATATTCAAAAACTACATTTAGAGCAAAGACAACATGATACAAACTAAAATTAAAAATAATAAACATCTATTCTGATGTTAAAAATTATTATATTCAATTGTTCTCAAAAACCATAAGAAAAAAAAAGCTGATTTACATATGTTCTTTAAATAGTTTTTAGCATTCATAGTATAAGATTTAAAGTTTTCATTACTTTATATTTAGTGTCTTATTTGGAATTTTTAAAATCATTTAACGTTATATATATTTCACACACCATAGCAACATTTTCCATAGGTTCATAATGTAGGTCAGAGAAAGCGCAAAATGCCACTTACTTTTGTAACTTACACACCAGGAATGTCAAACATATATTTATATATATTTTTTTCCAATGCTCTGAAATAATGTACAACTGTGACCACTAAATACATTCTTGATCAAATAATATCTGTAACTATACAGCTTGTGATTTCAGTAAAAATTCAAAATGCTGAGAAATACATTCTCTTTGGTATGGCAGTAAAATGAACCTATATTTAAAAAATGTATTACTTTAAATTAAATTATGGAAAGAAAGAGACAGAGATTTGACTTTTTAATTCTGTATTTTCCTATTTCAAGAAATAGGCATGTAACTGGAAAATAGTGTTTGTAAATATTGGTCTGAAGATCTGTCCATCTGATATTATGGAATTTTACAATTTTCCTAAAACCTTTTTTGGAAGAGAACAAGCAGCAGGATAAGCAAAAACAAGACCTGATAAACAACATTGTTAATATGGAAACAAATGTTGTTTCAGAATTCTGTCAAAATATTAAGATGTCCTTTGTGAATTTTTTTTATTGGTTTAAAAATTTTCTTATCTTGGAGAAGAAAAACAGTTCTCTGAACAGTAGTCAGTGGGATGTGTTGAAGTGAGCTGTGGTTTGATTAATCAGCTCCTGTGGAAAGTAGCCTGCAGATGTTCTCAAGATCCATACAAAACAGAGAAAATTATAAAAGTATAAGTTTCATAAAGAATAATCACTGCAAGAAGTTCTAATGCAATCCACAGAGATTATGATGCTATTGCATGAGTTTGATCAATCTTCAGCAAGTAAAATGGCAATTTACAAAGACAAGGATAGATCAAATGAGTAATTTTAATTATTATGAGTAGATTTTTATAGAATTTTCTCATTCAATTATGCATTTTTTAAAATTAAAATGCTCACCCAAAAGCAATACCCAACATTAGAACTGAAGATACTGGAGTAATTAGATCGAATATATGTACTAATAGCTTCTTCTTTTTATTAGATTTGCACTTGTCTGTGTCCCTGAAAGGCCCATCTGAAATGTGCACTGTCAGGTGCATATATTTTATCAGCCAACACATATCAAATTTATATAGTTAGACTGTAATAACTATAATGATTGCAACACCACCCTCTGCACTGTTTTTGTTTTTTTTTTTTTTTTTCTGGAGACCTTCTTTATAAGAATATCAGCTTTGTAACCTTATCTATTGGTCTTCTAATTAAGGAATGCAGTTAGCAAATGCTAAAATTATTAAGGACTTAAATCCCAGGGATTTCAATTACACTTTAACATATTCCTAAATGCTTTAAAGAAACTGAAAGGAAACAGCAAGAAGATATTGTAAATAAAATATGTTCATACTAGACCTGAACAACCAGGTCTAGCATCCCTCCAAATATTATAATTACCAATTTAAATACCAATAAAATCCAACTAAGAGGAAACCCATGCAATGATTTCAACCACTGGAGGAAAAAAAAATTACAGATAAAAGTGAGCAGAACCTTTTGTTCATTGCTAAGATTCCAAATTTTAGAACACTGTGTTTTACTCATTCTAGTGTTCATGTACCTGGTTTTCGTTCTGTTTTCAAAGACTATATTCCCTGGCAATTTTTGGATTATAGAAGACAAAATCTATGACTGAAGATAGTTACAGAATGTCTGCTAAAATGGTATGTGGTTCTTAAGCGTAAAATATGCATGGAAGTGTAGAAAGTATGTCTTTATATATAAAGTGTTGTTAAATAAAAAAAAAATAAAATTAAGTAAAAAAAATAGCACATAACTTGTCAAACAGATCAAATGTCCACCTCTTTCAGATTTTGTAGTGAATATTCCTCAAAGATTCTAGAAGAATGCACTAACTAGACAAATATGGACTACTATTCTACAGGAAAAGACTTCAATGGAAGCTTATGTTCTTTACATTTTACAGCAGATAGTTTTATTTTGTCCATGTTATATTTTATAGATCTTTTTCCTTAAAGATCATATTTGGCAATTATTTTCAAAGTTAATTTTGTATTTGATAAATCAAGAGGGTTTCGGTGGGTTGGTTTCTTGGTTGCTTGATTGGTTGATTGGGATTGTTTGTTAGCTTTTTTTTCTTGTGTACTTTAATTATCTCAAAATGTCAATCCAAAGATATTTATCTTCTATCCTTAACTAACAGTGCTTATCCAAATAATACACATCCAAATTATTTTCCTTGTTCTTCCTAAGCAATCTTTGTCTCTTCACTCTTTAAAGGATGCAGGTTATATAAATTCCCCCCAGTGTCAACATTTCCATCAGACTCTGATCATGCACTCATAGTGCAGAAGTTTAGTTTTGCAATGTCATGGAGGAAGACAGTCAGTCCAGTATAGACACTCAAGAAGCTCCTCTTAAACTTTCTAATTGTGGAGAGTCCCATGAGGCTAAAGTTGGATAATTTCCTCAACATAGATGAAACAAGAGGAATGTTGGGAACGGGAAAGGGGGAAGCAGGCCAGAGATAACAGTCACATAAGTTCTTGAAGTAAAATCCCAAACCACCTAAACCACAACATGGAGTAACCTGGCAACATGACCCACCTATTCTTTCTGAATGGTGTCTCTAGAATGAATCTGTACTATCCATTTGTTTGATGACTTAGTAATACTTTCAGGACTACTTTCAGAACATTAAGATTTTTACTATTTTGCACCACCAACATGCGTAGAAGAAACTTCCTAGCTGAATGCCATCCAAGTCTTTTCTCTGTCTGTGAACAAGTGATTAAGAATGAGAAATGTGGGTTCACATTTTAATAAATTTTTTCTTATACTCATCACTCTACATCCATTGACAGCTGTTATTGTACGATTCCAGTTAATTTCTGTCCTGTTAAATTTTGTTTGCAATAGTTAGACAACTGTAGATTTGGTGTGCGTGTCTCTCATGTGTTGTTTTAAGTTTTTCTAAACCTTCTAATGTTTACATTCTTGTAATGAATTTTCTCACACATTTTATGTAAATAACTTATTGTTTTGCAATTTTTTATGGAAAAAGAGAAATTTGATAGACTGTTAGTTTGTCCAGTGTCATTGATGAGGTGGCACTTTCACCCTCCAATCCACCGTCACTTTTGGAAATCTATAAATGTTAGAGTCAAAAATTAAAAGTACCCTTTTTACCTTGAGAAGGCTGTGTGTCTACATCATGTTATTTCCTGTCCTATAATGACATCTGGAACTTAAAAAAACAGGGAACTTAAAAAACCAGGTATCATGTTTGCCAAAACCAGATAAATAAGTCACAGTCTGCCGATCCCCAGAGAGGAAATTTGAGATGGTTCAGTGTTAAAATAAGATTCTCTCTTTGGATTTGCTGGTATATAGATAGTCAATATGTAATTCCCAATGATGTTTTTAAGTAATAGTTAGCTTTATAGCTTCTGTTTACCTTCTGAAAATACAAAACACATATCTGAGTTAACAATAATTTCATTTTCCTCAATTACTACTAATTTACATCTATGTAACGTTAGGATGAAGATGTGAAAAACTGAACCTGTCTCTAGATCTGATTTTTTTTCCTGCAAAACTAGGCCAGAGCTTATATTAGTAAATGCATAGCTAATTTCTTTCTGATTTGGAAATAATTAGTAATTATAATACTGATGTTGGGTCAGTAAAAGTTCAATTTTAAGGCATAAGATTACATTTGAAGCATAAAATCAGTAGTACATAATCAACCCTGTATTCTCTTGATGATCTCCAATATTTTGGCTGGTGTTTTTCCAGCCACCTTCTGAATTATCAAATACTTTTAACAAGTCTGATCACACACATTCCACGAAGGACTCAAAAGAATAACATTAACAATTGATCATGAAATTTGCAACATAAGAATGTGCACTAATATGGTGACAACGAGTTGATTGAGAAGTATGGAATGATATAATGTTACCCTGTTAAGTATTTCTGCCATAATAAAAATCTCTGCTACTGTATAAGCACTTAGGCTTTATCAAAAACAGATAAGTAAAGGAGTTAAAATGAATCCTCTGACCATGTATCCATCAGTGCTTACTGAAGATGCATTGCAACCTCCATCAGCTGTGTCTGCCAAACTCAATAAGCAAAACAATGTGGTATGGTCAATTTGTGCATGAGACAGATGTTTTGTGGAGTATTTGTTATGCCTGCAGGGAGCTGAGTGACCACAGCTTCCAATCAGCAGTAGATGTAATATAACATCCCAACATTGCTTTTCTCTGCAACAAGATTTAGCATGTTGCACACAATACTAGCAAAATTGCTAGGTTTTTTCTGAATTGTTCTAAAAATGTCTGTTGGAATTGAATGTAAGTAGAAAAAATGTCACTGGAAAAACAAGAATGAAGTGCTGCATTGCTCTTTCATTTTAAGTTAATCTGTCAAACAGTAAGCTGTTTTCATCATGTGGCAATCTAATTCAATGGAGAAAATAAAGGATTATGGGACATAAAGTCCTAAATATATATTTACTTTTCCTAGTAATGATGCAGTTCTTATTTCTCCTTTGAAAATCACTCCATACTATATCTCATATAGGCAGACCCCATTCTACAGAATTCTTAAAACTTGATGATAAAAAGAAAAAAAGTCTCACAGGTCTAAAAGATGAATGCCGAAGAAGATAATGCAAACAGAGGAACTCAGACTTAACATTTAGGTCCTGAAACAGAAATTTCTTTCAGAAGTGCAGGATTGTTCTATCTCACTGCTGCCAAATTTTGTTTCTTCACAGTTATTTTATTTTCATTTCAGATAGACTGTTTTGTCAGACTGTTGCTTACCTAGTCTGTTTAGATGGTATACATTAGTATATATATATATATAGTTTAGATAGTTCACATTTTAAAAACAGAAATACTAAATCTAAAAATAATGAAAAATACTTTTTTTCCTGCAGAAATTTCCTACTACTTAGGGATGACACACCTATAACTGGTTTGACTGTAATCTCAGTATTTTTAAATAATCTAGAGGAAAAAAATTAATGTAAAACCCCCTGCGTTTCCTGACATTCAAGAAATATAGGTTTATCACTGTTTGGGGCAAATGAGCTAGTATGGTTCCAAGACACCATGGCCTTCAAATGGCTTCGTCCTTTTTCAATATTAACATCCTTGAATATGGTTTTGGTTTTCATGGTTTGTTTCCCCATGTATTAACTTTCAAGGAGGAAGTACTTCAGTGAACAGTATGGCAATTTCAATATGTTTGGCTGAAAATGTGAGGTTTGGGCAGCACCATTTCTACACCTTTTGCTGGTGATGCATCATTCTTGTTTTTATTTAGTGTGCTTCTGAGATCAAGTCTGTTTGTCCTTTCTCTTCCAACACTTTTATAATAGGCATTAGGTGAAACAGACAGAAAGAGCTTTCCCAACTAGATGATTTTGTAAAAAAATTGGTAAAAAAATATGTAGGTTTTGACTGGTGTATTATTTGCTACTTTAGGTTTTTAGAAAGCATGTGTTTCTGTCCATCTATGTTTTATAAACTGAGAATATCTCCATTGGATTAGGAGAACAGCTTCATATTCAGGAGGAAATTCAGGATGAAATTTAGGATGTAATAAATCAGAGAAGGTGTATCTGGAAGATTCATATCTCTCATGTTCGACAAATTTGTTGATACATGACACACATCTGCAGATGTTTATCCAGTTGGCTTCAAAATATCTAGAGCCCAAAGCTTCAGAAACTTATTCTTCACAAAAGAACCACTTCTCCAAATGAATGCTGACAGTACAGAACAGGAGTCATGACTGGCAGCAATTAGAAAGGATAATTCTTACAGTAGAAGAAAAATTTAATTCCCCATTATGACATCCAGAGTGTTACTGGAACTACTGTGTGATGTTTATATAATCCTTATATATATAATATATATCTTAAATAAAGTCATGTTGCTATGTTTTGCATAGTGTCTTGAGTGTAAGACAAATACCATAATTTTCTGTGAAGTCTGAAAAGCCTGTGCACTAGCTGTTCAAATAGCAAACTATTCCTCTACTTCAGCTGTACAATCTGCAACTGGCTGGACACCAAAATTCCTTTTAGAGAGGTTCCTTCTAACCTTCTAACTTTTTGAGCCAAGTTTCACTAGGCTGCAATTTTTTAGAACCTAGGATAACAGGGCTTATAATGAAAATACTTATGCTCTTGTGGCTATTGATGTGCCAGCTACTGCTGTAATAATCAGTAGATAATTACTTTTAGCTTTCCACTCAATGAATTAGCACAGATGAAATTTTTCATTAAAAGATGAGATTTGCTGTAAGAAAGTTCATTTCAGGACATGTCCACAATAATAAACTAACTGCAGCTTGTTCTGTGATTTCTCAATACATTTTTTTCTGTGTGTTATTTTTTTTTAATTCAGGAGGACTAGCGTGACTGAGGATATTTAGAATGAAAGGGCAGGTAGCTGAGTGCAGCTCACTTGTCCTTTAAACATGACCCATCAGCACAGAGCTCATGGGTCAGTGGGATGTGCTGAAGTGAGCTGTGGTTTGAGGAATCAGCTCCTGGGGAGAGTAGCCTGCAGATGTTCTCAAGAAGTTCTAAGAGCTGCTTGATATTTAGATGAAAAAAAAAAAAAAAAAAAAAATTGTTTGTCTGACAGCATGAAAATCACCCAGCCTAACTTACTTTTTAGGAATTCTGATTTCTAGTAATTTTTCTTATATTAGGAATGAAAGCAACTAACCCATTGCCACTGGCAAAACAGTGATTATGAAGCTCGCATTATGAATTCTAACTTTTAAAATATTTCACTATTATTAAGTAGTCATTATTATGGTAAATCATACCAGGACTGGAAATAGCAAAATAACACCTATTGTTATAATTTATCATTACTTTAGTTACTCAATCAGTGCTCAAGGCTTTTTTTTCTGGACGCGAACTTGACTCACAGGATAAATTAAATTGTGTCAGGTGATGATTTCTTTCATCATGAGAGGAGTTAACCTTTTACCTAGAAAAACATTCTTTATATAAAAATTCCACAGAGTCATTAGGTAATGCTTTATGGTTGTTTTGCTTCCTACTGTTGCTTTATAACTTAATTTGCCCTCCTGAAATCTTCCAGGACTGCTGGGGCAAGTTAAAAAGGAACCAATGGACAAATGACATATATTTGTATGTATTGTCTTCTGCTTTCTTATGTACTGATAGTAGGTGGCATGCAGCAAACCAGAGCTACTTTAAAAAATAGTTGCAGTTAAAATAATCTTGAATTTTCACTAGTTTAGGAATGCAAATCTATATTTAGTTTTATTAGTAAAATTAGAATAATTTCAACTGAGCTCCTCTTTGTAAATTTGAAATATTATATAATTTATAACATATATATTTTAAATTAAAATTTTTAAAAATAAAAGCTGCTCCTATTATGCTCAAGTTTTATTTTGCTTCCTTTCTCCAAACAAATAAAAAAAAGATTCTCCAGATTCTTGTCAAATCCCATCCACTCCTCTTTCATGTAGTACTTCTCAAAATAAGATATGGCCATTGTGACTGCAAAAGATTAATGATTTCAGGATTCAAATTAAATCAAGTTGGAATTGCTAGAAGAAGGACTCTAGAATTGGTGGTAACAACTGGAAAACTGACTAATTTGTCACTAGCTGAGAGTGAATGTTGCTTTGTCATTTAGTTCACTAATTATTCATATCTTCAGTCACACTGCTCTCAGCCTTGCTTTCCATTTCCTTCTCTTCATTTTGTTTCTACAATGTGCTCTCCTGCAAGGTGTCAGATGGGTTTTTCAAAAGGCTATAATTCTTTCATTAATTTTTCAGTTACACAGCCCCCTTATGACAAATTCTTTTTATTGTATTCCCCACTTTCCTCCTACCTTGCTCTGCTCTGGTAAGCCTCCAGCCTATAAAGTTAGGGTTATATGAGAAAAGTTTTGTTATCTAGACATTCAAATTGGGAAATAATGACATTTCAAATTTCATCCAATCACAGATATTTCAACCATTATTAAAAAAAAAGGATAAGGAAAATATTTGGTGTTTAAACACAATAGATATTTCACTCCTTTGATTTTATTGGCTAAATTAACTTCTTTTTTTGACTATGTCATATGAAGTCTGGAAAAAATACCCTACTTTATTAAAATGGATAAAGTAAATTTATTATTGTTTACTATCTCTAGTATAAGGATAAATATATAAATATAGACACTTATATCTGCAGCCGGAAATTTTCAATAAGGGCAAACAAATTTCTTCCTAAGAGAATTCTTTTTTTCCTTTTTGAACAATACTCTTCCTGTAATTTGGGAGTAGTACAGCCACCTTTCTTTGGTAATAGAGGGATAGGACCAATATATATATTTCAAATGAGTGAATGACCTACCACGGGAGTGCTATTTGTTCTTGCTAAGTGTATGTTTCATCCTGTTTAATTTAACTGAAAGGTTAACTTGTAAACTAGTTTTGCCCAGACACAGAATGACACTGGGAAAGAACATGAGATTTCCCCTTTCTGTTGCTTTTGAGATGTCTTGAGAAGAATGAATAATTTAAGATTATGTTATTTCAAGGTATCTTCATGAACTACCAGAAGGTTTTTCATCTTTGGTTCACTCACACCCTACTGCTCAAGAGAGCCCTTTGTGCTATACTAGACCACGGGCAGCTATTAAAATTTCCTTGTCCAGCTTGTCAGAGAAAGTAAAGAATGATAATTGCCCACATCATTTTCTTGCTCTGAGTTTTTCCTAATGTTTCACTGAAGTTGATCCCTGATATTTTAACTCAAACAATCAAATTTACAGATGTTCTCCCTACACGTATGGAAGTGATTCCCGAGGCTTATGGACTAAACCCAGAATGTAATTTGATTTTCATAAAATGGTAAGTGTATTGATGTGCTGATTAGGAAGCTCAGATTTTGCTATGGAACTAAGAAGTATTGGGATTTAAATGTTCTAAAGCACCTGAAAATAGAAAAAGGAATGGCAAAATTTTTCTAAGTCTTTTGCCAGACTATAGAAAGATTTATGATGCCTAATATTTAAGAGAAGGAACATAGTGCATAAAGTAAGCTATAATTAATAATATTAGGATGTAAAACATCTCTCTGCACCTTTGTTCAATTCTGATGCAGCCTAAAGATGCTTACAATGATAAAGTATCATTAAGCAAATTGAATTTCCAATTAAACCATTTATGTAAATTGAGGGACTTTTGTACAATTGTATACTTGTTGTACAATGTTATACTTGTTGTAAGATTATATTTATATTTGTTCAAAGCATTTCACACTTCTCATCTCTTTAACTTCAAATATGCAACATCTGTGGGGATTTACGGTAATTTTGTGACCTCTGTTGGAGTTGACACCTGCCAAACTTAGTTTGTTCATTTGTTTAACTTATGGGCCCAGTGTGATGAACACATATTAGAAGTATAAGTAGATCCTCAGATATAAACAGTTTAGAAACTGTTTATATTTAAAATCAATCTTGAGGACATTTGGTTTTCAGTTTGACTCAAAGATGTGCATGTGTAGCTGCCTTTCTCCTTTTGCCTTTCTCCTTTATGTGAACTATAAACTGATACTGTGAAAAGGATCAGACACCTACTGAAACTTAAATTATCAGGCTGTCACATGAGATTTCCCCTTTCTCTGTGCTAAACCAACATATTAAAAACTGAAAGTGGAAGTAGAAATAAAACAGCAAATGATGGTTAGTCTAAAACCTTTGACCATTGTCACTAACTCAGTTGTTTTACAAATAAACTAAATTAAAACCAGAGCAAGTGTTGCTATCAAACATTTGGAATCTCAGTGGAAAAAAAAATATTTCTCAAAGGTTAATAAAGACTGCTGGCAATTGTTATCCAGCAGTGTCTAAAAATAAAACCAATATGAACAAATAACACACAGAGTACATTATTGCATTTTCATAATGCAGTTTAATTTTGTAGTTCTTCAACAATAAAAGTAAGTGATTCAAGTTTAATAAAAAAAATGGAGTCAAAGTGAATGAAATATCTTACTTTTACAGCTGTGGGAACAATTTGTAATGCAGCATATCAAAGTGCAATAATAAGTTATGAGAGCAAGATTGTCAGGAAAGAAATAATTTTACAGTTTTAAGATGGGCAAAAAAATAGAAGCAAATTAAACTTATTTGTGGAATAACATTGGCCTGTACTGAAAATAATTTATTAGTATTATAATTTTTTTTTCCCTTCCTTTAATAAGTATTTGTTTGGTTTGCATGGCATGGGTTTGGTAGCAAGTGTTCTGGAGAAGTGGTGCTGTGAGAAGAGACCAAGAGTTTCCCTGTGTCTGACAGTGACTTTTCCAGCTGGCTCCAAACAGGACCTACTCCTGCCCAAAACTGAGCCCCTCAGCAACACTGGTGGTGCCACTGTGATAACATATTTAAGAAAGGATAAAAGATGCTGTGCAGCAGCTGTGAGAGTGAGGGAAATGTGAAGGAGAGTCAAGCTTTAAATATATGAAGGGTAAGTTAGATTATATTAGAATACTGAAAAGCAGATTCTCAAACCAGAAAATTAACTTAAGTTTCCACTGATCTAGTTTTAGCCTTCAATATTTTTAGGAAACTACTATCACAAAATGCTATGCGTCCCACTCCAAATATCCACGCAACTTTTCACTTCAGTGCAGCTCTGGGTGCTTATCTTCTGAGTTTAAAGACTAAATTTAAGTTTAATACAAAAATGCAGCACTAACCCCTTGATTCTTTGTGTAGCCCATGGTGAGGTATCAGCTCTTCAGATAATGCAATCAGTGCAATTATGTATATTATGTAGATTTTACTCCAATTATTTAATTCCAAATTCTTTGTGGAATTTGAAATATTTTACAACTAACATGACCAGAGATTGCTACACTACTACACAGTTCTTGGAAGCCACAACCTTCATCAAGCATGGGTAAAAAAGGGATATGCTCTGGGCAGAATATCAGCAGCAGCAGAAGAATTGCATTCCCAAGTACAGAAAATTGATCCTATGTACATGTCCCGGTCTCGGCTGTACCTGTGGCCGGGAAGGGCTC
>JAHXMQ010000807.1:36027877-36047944 GCA_020466415.1 Ammodramus savannarum pratensis
AGCAGCAAAAGGACTTTCTGGGCGGTGCTGAGTGACACGGAATCACATGAGATTTCAGTGTGTTTTTCCAAGGCAAGCTTATGGTGCAAGAAAGACTCCTCTCCTCTTTTGTGGACTGAAGTTTGAGTATTCTAAAGAGTGGTACCAGACTGGGCAGTGGGTGATTTGGGGGAATGTATTGGATTGGGAAATTTTGGTGGTGGGGAGGAGGAAAGTGTTTGTTGTAAGGTTTTCAATTTTTTTTTCTCCTCATAGTTCTTTTTTCCTTCTTTTCTTGTAGTTTAAGTAATAAAGTTTTCTTTATGTCTAAGCTGGAGCCTGCTTTGCTTATTCCTGGTCACATCTCACAGCAGACACCAGGGAGGAGGTATTCTCATGGGGGCACTGGCTCTGTGCCAGGCTCAAACCATGACACTGGCCTAGTTTCTACTTCAAGGCCTATATATATTGACATATTGCCAGAAAGCCCTACCTGAATTTAATTTTCAGATTGGTCCATCCAAATTTAAACGACAAGATTTTGGAACCAACTCAGCTTCTGTGTACACCTCTTCACCTTGGTTTTGTGCTGTTCATCTCTAATATTACCCTATTGATTTTTTTCTGCTGCTACAACAGCTTGATCTCTTGCAGAATTTTCATTTTTATATTTTAAAAAGCTAGAAGAGACTGGTCTAGAATTAGTTGTGTTTTTGTTATTGTTGTTGTTCATTTTTCATCCTTGTTCCTTTGTTGCTGTTGTTATTGTTTTAGTTTTAACATGTGTGAACATTAAAGGTAAAGGTACATTGCTACTGTAGTTATTAAGTTTAAATGCATGATACCTGATTTTGGTATATGATGGGCTCTTCTGAATGGTGAGTGTTAGATGTAACCCAATTTCCTCACCCTTGACAGGTTCAACCTTTGCAAAGTCAAGTCTATCCCTCACAAAAATTTCAGTATGTTACTCAATTGACAATGCATTCAACACATTTTATTGTTTTTTAAAATTATAAATGACATGTGAAATATAGCTCGAATAATTATTTAAATCTATCAGTATTTTTCTGCTTAGTATATTTCAGTACCTTTTGTGCTCCAGCTGCAAATTATAATATTTACAAATTCTTCAGAAACTTAGTTTTTGTCTTGTCCGCCTGTGCACTAAGAGATGTTTGAGGCTCACTTTAGTCAGTTACTCCCTTTGCTCTCTCTGATATTGTGCATTAGAATATGTTGATGAAATATTTTCTTTGCAGGGAGACATGACTGACTCTGATAGAATGATGTCATATCTTTGTCTCATAATGTAAATTAGTATTCACTGATTTCAGAAGATACACTTGCCAGTCGACAGATGGGTCAAACATCCTGTCTGCTTAGAACAGCTAGCCAGCTAGTTTGTTTCTTTTCACAATAAAGATATAAACCTTCCTACAGTTCAGTTAGTTTATCTCCTCAGTGCCATCAATATGTGTTTTTCATAACACTTTTCTCATACTGTTCAAATTTTTATTTATTGAGGTGGTTATGTCTTTTTTTTTTTTTTATGTCTTAAGGGAAAGAAAAAGAAACAACCAACAACCATACAGTCAGACACAAGCTATAACTTCCCTTTTTGAGTTAATTTTATTTTGTGTGTATTTACATTATTTAAAATGATGGACTATTCCTGACATAGACACAAATATGAAAGAAGTAAAAGCGGAAGGTAAATGTAAGTCTGTTCCACAATGGAATTTTTGAAGACAGATTTAAAAATGTGACACATCTTTAAATGCAGGTATAGCTAATGTTTTCTCCTCGACATTAAGAAAAGTTGTTTCTAAGCAACAAAGGGATATTTGAGAACTCACTTTGACTTTATTCAGTGCATATATGTAACTGTGTTATGTCTTTTCTCAGTCATTCTCCAGGTGGAAATCAGTTAGTAAAAATGAGAAATTTTTGAAAAATATTTTCAGAAAACCACCTCCCCAAATAGGGGGAAGGGCAAATATTTGTTGTTCTATTGATCTATGTGGTTAGACTTTGCATTTTCTTATGTTGCAGTATTTTAGCAATAGAAGTCATGATTTCAAGGCAGTTGCAGTGGAGTTGTGGCAATAATATTAATTTGACTTTTGAAAATATCCCAAACATAAACTAGAATTTTTTGGAATGTGGTCAGAATTGATTCAATTGGAGAAACCTGTCTTTGGTATTGCTCCTGCTGCTCTGCTGACTTTCCTTTCCTGTCGACAGCATGTGTGGAAACAACATATTTGATAAGGATTCAGTCTGAAGCACTGGGCACATTTGAGCAGTCCTGCAGTCATACAACTCCAGTGGGTACGTAAGCATTAGTAGAGCCAGGCCAAACCTACTGCAAACAGAGGATGCTATGGGCAGAAGAACCATGCAGGAGAGCAACAAGTGATAGAAACAGAAGAGCCTTAAGGGAAACAGATACAGGCAGCACAGGAGAGGTTACCGGGAGAAACTGGACTATCAGCTACATGGCTAGATACCAGTAGCGTAAAAAGAGGGAAAGAACAATTTGTAACTGAAAGGAGCACTGGGAGGATAAAAAACATCAATAAACCTCTTTTTTAAAAATCATTTTCTCTGCAAAATAGTCCAGAGTACAGAGGAGAGTACTTCTGAGATATATGGCCTCAAGAGACAAGCATTAAAGTATGACTTGGGAGCCGTGAATGGGAGGAATATATGGGACTCCCTGACATATGATGGGTTGACTGGGAATAAATTTATTTGAGCATAGTTTAAACTCTTCTCTAGGCTTACCAGGTTCATAAACAGACTTGTTTACTGAAATTCAATGGAGCATGTTAAAGTCAGAGTGAAAAACACAGTCTGTTTCAGCACAGGGGAAGCCAGATTGGGCTGGTGTCACTCATCACTGCCTCTCAAGGTTATCAGGAAAGATGTGAGGACAGTGTATAGGGGGCCTCAGGACCATTCTGACCCATCTGAGGGTGTCACCATCTCCCCAGTCCCTCATAGCAAAGTCTGTGATAGCTCCTCCATGACTGCCTGTGCCCCATGGAGCGGGTCTGTCAATAAAAATGTTGACAAAAAATTGTGCCTGTGAATTGCTTAAAAGCATAACCTACTAAGATTTTTTTTTTTTTAATATGACCCTCACAGCAACTAAAGGGATGGCAAAGAGTCAAAATTTTAGTGCAGGCATTCACAGATAAAACGTGATTTTAAGATTTAAGATTTTAGCTAACAAATAGTAAAAATTATGCCAGTTTTACATTTTTAAATTTAAAAGTTAAATAATATATGCGTAGCTCTTAAATGAATCATTTTCTCTATAGAGATTTCATTTTTGTAGGTGTTTGCTTCACTCATGCTTACATATACACATACATCCCCTCATGTAGACCCACTATCTTCTACCAACAAAAAATTCCCATACTGTCTCCCTTCAGTAAGCTTTGGAAAAGTGACCCTGACCGTGACCAAATTAAACTTAGTGCCAAAATTCTCACCCTGATTTCCTGTGCCTAGATAGCCTTGGTAAAAAATCCCATCTGTGCCTGTATATGGCGTGCCAATGACGTCCTTCAGTCCTGGAGGCAACTCCGAGTGCACAGGAAATTACCTTGTAAAATTATGTTTTTTCCAACCTTAACATTTCTCAGTCTGCCCTCAGGCTTGAGATCTTGCTTTGGACTTGTCTCTTCTGTCCCTAGCTTCCTGGGTCTAAAAAAACTTAATAGTCTCCTTCAGACAGAGTACTCAGTAAAAGAAAAATAAGTAAGAAATGGAAAGGGAGAAAACATGGACAGGGATTTTTTAGTAGCTTTTATAATTTCTCCCCATTTCTTACTCCCTTGAGAACTGCACAGCCTCATCACAACCACTGCAAAGTGGCTTTTTCTAAGGGAAGGATTATTGATTCTTTGTGTTTCCATCTCCTATTCTTAATTTCAACTAGATTTTAAAAGCATGATGTGCTGTAAGTTATTATAAGATTTTGTATATAGAGGCATATTTTTCCTTTTTATTTTTTTTGCCTTTTGCCTATTTTGAAAGTAATTTTTGAGTACATGAAAAGGTGCTTGGGAATTACAAAAATAGGCTGATCAAAGGCAAATCTTGCCAGACAAAACCTGGTCAAACTATTTATGATGAAATGACTCTGGAAAAGAGAGCAGCAGTGAATGCTGCTTATCTCTCCTATAACAGGTATTTCTTCATGGTTTTCCACTGCCTTCCTGTACCCCAGTTAGGATATTAAGATCTTAGATATGGAGACTACCACATGGATGAAAACCTGTGTGAGTTTTCAGACACACAGTATGATGGTAAATGGTTTTTATATTGCCAGTTAGAAGAGTTCCTCAGGGGTCAATTCAGGCACCCTTCAATATCTTTTTTCCTGCTCAATACCTTTAACCTAGAAAAGGAGATGGGGTGCAGCCTAATCAAACCTGGGGATAATTCCAGACTGGGAGGTACACAAGGGCCATTCAGAAGGACTTAAGTTGTGGAAAGGAATGGTGTCAGCAGAAAACTGCAGCCTGTATATTGAGACACACGATTATTCTCCTCTCAGAAGCATTGACTAGTTCAGCTGAAATATACTTTTGGGACTGCAGGGCACTAAGGTTTTTGACAAATGGAACCAAATTCATCTGGTCACTGTTGACTTGCTTGGAGCGGGAGTGAACCAGGGGCCTACTGAGGCCCCTTTTGAACAGAATAGTTCTCCAATTCTTGAGTCCACAGTTCTTTTGTAAGACCTTGGCATTGTTGCAAAACATTAGGAAGTATGTAATTCTCATTTTGTGTGTTTTCTGAGCTTGAAGTGTGACAGATTGCTGAAACTATTCCCTGAAATTATCTATCTGCCTTTTCTTCTTTAATTATCTCTTGGGAAAAGGCACTCTATGCCCCATAAACAGTGCTTTTTTTTGGATGAAATTCTTTTTGACTGCAGGACTGTTCTGTGTTGCTTTTCTTCTGCTTGTAGCCATAATGGCATTATTTGCATGGGCTGGTGGAAGAGTCTTCAATACCACAACAGATTCATGTTTTGTCTTACATTATGTTACTTCCTACAAGAACCCAGTCATGCCAACATCAGATTTCTAACACTGAAAACACTCATATGTTTAGCTCTGTTGAAATATGTGTTGATGACTAATTGCTTTTAGTTCAGTGATTCTGTTTCTTCATCTGTTAAAAACTAATCAGAGCTTCAGTCCACAGATTTGTTAGAAAATTCTCTCTGTGACTGAGGTTTCCAAATACCTGAGAGACCAGGTGTGATACGTGATGTTTTTAAACTCCTATTTCCCCTGGAAGTATATGAATTGATGTTTTTTGAGGTATGAGTTATGTACGAATTCCTAGCATGTTAGAATATTGTTTTTTTCGGATTTTGGCATGAGAGTTTGGTAGATGCTAACTTCTTTTTCAGCAAAACATTTTCAAGTGAGACTACCTGAAGGAAGTGAGTATAATAGTCTAGAAGTGAAAAATCCTCCTTTACCACCATTTTCCCCCAAGCCCACCATCATTTTAAGTTCCTTTATTTGACCTTTTTTTTTTCTTAGTTTTCACAGGTTTTTGATGCATGTACTCATTTCTGAGCAGTGTAAGTATTCTTTGTGCCTTCCCTTTTAGAATTTCTTTTATTCTGCCAGTGAGCTACTTTTATTGTCTGATTAGTTATAAATTCTATTTCCCTTATCTTCTTATTACTCACATTCTTGTATTTTAGAGCAAGACCTGGTATTTAGAGAATCTGTAAACTCATATGACATAGCTGAAAATAGAGATTTGACCATCTAGTGATAACAGTTGTTTTCTGCAAGTACAGGTTCTTATGTCTCCTTACAACAGAATGAGTGTCTGTCCACAGATTTGAAATGGATTTCTATTTCAAGCTAGGGCCTAGTCTCGCTGTTTGAAACATTTAAACACTACTGAGCTATGGCATGTGCTAGAAAGACTTTCACAGTATTAAGAAGACAGGGTAAAGAGCCTGGAGGGCTTTTTTGTAGTTCAGTTCCATTTAAGGGAAATATAACAAGAAATCAATGTTAATCTAACATTTATGAGATTTCTTAGAAGTTGTCCCTATATCTCTAGTTCCCTGGTAATTTTGTGCCTTTCTTCCTTTTTCTCCCCTAACTTCTTTCCTATTTGGATTCAAAATGCTCTGAAAGCTCGTATTTATTAACAGGGCAGTTTTTGACTCATGATTTCAGAGGGGCAGTCTGGCTCCAAGCACATTTGAAGAGACATCTAATGGCAGCCCTAATGGTTCTAGCCCTTGACCATAACCTCATGTGAAGCTTCAATTATCCATTCTTGTCCAATAAAAATCACTCCACTACTTCCTTCACATTCGTCTTGTCCAAGTTTTGTCTAATATTTTTCTTTTACATTATATGGGTGATTCAGAAATAGAGAAAAATAAATCTGAAAAGGCAAGGTCCTGATACTGCCAAATTGTTTTACATAGCTTTCAGTACAGTCTGTGAGCATTTTGTCATTGATGACACTGGGAGAAGAATTGGGCTCTACATGCTCATTGTAATTCAACGGCTCAGTTGAAGAGTTCATGGTGTCACTAATAAGTTCCCTTCAGAGAGCAGTAATGGGAAACTGGTTTCCTGGCACCAGCTGTGTACCTTACTGTGCCCTGCTTCTGCTGAAAATGAAAATGACATATGAATTCTACTGATCAGAACATATTACGGCAACATGCAGAAAGGAGCAAGTTTCATTTTCCACAACAGAAAGGAAGATACACTGTAAAGGCTAAATGTTCCAAAGGACAAGCATCTTGGGCATACTCTGGGTAAAGGATGCATGTCCTGGGAACACTTTGTATTAAACAGAGTTGAATGTCTGACAGCAAAGCAAGAGCAGTCAGATGAGCAAAACTGCCTGAAACATTAAAGAAAAAAAGCTAATTACATGTTTAACTGAATCAATGATAAACCTGGGATTGCTGAGATTTCTTTATTGTTGTGTAGGTTTTGTTTTCCTTTGCAGTGCTTGTTATTTTTGTAATTGACTGATAGGTAGAGTCTTGGTCCTGAAAGGCCAATCTTATTATTCATCTCAATCTTCACCTTTCACAAGATGAAATCTCGGAGGCAGTCATAGCTATAAGCTCTCTCTTCAGTGCCTCTGTAGGCTGCCTTTTGAAGGTTAAGTGAGCATCAAAATGTTACCTTTTATTTTCTATTTTTGGGTTTTTTTTCTGTTTATCACAAGATTCCATCTTCCCTTTTGAGACTTTTATGATGTCAATTTCTTGTGTGTTACCTCTAGTCCTCATTTCTTGTTCTATTTCCCTTTTAGTTTTCCTCTGCTCTTCAAGTTTTGTCTGTGCAATTCCTTGGAGTTTCACGCTGGAGATACATGACTTGTCTGCAAGTTTTCAGGAGTCACAAATGAAACAAGCTTAGGAATTCCTTCTCTCTTGATACCAAGGGCAAAAAATTTGCCTAAATGCTGTAGTTTTGTCCTTCAGTTACTGAAGTCTGAGAGAAATACGTGGAGTAATAAAATTATGGGACATACTCAAGGAAAACCAGGAAGTAGAAAGATTCTTGATTTAATGGAGAGGATCATTATTGATTCTTGTCCTCTAAAACTGAGCTTAAAAGCAAATAAAGTCCATTACTTTCGATAGCAGATATTTTGAAAGCCTCTTTGGAATGTCCCAAAACATACTATTCTGGATTTACAATGTCTCTTTATTGTTGTACACTTCTGTCTTGTTACAAGTGAAGTCTTTACTCTTACACCATCAGAAGAACCAATTTTCTAATAAATACAATAAGTGTCTTTATAGATCCAATGGCATCTGGTTTACTACCTTGCCCAGTGCTCTCAGCCAAACAGGATCTACCATGTCAAAATAAAATTTGCAAGGAAATACTAGATCTTGCAGGAAAAATTCTGTAGAACTTGGAAATCCTTGACCTTGATTCAGCATTGCTTTCAACCCCCAATGTATAGCAAGGGATAACCATGGTCTTTGTAGTGGCTCTATTTCAACTAAAAAAGATGAAATCACCTGATCTCTTTCAAAAGCTATGGTTTACTTCGGGTCATGTTGTCATCAACTCAGATTTTCCTTCTTCCTTCCACTTATGCCATCTCTTATCAGCAAACATTAGAAGTACCTTCCCATGAAAGGCCTTTTATGAATCAGATCTTAGAAAACTGGTGTACATTATCTTCACCTATTTTTTATCTTCATCTTTAAAATGGCCTCTGTTTCTTCCTGCAGTAAAAGATGCAGGGGAAATCACAGTACCTTGATAGTGTGAGATTGTCTGCCAATTTTTGCCCCCACATTCCGCACTTCAGGAGGAAGTACTGCCTTGGCAAAATTATCTTAGGTAGAAGAATTTAGAATTGCAAAACATCATTCTTCAATTTTTCTTGTCCTTCTCCCCTCTTTTATCTTTTTTTTGTTTGTTTGTTTTTTGTTTGTTTGTTTATTTAGTCTATTTTTAGGAGGGTTTTTTTCCCCTCTAGTTCTTGAAGCATTATTTCAACATACCCTATATTCATTTTTTATAGGGTGTAAAAAAACCCAATAACGAAACAGGCAATATTTCAGTGTCAAAACTGTTTGCATAGCGCAAACTGAAATGCCTTGCTACATTGTATTATAGAAGCCAAGGACTGCTAAGATTTAAAAAAGAGCCCAGGCAGCCTTTACTCCTATATTAGTCCATCAGCACAGTAGGAGTGCTTCTAATAATTTGACAGAGAGATGGTTGCACAAAATGTTATGTCATTGTAATTAGTTCTGACTTTGCATACATATATGTTACATATAAACTTAACTGTAGTGAAAAACAAACAAATAAAAAAAACTAACAAAAAAAAAACCACCAAAAACCCAAAAAAACAACTGCAGATCTGTTCTTTTCATTTATAGTACTTTTTAAAAATTTTTCTTTTTATTTTACAGGACTCCACATAAGAAAGAATGATATTTAACCTGATGAAGAGAAAAGTGTAATTCCTTTCTGCCCTCTCACTGAAATTTCAATCAGTGAGAGGCACTTGTCATCCTTCCTTGGGAGTCAGCAATAAAACAAGCTGGTCAAGAATGCAACTAAGTCTATTTAATACTTCTCTGATTTAGCCTTTTCCCAACTTGTTTATTCTTCCACACCTTTGAGGACCAATAAGAAATATCATAGGCCCCTATCAGAACAAATTTGTGAATAACTTTGTATTTCATATTGGTACAGGTTTTGTATATCATATAAGTACAGGCTTTCTGAAAGGGAATTATCAGACAGGCACAGTGTTGCATATAATAAATAAAATGGCACAAGCTGCACCATGTATCTCCTTCCCCATACTGTATCACTACTTCATGGTAAAGCCACTGACAGTTTATTTGAAATCCGTTTTGCAGATATTCTCTCTGTTTTTCACCCACTCATGTATTTTGATTGCAATTCTTTTTTCTTTGTTTTTTTTTTTTGTGCTTAACTGAAGAATCTGTGGCTATGAGAAATATATGCTTTTAGTATTGGGCATAGCATTTTAAGATTTTGTGATATATGCTGTTTTCCTTAGTAGGAATACTACTTCTTATAAGAAACCAGAGCTGGCACTTGTAACTGATAATTCTTTACAGCAAAAAATTCTTTACACATATGGAAAGGGCTTATATATTGCTAACAATAACTTTCACTAAGCACAATTAGTCTTGTTTTCAAAAATCCTGGGGTGTTTCTAGACTTCACAAGCCTTCTGGAACTATCAGTTACCTCTATGGTCATTTATGCATGCCAGTATGTATGTGTGTATGTATGCTGAGCATCAGTTCTTGTTCCAGAATTTGTCAGGACCAAATTTTCTGTTTTTTTAATCAGCGTTATTTCCAAGTTCTGTCTTCAAATGGCTCACTTACAAAAATCTGATTTTTTTTCTTTTGCAAACTCAATTTTCTTCTGTATCTTTTCCTAATTCTCTTTAAGATGGAAGGTAATAACCATGACTTTGGAGCGACATAAAAGTGCGACCTGCAGAAAAAAATTATTCTCCATGTGAGGATTATGAAGAATGTAATTCAGTAGACCATCAACATCTGGTCCCTTCCTAGCATTTCAGAACTAAAAGGAGCTGACTCCAAATGTTTTTAACTTCTAACATTAATCAAATGTTCACAAAACTTTCTAATTAATTAGAGACACTTGTTTTCAGTTTCTCAGTGACCTTTCAAACACTGAGTTCTGCAAAAAATTAAGACAGTCTATTCTGTGTTCTATGAAAAATGGAGACCATTTATGTAAATGAAGAATAAGAACATTTAACCATTGTGAACAAGGAAATGTATATGTATCTGTATATCTATCTGTAAATGTATTTGTATATGTATATATATATGTATATAAACACACAGAGATTCATATATACATATATGTGTATATAATTCCAATTGTGTATTCTTCTTCCTAACTCTCTGCTTGATATACTAGTTTAGAAATCAATAAACCCATTGTAGGCAACAAAAATCCATTATTCTAGTTAGAGCACCACTGTCCCTACTACTGGTATCCAAATGTGTATTTATAAATTTTGTCTATTTTTCTTGAAATTAAAGGGACACCATCAGGCTTGACAGAAGCATTTCAAAGTAGATCTGTTGCAGATGTGTATTAAAATAAAAACAAAACCCAAGAATACCTTGTGGGTCCCTTCCAACTCTGTATATTCTGTTATTCTCTGAAAAGAATTTGGAGGTTCTCTACTACTACTACTACTACTACTACTACTACTTCTGCTAATTTGATCCATTCCACTATGGAAAACTTCAGGAGCTTCTATCCAGGTCTAATGAGTGCAGTAATGGTGATGATAGAATGACAGAACCACAGAGTAGTTAAGATTAGAAGTGACTTCTGCTGATCTTTTAGTCCAAACCTCCTGCGAAGGCTGTGTCAAATAAAGCAGGTTATGCAGGAACAAATGCAGGTGTGTTTTAGTGCCTCCAGAGGGGAAGAGTCCATGACCTCCCTGAGCTGCCTGTTCCAGTGCTCTGCCACCCTCAACAGAAAGAGGTTCTTCCTCGTGTTTAGGTGAAATTTGTTGTGGTTTAGTTTATGGCCATTTCTCCTCATCCTGTCACTAAGCACCATCCTCTTGACACCTGCCTTCAAGATATTCCTAAGCCTTGAAATCCCCTCTCAGTCCTCTCTAGACTGAGCAGGTCCAGCTCCTACAGTTTCTCCTCATAAGAGAGATGTTCCAGACCCTTCATCATTGTCACCCTCACTTGACCCTCTCCAGTAACTCCTTTTCTTTCTTGTACGGAGAAGATCAGAACTAGACACAGGCCACCAGATGTAGCCTCAGTAGAGCTGAGTAGCAGGCAAGGATCACTTTCTATGACCTACTGGCAACACTTTCCTATTTATGCCAGGATTCCATTTGCCCTCCTAGCCACAAAGGCACACTGTTGAGTCATGGTGAACCTGTCATTCCCCAGGACTCCCAGCTCATTCTCCACAGAGCTGCTCTCTAGGAGGTCAGCCCCCTGTCTGTGTTGGTAATTGGGGTTATTCCTCCCCATGTGCAGAACCCTGCCCTTGTTGAACCTCACTGTGTTTCTCTCTGCCCAGCTCCCTAGCCTATCAAGGTTCTGCTGAATGGCAGCACAGCCTTCAGGCGCGCCAGCCACTTCCCCAGTTGGTATCATCAGCAAACTTGATGAGGGTACTTTGTATCCCTTCACCCAGGTCATTGATAAGCTGCTGGAGTAAGACTGGACCCAGCATGGATCTCTGGGGAATGCCACTGACTATGGGCCTCCATCCGAATTCTGCTCTGCTGATCACAAAACTCTGGGCTCTGTCATTTAGACAGTTCTTGATTCACCTCACTGTCCTTTAATCTAGCCCACATTTTCTGAGCTTACCTGAGAGGATTTGATCAGTGACAGTGTCTACCTTTCTGAAGTCAAGGTAGACAACATCCACTGCTCTCCACTCCTCGGCCCATTCATCACAGAAGGCTCTCCTTTTGGTAAATGTTTGATGCTGATCTTGCATTTAAAATCTCCCTAATATACATCTTTATCTGTGTAGAGAACATATTTCTTAACTTTGTCACGCATGCAGAAGATAATGCATGTTCTTGCAGATGCCTTCCAGACTGTAACACTGGAGTATCTACAGCAACATGAAAGTGTAGTTAATGAGCATTAGCAACATCCTCTATTCAATCTCTCTTGAGATCTTTGAGGAAGAACTTAATGGCCGTGGTTAAACCATCCATCTACCTCATGCTCTTGGCAGATGAGCTTGAAAAATGTGCTACAGTAAAGCAAGAGGAATGCTTTAAACTGACCTACTCTTCTAATCAATTTTTCTGTTACATATCAATATAGAAACTTTAGGTCATTAAATGCATGGTCCTATGTTATTAGGACCATGCAGCACAGGTGTAAGAGATTTTGTGATTAAATGCATGCACCATGGCTTTGATGAGCTTTATCACTATGCTTGCAAGTATCCATTACTTCATTTCCCATGTTAGGAGTGGTTCATGTTTTCTCTCTTTTAGTTCATAAAGCTGTTTTCTAGCAATATTTTTATAATCTGTGCAGAAGAATTGAGAACTGGAACCTTTTAATTGTTACAAGATTTTGCACAGCAGGCCAGAATAGAGAATTTAAGCTTCAAAATCCACAAGGGATTTGGAATTGCACTGAATGTTTTGGGCTTTGTTCCATGGGGTGCGATGACACAAAAGCTTATATATAAAATCTCATCTTATGTAGCAATTTTAGCTCTTTAATCCTTGTTGTTAGTTCATTTCTGTAGTTTTCTTCAAGAAATTAATCATCTCTACAAGTTCAGACTGGGACTAAAATATCCAAAGATCTTTCTACAGTTCACTGTACCCCACAGCGTTTACAGTTAATGAGGCTAATACTGGTGATAACAATGTTTATCTTAACAATATTTGTATGCTTTTAATGAGAGATTTTATACGATTTTTTCACTGGTTTTAATGCTCCAATAGTTTTCTATTTTCTTGCTGTTCAAATAAATTTGATCTCTTCTTCGGCTTCAGTAATGTTACCCAAGTTATCATTTTTATTTATAATTAATTCCTTTTAGGCTATTAATTTTACTTGCAGTCAAGTTGCTCTGATTGTAAAAAGAATTCTTATATTTATTTCACACATATAAAAAAAATCACTGCCCTTGGAAAAATTTAATTCCTTTTATTTGTGTGGCTTGTTGTTTTTTTCAAATAAATGGACAATAACTTCCTGTCCTTCTGCATTTCCAATAGAATGGATTGTTTTTACTCTCAAATGACAATGTATATGTATTGTAGAGCTGTTGACACGTACAGATCTTTTTCAGTGTAATGGAGCAAGCAACATGATTTTATTTGCAAAAGTGTTTCGAACTAAATGAATCCATTTTATATTCTAGATTCCATAGACCTCAATTTGCTCTTAACAACAAAGTAAGGTATGATAATAAAGTGGTGGATATCTGGTAGTAAAGCAATATGGGTGGGACCAAGCCTTTTTCTCCTGACATCAACCCCACACACTTGTAGGCAACCAGTGCTCAGAGGGCTGCTGCTCTCTGTAGTTGCTGCAATGAATTCTATATTCTTATTCTCTCTTTAGGTAAATAACTTTTTAAGGAACCTCAGTGTATCTTGGTACTGCAAATTAAGTTATACCAAATGTTGGAGTTTAGGAACACAGTATGTTTTGTTTTGATTTACAGATATGATTTAGATCTCTTTACAGAAAAGTATTATCCTCTGGGGGATAATTTCTCACTAATTCTGGTAAAACAAGATGTGAAACTGACAAAGGAAAAAAATAATCTTTTGGGCTCAATGAAGATATTCTACTTGGTGCTGCTGATACTAATGGATTAAAAAATCCATCTTGTCAAAATACTTATATTTTGTAAAATTCTTAGTAACTTTAGCAAATTATAAGCTTAAGGCTTTTGGAATTCAAAATGTAGGTGTGCTAACATTAACATAATACAGAAATGTGTTCATAAGTAAGGATTCTGTGATAACTTGGTATACATTTTATCAGGAACTTCAAATTGGAAGTAAATGTAGTAAACTCATGTATTAAGGGTTTTAATTATTCACTCACTTAAAAAAATTACTTTGTGAGATGAATTTCTTATCCAAGCAAACAAAAAAAACAACAAGGAAGAATTCACATATTCTCTCTGAGGGATCTCATGAGACAAAAAATGGGATCAAGTGGAAATAACTGTACAAAATTTAACTTCTATAAAATACTGTCATTAGCTCTCTACAGCAACATCTATGAAGCTCAAAAAAAAAACAAACCAAAGTTTTTTAGATGGCTTCACTCATGGCTTCAATAGATGGTGAGACTGTAGGGAAGTGAGAAAATACTTCAGCATTAACCAATATATAGGAATTAGCACCTGCAATTTTCCACTGTTGTAATCAGTTCAAGATCACAAAATTTAGATTGACTAGATAAGAAAAATAATTCTTTTTTCTATATTTGTAACTATTCACAGCTCTCAAAGTGAGAAAAAATTTGCACATTAGTTCCCAATTCAGCTATTAGAGAACAGATCGCAACATAAGAATAATCCTGATTTATGAGATTCTTCAATATTATTCTTAAGGATTGTTTAGCATGCTATGCAGTTCAAGGCTTCAAACAAGTTGATCAGAAAAGGCAAAAAACACACTTATTAAACATTGTTTAGAAAGCAAGCTAGTGTTGAGACATGATTTTAAAACTTATGTTTGGTCTCCAGTTTTTGAAAATACTGCCTGTTATGAGGAAGGCTGCCAGAGAGGCTGCCTTTATTAAAATTGCCACTTGTGACTTTTTAAAATGTTCCCTAATGATCTTCTTTTATGTAACACAGTCAAAAAATGAAACCTGGGACAGACCACAAAGAAAATTGTGGAACATGAATCCTTATAGATCTAAAATTGAAATTAAGGTCTGCTGAAGGACTAATGAAGCACATAGACTTTGCTCTATTTTTATCACGATAGCCAATCACAATTCTAAACATTAGAGCAAAACAACCACATTTCAAGAATACATGAATGTTTATATCCTCCCACAATAACGCATTTCCCTGTTGAGATACCTGTTTAATATACACAGCAGAAAATATAAACACTGTAAATTATATGTGAGACTTTCTTATGCTTTTATTTCTGTTAGCCTTTTACTACCTTGTATGGAGAGAATGTTTACATAAATGCCATTCAAAACCAAATCAGGTGGAGTAAGGGAACATAAGTAAAAGAAGCAGAAATGAAACATGCAAATTGGATCAAAGTTAAGAACCATCAAAGTGTTATTTGGAGACTGCTTGGCTCTTTTTCTAAATATCTCCTATAGCCACAAGGTATAAGAACACCCACATAAGTATGGACATTCTTTTGACATTGATTTCTAAAATACATGTCAAGCAATTTGCACTGTGTATTGTACAAATGTCAGTCAGAGGTAGAAACATGGCCACAAGGGAGGACTGTTAAAATATGGCATAGTATCAAAATCCCAACTTTGGTGGAAATAAGTTCAGCAACAAAAGTTAGGATTTTAAAAAAGATCAATGTAATCACAATTAAAAGAGGTAAATTTGGCCCTTTCTCCTCCTTACCTCAGCTCATACTAGCCCCTTACATTCTTTGAAATACAGATTTAATGACAATATTGAACTGACAACAAGCAGTTTCCTATGTTCTATCTCCTCCCTTATACTTTTCTATCAATGGAAAGAATATATTGATGTAAAACCACTAAATGGATTTTCCTGTGTTGTCAATCAGTGAGAAAAAGACAGAAATTGACCTTTAAAAATGTAAATATTTGGTTGCAGTAGGCAAAAAATATCAAGGTCTTTAGAGGTGTAGATTCAAATGCATTTCAATCTAAGATGCAGTCAATTTTCCTTGTGGTTTGTTGATAGATATGAAGATTTATTTGATAAAAAATATAGCCCTTGGTCAAGAATAAATTACAAGTAGAGAAATAAAAATTTATAGTGAAAGACAAACAGAAAAATAAATTTAATTTGCTTTTAATTTTCAACCCATGCCATGTTACTCTCTAGATAGAACCTTCAATTTTCTGGATCCGTGTGTTAATGAATTTCTGTTTCAAAGGCAACTAGGAATAACAAAAGCCATAGTTCTCTCTGATTAATGTAGCTCCAGATACCCCTGCAGTGCCAGGGTCAACAAACAAAGCAGTAGTTTCCAGTCATGTAGTCATTGCATTTCCAAACTGTATAAATGAATGATACAGGATACACATGCATATCACACATAAGGTACACATACACAAACATACACAAATATGTAGTGCATAAAAAAGAATATGCAAATATTTTAAAACATTCTTTAAGTCTTTCCTAGGTGCAATATCAGCTATTCATAAATATTCATATATTTTACTGTTCACATAAAATTATATAAATAAAGAAGCACACATAAATATAAATATGTATATTTATATACATAAATATAATTTGCATGTACTGACAAGGCAATTCTGCTATCTGTATTTTTTCACTTTTACAAATTTGGAATGATAATCATGAATAGAAAGCTATCTATCACTGTACAAGAGCATTTTAGTTTAATGAAGAGTAATATCCTTGGTGCTTGTGCATTTCTTTTGATTTGAAGTTTTCAAAAGTTTCAATGATGGAAGGAGATAAATAGGGTTTTGAAAGATATTCAATTTATGGTCACTGTTTGCCGAGATCATTGTTGAACTCCAATTTTTTGCCACAATTTTGTGCCGGTCTTATAAGGGGAATGAAATAATAATCTGTGGATTCCAATCTGAAGTAGCATTCCAATACATACTGCAGTCATAGAATGGCATCAAAATGGGATTTATGTTTAAATGTAACAAACATTTGTAGTTTGGAGCAGACTTCTCCAAACTACAAATGTTTGTTACATTTAAACAGGAAACTGTTGGGCTATATGATGCCTGAAGCCTTGGACAGAACATTTATCAGCAGAGTCTGACTACCCAAACTGTTTCCATCTGTCCATAATATGACATCATACTGGGGATTCTGCACAGAAAAGGCAGCCCAGGGTCATTGCTAGAAGAGCTCTGAAGCCATCTGCCCCAAGGGCAGGTGGAAATTGAAGTCATCTGCAGCTGAGGTAGCACAGAAGGGCGATATTCAGCCCTGCTGTTGTGGAAACACCTGGAGCTTTTTATCCTCTGGAATGGCTCTCATAAGGCTGACTAAAGACACTGTAGCTGCACAGGCACCTTGCTGCTTGCAGTGAGATTGAAAACTGGAGATTTATGAGTATCTAAAGGGTTCATATGAACAGCTTTCTTTGAAGAACAGCAAATCCCATTCTCCTTTCAAAAACTATATAGAAATACAATTCCTCCCCTCTTTATAGCTATTTAAAACTTACAAATGCAGATATTGATATATTTTTTTCAATCATTAAATCAATGTAATATATTGATGGAAATCTTTTATGTTGGTTTACAAGGCAAGTCAAAGTTTGTATAATTTATATAAATATATGTAGTTTTTACATACATATAATCAAAAAGTTTCCTATGTTCTGTATTACATGAATTATTCTCCAGTAATATTGTCCAAAGTAAGACACAGTAAAAAAGTCACCCCTTGTATTCGGAGCCAGTTTTAAATTCCTATCTCAGTCTAATGCTAGTTGAAATCTATTAATTTAAGTTGATTTACGTTAGTGTAAGACTGGTGGAATATGAGCTAGAAAGAAAGAATCAGGTCAACACTTTTTAATCAGAATTTTAATATTCACACAGTCAGAGTGGTATGTAGGTTAACTTCATAACAGCTCCATAAAGTGAATTGATGTACAGTACTGCATCATGCCAACATAGCATTGCAATCTATAATTTAAAACTTTTCCTTTGAAACTAGTTAAATACAGATTAAGAAAATAGATGGAGTCTCATCATCTATCAAGTAGATAAAACTATACATCAATGAACGTGCATAGGCATTCTTCTTTGTCATCTCCTGTGCTGTGTATGAGTAGTACAATCTTGATTAGCTGAGAAACTTGTGTAGACTTTTACAAGTCTATATATTTCACATATTCCATGGTTTAACAAAAATTGCTACTTAATTATACTGAATCTGTGCCATAAGAACCATCACTGCTGATTTCTTCACAGAACAATGAATTGATAATATAATGCTTAAATGCTTGAAAGTCATGTTTCTCCAATTCTCAGAAAGAAAAAAAGTACCAAATGTACTACTTTGGTAATGATGTTGGGTAGGTGTTTGCAATATATTTTCAAAGCACATGGCTACTGCTAATATCTTTTTAATGGTTTTCTTTATGTTCTGGAAAATAGTTGTTCCAGACATCAGAACATATAAAAATCTGCTTTTCTTTTTTTTTTTTTTTTTTTTTTAAATCACAAATATAGGAACACTCTGATCCAATTTTGTTCAATGATAGAACAATTCCCATGCAGAATTAATGTGTGAGATTAAGTACTGACAGATTATGTATTCATTTATGGTGATATGATTTTCTGTGACAACAAATGAACTCTTAGGAGCATTGTCTTGGATGGTATACTTTTCTTGTTCATGTCCCCTGTTCATGCCTACACGCCCAGGTAGGCAAAGAAGTCACTACATATCCAAAACGACCATTCAAATTCAGCATCCATATTTTCAAAGTGCTCCTTGCTACTCCTTTCACCTAACTGCCCTCTCACCCTGAAGAAAATCATCTTGGCTTGAATCCTGTGTTTTTTATGACTCATCTCATATTTCAATGCCACACAGCTATCATCTCCATCTCTGTTCCCAGTGGGGTTAGTGAAGTATCTCTCAATTTCATCAGTCAGTAGCAGTAAGCATGTATGTTAAATTAAATTTATGAGCCAGGAGGGGAAAGAAGCCTGATTATCTGACTACCATTTTCTTTTAAGTGGCAGAATAAAGCATTCCAAGTGAAGAAAACTAACTTTCTGTGGCTTACCAGAAAATGCTGGCTCTGTCCTTATGACAAATATGTGAGGTACAAAGTTTATGAGGTTTGTAACTAATTATTTTATCAGCCTGTTTTTTCCAATGTGAGAAATTTTCTATGAGACTATTCTATTTTGACTCTTTTTTGCAGGTTTAGTGGTAGACTTGGCAGTCCTGGCTTAATGGTTGGACCTGATACTCTCAGAGGTCTTTTTTTACCTTAAAGTATTCTATGATTCTCCAACTTTCATATCATTATCTTGGATAGTTGCTGCAGGGGTACAAAGAAGAACCGCTGTCATTGACACTTATAACTATTATGTTATAACTATCATGTACCAGTTTATATTTTTTTCCTTTCAGATTGGAAAAATACTAATAATTAGATATTAATTGCAAGATTTCAATACTTCAGGGTGCTCTTCATAGGTGACCTTTCTACAAAGAGATCAAGAACCACCTAGCACACGTGTTTCCAGATGGCTCCAAAATAGATCCACCACAGGACACAGCCAATACCACCAGGAAAATGGTGGCACCTCTGTTAGCATATTTAGGACATTTGGAAGGAAGGAGGGAGGGAGGGAAGGAAGGAGGGAGGCAGGGAGGGAGGGAGAGAGGGAAGGAAGGAAGGAAGGAAGGAAGGAAGGAAGGAAGGAAGGAAGGAAGGAAGGAAGGAAGGAAGGAAGGAAGGAAGGAAGGAAGGAAGGAAGGAAGGAAGGAAGGAAGGAAGGAAGGAAGGAAGGAAGGAAGGAAGGAAGGAAGGAGAAAAATGGTGAGAAACATGAACTGAGGTGCTGGAGGAGGGCTCCATGGCACCCACCTGTGTCCCTAGAGGAGTCATACTGGAGCACAGGAAAAGGGTGATAAGGAAAGGGTGCAGATGGAAACTACTGAACATTGAGAGACCAAGCGCAACCTGTGGCAATAATAGTGACAAAAGAGGGGTGTCTGAAATTGAGCCTGGCAAGGAGAAGAAAAGTACCTAAAAATTTGGGGGTTTTTGTTTGGTTGGTGTCATGGTTTGAGCCTGGCACCAAGCCAGTGCCCCCAT
>JAHXMQ010000807.1:36048044-36067754 GCA_020466415.1 Ammodramus savannarum pratensis
TCCCAGAATTCCTACTTCTTCCTGGTCAAACCACCACAGTTGGTTTTGGTTTTTTGTTTTCATTTGGGTTTTTTGTTGTTGTTGGGTTTTTTTTTTGGGGGGGGGGGCTCTTTTTGTTGTTGTTGTTGTTGTTTTTTGTTTGGTTGGGGTTTATTTGATTTTTGGGGTTTTTTTTCTAGTGAGTTTGGTTTGGGTTTTCATTGTTTTTTGGAGGTGTTTTTTGGGTTTTTTTTTCTAGTACATGAATCAATACTTAATAGTTATGTTAACTGGCAAATTAAATTTCCCAAGTTCAGATTATTTTGCCCAAAACAACAGTTACCAAGTGATCTCCCTGTCTTTGTTTTGCCCCACGAATTTTCTCTCTCCTGGTTCTCTCCCTCGTTCCTCTCCAGGTGGAGAAGTGAGCAGCTGTGTGGCTGCTGGCTGGGGCCAACCCACCACAGCGAGATCACCAGGTGGTTACCAAGGGTCTTGTGAGTGAGTATCCCATCAGTCTTACCAAATTAAGGATTTCAGCACATCATGCACCGTTGTGGCTGTTTCTAGATGTTCTAGGATAAATGTAACACTGTGTCTATACCTATATATTTTTTATCTCAATGCATCTTTTACTGTAGAATGACCAATAAAAGTTCCATGATACTAATTCAAGAAGAAGGGGTTAAAACACAGACTGACTTGAAATATGAGAATAAATGGAAGAGAATTCAAGATGGTGAAAGAAATAAAATGCTGCAGTCAATATTGCCATCAAATCATCAAAGGCATCTGAAAAGACAAACAGCACCAGGTGAGAAATACTTCTCTAATGAAACCCAAATGTCAGAAACATATGACATTTCATCACATTCTTTCCAAAAATCTGCTAGAAAGACCTGCAGCACCAATCATCATCTGTTAAAACATCAATGACATCAAAATTTGATAATGATTTTCTAATATATTCTTTTTAAAAGCAGCATGATCATTTTTGTACTTTAAAAACAGTTTTATACTGTGCTGTTGTTTAATGTCCTTGATAGCTTTATAGAGTAAAATTTGTTCTTCTATTCTCCCTTCTTTTAAAAGCTGGCTTAGCAAATATAAACTTCCACACTGCTGTGCTTAATCAAGGACCATTTTTTTGATGCAGATTATATACATTGTCCATTAAAACTTCTTTTAAAAGAACACAAATGCTAATATAAAAAGAAAAATAATCAGTAGAACCTACATCCTTGAAATAGGTGTCTTTGGTCAAAGAAATAGATTTGCAGTCCTACCTGTACAATAGCTTTTAAAATTAAATAGAAAACATAGCCTATATTATTTATAAAGGGAAAGGATTCTTATTGCCAGGATAGATTAATTGCTTTTCCAATGGCAGTTGCTACTTGATTGAATAAAGATTTTTAATGAAGTTACTGTGTTAATTACAATAGAAACTTCTAAGAGTCATTACTTAATTTTCACATTTTTCAGTCTTTGTAGAATTGATCTTTTTTATAATCTTCAGGTTTATTTTGATTTGTTTTGTTTTCAGTTGTGGAGAGCTTCAATCAGACTGTTTTCTTCAATTTTTTAGGAAAAAAAAAATCAGAAAGTATTATTTATTATTCATGTCTTTTGAACACCAGAAGGAAATTTCAATAGTCTCAAATTCTGTCCTATGATTCTGTTTTTTCAAGCTCCACTTTTCTGTACATAAAATAGTCTTAATCATGCCACATTTGCCTCTTAGATAGTTTACATTCATCCTGCTGTCATTTGAAGAGGATCAATTGTTGATTTATGTTTTTCCTTTTCATTCTACACCATAATACCTTCTACTCTTGTGACTATGGCTGTAGGAAAATCAATCTTCAACTTTGCAGTTTCACAAGTGAGTAGTAGATTTTAGGGATTTTCTTTTTAAGGCTGACAGGGAAGTAAATTTGTTGCTAATGTTTCTTCTGCTCTGCTGCATGAACAGCAAGAAATTCAGGCTTCTTGACTTATGTACATTCCTTCCTATGAAGAAATCCTACACTTAAACCTTTGTGTAAAACATTTTGAGCCAAATGCTCAGATGCACTTTGCCTAGCTAGCATTCCCTGTGTGTCTGTGCCTATGCACCAATGCCTGGCTCTAATTATAGGTGAACCATGTCCTTTCCCATGGGAGCCAAATACAGCTATAGTTTCATTTCTTGCTCTGGCTAACAAACTAGACATTGGGTTGACTGACATTTTTGCTGCTTCTGAAGGCAGACACAGGACACCAACCCTTCTTGAGATGGCCCCAGCAGCTGCATGAATAGAAATAAAAAACAGCAAGTTCACCTCTGCTGAAATTTCTTCCAGACATTATTTCCTCCACTCATATTAATCACTCCCAAGAGAATTTTTTCTAGTGGAGGGCTCGGCAAGTTAACTCTGATAGCTTGCTCTTGGAACAATGAAATGCAAGTCCTGAGACAGTTCCATGCAAATAAAAATACACAAAAATTCAGGTTTTTATGCAAATAAAAATACACAAACATTCAGATTACTTTGAGAGGAGAAAAATCTGCTATTCTGGAAGTGCTTGATTGCAGAATTTGCTACAATCATTCCTTTAGTTTAAAGTCACTGTGGTGCACTATATTATGGCTGTTCTGCTTGTGTTATTCTGGACAATGCATCCCACAAAGAAGATCAACTAGGTGAGTCTTACAGTATTTTTATATATTTGACATTTCTGTTTAAGCATAATGCTTACTGTAAGAGAAAAAAATACCAACACATGTTCTGGTCAACAACATTGAAAGCATTATACTTATTTAGTACAAATACTAGACAGGGGCATAGGCCGTGGAATGCAGTTGAATATATTTCATATACATCAGTTGTTTCAGGAGAAGGATACACTGTATATTCTCATGAATTCAAGGATAACTACAGGGCTAATTAATGGCATTGCAAAATACACTATAATTAAAGATTAACATAATGAAAATAACTGACAGGAAGAATTTAAATCAGCTGGAACATGTTCTGGTATTAATTCTTACTATTTTATTGTGATATTTAATAAAGACTGAGCAAATCAGACAGTTTAAAATAAAATAACCAATATATTATTTTCTTGATGCAATATTATCTTACTAGGAATTTCATGAAAAGTGTTGAAGTCTTCTCAATTTCACCGCTTCTGTCCTAAAATGTATTCATTTCAAGGCAAGAAAACATCACAGCTGTTCTAAGCTCAGACTGGATGTCTATATTCAACATATGCTATGGAACACCAGCATGAGTGATATACTGGCATATGCCTCTGGGTTCTCTGTTCAGAGAGCCCTAGAAACCAGGATGAGCACTATGCATACTGTAGCTCCTTGTGCAGCTTCATTATTTAGGTGTAAAATCCTAGGTTGGCTGGTGGGCACAAGGAGAGGAAAACATCAGACATGGAGTCCAAATGCAGTTCTAAATGTGATTTAACTGAGATTGGAATGCTGAATTTTCGTGTCACGTAACCTCAAAGCTTTGTGATGTGATTAATGCAGCTTGAATTAATGTATGAGGGGAAGAAAAAAAAATCTATGATGAATTGAAAAACTTTTCAAATTTGTTTCTGATTAGATAGCTTGGGTCTTAAATATTTAGAAGGCATTTTAATACGTTCTCAGATGGCAAGAAATAGCCCAATTCTACGGCAGAGGTCTCAGGTTAGAAGATTATTAGAACATTAAGACATTATCCTTTTTTCTTCCACAGCAGAGTATGATTAGGCTCAAGGGAGTAATTGGCTGAGGTGGATAAAGCAGACCAATTTGATTTCTTCAGACAGCCTCCATTCTTCACACTGGCAGCCAAGTGCCCTCTCAGGGCACGAGAAGGAAACCTTTGCAAACTCCTGTCTGGATTCCTGACAAGTGCCTCCTCTGTTTACTAAAGAAACCCCACGGCTACTCTCTCTGCTGTCCTGTCCATGTACTTATGTTATAGATTATTCTGTGCTGATTGCAAATGTATGTGCTTTCTCAGCAGCCAGCCAGACAAACCTTGTCTTCTCAGCCATAAATTTAACATTTTAAATATGAATGGAAAATAAACCTTTCCCCTGCAAGAGAAAAAAACAGGGATTATATTTTGCCTGCAGTTTACAATGCTTGTCTCCTGATAAAATGTAGGGAAACCTGCAATTGAGATGAGTAATCCATAATTACATGTATATTATGAAAATATGTTTTTTATGTATATGTAACATATTTAAGCACAGAGAAGACTTCTATTCCTGGTCACAATAAAGACACCATCCTGGTGTCCTTATCATTTTACTTACTGGTAAATCCCAATGCATCTTGTTTATCTTATAACTGTTTTTTATACTTCTCAATTTTAGCAATAAAATTAACAAAATATATATATATCCACTAACACATATATAACTCATCATTGCATTCATGGTTTTAATAAAAAAACTATTTTAAAATGGATTATTTACTGCAAACATTTAATTCTGTGCTATACACCACGCCCATTAAAATGCCAATCATAACATTTTTTACTTATTCATATACACTTTTTATACTATTCTCCTTAGGAAAAGCTGCTGAGTGTAGACAGGCTTTGCTGCATAACATGTATATCAATTCATAGAAGCTCCAGAAGAAAGGAAGGAAGTGAATATCAATGTTAAATGTGAGATGATGACAGTTGTTTTCATAGGTGAATTCAGAGGGGGGAAAAGGAAAAGAAAACATCCTTTCCTTTTGCACATATGAAAAGGAAAACAAACAAGTGATCTTTAAAATATCTAGAAAATTCCAGATCTTTTAGTGCTCCAGAAATGAATGCCAGTACTCTGAATCAAATGATGGAATGAATGCAAGCCAGAGAAGAAAAAAAAAAGGACAAATCTTTTTCTTTTCTTTAACTTGAAACATTTTATGCCCTTTTCTCATCAATTTGCAGAGGCATGAGCAGTATCATCCAACCTAAAATATCTTCTTTTTACACTATGGTTTACTTTTTTGAATTAACTTAGTGATGAGCCATGTGTATTATTAAATAATATATTCATGCTTGAGTTCAATACACAACATTATTATTATTGTCCTTGTTTTTGTGAAATATCAACTTCATGTGTATGAGCATCCCACTCATATTTGTGTGGTGCCTCAGGAGCAGAAAGTTTTCTCACTAGTCTACTGATTTGCCAATTATTTCACCAGGCATATGAAATAGCTGAATGTGCTTAACACGTGTTTCTGAAGAGCAGAGGATTGTCAAAATATCAGCACTATTTCTTTATACTTTCATGGCAAAGAAGTAGCACTGGAGGGGATTACTTAAATTTGAATAGACTTTAACAAACCCCGAGCAAATGTTTGAGCATGGATGTTAATGCCCTCTCAATGGAGATAATGACCTTTCAGGTTGCAGTTCAGTATTCTTGCAGTGCCCAGCATTACAAAAAGTATTTCCAAGATATTGAAAGGGTGACACTAGGGATGAGGTTGGGAGCTTGTTTTGCACGACCAAAGTTTCCTCCAGAGACTAAAAGATACCATTATATTCCTTGGCAGCAGCATGGTAACACAAAGGAACCTTGAGGAGCTTTGTTTCCCTCTTCATCCTATTCCAAGTAAGACCATTAATAAATCATTTTATATAATTTCCCATTTAAAGAACATTGTTCTATACCATATCCATCTATCTACTGTACAGAAGTAAAATTTCTCATTAAATATGCTACTTACATTGTCTCTCTGTTATGTTACTACATAGGTAGCTGTTACAAATCAGAGAAGATACCTTCAGAATGGACATAGGCTTCTATTTAATGCTCTAGCATAATTTGAGTAGATGAATTTTGTAAGGAATTTCCTGCATTTCACTTCAACTTAGTGATAAAATGTAGAGATTTTGGAAATGATTATGGCAAATATGGTTTAGCTGTGCATTTGTCTAACTAAATGTGCACATATCTCTATTTCATAAGAGCCAAATTTTACCTTCATTGGGATTGCTAATTGAAATTTTCAAGTTATATTCTTAGCCGAAAGAAGACATTCCTATGACATATGGAACCAGCAAAATCAATGAGAAATAGGAGACAAAGAAAGCATCCTAAATAACAAAGTAATAATTATTTTACCTCTGTGTCATTTACATTGATGCAGATAACTAACAACTGTATTTAGTTGAAAACAACTCCTCAACTTTGAGAAATATTCCCTGTCAAATGGAAATACTACATTCAAGATCAACATCAACATCAGGTAAAATAGAGGATGAATCCTTAGCAGTTGTTAAGCCATGCACCCACAGTGCAACAGAGTGTGTGATTTAAAAACACAGCATGAATTAGCAATCACTAGAATGCCAAATGGAGGTTTCACAAGCCAATTTTCTATATTCTGGATCCTTCTTCTACTCCAACAATTCCACGAAGTGCTTGCAATTGCAAACTATTCGACAGAATTTTTTTGATCTCATAGACTCAGAGTGGCTGAGACCAGAAAGAACCTCTTGAGAACATGTGTTCCAATCCTCCAGCCTAAGCAGAGTAACCTCCAGACAATTGCCCAGGACCATGACTAGATGTCTTTCAAGGAGTAAGCCTCCATAACCTCTCTGCAGCTTGGGCACTGCTTGGTAACCCTCACCCTGCTTCAAAGGGGCAAACTATGATGATCTCAATGACTGACTCAGCCACAGGCCTTGTTTTTTCAAATGCTCAGCTCACTTATGCATCAAAGAGGTGGTCAAAATGCAGAAGAGAATTGCTGAAAATTAATCTTCTGTGAATGTAAAATATACATTTTTAAAAGTCTTTAAAGTAGGTAATGCTTTAAATGTGGATATATTTTATTTTCATTTCTTCCCCCGTTTTCACTCTTATAAACTTTCCAAGCTAAAAATCTAAAATTAATATCTATTTCATTAAGCTAAGCATTGTTGTAGGAGTAGCAGCATCTCCCAAGCTTTTCATCCCATGAATCTCTAGATCATGACCCACCCTAATTAGAATCTAGGGAAGGGTGTTTCCTGTGGAGGTCTTTTGCACTTGTCTAGGTAATTGATATATTAAGCTACTTTCTTTTAATGTTACATGAGGCTAAACAATCTGAGCAAAACTGCAGTTCAGAAGATCTGGGACATATTTTTTTTTCTAATCAGCACTTTCTCTTGCCTCAGAGCTCACTGTAAAGGTACAAATTAGCTTCATATTTGGACAAGTATCTCTTCAAATGTAAACTAACTATCCTTGCAGACAAACAGATAGAGGAACATTGTTTGGTGGAGACAATATGTAAAAGATTAAGGAAATTCCATGTACAAAACACATTTGTTCTTTTTTTAATCCTAAAGCTAGGCTTAGAAATGTTAATTTATTTCTTCTGCTTAGCTCTGTACTCGGAGAGGAACTATAAATAACAACTCAAAGGAAAAGGATAGAAAGAAAAAGATATAACCTGGAGATGATTCTTGCTTGAAGAAGAAAAGTTATAATATTTCCTTTAGCCCTTTGCATCTTCAGTTATTCAGAGCAAGAAACATCTAGTGTATCATGAGAAGGAAATATATTCAGACCTTGAAAATAGCGAGTCAATTCATATTGTAATAGATCAATAGTTTGCATAAGGACTGAAAAAATGGCTATAAAAGCAGAAAGAAACCCTCTTTATTTCAATGGGAGCTTGATATAGGAATACTGTTAATGAGCAGGTAGGAAGACTGAATTTTTAAACTTTACAAATATTTCCCCAAATCCTGGTGGTAATACTGAGTGCCACTGAAAAAATATGTACAACACATTGGTACAGCAAGAGAAGGAAATCCGTATTGCTGTCACTTATGCTGTACCTGTTGTGTGGATAAATACAGCAAGGAACTTCTGTTTCACAAGGCTGCCAGTCTAGCAACTTTACTTAGCACTACATTTCAAAGGAAAAAATAGCATTTTATTGCTTCACTTATCTTCTCCCTGTGGTAGAAATTGTTGAAGAGTTACCCAGGGTTTTAGCTGCTCACTTTCTATTGACTGTAATGACAAAAACATAGCTAAAACCCTATGCATCTATAAAAATCCTAATTCTATCTGTTTAGTATACTGACAAAAACCAAGTTTTTATTACTGTCAGTTCAGCACAGCCAATGTAACTGTTAAAGAGCAAACTGAATTGCACTTTGCCTTGCATATTGTCAACAAAATTGTCAGCCAGATTTTGATTCCAGAGATTTTACTGCTAGCAATGATTAGTATTGTGCACAGCTAAATGGCCAGGCAGCTTAGTTTGTTCTGGATGAGGCCCCAAAAGTTCAAAAGGTTCTCTGAACCTTTTTAAAAATCCCACGTTTCAGCAAAACTGAGCTGGTATTCTTGAGAGCACTGTGGTGCCAGATACATTACAAGTTCACAAGCACTTGATGCTACAGGTCATTTGGAAAACACTGTGAAAATTACTTTTATCAGAGTCATTCTGACTCTGCTGTCAGTGTTATTTTCAACAAAGATTTCACAAAGTTCACAAGCATGGACTACATATTAAAACATGTATATGTAATACCCATTCATGAAAAATTAATGTCATATGAACTTTAATACAAGCATTTTCCTTAGAAAAGCCATAGAAAGATTCCTCAGAAGCAGCAAGAATATACTCAATTAATGGGAAAGATGGAGGTGCCAATGGACCTAATAGTGTCTTTCTGTAAGCCTTCCCTACTAAAAAGAAGCAGCAATTGTATGGGATAACTAGAGGGTTATAAAGGACATCCTCCAAGCCCTCATTAGATTTTTTTTTTTTAATAGTAAAAATTTTTTTCATCTCTATCTCATCATTCTAATCCATAAAGGTGGTTTTCTGGAGTTCAGTACTAAAGCAGTAACTGAATTTCTTCTGCCAACAGTGCTCTCTGGAAATAGCACTAGATGACAGCTTTCTTGCTGGTACCTTACATGTTTCTGAAAACAAACAAACAAAAATTCAAAAAACCAAACCAAACAAAAACATTTTGAGGGAGATTGTCTGAATGTGTTAAATATCAAAAGCATTTACACATGTATCCTTCATAAAGGTGTGATGATAAAAACTAGTATTGACCAATTTTACCAACACAGATTTCAATCCACATCAAAAATTAAGAAATATAAATTATAGAGGCAGTTAGTTTCTCTGTCTCATTTTGGAATTTTTACTTCTTGGTTTTTTTGCATTGCTACTAGATAGTGCAACAAAATGTCTTGATCAGGAAGACTACCTTAAAAAATCAACCTTAAAGATCAGAATGCACTTTAAACATGTGTCTGCCATGAGACTTGTGATGCCTAACAAGGAAATAAAGGGCTGACAGCACAGCTGCAGCATCTAAAAGAAATTAGAATTGTCACCTTAACATTTGTTCTTGATTTTATGATGTTATATGTTTGTGTTTGTGTGCAGTAAGGGCAGAGAGATTGTTTGAAAGAAGTTACGCACACCAAAAAAATCCAAAAACCAAAACAACAGCAAAAAAACAACACAGTTCTTTTTTCTTTCTAAGATCTTATAACTATGAAAGAGAAAATATGACAAAAAAGAGATTGATAGGGAAAGAGAAAGGAAAGAGCTATGTGCTAAAAAACATTGATATGCTCAGTTACATTCACATCCTGACAGTTATTTGCTTTTATTTTAATTAGATTTTTTTTTTTTAAATATTCTGTTGTAAGAAGAGATGTGTGCTGTCAGAAGACAAGGGGGAAGCCAAAAAGGAAGGCCAGGGCAAACTCAGTGCAGTAAGAGATATTTCTGACGTGAAAGTCAGGATGAGGTTGCCTTCAGGAAGATGACAGCAAGATAAGGTGACAACAGCACATTCCTGGGCCTGATAGTGGTGTCAGCAGGGTGACCCACTTGAAATAACACAGAAAAATACCCCACTGACTGTTTTTTTACACAAGCTTTCATTTTCCTGGGAATTCATTCAAACTCCCTAATTTGTAAAGGCTTTTCTATGCCTAAAATGGATCCACTCTAATACAGAATTTCCACAGGTTTTTCAGTTGTTTGTTTTTCTAGGGTGTGCAGCAGTGGAAATATGAAATCAGGAATCAGGCAAGATTTTACCCTGTGGATATGACCAGAAGAAAGCATATGCCCTCATTCTTTCTACAGCTCTTTCAAACAGATTTCAAGAGGATCCCTGGAATAAGAACCAGGATGTACAGTGGGCTGCAATGAGTCTTATAAATGAGCAGATTCTGAAGAAATTTCTTTCTGTTTTTCCATGGGCTCCAAAATGAATTGCAGCCTCTTATTGTCTTTACTCAAGTGACATCACCAATCCCTCAAAAACAGTGTCGGTCCATGGTTATTCCTTAGCTACTAGAAATTCACATAATGGCTGTCTTTTTATACTAATTATGCCAGTTTTCAACAGAGAAATCTGGCCTTTTGTTTCTTTCTCCTGTGAAAGTAAATAAATTCATAAATAAATTCATAAATAGAACTTGAAAAATATTGTGCAAAGATGGTCTTGAAGTTAACTGAAAATGGAGTTCTTGAAAATCAGGTCTATAACACAACACCACTTATCAAAATATATTTCTTGAGCTAGAGTCAATTTAATGAGCATGCATTTCAGCAGTCATTATACGTTGGAAAAAGTTTTCAATAATTGAGGATAATTGGCAATGGAAATAAAATGAACAGATGATAATGGTTCTGGTGAAGACTTAAGCAGCTTGCTCTTTCAGCATGCATTGGGTAAGACAGAAGAGGCAAAGGTTTCTAAAAGGCAATCCAAACTGGTCAACTCTTTCTTGATTCTTATTCACCTAAATTTTTATACTCTGTCTCAGCATATGTTTTTCAAGTTGTTGTTTGTTCCTTTTTATAGTGGAGCAGAGGAAGAGCAGGAAGGCTCTCCATAACATCAGAGTAAAAGCATTTTTTATCATGATTGCAGTGCATGCTAGCTTCACTGTCATTAAAGTATTTTCATTATACAACCTTCCATTTTAATTAATTTAAATCTTGGCTTTTAAAAGTTTCTTGTAGAATGAAAATAGAATTCCAAAAGGACTGCAATCACAGTGTTTACAGTATTTGTTTTGAAGCTAAGATATTCACTCACTCTTAAATTTCTATTTTGATGCAGCCTATAAAAAATGATGCATTTCAATCTCACAAACTGCATCTGGACATGGTTGTCTATTCCATTCTGCTTTCAATCAAAATTTCTCTAAAGAAATTCGAGAGTTATACTTGCATACAGCAAAAGTACTGAATGACCTGATCTTTTTAAACACCACAGTGTGCCCAACCTACATATCAAAGAAGTACTGCCTAATTTCAGTTTTGTTCTTGAGAAGGAAAGCTTTGAATTACTTATGCAGGTCATTAAAAAAGTGACAAGAGAATTTTGCAATTGCAAACCATCATGTGTCTGAATATATTACCTATAATATAAAAAAAAAATGAATTTAGAAATTCTAGAGAGAATTTTTCATTTTTTAATTGAAAGCCTTCTTTTATTTGCATCAATTTGTAAAGCCAGGAATTCTAGTAAACTTTAGACCCCTGCACAAAACTCATAAAAAGAAAACATATTTTCTGTTCTTAATTATGTCATAGTCTTAAAGTCCACCCTCATGAGATACATAAGAGGTAAAAATTGAGCAATGAAACTCAATTTCTGAAATGGACAAATCTTCCCAAGCACAGCAGGGATTTCATATCTAGTTTAAAGTACTTGTTAGGTCTAAAGTTAGAACGAAATCACTTCCACTTGGTCAGTTGTAAACACATTAATGAGACAGGAATTTTCATATTTTAGAGAAGAGAAAAACAAATATTTGGTTGATTTCCTGTTTTAAATATTACAACTATTTTAGTTTGCTTGAAGGTATTGCCTTTGAAATAAAGCAACTGTTGAGTTGCATGAAGGAGAAATTATGAAAAGTGAGGTAGAGATACTGTAATTTTGGTCTCATGAGTTAATTTTACCTTTTGACAATCTCACTACTTATGTGGTAAACTGCAATGATTCTGAAGAAGAATGTAGTTTTGATGAAACTGAATGTTGGAATTATACACAACAAATTTCGTCATCAGCTTAACTGAATATTAATAAGTAGTAAAAGTATAAAAGTTCTGTTTTATGTTTCAAGGGAATGAGGATGCATGGTCAAAAACCATACATCAAATGATTCAATGTGGCAATATAGAATTTTTCTGTTTAATAGATATCTATGTATACAAGCAATAAGTATTAGATTTATGACTGCACATAATGTCTTATGTGTTCACAAATATTTGGGTTTAGTTGGTAATTTCAGGTAAAATATTGAAATTTTCTCTGGAGATATTTTATGTATGAGTTCCAAATGAATTCATTGTATGTGCAACTTTTCTTAAAGACACAATTTGTGGCTTGAATAGAAAAGAAAACAAAGACAAAAAAGTAAAATGGGACCAAAGTTTTGTGCAGTGTAGCAATTCATAATTTGAAGAACTCTCTGAGCCAGGTTTGCCTCAGAATCTAATTTTTTTCAGTGTCAATAAGCATAGGCAAACATTAGTACTTCAACTGGGCATTGCAAAGCCCTTCTCAAGGTACAGGTGGTAGAGTTCGTGTCAATTTGTAATGGTAGATCAGAGCACAAACCTCCAAATTTCTTTTACTGTCACAGTAGGCACATGAAGAATAGAAAAAACCTCTAAGTTAACAGAGTAGAAAGAATGTGGGATAATATTTTGTTGTTAATGCTATATTCCATGAAATATGAGTGCTATATGCTGTATGGGGATGAATGATTTTACTGTTCAGTATTCTTTAGTCAGGTTTTATCATAGATTTTATATTGATTTATAAAACATGTAGCTTGCTGCAGTTTTATATGATTATTCAGCTTGGAAGGGATACCAGTATCTCTACTCCTGGTTTAAAGCAAGATCAGCTATAGCATCATGTGAGGCGATTCTGGGGTTGAAACCAGGGCTTTGCCCAACGTGAAAATCTCCAAGGATGGAGACTCCCCAGCCTCCCTGGGCTTCCTGTGACACTACATTACTGTGCATTGGTGAAAAATTTCTCCTGATACCAAATCTGAAACTCTTTTCTTACAATATATGAGTTTTTCCTTTTGTGTCCCAACAATGTAGCTCTGTGAAGAGACTGGCTCCTTCTCCTCATAGATACAGGGAAGGCTGCTGTAAGGGTGCATTTAAAGCCACCTTGCTGGACAAGCCCTCGTACTTCAGTTTCTCCTCCCATGACTAATGTTTCACACCCTATCCATCTTGGAGGCATTCCACTGATGTCTGCATGGTAATTAGGTATGCAGTGAATTGCTTATGTTTAGTAATAGGAAGAAAAAAAGTGATTCATGTACATGCAAAAGTCCCATGCATTGCCTTTGGGGGGAAAATCCTCCCAACTGAAGTTTTAAAAAGGCTTATACTGAGGATATAAAATGTGATATTTACAGATATGTTAGTTCTTGTCTTGTATTCCAAGAAAAATAGAATCAACAAATACTGGCTTCAGAAGTGGTATGACATGAATTTTCACTTTTTTTGCCTTTTTGTCTTGCTAGAGCTATGCCATTTTGTTTACTTGAATAAAAATACCATGCTAAGTTTCTTTTGAGCAATAGAGCTATTTGATTTACCAAATCTCATTATATGATAATCAGATTATGTCAGAAAGAAGGTCATAGAAAAAAAAAAAAGCCTTTCATCCTTGTTTTCCATTTTCTCCTAAAACTATTATGACAAATCATTGGCTAAGGAGATGATAAAGTTGGGTTTTGGTGGTGGGGTATTTTTTGTGTTTTGTTTTGATTGGTTTTGTTTGGTTTTGGGTTTTGGTGGCTTTTTTGGGTATTGTTGTTTTGCTTTGTTTTGCTTTGATTTGTTTTGTTTTGTTTTGTTTTTCACTGTATCTGACAATCTATTTAGGAGAGATAAAATGTACCTGATCTATCTACCCAATCTCTTTAACTTCACCGGCTTTATGATTGTGGCTGTGGCTTTTTCTACCAAGCCTTCATGCTAATATAATTTTTTAATGATAGTAAGAGTCTTACATTAGCTTTTGCCACAAAGAATTTGCTTCTAAGTCTTATTTCTCAAAATTTGGTCTTCTCATGGGACTCATTTTTCTTTCTATCGTATTGTCCCTATTTTACTAAACTTCTATCTGGGCTTGCTTGATTGGGACATTTCCAATCTTTTTTACTGGACACCCAGTATACCCACCACAATAACATATTTTCTACTTCATGGTAATGTCTAAATAGGAAAAAGTAGATTTTATGGTATGACATAAATAATATTTCAGTCTCTAACACCAATTTTCCATTCTGTTCAGTCTTTAGCCATACCAATATGAGCTACATTTTATCTATCTGCCACGTAATTTGTTTATCTCACTACTTCATAATTAATACATTAAGAATGTACTTTTATTTCAAGACAGATGACTTTGCACTTTGAATATAATTGAATAAATAATTACAGAAGTTTGACCCTGACATTCAGAAGGAGGCTCAGGTATCAGAGGAAGCAATGGTTTTCTTGTGTTTAAAGAGTTCAAGTAATCAATGAACAGAGAAATGCACTTCCAACTTTAAGTCCTTTAACATAAGAGTCACCTTACCTGTCTTTCCGCACTGTCTGCAAAGCAACCTGAGGAAAAGAGGTCTGGCACAGGACTTAAAATACTTTTCTCCTTAAAATCAGTGAAAATCATTTCATCAAACTCAGTGCAAGCAGAAAACTGTTTCTTCATGTCCAAGTGGTATTCTAGGAAGGTATTGAGAATTCCTGGAGGAGTTCCAAACTACTTGAAGGCTTTAGGCAAACATTGTAGCCCTTACTGCAAAGGAGGTCTATTTTTATTTCAGATTTCAAAGACAAGTGCTCTCTGTAATCACAGACACCACTCTGCTCACAGATTATTGATAGAATTAAATGAGAAAATGGAAATTGTTCTTTATTGCTTTAGAAAATAATTCCATAAAAATCCAAATTTGAAGGGGGTGCTCACATGGAAAAACTTATTTAAATAAGTAAAATTAACTGGAGCTGATCCATATTTTAGAATGAAAGGATTGACATGAATAAGGAAAAGGTGTGTTTCTGTTAATTATTCTCATTTATAAATGAACAGTTCAATTCATCCCAAAAGATTATGACTGAATTCTCATTTACATTAAGTCCTCTTTAAACCTCTTCACAAGTGTACTTTGAAATGCACATAAATGTAATTGATGCCAGAAAATTTAAGAGTGGCCTTACTGCAGCCTTTAATTTGGAATATTTCAGATGTGTTAAGTTTTTAACTTAACTTAAAAAATACCAGAATATTTTCATATTTGAAGTGGCTTTTTATAAGAGTATAGTTCAAAGGCAGATTTCATTTTTTTAAAACCTTAATGTCAAGTGATTAGTTTGCAATATCCACTAATCTCCTCTGGTAATTTCTTTCAACATTTATAAGGATTTTTACTATGCTGCATTAAGCCTAATGTTCCTTATGTACATTTACAACATTCAATGCAATTGCTCTGAAAGAGTTGCTATGGCCTATTATAAACAAAACAACTCCCTTGGCTCTTGGATAGAATTACTCTAAATTTAGAAAGCAATATTTTGAATTTCAAACATTGGAACAAGTTTGTAACATGCTTAAGGATGCTTATGAAATTCTTATAAGCTTACAGTATCTCTCCATCAGACAGTTATTCACTGAAGTGTACACTCAACACCAGTTTAAGAAGAGGGCTGAGATGCTGTGAAGCAATTTATCCCAAATTCAGCAACAAACTGGATGGGACAGTCACAAACCAGATGTTTGTTCCTATGACTGGGACTCTTGGGACAAACATGATGAACCACTTTTCTTGGACTCTGGATCTCCTCAGTGCTGCCTTTAGTGTGGCAGCTTTACAAAAATTGTGCACTAACACCCTGACACTTTGCCTTGAGGAACATGATAAGTGGCTGGATACGTGGCACTCCTTTCATTGAAAGGACACTGCTGTCTTCCTTCACTTCTGTACAATAGCACAATGGTTAGAACATTTGCCCAAGAAAATAGAATTGAGTTTGTTTTGTCACCTCAAGAGACCTTCCTATTCCAATGAAAGAAGTCTAACCACCAAGTTACAGACTACAAGTCCTATTTGGATTTAGGCTCAAACTAGGATGCTGTCTAGATATGAATGAAGGAATCACAGGAAAATGGAAATATCCTGCCCTAGTAAAGGCAGAAGATGGACTATGCAGATTCAAGAACTGTGTCTGTATTAGTGTCTGGCCAATGCTAAGTTTATTGGAAATTTCATGAATAGAAGTTCCAAGTAAAAAAAAATAATTTTCTTCTTAGAGAAATTGTGTACCCCTCATCCAATCTAAATTTCACTTTGTAGTGTCCATATCCTTTTGTAGCTTGTCCTTCCTCTTTGCACTTTTCAGTAAGTGTACAACCAGTTTAAATGATTTTGAAAAGACCAAGGGCATAAAAGAGTGTTTATTATTTTTCACAAGAGTGTAAATATTTGATATTACTGAACATGAGAAGATGGAGAGCAACTCTATTGACATATCAAAACATGTTTCATCAAATGAAAGATTTTAGAGTTTCAGCTCATATAAGAAGTCTGGACCAGTAGATACTAGTCTAAATATTATATTTTGTCTCAAGACAGTCACAAGCTGGGATCACTTCTGACAGGTAAAGTTTCATAAACATCCCTGGTATTACATGGTTCAATGAGAAGTGAACTTTGTTAAAGTAGTAGTAATTAAATTTCACACGAAATTGAATGAACTACTTTCATTCACTACTGCATGCTTTAAGATTTTAACAATTAGTTCCTTTTTCCAGAAAGTAAAAATCTTTATTGTTGCAAATCAATGTGGACTTCATAGGTACAAGTTTTGTGCCCCAATGCATCATAGTAATAAAAATACTTCAATTAAATTTTTTAAGAGTTGTAAATAAGTATAGCTCCCTTATAAAAAGAAATGCATAGATTTTGTGCTGTTCATCACACTTTAGATCCATTCTTTTTCATTTACTGTCACTTAAACACAGAACTGGGAATTTAATTTTTCTACTGCAGAGCCTATGGTTCACTTTCACAGCCTCCACCAGATGATGACAGAAAAATCTGTAACCCAGATTCTAAGATTGTGAGTTTAACCAACTGTTAGGACTCTAGACTTTAGGACTTCAGAGTTTAGTAAATTGATGGCCAGGTTTCCCTGGGGGATCGTAAAGGGAAGCAAAGTAGAACAGCAATTTTTAGCACTCAGGAACAAAGTATCTTATTCTACAAAAAGATAAGACATTTTGGTAAGAGGCTGAGCAAAAAATTCCTCAAGGACTAAATTTCAAAGACAGCATCCATTAAGTGTAATCAAGGACAGGAAACGAAATAGAAGGTGAAGAGAATTCATTGGATGTTCAGGTGTGAACGTGGAAAAGCCAAAGCTGAGCTGAACTGAACCAAGGTATTTCATTAATGTCTGGTGATAAAACAAAAGGCAACAGTTACAAGTTAGGCTTTGGGATCTGCAGACTGACCTTAGGAAAACTTCGTCATTATAAAATAAAGTTAGGGCAGTGGAGAAATAGATTGTTCATAGAGGTATTTCAAGATTCAACAAAATAAAGAAACAACTGACCCAATCTAATATTGAATATAGTCCTAATCCAAGCAGGAGTGCACCTAGATGACAGTTAAATGTCCTTCCAACAAATATTTGTATGATTCTGAAAATATGTGTGCATAGAAACCTATTTGAAGACTTTCAGAATCAAAATTAGTCACAGTAGCATGAGCAGAACTAGATGGTGGTACAGTATCTTTTTGCCCTTTGCTATGTGCAAGGTCATCTTCCTTTTCAATGATTACTCTCTCTTACATTCTTTCACTGATTCTTCTTTTTTTCATCTCACCTAGTTCATCTACTTGCTCTTACCTTTCACGCTTTTCAAAGCTCTGAGTATCCCTACCTATTTGTTCTCTGAGTCTAATGAGTTGCTCTTTGACATTTCCACTCCATCAGTGATAGTAGCCTAAACTATTCACTCGACAGTTTCTGCCACAGGAGTCTTAGCACTTTTACAAATAGAGCACACACCTTGAATTAGTGCATAAAGCCATTAACCTCTCGTCTTTCAATTGCCATCTTGACACCCACAGGATTCGGAAATGGCCAAATGATAATGGCAAGAAAAAAGGTCAGTGGGGACTGCTGATGACTATTTTTAGTGTTTACAATGACGTAGAATGATCAGGTTAAAAAATACCATCATGGATAACCTTTGTTAAAGTTATTACAGTCTTCTTATGGATCCTGTCCTCACCTTCTGTCTCACTACAGATTTGCTGTAGTCTTCTTGTCTTTCAAGCTCTGCATTCTAGGTGGCACACCTTTAATGGTCTTCATGCAATACCATAGAATATCCTGAGTTGGAAAGGACCCATAAGGATCATCTAAGTCCAACTCCTGACACACTACTTCACAGAAATAAGTTCCATATCCCTTTAAATCTCATTTAAACTGATGAGTAGAATAAGCCTCAGTGTCACTATTAGTGTTTAAAAAGTGTTGCATTTAAAGAGTGTTGAAATTAGGAATCATTCCAGTAACTTTGGTCATAATTTAAAAACAATTCTTATGATTCAACAAAGAAGTTGAAATATCTAGATGCTTTTTATGGAGAGCAATCCATTGCTATTCAGAAAAAAAACCCTCTTTGGTGACAATGTATTCTGAAGGACCCACAGGTTTCCCATATACGTAAAAAGGGAAGGAAGATAAAACACAGTATAGGCCAAATTGAATAGTTATATAAAATCCAAATATGCATAACTACAGTAAGCCTGGATAAAATATTCACAACCTATTGGACTAGTTTTTTTGGTGGGTGAATGCATTACCACTTTTAGATGACAGAAAGACACCTGCACACTTGTCAGTAAGGATGTAAGTTGGATTTTGGTTTGGCTAGCTGCTCTGAACAGCAGGAATTCAAGGGAACAATACTTCAGCAGATCAGAGAAAGAGCTGTGGCTTGGAGGTCAGAGACCTTCCTGGATTTCTCTTTGCTGTAGTGGAGGTGTAAGTCACCTCATTCTTTCACATAAATCAGGCTGTTCCTCTTAGAGCATATGTTCATCTACACAGTATTTTTGCCTCCCAAACTCCTGCTACCTTCTATCTGCCTGCATATAGAAAGTTGGTTGCAAAGTCCTTTTTGCCTCCTCTGAGGAAAGCCATTTTTATTTTAAATAAAAGAGTTTATTTCCCATGAAATATCTGTAGTCCATGCTATGGAAATTTGAGACTCCCTCGGCTTAAGAATGTTTTATGAAAAACACATACTGGTAATGTTGAGAAACACTTTGGTTTTATTCCTTGATAAAGTTGTACAGATTAATAGAGCATAGAGAAAAGTTCAGGCAAAATATGTGTTTACCTACATACAGTCTAGTCTGGTCATTTGCTAATGAGTGCCATTAATGTGTGGCTTTGTGAAGTTTATAGTAGTAGAAGATAAATTTCTCGAAGTTCAGCATTATAAATGCACATCATTTCATGTAATGGGTCTTCCTCCACAAACTATCACTACAAATTTTGAAAGCATTATAAACAACCCAAAATTCTAAGAGAAGAACAACATAACAACATAGTTCTAAGAACAACAACAGAACTGCGACGGTACAGTGTCAAGCCTTCACCCGGCTAGCGTG
>JAHXMQ010000807.1:36067854-36191655 GCA_020466415.1 Ammodramus savannarum pratensis
AGAGAACTTAAATACATAAAAACACACACTACAACACAGAACCAACCAACAAACCAAAAACCAAAACAAAGTAAAACAAAACAAACAAACAAAACCCAACAAAATTAAAAAACAAAATAATATTAAAAAATACACAATACCCCTCCCAAAAGAACCCAGAAGTGTTTAATTTACAGAGTCAAAACTAATTAAGACAATAAGCTTCCAAGGACATGAAAGATTCGCTTTTGATCATTCCAAAATTATGGGAAGAATCTAGTAGCTACAGTCTCAATCATCTAATGTCCTCAAGACCCATATTAACATGCTGAATGTTATTAAGACAGATGTCTGTAGCTGTATAAATTCTCTGTGATGAAAAAGTATCTGAATAAGCAGGAAATTAGTTCTGAAATATTGTGAAATCCTGCACTGTTAATATACCCTGAGGAGGATGTTACAGCTGAGGTTTAGATCTACTTATATAAAACTCCTTATCTTGAAGCTAATGAAGAGACACTGACAGTTTTGCTGCAGTGTGAAGTGTTCTAATGACTACAGATTAGTCATTTTCTAAAGCAGCATTCCCCAGTGGTTCCCCACCCCAAAAATCATAACCCAAAACAAGAAATAGAATGTCTTTGATAATAAAAAAATCCCAAAAATCCCAAAAACAGAACAAAAACCCAACAACAACAAGAAAAAACCAAAAGAAACCCCCTCAGCCCCTCATGTCTTTATGTCAGGAAAGCTGGAAGCATTTATAGTTACATTCTCCACAAGAAAAAAACCCAGAGGTGACAGTGGATCTAGTGAAGCAGTCAGTTAATTGCTACGGTGAGGGTTTTAATTTTCTTTTCTATGTAAATCACAATTGAGGAAAGCATCTGCCACCTCTGATATTTCCTGTACAGTAAATTTAAATGGATTAATCACCCTCCTTTTTCTGAAGTTCTGAGTAATGACAGGCACTTGCCAATGGTCTGTGGAGTGCCTGGCTCATTGGTTTTTAGCTGTCTTGGAGGAATTGGTGAGGTTATGGAAAGATTTAAAGAGAAAATAAAAAATAAATTATGCTCAAACATTTTTCCCCCTACCCATTTCTACACCCTATCATCAGCAACTGATTAAAATATTTTCTAAGACACCAAGTGGATTTGCTAGCAGACTATCAGGATAGGATTGTACTTGGTCTCAGCCAAGCCAAGATTCTAACGTTGACTTTGCACAGGAACATTTTTACCAGTCCAACAGAATTCCTTAATGCAGGGGTTGGTATAAAATGTCATGGTTGATAGGCATTTTTCCAAACAGTTGGTATGATTTTTTTGTATTCTATCCACTCCCATTCTTGAATTCATGGAAATATAGCAGAGTAGTGTGAACCACTCATGGACAACTGTCTTGCCTTGCCATAGACTGCCTTTCACTTTATTTGAAATTCCTTTAAATACCCTAAAAAGATGGACTGGGGTGTCCAAAAGACGGAACGGGGTTGGTAAGCCAGCTTTCAGAGTCTGCCCAGTGCTCATTTTACAGATAAACACTGTCTGTAGTTGCCATGTGGTCTTGCAAAACTTTAACCATGAGAGACAATAAAAGAAAAAAATGTCCCTTTTAAGGAACATGCTGCACTGTTTAAGGGAAACTCCTGATGCACAGAGGGAAAATAAGAAACTGGGTACTAGAAAACATGGTATGATTTACTTGCAAGAAAACCTTTGCTACCTTTGTGATCCTTGTATTCCTACGTTTCATTTCTTTCCTTTTTTAAAATTGATTTTTGCACTTCACTGCCTTAAAGTTTATTTCAGATGTAATTTCTAATTTTCTATTCAGTATTTTATTTTGAAAAAGCAAAACAAACCAAGCAAGCAACCAACCAACCAACCAATACAAAAAAAAAAAAAAAAAACAAAACAAAAAAAAACAACAAGCCAAAAAACCTCTGTTCTGTCAAGAGTAATTTTCTAGTATTCTCACATGGTTCTTAAAGTGAATTTTTATCTGTGCCTCAGCTAAAATTATTCATAATGAAGGTCTATGAATCACAAAAAACCAAATACTGCCAAAACTCATCAACCTTGCAGAACTCAAATGATAAGAGGATAAATAGTTGTTTTGGTGAGATTAGTTGTATGTTGAATTAGTTGTTTGTATGAAAGAGAGAAAAAATCTGTAAATTGAGATCTCAAATCTATGGCTGAAATCTCTTCTACTTTCATTTTCTAACTGAATCATTGATTTAAGCAGCCTGTGAAATAGCATGAAGTGTAAGAAGATAGCTGTTTTGGCTATACAAATTAATTTATTTAAAGGTATTGATGCCTAGGTAGATAATATGATAAAGAATATCTTTTACTTTGGGATCTCAAGATGCCTCATGTATATTCAGTAATTAACAATCACAATAAATGTACAAGTTAAATAAAGAGCATGAAGCAATTTTTTTCATGCACAAAGCTATACCAGATAGGAAGACAATAACTATTTCTTAATGTATTTTTTCAATTAAGAAGAAAAGCATTTGTTAATGAATTTAAAATGGACATGAGCACCTGTACAAAGTTTTTAGACACGTTGCCACAAAGACCATAATAACCACAGATTCAGATTCCTATCATTTTCCCAAGCAAAAGTATCCTTGTTTTGCAGGAAGATACTGCTGTCCACATCATGCTCTCTTAGCCATGTTCAAATGCATCAGGGAATCTTCCCAGGAGGGACAGCCAACTGCTGCATTTCCCTATCCCAGTGACAAATAAGATATGCACCTTCTTATTCAGGTTGGAAGTACAGTTAAAAATATATACATATGGCTGCTTGAACACAGGGTTTATAATGCACAATATGGATTGAAGGGTATAAATTACTTTGATTTTTCTGCTGGGTTTGTCAGTACATGAATAAAACAAAGAGCAACTGTCTCCATGCCAGGAGTGTATTATTTAATCCAGACAACATGAAGACCAGACAATCAGATTGTGGTGATGTTTTTAAACCATAAAAAAACCTTCTTTTTTTTATTTCTCCTCAGAAATCCTTTACCAAAAAAAAAAAAAAAATTGTAAAAATATAATCTTTAGTGTCAGTGTTAATGTTTGTTCTAACCAACCCTTTCCTTTCAGCAGTGGATAAGCAATGCAATTTTCTTTTCAGAAAGTATTTTGAGGTGGAATATAAATGAGAAGATACATTGGAGTCAAAGGTATTATTTTGTATGTAATAAATGCAGTAATTGAATTTGGGCTATCCTTCACATCAGCTTTGAGTCTGATTCTTTGTCTATCACCCAGCTCAGGTGTTTGTCTGGACAGGTGTGTGACATACACCTATGTAAACCATTGATAAGACAAAAAATACTTGCTAGTAATATGAGTCTGAGTTATCTGGATTCAGGCAGACACAGAATTTCATCCTGGTTTTGTCAGCTATGCCCCACTAGTTCATGACTGCCACACCACATACCAATGAACCTGTCATGTGAGTAGGGACAGGTCTGAGCTCTCAGCAGCCCATTCCACCTCTTTCCCCCAGCAGGTCTGTGCAAGGAAAAGGATCTCTCCAGACCTCAGGTACAGTGAGCCTCAGCATACAAACAGCTGCTCATCTTTCAAGGGAATGGCTGGTGATGCTAAAAGAGACCTTGAGCCAGACGTCCTGGGTTGTGCTCTCATACACAATATTAATTTGTTTATTAAACTGTGTATATTACCTATGATAATTCTAGGTTAGAAATAACTAACTATGCGGAATAACTAACTATATGGAAGATATTTGTGAATTGTACCCCAAGAAAGTTGGAGAGAGAAGCTGGAAGGATACAGCCATATAGCCCAGTCTGATTTTATTGAGACAGAGCAATGGAGAGCAATATACGATTCCACTGACACAGGACAAGGATTTGGGAAAGCTACAAGTAACTTTATAAGATGATTTAACCTAAATTATCTCTTGTGAAATGGATTACAAAATAACAGAAGATAAGAAAAAGTCAAAGGTGTAAGGATGAAAACTTAAGGAATTGAAAAGAGAGGAAACCAAGGCTAAAAAATCTGTGCCTAATCTCCTGATTGCGTATTTCCTTTCACAGCACATCTGTAGAAATGTAAAATCTTTAATCCTTCATATCAAGCTAGGTTTCATTTTTTCATGTTTTTCAGGCTATGAGGAGAGGAGGCTGCTGTCCAGGCTTGGCTCAGACCCTCAGCACAGTCTGGCTGACAGGGTAATGGAATCTGTGGGGTAATAGGACACATCACAGCTCCAACTCACCCACTGTCCTAACGGGCTGACAGATGGTGCTCACTGTTTCTGCCTGTCTTTGATGATCACCAGATGAGGTATCCAGCATCTTTCATGTCTCTCTGTTTCTCTTGTTTGTCTCAGAAAGAAGCATCCAGAGGAGCTCCAAAACAAATATATAGATATATATTACTTTTTCAAAGAGCATTGTACTTCTTCTTGCGCTATTTCTAAGATTCTCATGTGTCTAATATGTTCAGGAACCATCTAACCCTTACTGTCTGAGCTTTTTGGTGTTTGACTGTCTTTCATTCTCTTGTTCTGCATTTAACACAATGTATCTCTGATTCTGATGCTCCAAATCCTTCTGTTGCAGAAATAAATAATAATAATTACAACAATTTATCTCCAAGCAACTACGCTTTTAAAAGTAAAATATGTGTTCATTTCAAAGAGTTTCTTATCATACAAATACTGCACCTGTTTTCAGCTAAGAGCAGGATCACAAATGCTGTGATTCAGGGAGCAGAGCAGAGACTCAGGAAGTTAATAAAATGTGTTGATTGCTTTATGAAGAAGTTGCAAGCTTATGAATCCTTAACAGTGTGCAATTAATGACTGCCAGTGAAAACACACCCTCCTCAGGACATCAGCAAATCCATGAATTTCAATAAAGTTACAACTAAACCAATTAACAAGTGAACACAAAATCAATTATTGTGAAACAAGCTAGAACAAAACAATGACAAATGCTAGTTTTAAAGCAAGAACGGAAATAACCCCAACATATTTGCATTTCAAACATAAGTATTAACAGGCTACACTTATTAAAACATACTAGAATGATAGATCTTATACAAAGATTTATACATGCATAAACAGAACCACATCTTAAAATACAGCACTTAAAACCCACAAACAATTCTACCCCTATACATTTGAAGATGACTTATCTTTGATCTTTTTAGGTAGCAAAAAATACCTCAAATTTGTGGCCTAAAGCAAAGAAATACTAATTAGACAAAGAAAAAACAATGTTTCTTTATCTCGTCTTTTAATTTTAGCTTTACATAACAGCAACCCAACTTGCAAACAGAGGAAGCCAGTCATGAGAACATGTGATGTGCTGCAGAGATCACAATTCTTCCTTAAAGGACAGCACACATAAGCTTGCTGGCTCTTTAATTTTTATATGAGGGGTCTCAGAGCAATGTCCCATGTACACAGCTTCTGTACATCTGACTATACAATGTCATTAGCTCAAAATAAACATGGTCTTGCTGTTGAGAATGATATCAGAGGACTCTTTGTTCATGATCATTGCTCATAGTGAAGCTGCTAAGACTTCATGGAAAGGAGCCTCAGATTCCTGCTGTGTGGGAAGATAATGGGGAGAGTCAGAGACTCATGGCTTTGTAACAGATTGCTCCTGTTGATTACGTTTCTAAGGCTAGATGGCAGCATTGTCAACTCTCATGATTTTTATCATAAGTTTCCTAATATGTGGCATTATCCTTGAAATAACAGCTGTCAGAATACCAAGTCTCCCTGAAAAACTCAGTGTTTCTTTAAAACTATGTTTTCAATTGTCTGATGGTCAGAAACATGGCTAGAGCTCAAAAGAGAGGGATGATAAAACTGCAGAGGGAAGTAGAGTCTAAGGATCATTTTGTGCAGCCAAATACTGACAGTGTAATTTAAATCACTAAATAAATCACCTGCAACATTGGAAAAAAAAAAAAAAAAGAAGTGATAAAAAAAGAATCCTTCAGCTCTCCTGTCAGAAATAAGAGGCAAAGCCCAGTGAAGGTGGAGAGAAACATTTCCCTCTTTTGTTCTCAGGATTAATGGTTATTTTTGGGCTGTCAGCTAAAGACAGTCACCTTATACTTCCAAAGATCTTATCAACTTATCTGTTCTTATCCTTTTTCAACTTTGCCCTATTGTCATTTTATATAAGGTATTCAAGTCAGAGATCATCTATTTTTACATTGCTGTCAAATGCCAAATACAACTCCAATATGAAATAAATAATGTGAAATAAATAAATAATTACAGCATTAATAACGTCAAGTATTCATTAAAAAAACTATCACAACAACCTTGCAGGAGTAAATTCTTTTATGCTTGTAATCAGTTATAAAATATTCATTTGTTGTTGATTCTGTATATATCAGTTAATTTGGCAGTAATTACATGAAGAAAGTTACTAAAAATACACAGCGCTTAAATACTTATACTGGTACCATGTTCACAATTGAATTATGAGAGATCCTCTACTTAATATATTTTAACTTACAGTTGAATATCTCATTTAGATCACATTATTTGTATTTTTCAATTTCTTTAAATTAAAAGGCATTAACCTTTCTAATACTTGCATTAAATTTCTTCACTTACTTCAAACACATGAAACTCATTACATGGTAAAATAATTCATGGTATAATTTATTGATATAAACTCTAAGCAAGATTGTTCAGTCTTGCTTAAATTTACTGTAGGAAAAAAAATCCTGCCCAATCTTATAGTTGAATTTTAATTATTCTATATTTTCTTTGGATGTGTTTGGGAATATTTTCAAACACAGTGGACTTATGCTACCTTTTCATATTCAACCTTCAATTGCAGATTGTGTGCGTCCTCTTTGGCACAGCAACTCTAGGATTTTGTTTTTCAGTCTTCAGTTTGTAGACATCCAAGAACATTTGTAAGCAAAGTGTGGATTCTAATATAATTTAAACTTATTGTGTACTAATTTCCCTAAATTCCTGTCTCAGAGGGCCATAGGTTAACCATTCAAGCACTGATTTTTAGAAGTATTAATGACAATGGCTTTTCTTTATAAAAAATGAATTGAACTGGCTATTGTGTGCAATTCAGTGCAAACATTTGCTACAACTGGTATTCCTAAAAAGTATACTGTGTAAATTCTCTATATTGAAAATGGAAAGCCAAGGGATTGGAAAATTTCAAGGAATTTATGTCCCTCTGCAGGCTGTTCAGGACAATGCGCCAGAGGAGATGGACACCTGAGGGAGGCTTCCTGGTAGGGCCTGTGGGCCACGGAGAGAGGAGCCCAAAACATCAGGTTTGTGGGCAGGGCTTAGGATCCTGTCAAGGGGATGGATGCACTGGAGCACCCTCCCCTTAAGGGCTGAAGCCTGTGGAAGAAACACACTGGAGCAGGTTGTGAAGAACTGTAGCCCAGTGGGAAGGACTCACACTGGAGAATTTCATGGAGGACTGTCTCCTCTGGGAAGAATCCCATGCTGGAGAAAGAAGCAGCAGAAAAAGCTGTATGATGAACCAACTCCCTGCACTATTGGGGGTGGAGAGAAGATCAGGGATGAAGCTAAGTTAAGGAAGGAGGAAGTTAAGGAAGGAAGGTGATGTTAACATTTGGGGTTATTTCTCATTATTCCTACTTTTAATTCAATTAATTTCCCCAAGCTGGGTCTGTTTTGCCCATTATGGTAATTGGAAAGTAATCTGTCCCTGTCTTTAAGTCAACCAGTGAGCTTTTTTTTTATCTTTTCTTCCCCCTGTCCAGCTGAGGAGGGAAGTGATAAAATGGCTAGGTAGGCATCTGGCATCCAGCCAGGGTCAGCCCACCCTACAATTTTAATAACCCCAGTACAACAACCATGTCTTTATAAAAATCTCCACCAAATCTCCACAGAGCTGTCAGCCTTACCTATTTGACATAAGTTTGTGCAGTTCTCTAGAAGGGTGTTTGTTTAGTGGGTGTCATTCAGCATCAAAACTGAACAGGCTGCTCTTTGAGGATGAACAATATGAATCAGAGATTTTATGCTTCCCAAGACAACAGGGCAACCTGTAGGAGAGACAAACACTTCTCTTTTTTGGAGGTGGAATGTAATGAGGGCAGTGCTGTTAAATTAAGGTAGTCCACTGCACTGCCTGTGATTTTGATCACTCTTGAGACAACATGTAATAATAGGCATATAAGAGATGAAAGGAAGAAAAGGGTATGGAGCTTGAATATCAGCAGTAAATGCCTAATAGCCAGAACATTAAAAGGTTTCGGCTTTTTATTTTAAACATTAAACCAATGGACTAATTAAGCAGCATATAGAGATTGCTCAAGGGTTTCAGTTTCACTGCATGTGTCACTTAGGCACCGTAGGACAAAACAATTCAGCATATATTGCAGGGAGCAGCTTAGCACTGGAAGAAGAGAACCATTTTGAAACCTAACTCCTATGGATCCTTCATATGCTGGTTTCTTTGTGCCAGTGGCAACTCACTTGAGAAAAAAGGGTGTAAGAACCATGGGATTTGGTCTCATTTCCTCTGTAGTTGTCATTTTGCAATTTAGTATGAGTCATCACAATCTCTCTTAATAATTTTTGCTCTTCATATATCCACAGGAAAGACATATTAAGACTCTTATTTTTAACTATATTCTTAGGTCACAGTAAGCCAGTGATTTAGTTTCATGCTCCTTTCTCTCTCTCTCCTAATTTCTATTGAGTTCAGTTTCTATTCTCTATCTATATTTTAAAATGCCAGGTTGCTTGTTTGAAGCTGAAGTGACGTGTTTGGACAATGGAGTCTGCCTTCCTTTCTTCCTCTAAATTTCATTAAAAGGAGGAAGAAAATAGATGCTGCAATTGATAAAAATCATATTTTGTTTGCCTGGAACACACAGGAGATTGTTACATTTTATATGATCTTGAATCATGTCCTATAAATAGTCATAAATGAGGGAAAATAAACAAACAAGTTATTGATCTTAGAAGACTTAGAAATTTTGAGGGTACTCTACTGCCTGAAAGTAAATTTGATACCTGTTTATAGTCACACAGAGACCAAAACCCATTTACTATTTGTTTAAAAAACATGTGATATTTATAGCTTTGGTTATTGATTACTATGGTCACAACACTGAGCCGATTAAAAAAAAAATAGATAAGCTTAAACCAAAGCTTTAGGCTTTGAAATACTGCCTGAAAAAATTGCATCACCTTCTAGGGTATCTAGGCTATCAAAGGAGAACAATTTAACATGCACCTAAACAAAACTTTCTCCTAAAAAGTAAAAATAAAAAACCAAAACATATTCAGTTATTTCTAAAACTCATTTGTGTTTCTTCTTTTCTTTTCTGACAAAGCTTTCCTACTTATATTGACTACTTGGGTGACATCTCTGAAAGGCAAGTTTCTGACTATAATTTCATTTATGCTGAAGATGTTATGCTGAACCTCATTTTGGAGTTTCTTATTGCTACCTTGGCACATTTGTTGGGGTGCTTCCTTTAAGAGGAGATTTTCCTTTGTGAAAGGAAGTGTTGTTTCCTTGTAAAAAGATTAATAATTTTTCCCAAACAATAATTTTGGGACTGAAGGTGAATTTGAAACCTCTAGAAATTTTACTCAGGTGGCAAGTCTTTTCAAGATTAGACAAAGGTTCCCTTTAAATATCAATATCATTTATATTTTCAGAACACTTGTTATAAATATTTAATTTTACTAATCACATGTCCACCTGTTTCTCTTCTGGTTGGATTTAAATCTCTGAATGCACATATTTCTGCAAAAGAAATTAAGCATATGTGAACAAAGAAGGAAATAGCCCAACTAACTTCACAAAATTGTGTCAGTATGACTTTGAACTTTCATTACATTTTCCAAAAGGCTAAGAAGTTGCCCACATTTCAGTGATCTACATAATATCACTTCTTGCTTTAGCAGCTCCTAATAGTTCCTCTGCACACAGCAGCTCAAATTTCCCGATGGCTTGACAACATGTTTTTGGCCCTTATGGCAAGGGCTTGATGCACTCAAGAGCCTAATAAGCACTGAGGCTTTACAATGAAGAATGACATTACCAAGCAAGTGGAAGAAGAGCTGCAGGCAATTTTGTTCACTCTTACATTACTCAAAAAATTCCAGGAGCCTGGAGCAGATCTGATTCGTGATTTCCAAACCATATGTAAATTTATCAAGCAAAAGAGAACAAACCGCACAGGACATGAAAAGAATGATTGAACCAGGAAAAAAGGTGACTACTATACTTCCAGGTTGGGGAGAGGCAACAATAGAGAAGCAAGCTGGTTCTATTTCTGCTATAAACATGTCTCATGTCGGAAAGAAAGAAAACATTCAGTAGAGTCCATGGGGTGTTTTGCATCTCCATTAGACAAGTGATAACCATATGGTGTTTTCTGGAAATGAAAAGCCCTGAAAGCATGCTTGCTTCATTTTTAAGCTGTGGCTTTACACTGAAATAAATATTATTAGCTAAAATAATGCTAAACATGGATGTTTTGGTTTTTTCTCTATGGATTCAACTGCAAAAAAAAACTGTCTATTCAAATGAATTGTAGGGAATATTTGTTTGTTTGTTTGTTTGTTTTTCTTCACTGGCAGTGTAAATATAGAAAGTGGAATTTTTCCTTATTTGCAGTAAGTTTCTTTTATCATTAGTAAAAATTCTGCCTTGGGTCTTTCAAAATAACTCTGACAAAGCAGTGGTGGCCAGAATAGGAAACAGCTTGTTCTTATTTTCTGTGCCTTACTAGTTTCACATTGCAATAGGGAATATAAGAGATTGCTTCATTGTTCAAATTTAAATCTAACTCCTTCAAATTGAGCTGGGCCTAGAAAGAAAAGGCATGTGTGTCACACAGTTTAGCCCACATCTGACCTGGTTTCAAAACATAAAATTGGGTTTCTGATCAATTAGTACCTGATATGTAACCTATTTGTATGGTTAACTAAAAGGGAGGAAACATTACTAAACAGTGTGCTGTTATTAAACCTACTATTTTTTTTTTTAATCATACAGATGGACAAAGACAACTGGGGATTCTGAAACTGAGTAAGAAACTGAGGACCTAAATATGCATATCTTAACATCTCAAGTAGGTCAGGTCTCACCCTTCTTATTGGAACAAGCATTACTGAAATGAAATGTGAGGTAGGTCCTTCCCTTCTGCAGGTGCAGCCTAAAGGAAGAATACAGCTCTGTGCAGCACTGAGAACTTTTTGCAAAGTCCAAGATACCTGAATTCCTTTCATGTCCTTAACTCTCCATCAGTGTAGGGCTAGAGATTACTGAAACTTTTTGAAGAGTGCTATGTGGAAGTCAAATATTAACAAGAACTGGGCAGTGATATTTAGGGAGAATTTTACCACCTCAAGATGCTTCCTCCTTTCTGAAGATCTTTGTGGGAAGAAAGAAGGAACCTCTTCCCACCAACAAAGAGGAAAAAAACTAAATTCCATCAGTGGAAACATGGAGTGCTCCTCAGGTTTCTGATGCAATATGCAACTTTGTGCTCCAGCTGTCTCTCAGTGAACTTTGTTTAATGCATTTAGCCTGTCCTTCTGAAGTTTCACTGAAAATCCAGCATCCCTGGAAAGTGAAATCAAGGTGGTTTGTATGTCAGGGTGAAGGAAGAATCAAAAAATATTTTCTAAGCTCATGAAATGACACTGAACTTGATTTTTAGTTTTGGTAATTGCCTTTTCTTCATAGTAATGCAAAGGTCAGCTAGGCATAAATGTTGTTAGAAGTTTAGCACCCTTTTGATCAGATTTAGAGCATGTTATTTTTATTGTACTGATACTTATAAAACATTTTATGTCTAAACTCTTGGTACTGAGAATTCAAAATTTACCATTTTGGCAAGTATTTTGCAAATCTGATTTCACTCCACCATAAAGCTAAGAAGGAAAATGGTGTTTCTCAGTTTAAATTGCTTTTCTTTTCTTGAAAAATATCAATTTATAAGCAAAGAATTATTATACAAAGTATTTTTTTTACAAAAAGAAAGATTTTGTGCTATTTAAAAGCTTTTGAGTAATACAGGTGAGAATAGAAGTAAGGTTGAGTTCACCAAATGCTCAAATTTTAAAAGTGAAAAATGGAATGCATAATAATAATTTTAAAAGGTAGGTTTTTTCCTAGAGTACACATTTTTTAATCTTTTGGTTTTCATTCCAGTGAAGCTTGTTTAAGATCCATTTTTCTAATCACTTCCTGTTCACATAAATAGGATGACAGATGTTTTGTGCACTGCAACTGCTTATTTTTTAAATGATGTGATGGAAATATATTAGTAACATTTTAAGATGGACCTTTTCAAGCCAGGAAGGGAAACATTTGGTTCCCCGTCTCCAGCTGATTTCTCCAAATGTCACGATTCCATCTAGTGGACAGGTTAATATAAAGTGTATGTTATGCTGAATTTTCCTCAATTCCCTCTGCTTAATTTATGTGGCACGGTCACTGACATCTGAGTTTCTGTTTGTAGCCAAGGAAATCTAGCAAAGCTGTAATAGTTCACATAGCTGACAGCAAGCCAGTGCACTGAAACAAGAGTTGGGGTCCATGTCTTGAGTGTGAAGGAATATCCACCATGTGCACCATCCTCCAGCTGGTGCTTTGAAACCCATAAGAAGCTACATTATGCAGGAAACTGCAGTAGAAGAACAAAAGACATCTGGAAATGTGAAAGGCACAGTGGCCACAAACTTATCTGTCTTTGCAGAAGGTTATTTTGAGGCCTTTCTAGGAATGGTGCTGCACTGTGTTATTTTATCAATATTTCTCATATGGTGGTATAATTTATGGGAACACCTTGGCCAGGCACAGTAGTCTGAGCCAATCCATTTTCCAGGTGAATGTGCATGGGGACCCAAACAGAGAGGAAACAAAAGCCTGATATTCCTCCCTGTTCTTTGCTAACATTCTTGTTCACAAAGCAGTGAAGCTTACCTCTAAATCAGTACCCATTGAAATGGGTGTACAAAACAGACACACACATAGAGAATTTTGGAAATCGAGATTCTAAAAATTCCTGATTGAATGTTCAGAAGTGACAATTACTTCAACTCTTGTTTCTGAATTTTACAAAAAAAAACAGTTCCTGCAATTTAAACATGTCATATTGCTGAATCTAGTGTTAAATCTGAATTTAATTTCTCAAATTTCTAGACATCAGCAAATATGCACCTGTTATGCCCAGAAGCAAAGAGCTCAGCATAGAGGAATACTGCTGTGATTCACAGCTACTCCCATTCACTTTTGCTTTATTTGTTAAAAAACACATTAAGAAAAATTGAATCAAGCTGTATGAAACTGGAAATAAAAACTTTAATCTTTCATCATAGGTTTCTGAAATTGATTCAAAAATAGAATACAGGTTTAAAATGACAAAAAATGATAGCTTAATCTTTGAGTCATTCTGCCATGTGCAGTAAACCTGGGATTACCCTCTGCAGAACTGAAGTCTTGAGTTCTTTTCCAGGATAAAGCCTCTTGCTCCTCACTTGCTTCAAGATTAATAATATCATTCCAACGAGATTAGAGCCATTAGTCTTCCTGACCTGACCCAAATGGTACAAATGGGATTTTAAAGACAGTGTCTACTGAAAGATCCAGCAGAATGATGAGGTACACAGAATAGCTACCATGAGGAATCACCAGTGATAGACTGTCAGTGCTATAAAGAAGATACCCTGTTAAGTTTAGCTATTATCTCAGAGGAAGATTATAGGCATAAATCCTAACCTTTAATTAAATAGACAGCACAAAGACAGAAAGATAAACAAACTTGTGCAAAAAGTAGCAACTTGTACTGACTTGGTAGATAAGTCTGTGAAGTGGAAAAGGGACGGTGATCAATGGGAGGTTTTACAGATTACTTTTTCTCTCATTTGTTGATGAGGCAAAATGTGATGACGACCACTGTTTGATAGAGCAAAAGTTCTGCTTTATTGACTAAACAGTAATTTAAGTCTGGACTTCCACAATTAGGAAAGGAAAAAGGAAAAAAAGGAAGGAAAGAGGAGAGGAGAGGAGAGGAGAGGAGAGGAGAGGAGAGGAGAGGAGAGGAGAGGAGAGGAGAGGAGAGGAGAGGAGAGGAGAGGAGAGGAGAGGAGAGGAGAGGAGAGGAGAGGAGAGGAGAGGAGAGGAGAGGAGAGGATTGTTCACAATGGATCAGCATGTATTTTGAAGGTGTGTTTTTTTTTTACTCTCTAGAGAACTGGTTTATTTGATGTTGAATACTAATGAATAGTAGATAAGCTTTGGCTTCACTTGTCCTGAATATCACTTCCTCTGTGTCATAATATGGCAGGATAATAATATCCATCTTTGTACCTCACATTTTCTAAATACTGAAAAAGATACACTACAAGAAAATGCTGGTGAATTCTGAAGGTGATATGAAGAAAAAAAAATACACCAGTGTGCTTGGTATAAGTTTATTTCTCTAACTTTCATTATCCAAGGACACTCAGAAAAGTATTATGTGCTTGTTCAGAGTGCACTGTACCTTACTTTATGAACTCATAGGATAATGTTCTGTTTGAAGAATAGGCCCATGTATGCATGAGTATACAGCACAAGCAAATCTGTCAATTATTTGTAAACGATATGACAAGAATTGCTTAGTTTTTTTAATTGGTTATTGAAAAAAGACAAAACTGGTTTATTTAATAACACTTAAAATCATGATAAATTCAGCTTCTTTTGCTCTTAATTTCATCTTCTCCAAGAAGAGAAACTAGAATTTAAACAATCTGGAATTCTTAATTTCAATCTATTTTAAGAATTTTTCCAGTCTTCCATTATAAAAGTAGCAGCACATAAAAGACTCTCATGACTAAGAACTTTGAAGATGACATGACTACAAAAAAATACTAATTCAATGAACTCTAAAGATGAAGGCTTATATACAAAACAGGAAAATACATAGTCATTATTATAGTTGACAAGTAATGAATGTTCTCAGCTGATTTAAAAGAGGTTCCACAAAAGCTGGAAAACAGATAACCAGCCAAGAGCAAATTATGTATGTTAATGGAAGGTCCTATTTCTCTTAACAAATTTATTCTGTTTAAAATTTTATATTTATGAGGAAAGTCTAAGGCAATTCACTGAAACTTATTTTAGGTATTAAAATTTAAGAAGTTTCCCCAGACATTGTGAAGCAAGCATACATTTCCCAACTTACTTATAGCGTACATGACATAGATGATTTTTCTCTTCCAACAAACCAAGGAACTGCTTCTTAAAGCATCCTAGATATTTTTACCTCATCTACTAAAACTTAGCATAATGGTGGTTTATTGCATTTTTGTGTTCAGCTGTAACAGCACAGGTTGCAGTGACTGGTACATCTTGCCCTGTGTGCAAAATTATTTTACTATAAAAAGTAGTGGTGGGTCCTGTAACACCAGCTGCAGTACAAAACACTTTAAACAATTTTTTATTCCAGATCATGGCTGAGATGGCAGCTTGGTCACATAATGCAATTCTCTATTATTATAACCTAGTGGTCTTCATCTGAATTAAAAAATATTTATGAGGTATGAAATGAAAGAACAGCAAAGATGAGTGATATCACAGAATTGGTAAGGTTGGAGATCTCTAAAATTACTGAGTTCAGCTGTAAACCCAGCACTGCCATGTTCACCACTAAATCACTCTGTAGATAATATCCAGATGTTTCTTTAACTTTTCCCTGGATAGCCTATTCCAGTGCCTGACCACCCTTTCAGTGAAGAAATTTTTCCTATGTCTAATCTAATCCTCCCATGGTAAAGCTATTTAATCTTTTTTACTATATAATAATTTAATGGAATGTTCACCTCCGGAAGCTTAACTTCAGCTTCTTAACTGGTCATCTAAATCATCCATTGTAACAAGCATCTGGCCATTTATTGCATGTACTTTCCAGTGAATAGCAGTTTTCTTCAAAAAATTGCAACATACTGAAAGCCCTTCCATATCCAATTTAGAAGCTTGGAATAGCAGAAACACACTTAAGTATTGAGGTATTTGAATATCTAGGAAGATTAGCAAAATCTGTCTGAATTGTGCACTGTTCCTAACCTTTCACTTTACTATATATCGAATATACTTATGCAAAATTTTTATGCATGTTCTTATTCACATGATGGCAAACAATATTGACAGACAATTTTCCATGGTTTAAAGAGATTGTTAATAACTGTTTTAAGAAACAACAAAATTTTAGGCCATGGTGCACAGAAATCCAGGTTTTGAAAACACATTTAGTACCTATGGACCCCTCTAAACATTAAATTAATTTTAAACAAACCTGTTCCAAAAAAACCCAAAAATTAGATGCAGCTACTAAGATAGACATAAGATATCTGAAGCATTTACCCATGTAAACTTTTACTTGTGTAATTAATAACATTGGCCTTCATCAAGGCACTTGCACAAGTAAATCTTTCCAAGATCAAGCTGCTATCTTGCTGACTAATTTTAAAATCAAGGGCATTCAAGAAATGAGGAACCCAGAACAATGATTCCATGGTATTAAGCATTAAATCAACAATCAAATATTAAATAGAGGATTACAGAAAATGACTAAGATGCATTGCTCTTAATTGTGTAAGTTATGGACCCAATTGCTGGTTTCATTTGCAAAGGGGGAAATCATTTACAAGGTTAATTGCAGTGTCACTTCACTGCCTCCAGTTCTTTTTCATGTTGTGCAAAGCAAGTGTGAGCAGATGGACAAGAATAACATCTGGCAGAGAGAAGTGGGATCAATGCTGCTGACAGTCCTGACTGATTTCCTTTGGTGTGCACATAAAATAGTTGGTGGAAGAAAGTACATTCAGAAGTAAAGTTCCAAGTGTAAAGTGAATCTTTGCTCATGCTATTAGGGGACAAACTACCTCCTGTAGTCCTCCTTGACAAAGTCTGGAAGACCTTAAGTGTCTTGAAAAAAATGTGGTGGTGATAATTGGCTTTTGTACAGCATATGGGCTTAAGATGAATGACATTTTCATGCAATTTTGTTCACACACTTTTACTTTGATCTCTAAAACTATGAAGGCTCTAATTTAAGCTATATTTGTGAAAAGGTGTGCATGTGAACCAACTGTAAGGTCTTCCTTCTCATCTACATGTAACTGTGTTAAAATATGGTAGATCCTATGAATTGCAGATCTGCAAACTTGTAGGATGCATAGTACTATATTCCAAGTTCTCAAAATTATTTAACGGTCCTTTAATGTCAAAATTCTTTAACATTCCTTCTAATATGTTTGTAAAATTAGGATTTAGATGATGTCATCTGGAAACCATTCTCCAAAATCTTGAAGGGGTTGTAACAATGACAGCGGGTCCTTGGTTTTGCACAAAAGAACAAATGTAGAATCTGTCTTCAACAAAAGCCAGAAGAAAGATCTGGGGAATTACAGGCTAGACAATATTACTCAGCTCCTGGAAATCATATTCTCATAGAAGTCATTTCCAGGCAAAAGAAGGAAATATTTTGTGTGGAAGTTAATAGCACAGACTTTCTGTGGGGAAATAATTCTTTATCGCGAAGTTGCCCTTTGCCTCATCCTCCAGCCTGTCTGCTCCAGACTCTACTCTTGGGTTTATCACCTGCATCCTCAGCCTGATATAATTTAGAAATCTAATGAAGATGCACTCTGCGTCCTCTGTTTGTTTTTGGGTTTGGTTTGGTTTTTTTTTGGGGGGAGGGGGTTTTTTGGTGGTTTTTTTTTGGTTTGTTTTTTTTTTTTTGTTTGTTTGTTTGTTTGTTTTTTGTTTTTTGTTTTTGGGTTTTGGGGTTTTTTTTAGTTTTGTTTTTGTTTGGTTTGGTTTTGGGTTTGTATTTTGTTTTGTTGGGTTTTTTTTTTTTTTCAGAGAGAAATATTGCACAGGATAGGTTCTAAGATAGATCCTTGAGGATTTATCTTGGCAGGCAAGATATGAAATATTAGCCATTTTTTCTTAGATCCAGCCATTTTTCACCCATCCACTGGACTACTCATGTAGATCATAGCACCCCAAGTTGGTTGGAAGGATATTCTTGCTTCTTTTTTCAAAACTTGACATAAGAATATTTTTTTTTAAATAATTTGTTTCTAATCTTGATTGATTTGAACTAGAGGGGTTCTAGGTTGCATTTTGGAAACTGATATAAAAGTAAAATTGCTTGGCATAACTCCATCTTTGTACGCCATATAAATAAAATTGCTTTTCAGATTGGCTTTCAAAGTGACCAATCACTTGTCTGTATATATGTTTAGATGTATAATACTTCATATGAATGCATTTATTTTTACAACAAAAAAAATGAAACTCAACAAATCATTGCAAATCTTCTTTGGTCAAATTTCTATTGCACAAATTGTTATTTCATTGCCTGCTCATCAAATAAAACTAATATTATTAAGTGATTTCCCAGTTATCACTCACAATGTAAATTGCACTGTATGCACATGACACATAGAAGTAGTTCAGGATTGAGCTCACATCTGGTGTTGATATTCCTTCTACAAAGTACAAATAAAGTTGTCTCTGTCTTATCAAAATAAGAAACATTGTGCACAACACATGTAATTAATTACACCAACATCATAATCACTGGGATCAAGCCAGTTACAAAAGAGTTTCTCCTTGTTATGGTGCTTCAATATACATCCTTCTCTCTCTAAGGGATACCCAGGAAGGGGATTTGATGTATTCAGCCATGTAAAGAAGGTGTTACTAAACAGTTTCTTCCTTTCCTCTGACATTGTCATGTTATTTTCTCTTTTTTTTTTAATGAACTCATCAATTCCAGTTAGTTGCAGACAAATCTGTGTGTACAATATAGATTATTTTCCCACTTTTTCATATTTATTACAAGTGTTGTGTGAATACTAATAATACAAAAAGAAAAAGAATAAAAGACCAACAAAAGTTTGCAGCAGAAATGTGAACAGGCTTATTTTTATAACTTGGAGCAGAGAATAACGGGTGCATACAGGAAGGTGAGCTTGACAAGTTCAAGGAATGGAGTAGATGCTGCCATATTTGCTGAAGAGTGACTGAGGTTTGCAATGGTTGGAAATTTCTTCTTGTTTCCACAGGTAACAATATCTGTTGAAATCCTTCACTGTAGTATCAGTTACTATAATAATACTAATTTTGGTGTCACAGTAGCTGATAGAAAATTCTAGTTTCTCTTTGATTTCTCTCCCTCACTTTTTCCATATGCTGCTATAATATTCTTAAGGCAGCAACTTTTTTTTTTCCCCATGATGGAAACTGCAGCACAGTGTTTAAGTAGATTTTCTGATGATGATAACTTTCCTCCTGAGACATACAAGTTCTCCCCTGCAGAGCTTTCACTCTTCACAGGGGAAGACAGAATGTGCAGGAGTCAGAAAACAACATGACTCCCAGTCTTCTTGTCTCCCTGTAATTTCTGTGTCATGCTCTTCAGAAGGGGCTTCAAAAACCTGTGGTCATTAAATTTTCTGGATTAAAATCAAAATCATACAAATAAAGGTGCAATGATAACATTCTTGACATCATCGACGGACATTCCTTGAACCAGCCAATTAAAGACCTCAAGGTCTGAGAGAGTCTTTGATTATATCTTGAGAAGTGTTGAAAACATTATTTAAGATAAAACTGACAAATGGAAGTGCAATAAAGCAGTGATATTACTAACCCTTACAACAGGGAAAAGCCCAACAGAATACAATGCAGTATATATCTATTATTAAAATGGGAACAAACAAAATGAGGGAGAAGGAAATCATAAGTCATGGTCGAATGGGTGAAGACATGTATGGTATGTGAGAATGATCATTGTTTCCATAGAGAATCTTTGGTATAAACCACAAATTAGGCATGAATTTAAAATAATTCAATAAAATGTAATGGGATCAAATGGAAGTATAAGAAAATTATTACAACCACAGATATCTCTCAGAAAGAAAAATCTGTGTCTTAATGGAGAAAACTGAAAAGAACTAAATTTGAAAAGTTAAAAGTAGAAGCATAATAGGGAGCATGAGAAAAGATTTTTATAGGCAGCATCCTCATCCCAACATACTTTAAAATACCACAGAAGCGTAAGTTGAAAGTATAAAGCACTAGGTTGCGAAGCTTGTAAATTATGATACTATAAAAGGAATTAGACTTTGCAAAACTAATTAACATTTTTCATTGGTTTAGACTGAAGGATTTTGGGAGGTTGTCACACTGATGATTTCTTTTACTTACAATGATGAACTGTTTAAAATTGAAATGCAAAGCCATTGGTAGAAACGGCTTTGAAACAAATTGCTAAATTTTAAAACAAGAAGTTGCCAAGTATTTTCAAGAAACTCCAATTTAAGTTTAAAAAGAGCGCTCTATAGCTCCTAATCTGCTGTTTACCTTGCATTGAACATCAAGGGAAAATACATTAATTTCTAAAAATAAGTTACTTTTACAAAGATTGCCATACACAACACAAGAGATGAGAGAGATCCCCTTAGAGGAAAAATTGGAAGGATTGGAATAATGACCACAAAATTATTGATAGTCATAAAGCTATCAAAAATGACCCCAAAATTCTGTAGGAAGTTGTCAAGGGCATAAGGATCCAGCTGGTCTCCTCAATCCTGCCACTGCAGGGAAGAGAAGGGCACTAGTAGAACAAGCTAATAACCGATTGCAGAACTGGTGCTGCCTGTGTGCTAATGCACTTAGTGTGGGGAACGAAAACAGTGAGTGAGAGATCTGAATTGAGTTTGCAGAGCTATTATCTTTTTGGGGTCATTGAGGCATGGTGGATGGCTCCCAGGAGTGGAGTGTTACAAGGGAGGGATACAGGATCTGTAGGAAATGCAGGAAGGGAAGACAAGAAGTGAGGGCTGTCCTTGGTGTGATAATGCACCTGGAGTGCATGGAGCTCTCCTTGAGGGCAGACAAGATAGAATATGGGTTAGGATTAAAGAGAGGACAGGCAGAGGTGACATCATAGTAGATGTCTGCTAGGGGCCACATGACCAGAAAGAACAAAAGGATAAGGCAAGAATGTAGGAGCAGTGTCATATTCACAGCTCTTGGGCCTGATCAACCATCTAATATCTGTTGGAGGGTAAACACAACAGAGCATTTGGAATCTGAAGGTTCTTGCACTGCATTGATGACAAATTCCACCACCAACTAAGGACTAAGGAGCCAATGAGAAATGTTCTGTTGGACTCCCTACTCACCAAACTATGAGACTTTTTGGGTATGTGAATATCAAAGGTGATTTGGCTGCATGACTATGAGTTTGTGGAGTTCAGGATGCTGAGGACAGGGATGAGAGTGAAAAACGAGCTTTACAGCCCTGGATGTCAGGAGAGAAAACAGGCTCTTCAAAAATCTGATTGGAAGATATCTATGGGATAAGGCCCTGGAGGGAAGGGGAGCCCAAGAAAGCTGATTAATATTCAAATAATGCCTCCTCCAAGCTCAGGAGAGCTCCATCCCAAGGAACCTGTATTAGTTAGAAATGCTAGGAAGCCTGCATGAATGAACAAGGAACTCCCCAGACAAACTAAAACACAAAAGGAAAATCTACAGAGGATGGAAGCAAGAACAGATAACCTGGGAGGAATAAAGAAGTATACAGGGATGAAGTTGTGAAAACTAAAGTTCAAATGGAATTGAATCTTGGCAGGTTTATCAAAGACTAGAAGAAAGGCTTCTCTAAGTACATGAGCAGCAAAAGGAAAAATAGGGAAAATGTGGGCCCATTGCTGAAGAAAGGAGACCTGGTTGCACAGAAAGTAGAAATGGAGGAAGTATTGTAATGCCTTCTTTGCTTCAATCTTTACTAGCATTATAGTTACTGGAAAAGTGATGGAGCAGCTAATCCTAGAAGCCGTTCTTCAGGTATGTGAGCAGCAAGAAAACCATCGCAAGTACTCAGCATTGCTCCACCAAGCAGAAGTCTTGCTCAACTAACTGGATAATTTCTACAAGGAAATGAGTGGCCTGGCATGTGAGAAGAGAACAGTGGACACTGTCCACCAGCACTCCAGTAAGCCCCTATAAGGTCCTTGGAGTGAAGCTGTTGATGTACAGTCTGGATGAGCAAACAGTGACATGGATTAAAAACTGGCTGAAAGGCCAGGCTCAGAGGGTGGTGATCAGCATCACAAAGCCTGGTTGGAGGTGAGAGGCTAACACTGTACCCCATGGGTCAATACTAGATCCAGTTCTGCTTAACACCTTCATTAGCGACCTGGGCAGAACGTGACTCCACAACTTGCCACAAAAATAGGATCAGTAGCTGATATGCCAGAAGGTCATGTTGCCATCCAGAGGGACCTCAACCGGCTGGAGAAATAAGTCAACAGGAACCTCATTAAGTTCAACAGGGAGTAGAGCAAAGCTATGCCCTCAGAATAGAACAACCACATGTACCAATCCTTGCTGGGAGTTTCCCATCTGGAAGGCAGCTTGGCAGAGTAGGATCTCAGGGTCCTGGTAGCCTCCAGATTGAACATGGGTCAGCAACGTGCTCTTGTGGCCAAAAAAGGTATTCTGTTATTAGAAGTAGTGTTGTGAGCAAGCCAAGGGAGATGATCCTTTCCCTCTACTCAATGCTGTGGAGGCCACAACTGGAGTGCAGTGTCCAGTCCTTAGTTCAAGAGAGTAATGGATAAAGTGCAATGAAGGATCACAGAAAATTGAAGTATCTTATTTATGAGGAAAGGCTGGGAGAGCTGGGACTGTTCAGTCTGGAGAACAGAAAGCTCAGAGAAACATTGTCCAAGTATATAAATACCTGAAGGCAGGGTGCAAAAAGAAGAGAGCCAGACTCTTTTAGGGGTGCACATTAGCACTGGACACAGACTGAAACACAGGAGGTTCCATCTGAACATCAGAAAACAGTTTTTTACTAGATGACTGAGCACTGGTAGAAACTCTTGGAGAATCCAGAGTTTCCATCATTAGAGACTGGAACTTAAGGAGGATTCCAGAGTATTCTCCCTAGCTCTAGCTCTAAACAGCCATGCTTGAGCAGGGAGGCTGGACAAGATGAACCTGAGAGGCCTCCTTCAGCCTCAACCACTCTGTGATTCTGTGGAAAGGTTCTGTACTAGGACAGATAAAGATATTCAGAAATGGTCAGTCAAGGGATGAACTGTCAAACAAAGCTTATAAAAAGAGTGAAATATTTGGAGTTGATCTAAAAGAGATAGAAAGTCCTTGCAGAAAGATTTAAGAGATACCGTGAGGCTGAATGACATCATGATGAAGCAAAAAATATTTATTCTTGTTCACCATGAGGGACAAGAAAATGAGTTATGTGGAATTTTCATCTAGCCCTACACAAACACTGGCTTCTGACAGTTTGCTAGGATCAGACAGAACAAATGGAATGCATATGGGCTCTTTTGACAGTGCTCACAGACTCCTTTTAGCACATAAGTGGGACAAATTAGGTAGGAAAATGCCTGCAGTGATTCGCACAAACCCCAGTCTCTTCAAGCAGGCCAAAAGTCCTGAAAAATGAAACATTAATTTTTTTAATAGTAGTGCCTTTGGGTGAAAAATCCAGTGACTGCATGATTGCCTTGTTTATGGACCTGATTTCTACTGAAGTCAAAGCAAACACAAGAAAAAATATCTGTTCATAGGTTCATCACCTACATGGCACTAGACAATGAATCCAGGGCTAATGTGCTTTGTAAGCAATTGCCCTAAATCTGATAAATGACACAGATAATAACCCTCATTTTTTCAAGACCTAAACAGTTGAGTCCTCCTCTCTCCCACTTAAGTTTTGATAAACAAAATGTTATTTTCTGTGGATGTTTTCACTTCACTTTGTGAATCAAATGACACCAGCTTTTGGAGTGAAATCTGCTCTAGAAAAACATAATTTTGGAAGAGATTTTGTAGAAGATGCATGCATGATTCATTAATTTTGGGGCTACTGCCAAGAATCTGTTCAGTGTAGAAAAATATCAGGAAATAGTCTAGAGGATTTTAAGCACTGCATAAATGGGGGATTGACACATTTTCTTCTGTATATAACCAGCCTTTTCATATATACCATCTTAACATAGATTGACCAAGATGGGGGTTTTTTTGTTATTATTTTTGCTCTTATGGCATCAGCTTAAAAACCACACCAAACAAACAAACAAACAAACAAATGAAAACATATCTCACTTTCACAAAGTTAAATTACAAGTGCTGGTGTTGCTTGGTTGTTTTGAATCCCACTTCACAGGAGCTGTGTCATCCTTCTCTGTTTTGTTGAAGTCAATAAGTATTCTTACTAAACTGTCTAGGAATTTTCAGCCTCAGTTAGATCAGGATGCCAAATGTAAACCCCACGTCGTGACTTGATTATTTCAGTAAATACAAGAGTAGCTAAAGATTCATTGTTGCAGGTAGCATTGTGCTGAACAAGAGAACAGAGAATGATTACATTGCTTGTCAATAGGAGGTGTTCTACAAAAATAAAAAATTCAACTTTTCATTGGAGTCCATTTTAGATAGCATCACTCCACTACTGAATGAAGCAGCCAGTAAAACAGGCCCAAGACTCTCATTAATGAAATGAAAGCTTAAATGGTGATGTGGGCTTGTCTATTTTTCATGAATTGTGCTCACTTATCCAATTCAGAAGAGGTGCTTTATACTTTGACATATTCAGCTAAAAGAAATTTGCCTTGAGAATCTACAAACATTTCTTTTAAAGTTCTGGCAGCACAATTATGTTACAGGTAATACAGTATTCTGGAGCTTTCTCAGGAAAAGAATTTTCACTCAGTGTCAAATGGACACTTGTCAAGCCAAGATGAATGTGCATACTTAAAAGAAAGTCATCCATCTAGCTTGATAACTTCTGTAGGCTGAACAAATTCAATATGCTTTAGATATGATAGTTCAAGTAAATGTGTGAAGCACCATATGGAAGAAGTGAACACCTGCTGCAAGGTGTCACCTAGCAATATTGCATATGTCTGATGGAAGATTGCTGACATAATTCACAGAAGGGACAGAGTTTGTCTCCTACAGATAAAGAAATGATGGTAGTGTGACTCACAGGGGACTTGCAAAAAAGAGCAGATCCAAAATCTATCACTTTTAGTAATATACCTCAACAACTGCAGTTGTCATTTTTTGCAAGGTACTTTTTTTAAGCTGTTGTCAGCTGTGTGGTCTTCTTTTGCCCTTTGGCTTTATGGGGATGAAGGACATACTTTTCCTGTGGCATATGGTCTGGTACTTTAGAAATTACATTGAAGCCTTCCCAGTATAGTCTTTCCTTTTCTTGCTTATACAGTCTCACTACATTCACATTGATATGATAAAGAAGTGTTATGATAAAGAATGTGGAATGATGCCCTATTTTATGAATCATTTAGCAAAGGTTCTGTGCTCTTGAAAAGTAACAGAAATGCAAAAAGCTATCTGCACGATATGATAACATTAACTAAAATGAAAGTGCTATCACGTAGGAATTAATCACAGGCAGGGCATAGAAGTCTCTGGAAAGAGGAAGTAGAGGGAGAAGCAGTACTGTTCACTCAGGATACCTTATTCTGAGAAAATGGCCAACACAATAAGCAAGTGGATAATTGCTATTCCTGTATTATTATAATGAAGAAGTAGGCACATTTGTTAAAATAAGTAGGGAAAAAAAGTCTTCTGTCAGATTTATTTGGGAAAAAACATGAAAAACATTTACACAAAGGGCAAAGCATTTAGAATAACATCTAAGCATTGTTTCCATGTGATGGAAGAGGGAGGATTTTCCTTTCTTTCAGCTAAGTTTATCAAGCTTGGTAAGAATTTATATGAGAGCAAGTAAAGAAAAAAGCATAGACTGCAGGAAGATGACAAAGGCAAATGGTGCTCTCACTATTCATTCCAGGTTTTGTTCTTTATTTAGTTAGATTTGCATAATGAAAATAAAAATTGTACATAAAGCTCTAGGCTCTCCTACTTAATCTTTCAATGGTATTCTATATCCAACAGGCTTAAAAAAACCCAAACATTCAGCATGAACAAATCAGCTCAGGTTAGTCAGCCAGTGAATGACATAAATCCCAGTATTTCCACTAACAGTTGTCTCCTAAAAAGTAGCACACCTCTCTCTGAAAAATCTTTATACGCAAAATGGCTTTGGCCCTGTTCCTAGATTGCTTGTGAATACAACCAAGTCATATAGAACCAGGAGTACTTACAAAGCATATCTGCTGGCAGCATGTATCCTGGTAGGGGACAGAGAGGCTCTTAGATAATCAGGTCTCTGATTTAGGACTAGAGAGACAATGACTAGCAAGTATGAATATTCAGCATAGATCCCCCTAGACAAGCACCCTGCTTGGTCTTTTGTCTTCTATGCATGACTAACTTTAATCTGTAGTGATAAATTATGCATTGTAGTAACCTAATGTTTAAAAGGCTCTGGACAGCAGGGGCCAGATCTAGAAGTGAAGCTGACGTAACTCTGCAGCAATTAAATATCAGTGATACAAAACTGACTCTTTTAATTTTCAGTGTGATCATCATCAGCTGGTTACAGAGTACCAAAAACCTAACCTATTAAAAACTGAATAAACAACCAACCACTAAAGAGCTGTTTATGAGGAAAATGTTGGATCATGCTCTTTCCTGACTATTTCTGTGCTGACCATGTTTACCTACTGTATAACACAATTATTTTCTTTAATTTCTTTTCTTCTTATTGAAAAGCTCCAGTTTAATTAATTTTCATACCTTTTCATGCATGATTGTAAGTGTATTTCTATATATGCGGATGTGTCTGTCAGAAGATATTACTGTGAGGTAAATATGCATGACTGCTTAATTCCAGGGAAATAACCTATGCATCATCTGGCAAGGCTAAGTGCACACAGGTTATTATGAACCCTGCAGCTACATTAATTTAGTAAAGTTTTCATAGATGTGTGTCTACATTAACAAGGAAGCTATTTTTTTCCCCTTTGTCTTGCTTTTGTTTTGCAACTTCATCCCTTCTGTGTCTACATAATAGAGAAGGTCCATTTATACAAAGAATGAAAAGCTGCAATGAGTCACCTAAATAAAATAATTTTATAAAGAAAAGGTTGTTCTGTAATAATTTGTTTCAGAGTTGAAAATAATTGGAAGCAATGCTCTGAAGACTTTCTATAAACGTGGCATTCTGGGTAAAGGAATTATTGTTATTTTGGAAATTAATCTAATTTTTGTCTGCGCGTTGTCATTTATGTGAATAGGACTTGTCAGCTTGATTTGTTACAATGCCTGAATTGCTTGCTTAATCCCCAAAATATAAATAAAACATTTAATTGCTTTAACTGGGAATGTTAACCTTTTCAGTACTGCTCTCTGTGAGTGCATTGCAGAAGAAAGTTTTATTATTGATTTTACACCTTTCAGTATATGACGTCAATAAAATTACTAAAAGAATATGAAAAAGATACATTAAAAGAATGGCACACCAAAGAATCCTGGAGTGTGAAGAAGAACAGTGCATAGAAATTGAGTCCTTTTCACACCAGATTCATCCATGAGACATACAAAGAGCATGTGATTTTTGCAAGTCATCTCTTAACTGCAGCAGCCAGATACAGAGGTCAAACTTATAGATGGGGTAGATAAGCAGATAACTCTAGTCAAGGGGTCTGGGAGTTTTACATTAACCTCTGTGTTTTGTGCTGTCCCTGAAGCTGAAGTACAAAGAGGAATAATTCAGATTAACAGTGCTTTCAATTTGAATGTCATCCAGATAGGAGCACTACAGACTGGGAAAGAATAAGTATTTCATGCAGCTTTTTGCCATACATGAGAAGCATCCAGCATGGTAGCCCTGTCCTTTGAAATAGAAAAACAGGAGCAATCTTCAGAGACTGTTCTGCCTTCACGCTCAAACAATTCTGAGAGCAGATAAATAAAAGATGGGGTGGAGCAACCATATTTTACACTGATATTCAGAGTTGTTCAGCATCAGTAGAGATACTTTATTAGTACACTGACAGCTGTTGCAGGAGAACCAGTAAATGAGAAGCAAAAAGCTCAGGAGGGTTATCTGTTGAACTACAGCTTAAGAAAAAACCACAGGTTGTCTAAATACATCCGAGAAAAACACTACAGTGTGAACACTCAAGTTTAACTTCTCTGAGAAGTAACAATGGTGTGTACAGCCAGTGTTTTAGGGATCTCTGAAATTTTGCCTTACAATGTAATATTGAGCAAAACCTATGATCTTGTATGAATAATTTATCTTTAAAGAATTGTCATGTATAATCCAGACATATAGTGGCATACAAAGAAGTTTAGTACAATTACTCAGTAATTGTACTGATACAAATTCCCAGTACTATTAAAGAGTGGTCAGATATTAAGTTTCTTTTTCTTTTCTTTTTCCTTCTGGATTTACTGCTATATCTATATATATTAGTTCAGAACACAGTAAATCAGTGTAAGTTATATCTCAAGTAGTCTCACTTACTCTGCACATGATAGAACAGGGATTATTTTGTTGCAGCAATCAGTAGTAAAACTAAAGTTTCTGATTTACTTTATTTTTTTATTGCTTTTCCATTGCTGAATGGCATAAACTTAAATTTAGAATAATTTTATACAATAATTCTCTGCTGAAACCATGTGAAAAAAATAGATGAATACTGTATACTGATATTTTATTGCTGCCTGGTGGTAACATTTCAGGAAAGACTGATTTTAAGAATATCTAGCTGTAATGCTAGTGTATGGCAGTACAACTTAATTTTATCAAGATTTTATTTTGTTAGAAAAGATGTTTAATCTGTCTATATGCAGACTTGGCTTTCAAAGAAGACTCATACCCCTATACTTTATTCATTTTTCCTCTTTCTTGAATTACTTCCAAAACCAGAAACCTGATTCTACTCGAGTTAGACTGTTGGAAATATTCTGTGATCAGCAACATTGTAGTATTTTTAGGCTGGCAAATTGTACCACCAATGAAGTTTTCATATGTCTAGTGCAAACTACTTTCTTAAGTTCAAAATGTGCTATTTGAAGGCTGTAACTCTGTAAACAGAACATAAAAGATCAAGGAAATTTACAATACAATTTTTTCTGTGACACTCATGCTGGCTTAATTAATTTTATAATTATATAACATGCATATGAATGGATAATATTGATGCTGAATTATTAGCTAGCCAGATCAATGAACTATTAGTGATATGTAGAAATAGCCAGATCTCTTCAAAAGCTGCCTATTAAAACTCCTATTTGTATCTTTTTGAGCTGAAATGCCCTGAAAACCCCATGGAGCACAATCAATTTTATTTGTTTTTAGGAGTAGCATTTGTTATGATTGTGAGCCTAAGGGAAGGTTAAGTCAACAGGATCCTTAAAAACAAGAAATATTAAGGCAACTCTTAATATTGGCTCTTCTACTCTAAAAACCAGTGAAAGATAGTAAAATTGTCAATATACAAGGTTCTCAATATACAATGACTGATACCTGCATGTACCTTATTGTCAGGCAGATGAAGTGGAGTGACCTGGAGCAAGGCTCAAAGGACAGCAAAAATGTAGCTCCTGCTTTTCCTCTTAATAATCTTGAGTATTAGTAGTACTACTAACACTTGGAGTGTGAGTGGTGCCCTCAGTATTTTGCTTCTTTCCTTCCCCTTCTTGTAGAACAAGGCGTCAGGCAGGTAAGCTTGGCTGGCACCAGTCAGGGTTGAGCTTTTTGAGGGAAGACAAGCTAGATCCAAGGGTGACCACAGGACAAACTGGGATGATGCTGCCTCCAAAACCAGCAGCACCCTCTGGCACATGAGCAGGAGCAGCAGGGCAGGGCTTCTGGCACTAACAGAGCCCACTGCCAGCCCAGTGACCAGCAGGCAGGACAGCAGCAGCCTGGGTCACTGCTGGTCCTCACCTGCCCACGCCTTAGCTCTGCTGAGTCTGTGAGCTCAGGGCTGAGGTTCTGTGGGGCTTCTGTACAGGGGGCACGGGGGTGGAAGCACCAGGAGAGGTAGTTAGAAAAAAACAAGGGCCAATGGTGCTCTGGAGGCTCTAAGTTCCTGCGCTGAGCTGATTGCTATTTCAGAAAAATTACCTTTTTGGTAGGAAAAAAAATTAGGTGCTTCAAGTGCTTCTCTGGTGCTTCCTCCTGCAGGCACACTGGCAGATGTGAAAGAGAAGCCTTGAAGAATTTTGAAGTAAGGAGACTGGCTACATGCAAATTGCTCTGTTACCAATTTACTGATCTGTTGAGCCCTGTGAACAAAGATTTCATCCTTCCTTTGAGCAAACATGCTGGCTTTTCCTTCAGTGTATGTGTATGCCTTCCCTTCGCTATGGGACTATCTAAAGTAAAATTTGTTAATATTGGTTAAAATATGGAAGAACTTCCCAAAGTTGGCAAAATCCCAGTCTGCTACTAAAGTAAATAAGGAGAATTGCTTTATTCCTCTTCTACACTGAGTAAATTTAACAGTTTAGATTTTACTTCATTGTTTTAGTGATTTCTTTATTAAATAAAATTTAATTGCAACTACATCTGTCACATAGAGACGTCTTGAGAGGTCTCATTCTACTAGAAGCTTTCTAAAGAGAAAGAATCAGATATGAACTTCAGGCAGTGCTTCATAATAAAAACATTTTTCCCTCTAGTTATGATTCAGTGCTGCTGCTGCCCTGATCTTCATGAGGAGGTCTCCTCACCTGAGTTATTCTCTAGTGACACTGGATATAGTTGCAAAGGAAGTATCACAGTATCATGCTTCATTAAGTTAGCTTAAATCATTAATATAGAAGGAAAATGCAGAGTTAAAGGCTGAAGATCATTGATTCACTGCATGTTGTTAAGTGAACAGTGTAAGAGGGGGATGATGCATACATGGCAGCAAGGATCTCACATATTTTCCCTGGTTATTAAAGATTCATGGCTGTCATTATTAACCTGCTGCGTTAATATGTGAAAGTCGTTTCACCTCCTCATGAGTCTCTCATTTTCTTGGCTTTACCTTATGTTTGTCTTACTTGGCAAAATTGTAAACAGCATGGGAACACCTCTCAATCCTTGTCCACAAGTAGGCTTTGCCCAGGTATAACTACTTCAGGGAGGAGTGAAATTAGCATATGTAATTGTTTTTGTACAGGATTAAGATAGCTTTGTCTAAGCATTTTATGCCCATTTAATGTTACAATGCCAGGCAGCTCATAGGGTTTATATTGTTCAGTTTAAACAACAAAACTTTTGCATGTGTGTTAAGTTTTTCAACATTTTCTATGGTATTTAATGCACTGGGGACCTCTTCAATGCAGCTGCAAGGCAACAAAGAATAATTATCTATTAGGAATAAAGGGAATTGCTAAGCACTTTGTATTTGTAATACTGCATAAGAAGCATAAAAAACCCATAGTGCTTACCACAAATAGCAACTTATCCCTAGCCACAAAGAGTATCACTATAAACCAAGCACATCTATAGTATCACTTTTACAGAGTTATTTTAATGCATGGTTCCTCTGCTATAGAATTGTAATGGAGACTTACATGAAATAAGCAAAAAATAATTCTTCCTAGAAGTTTATGAGAGTTGACTGTTCCATTGGAGCCATTATGGTTTATCATATATTTAAGGACTTCTAAAACATGAATTATTGATAGGCTCCAAGGAGCAATGTTTCTTTATAATTTATAAATATTTATTTGCTGAGTTTCAGAATGAGTATTATTGAACTCACATAGACCTTAATGGCTCCAAGTGGTCTATAACATGATAGAATATGGCATTTTAAAAATCCCATTTCTTATTTGATCTAGTGGAAACATAATTAAATGCCATTAAAATCCAGAAGAGGGGGAAACTTTGGTTATGATGAAGCAGGCATACTTGCAACCTGCCTTGTTTTCAACAGTCTCATATTTACCTGCTTAAAAATATTTTCAGGTATTTCCACCATCAACACATTCACTGATACTTCCGTAGCTTGCACACATCTCCAAATGTTTTTTCACTGTGACCTTTCTGAATATGTTGCCGCGTGATTTTTACACTCCCACAGGAACATTCCCTCCTTTTATTGCTGTTATTATATTCGATGTTGTGTTTATGTTACAGTAGGTATCTATAACATCAAAGGTAAACTGTAAGTAAAAAGGTAGTTAAAGTTGCAAGAAGGACTTAAAATTTGAGAGAGAATATTTTGACATGCAGGCTGTGTATTGCACTAGGTCAGGAGCTTCTCTATTCGGTTTTCTTTTGTTTGGGTTTGGGTGGTTCTTCTTTCTTTTTTTTTTCTTTTTTTTGTTTTTGTTTAGGAAATGATTGCTTATACTGAGTTAAATTACTTTTCTAAAATGTGTTTCTATGCTAGAAACACATCTCCTTTCCAGTTTGTCCCAACCCATCCTAAGAAGACTTTTTCTCTGTATGAATTAATGTTAATAAACTGAAACTTCTGAATAATCTTCTGAAATGTAGAATTTATTATGCTTATTATTTTAACTCCACATGCTGTACATAACATTTCTTCCTACATGAAGCAAGATTAGCGTGAAGGTTTCATATATTTTATGTGTTGTATGGCTATAATATAAAATAAATGTTAGGTATACTACCTGCTAGAGCCATGTAAGTGAAAAGAGGGTCTGGGGTGTGTGACATTTATGTGGTGACAAATAGAAAAGTCTTATTGATTTATTTAGGAGATCAAACATTTTGAGGTACCTTGGAGCTGGGGACCATTTCCTTAATACAAAGACAATAGGGTATATATAGCAACAATAAAAGATGTCTCTTGTAGTCTGAAAATGTGTTTTTATTCTTTTTCAGATTCAGGGTAAAAGCATAGATCATTATCATAGAATCCAAGAAAGTTTATTAAATATCACACCTGCCATGCAGGGTGTTTGAATTATAAAACAGTTCTGCTCAGATGGATTTTCAGTAATATACATAATAATTTATAAACCAGTAGAATTTCCATTGAAGATAAAATGGAATGGAATAATTGGCATGTACAAGATATAAATCTCAGGTTAAAAGAGCTGGAGTAATAAGGTAGTTTGATAAATGTTTACCCTTTAGCGAGACAAATATTTTAAAAGCATGAGGACCAGATTCTGCTATCTTACTCAGTGATAGTATGCAGCAGTAGTATGTAATTCCACTACTTTTTGGTTTTCTTTGGGCTTCTTACTGAGGCTAGCACCATAGAGTATGAGCAGATGTGCCACAATTAGCACTTAACATCATTTTCTTAAAGAAAAACATTCAGACTAGAGATTATGCTTCCTATCCTGTGCTGTTATTTTGTATTTTGATTAATTGTGCATTCATGATCTAAAGAAGACCAGATGCTTCATATTCCTTATTATTCCAAAATAAAAAGTACGTATCACTGGAAATATAAAGCAAGAAACACTTGTAGCATTCACATTATTGGCATTCTGAAGTGTGAAAAACTCAGGAATAAAAATTTCTGAATGTGTGTTTATCCAGTGCGTGAGAGAAACAACCTATTCCCAACTCCTCTTCTATAGAAAATATCTTTTCTTCTAAAGGAGTGAGAAAAGTGTCCTGGAAGGCTCTTTTCAAGCAGTTAAAAACATGACACATCTGAAATTAGATTCTTTCAGGATCTAATATGGAAAAGATTCTTGAAGAGCATTGTTTGAAGTAAACGCTTCGTTTCTGAGTCATCAGGGTGTTGGGTATGAGCACAGCAGCTTTCATCTGATTTGTGGGAAACATAGCTACTGGCATAGTTTGCCCATTTCTGTGAATTTACACTTCAGCACATTAGCTATACAGGGAAGAAGCATTTATAAGATTATAGAAGAGGTCCAGAGGAAGAAAGAGTAGAAAAGAGGTTTGATATTAGTTCGTTTACTTGTTTAAATAGGACTGCAAAGGACTTCACATGTATTAGAGAAGTGAATAGTAAAAATAACAAATAAAATTACTAATAAATTTCTCAAAGACACTGGCAGCAAAATAGCCAAGAATATAATTATGAGGGTGAAATAGAGCATCCTGAGTGCATGTCCTTGGTTTTTAATTTCACGGAAAATAATGAAATGCACAAGTACTGTAAAAATAAATAATTTGTCTGTGGCAAAAAAAGAATAGAGAAGGCACTACTAACAGAAACTTAACCGTAAAAGAAAGAGACTATTACTTCTTGCATTCATTGTCAATAGGCTTGGAGATCAAATAAAAAATAAAAAAAAAGAGGAACACAATGTAATGGGAAAGAAGTTTGAATACTTTTAGCTTTCAAAAATACAAAATAATAAGGATATTTACTTGTCAAGGTTTTACATTCTCCAAGGTAGAATCTTCACTGTCTAAGTTCCTAACTGTATGATCCTGTAGATATGGGCAGTTTCCAAATATTCAGAAAGAACAAATAAACAGATCTTTTTTACAATTCAATGTTGGTGCAGAAAAACTGATATATTTTGCTGGTTTGCATTAGTTTCACACTATAAATGTCTGTATACTTTGGATGTTTAAAGGATGCCTTAATCTGAGCTTGTATCTGCATTGAAGATGTAAGGCATATCAGCCAAAAATTAGCTGGGGTATAAGGCTTTAGGCAGGTAGTTAACATCTCTGCCCAAAAGGAATTAACCATGTAAAATGAGAAGGGAAAATTCCTTATTTTAGGTTTGTCAAGTTTCTAGAATTTCTGTTTTGGAAAGAAAGCAATAAGTAGCTAAATGTGTGCACAAAACCCCCTAATTCTATAATAAGTGTGTGTAGTTGGGAAGTCTTTTAAACTGTTTTTATCAGTTTGTCTTTATTGGCAGAGTAAATAATGACAGATGTTCAGTAAGTCAATTATCTGTAAAACATCACCTAACCAATAAAAAAATCACAGTATTCTGGTTCTGATCAAGTCTTTCATAGGTGATCAAAGAAATATCATAGCTTTCTTGAAGCTGAACTTGATTTATCAGTTTCAGTGTTTTCAGGACAAAATTGGATCTTTGAATACTTACAAACAGATATGAAATGTAATGTAATGATATTTTGCTTCTGTTAATTTTATATTTTTTGAGTTTAATGATGGGAGTTATTTAGTCAACTGTTATCCACCAGTTTTAACTGTCCTCTTTCCTACCTTTTGTTAAAGACTGGTACACAATATATACACATTCTACTGGGAAGTGAATTCATTACAAATTGGAAGTTGGTAGAATTTTTTGCCGTTTATGGTCTAACTTTTTTTGTTTCTTTAAAAGCTTTTTGTCTACAGATAGATAGATAGATAGATAGATAGATAGAATAAATTTGGTTTCTCAGACTGACCGTTTCCATATTTATTTATTTCAGCTGGAATTTTATAATGTCTCTGAAGAACATTCATCACTGTATTCTACTTTTCTGAAGTTTGACTACACCTGCTTCCTTGAAGTTATATTATAAGGTCGATTTATTTTTTTAAGCTTTTATCTGTTGGGTGGGCCAATGGTTTAGTTTTGCTGAATCAAATCAGTCTGTGTAGAAGGATTGTGCCAAAAAAATAAAATCAAGGAACTTTTAAACATCTCTAGATCCTAAATATATTGAGAACAGAGGAGCTAAAAATAATATATATATAAAACCCCCTGTAATAACAAATAGACCCTTTTTTAAAAAATTAAGTAAAATTTTTATACCATGTTCCTCTTTCTTGTCAGATAGAACATCTGCATGGTCTATGTATTCTCTAATTTTTCAAATTTCTTTGTAAAGGCTGATTTCAGCTCAGAAAAAACGTAATACTTTTACAAACTTGATGTTAACAGCCTCATGAGAGTGAGAACACAAAGTGAAATCAGGACTAGATTCTGTGGGGCAGCAAAGGCTCTCTGTGGTACCACATCTGGCCAGACTGAAAGGCTGTTTGTCTCCTGAGGCTTTTTGAAATCTAGCATGACCAATATCTAACCCAGAGAAAATAGTAAGACAAGCTTAACAACATTTTGGCCTTCTTTTGCTCCCCAAGGCTGTGACGCGAGGGGTTTTTTTTAGCAACACGCCATATAGAATCTCAGCTATTGTGTTTAGGAAATAAGAATCCATAATCCATAAGAGGATTTTCGGATGTAGCCTTCTAGAATCCTATTTTATTTATTTCCATACCGTCCATCTTAGAATTGCTTCAGAAGTCAAAAGACAATAACAAACACATAGCTGAACAAGTCCAAACAGCATTCAGGGCACTGAATGCAGAGACAGGAACAAAGCATCTGGAAGAATAAGGAGCAGCTAAAGAAAAAGAAAAATCAACTAGTGAAGGAGAAATCTTTACACTGACATTCATTTTCTGGTAAGGCTTTCAGTGCTCTATTTAACAGCCATTGCTAGGCAGATGTCACTTCTGGATGGTATATGGAAGTCAGTGCATTCAGACTTGGCCTAAACAGGACTGAGGTCAGATCAGATTATTTTGAAGTGATCCAAACATCACACAAAGAATTTGTTTTATTTAGGCAGTAAGCAGAAATTCTCTGTGCTTTTCCTGACAGTTGAATAAATTTTCATAAGAGAATATGATTTGAACAAGCAATAGAGTTAAATATCCAAGCAGTAAAGAAATTTTCCTTAAACCACACTAACTCTTGCAATAAGAAATGCCCATCATTTTTGGAAGCTGCACCTTGGTTGAAAGGGATAATTCAGAAGCTGTTTCATTTGATTCTGTCTATAAAATATCTGGAATAGATCAAAATGTTAGCACAAGGGAAAGAAAACAGTTATTGTATAGAGTTCAGTTTGTCTTCATATCTCCCTGGCTGTCATGCCAAGAAATCACTGTCATTAACCATAACAATAAAACATAGCACTGTGTGTCTCTTACTTATCAAGAAATCTAAGAGCTTTGCAAACAGTCCTTGTAACAGCTCTCAGTAATTGGACATGCAGCATCAGCTTGTCTTTGTTAGATAGCTTCTTAATGCCACACAGAGATATTTTCCCAGAAATCTCTAACCTTCACTGGCATTGCCTGATTTGAAACCTTAAAGCAGTCTGGGGATTTTCATACATAGTTACAGAGAATTCAAGGAATTGTTCTGATAAGTTCATGCTGTTGCTGTGGTTATCTCCAGCTTTATCTCTGTATCAGTTAACAGAAGAAAATTGAGTCTATTTTGTTACTCTTTCATTTCTCCTCATGTACCCCTAATGTTGGAGGCATTTTCATTTCTTTAATAATCTTGAATCAAACCCAAACTTCATAAAAAGCATCACAATGTTAGTGAAAAAAATCCTTATTGGCAGTTTCTAAGATCTGGATGAACAAAACAGTTCGTGTTTTGCTCTAACAAGAGGTAGTCTCTGCAAGAAAGCTCTGAAGAAATTCTGGCTATGTGAATTACAATGACATTTTTCTTGATAACAAAAACCTTTACAGTATAGAAATTTAAGAAACAATCCTTCTGTATACTTTAAGTGTTCACATGTACCTGGTAGAAAATGCAAAACTCTTCCATGGGATCTGTTTTACTTAGTTTAACAGAAAAAATTCCACAGTTTCAAATACAGTTATGTTATTTTTAAATGTTATTTTTAAATGGTCATTCATCTTCTCCTGTTAGATTTCTGAGGATACTTAATAAATCTGAACTATAAACTTGAGATTTGATTCTTCGGTTCATTGAGTCACTTCTAAGGAAGGAGATAACTTTAGAATCAAGTTGGTTACACTGGTATAAAATTGCCATATGTTAATGAAATAATCCTGATTTGGCTACTCAAATTAGGATTTGGTAAAAACAATAGTATAAACTGCTCTCTGTCTTACTTGTATTTAAAATAAATTGAATCTATGTCTATTTTTACTTACTCAAGCATAAACCAGGAGCAAATCCATTAATGTTAGCATAGTTATACCAGCTTAAACTGACATGATAGCAGAATCCTTTATGGCAATGACAAAGACAGTAGAATGCCACCTAGCATCAGACACCAGACGTGATTTTTGAAGGAATGTGGGTTGTTACTTAAAAAGATTCATTGTTGTTTCAAAAGGTGACCTAATAGACCTTGTGGGTCAGAAGAGGTGAACAATCTGACAAGAGAGGACAGGATTAATTCATGCTTCATACAAGGAAGGCTGAACATGTAGAGACTGAGAGCAAATGAGTGTTTATGGCCACTGAATGTGTCTAGGATGTTTTTTTATCTCAAATATGTGTCTATGGATCTTAGTCCTCAAAATAAGCTGTATTCAAAAAGCACAAATTTTATTTCAAAGGATAGCACTAAGGCTGATATTATAAAGACAGCAGCTGCCTTCTTAATTTTTTTTTATTTTTTTTTTTTTAGTAGTTAAACACATACACATACAAACCCAGGCACAGACATAGACACACAGAATGACTTTGACCTCTTGGGACACATACAAAAGCCTGACAAGGAAGTAACTTCTTTTGAAAAGTGGCTTGTACTGAGTATGTTTATGAAGCATCAAACAGCATTTCTTTGTCGAGGAAAGTGAAGGGAGATAACCACATCCAATTGATGAGCATCAATCTCAGATTTATTGATCCAGCTTACACACTTTTATAGTAGTGTTAATTAAGCTCATACATATTGCAAAACCTGAGTTCATCATTGGTTACAGATTACATGCCAACCCCTCCTTTGTTGCTAATACCTGTGGTTTATTGTTGAGGCTAATGCTTGTTTTTTTCATCCAGTTGTTGACTTGTTCTTGACCATTCTCAAGGCCACCATGTTTTTCTCATCACTTACCCAAGGACACGGTGTTTATTGTTTTTAGGGAAAAAGCCTGAGAACTTGCTGTTTACAGCTGCCTTTTACTTCTTAACCAGCTGTATATGATCACGGCCTTTTTCTATAAGCCATGTCTGAACAAAATTCTCCAACGCTTTGTCAAGCTGAGAAACAATTAATTCAAATACTTGAACATGGCAGGTTCAAAACTGTGTTCTTCAGATGAAATGAGCACCATTTCTCAAACAAAATCATCTTTTAAGAAAGCATATAAATGGTACACTGTGCCTAATACACGTTAATCATCTGCAGCTCTGTTATCCACTGAGCAATGAGACAGTGAAACAATGAACAAGGGGCTCAAAAGACTTTTGAGCAGAGTAAAGAGAGGGCCCCATTTTCTAAGTTACAAACCCCTTCTTTGGCAGTCCCTCACGTCTGTGCAGCAAGTGCCCAATTCTCTTAATAACCTACATTTAGGTAGAGATTTTTTGTCCCTTAGATCTTCCTGTGTTCTGGGTTCTCATAACATTTCTTTACATCTCTCCTTCAAATCTCTCACCAAGGAAGCATCCTTTGAAAATGCCTCAAGCTGAACTTCTCAGTCTTCCTTGGATATGCTTTCCTTGCTGAAACTATCTGATGTTTATTGCTAAAAACCAGAATGTAATGGTGGCATAAAGAAAACAATATAAATCCATAAAAGAATTGCGTCTTATTTTTCTGATTTACTGCAGAATGCCTACTGTGAACCTAAAAATCTACAGCTATTGCATAAATATAAGTAGATTTGAAATTAAATTTACAGTAAAATCCAATTTATCTAAATTTTAAATAATTTACTGAAAAAAAATTTTGATACACACAGACCTCAGTACTAAAGAAACAAATGGAATTCTTAGGAGAGAAAATAATATATAGTTTTTGACAACGATATGCAAAATAATGTTGTGGTTCAGATTGTCTCAGCCATGAAAATTATAGCTTATCATCAGCTGTGCAGATAAATACCCTCAACAGCGAACAACAGGCATCCAATCTCATATGTCTCTAAGGACAAAGGACACACAAAGATAGGTGAGGTTTGAGGATGCCTGCCAACATTTCCTGAATTCCATTCTGCACTCTATTCCTATTCACTGAATTTGATTACATAAACATTGCAGTCCTGAGCCTGTTCCAATTTCAATGTATATAATAGGACGTGAAATATGATGGGAGTAATTTCAAACCATGCATGTGCTCATTGTAATCACTGATACTAGAGGTCATCTATTTTCATGCCACTCCAAGCTGAGACTATTATCACTGTGTAGCTGGTAGAGGTTCAATACTGCAGAGCATTCCTAATGAAGAAGGGGATCATTGCAAAAGCAGGCCATGAAGTAATAATAGCACGTAAATTCTGCTGATGTTCTAAAAAAGTCTGAAAGGCACTCCTTCTCTCAGCCAGCAACGATGGCAGAAGTGCTGTAGAAGTCACATGTTTTAGGAAAGGTCTCCCCAGTTCACCCTTATATGATGACTGAAGATCTTTCTGATTAGGTACTAATATTAATATGTGTCTTTGATCTGTTTCTGCTTTTAATTAATTAACTCAAAGACCACCAAAGTCCAAAATCAATCTTAGTTAAACTTTTATATCTCAACCTTTCTCCAAGAGTGATCAAGGATTTTTCACCTCTACAGCTGATTTTTATGCTCTTATCTGAAATCTTCAATGCAGACATAACTCAGATCAACAAGCCCTACCCCTATATACTTCAGGTTCAGCAAAAATATTTTCTGAAGCTGAGTTTAATTAGAACTCATTACCCTGAAGTTAGGGAAGGAGGTTCCTGTTCCCAGAGGATCTTCCTTCACCTGGGAGTAGAATGAGTGTACACAGTGTACCATTGTGAGGCAGTCTGCCTCATGCTGTATGATAAGGCTCAAAATACATAGGAAGAAGATAAAGAAATGTTTCTTTGTCTTAATTTTGACCATTATAATCATAATCACAAAAGTACCATGTTTAAAGTCTCTAACACCTTTCAACATAATAACTAATGTGGTTGTATTTTTAGAAAAATGCTTCATCTTTTTAAACAAAAAAACCCATTTATTTCCCTCTGCTCCCAGTCTTAATTCAACACAAATTTGTGTGTGAAATGTTCTGCCATTTTTTCAGGCAAAGAAATAACAAGACAAAAAATATAAGTAAATGCTGAACAAATTTAGGATTAGAAAAAGTGTTGGTTTGACTGAAAACATAGCATTGTTTGAAATAATTTGCAAAGGTCTGTGTGGACTCTCTGTAATGTGTGCTTTTAAGCTGAAGGGGACCACCTTCTGAATTTCTTTTAATTTCCTTTCAGATGTTCTTCAATTTCTTTTCTCTAAGAATAGTTTGAGCAGTTCCATAGCCTCGAATGCTCAAGATGCAGGCTGTAATGGGGTCTTTGGGCCAAAAATCTGTAAATACAACCAGAAGACTTTCAAGAGTATCTAGTTATGTGTGAGCAGTTACTCAACAGCTAACTTGTCTTTTTTGCCATACCCTTACTGCCAGATGTTATTTAACCATATACACACGAACAAACACACATGCATAAAAATTCTAAAATGGCATGTTGATATACCACAGCATGTACAGCAAGAATTTATGAAGTTCCTTCAGTATCAGTACTGGAACAAGAGTTGGACTTGATGTTTGTGTGTGCTTTTATCGGTTTTCCATGCTAAATGCAGACATTCAGGTGGTTTCAAATCTCTTCTTACTACTTTGCAATTAGTCAACTTTGTCCAATTTTTCTATGGAACATGAGTATTAGTCAATTTCCCTGTGCCAAACTGGCTGATTTCAATAACATGGACATTTCTGTAATGACTCTATATTTATATACAAATAGCAGATAAAAAGTAAGGCATCAATTTGACTCAAGTAAACTTTCAATACACTATGCTTAATATAATTGCCTTGAGGCTGTCAAAAGGAGTAATCTAGTACCAGTAAAGGACTAGTGAAGAATATATTACTTTTTTGCTTAAGATTATAAATTCAGTTACAGTTACAGAGGCATTTACTAAATTTCCTGACTGGAAGACAGGCAAATTAAATTCCTTAAACAGGATGCTATGGGTGCTGTGATACTGTTGCAGTTGAGACATCTGTACAGATGTTAAAAAATCTCTTTTATTTCCCTTTTGTTGCTTAGATGTTCTGAGAGACAGTTAATATTTTATCTCTGTATTCCATTATGAACACTGAAATATGTACTCAACACATACCAGATCTATGGAACCCTACACAAAAAAGATACTACAGATATTAAAAAAATGTGGCTTAGATAGGCAACTGGACAAATACACGGTAGAGGATCTATTGAGAATTACCAAATACTGCTGTACGTGACACAGCAAGATACTTAAGGTGAAATTTCTGGAGACTGTGAGAACATGATGGAAAATATCATGTAGGCTTATCCTGAGTTTTCTCTGCCTTAGATAAGTCCCCTCAGAGGGAAGGATTATAGAGCAGTCCCAGGATTCAGCTGGGTCTTTCTTATGGTCTTATGTACAGAGGCATAACCATTTTTCAAAACTAATAAGAAAGACCCTGAAGAATTATTGATACCTCTTTCTTTCATAACTAACCCTAATTCTGTTATATAACTACAACAAGTCACTGAAGCAGCTATTCAGTTTTAATATTTTATTAGCCGTCTTGCCTTTGAAATATACAAAAGGAAGGTACACACTTTTCTTTAAGATTCTTTATATCCAGAAATTCTAAGAGACGGAAACATCTCGTTCAAATTACGAAGCCTTCTTGGAAGAGCAAGTGGCCTCTTGGAGAGTATATTATTCTTTCTCAAGGGGACTGGCTAAGGCCATTCTTCATTTTGCAGCTAAAGCAGTCCCTACTGACAATCCTTTCTACACAAAAGTTTTTTTTTTTTTTGTGGCAAAGAAATTCGGGCACAGAAGGCAGCATTCTGACAAAACATGATGGAAATATAATATCTGGGACCTAACCTAATTAAAAAGAGGCATATTTGGTCTTGGAATTATTCCATGTGGCTCTCCAGAGAGAAAACTAGTTTATGAGATCTGACAGCTTCAAAACCCAAATGTTTTCATCCTCATTGATTTGAATGATAGTGAAGTAAAGATTCACTTTTGATAAGAACTCTTTGATATGTGCTGATAAAAATAATGCAGAATAACCTAGACAGATGCAAGTTCCTATTTTCTCAGTGGTGAGAAAAAAACACTCTTAATGTACAGAACAACATTTTGCCCTACTGTGTGGTTCTTAAATGAATTTGCCAACTGAAAGGATGGCATAGAGAAAATCATTCATGAATTTGCACATGTTGCTGCATGTGTCAGAAAGCTTAAAAAAAGAAAAGACTAAGAGGCATGATGAGACTATCACTACACTGCAACATATTTAGGCATGAAGAAGCAATTTCTGGAAGCATCAACATTTTACTGCCAACTAGAATCTTATCTTGATTACACTACTAAAGGAAGTCCAAAGAAAAAAAAAGAAGAGGAAAAAAGTGGCAACTGTAGCAACAAAGTTCTGATTTTGGGAAATAAGCAGTGGCCTCTCTTATGTTAAAGGAACTATCACAATATTGTCTTTTTTAGATCCTTCAGCACTGAAAAGGCTAAAGGAGGTTTACTGATATTGGCAGTGGAGACATCCTAAGTCTCTTTGCTATTTACAGAAGATTCCTAGCACAGACATTTCTTGTCAGGCTTGTTTACATGAAGAACACTTACCTACAGCAATTCCCTGTCTCTTTGAACAAATATTTACACTTACAAGTAGCTTTACATGTGTGAGTAGTCTCATGTGTGATTTCAGTGGGGCTATTGACGTGCTTGCAAAATTAGAGCAAGCTTTTGCAGGCTGTGAAAAATCTGTTTCTTTTCTACCTACTTCTGAGCTTGCTAAAATTCTTCCTATGCACTATAGTGTCCAAGAAAACCCTGGAATCATTCAATATTCATTTATATCCATTACAGCAGGCTAGAAAATATAGATTGAGTGTGTATTGTTTAAAAAATCTATGTTTGCATTTTTTTCTATTGTGTAGCTGATTGCTTATTATTACAAATGTCAGCAGTAAACCAATATTCAAATATGCTATTTCATGGTATTCATCATATGAAAGAAATCTCTCATTTCTTCATGTTGTCACATACTTAGAACAAGAATACAATTTGTGGTAACTGCGCTGCTATTCCATGCAAAAATGCTCTCTGCCTCTGCTCATTCCTGAATATGCCAGTAATCAGATGGATTTTTGAACAAAAGATTAAACAGTCACTGCCATTCTACAGCCAATCCGAACAATATTTTAGCATTGCTGAAATACTTGAAAAGAATCTGTGAAATATACTGTTAAAAATGTATGGAGCAAAATATGGTCAACAAATTATTTCAGTTTTCATAGAGAAACTTGAGGTCTGGCTGCTACAGGTATACGATGCATTTTCTCATGCAGAAAAAAAATCTTTAAAAAGAAAATAACATGAAAAGCTATTCTGTTGCATCCACAGGCATATAAAATACAAGAGTGTCAAATAATTGAATTTCATGTAACTTTACTTTATTCTTCTTTAACTAATGTAAGGATACTATATCTAATTTTCTCACATTTATAGAAAAAAATTGATACATCCTAATCTTTTAATGTCAGATTATACACATTATGGCCTCGGAAGTTTCACTAGTTCCTTGAAAAATAAAAATTAGAAATTCAAACCTCCCTCTACTGGACCTTCAGAAAACAGCTACCTGGTTACTTTAGCTGAATCTTCAGATTTGGCTAGATATTAAACTAGACACAGCAAGGTCCTACTTGTTTATTGGAAATTATTCATAATAATTAGTGAATTAAATGGGCTTAGGTAACCCTAATGTTCATTTACTAATTCAAAATGTACCATTTCTGTGACACTGGGTAAGTGACAAAGTTTTTCTTTGGTTGTTGATGGGCCAATATTTACTAAATAGTTTCTCTGTGTGCAACTGAAATGAAAGATCCCAAATGAAGTACTCATAAGGTCTGTGTTAGATGAATTCCTTACGTAGGGAATCATAGAATAATAGGCCTGAATAGATCCTCAGTTTGTTATTTAGCTTGTTCCTTTATCTTGAAGTAGAATCAACTATGTAAGTGCCATCTCTGCCTTCATTTATCTCTGAATCTCCAATATTCTTAAAGCTCTGTAGTTTTCGCATGCCTCCCAAATACTAAAAATATTCACAGAATTTCTTCTTCATTTGATTGGCTTTTAATAGCACCTTATTTTATCCTCACACACTTTCTTGGGTTTTTCCCCCAAAATCACACCTTTCAAAGATACTGGTTATTATTTTAAAAAAAATCCTACTAGTTTCTGTGACTACCTGCTATGATAGCAGAATTCTGTGAGCATTAATTTTGCCCTCTTCTCATATACTGCCTTCATGATTTTCTGCACTTTGATCACATTCACACTCTCCAAACTCAAGCTTACCAACATCTTTGCCCTTGATGTGTGTGTGCTCCATCTCTTTAGTCAATTTTATATCATTTTCTCTATGCAGTCACTAATACTGTTGTAGACTTCATGGCATACAGGCACAAGAACGGGACCCAGTACTCAAGATGTAGAAGATGCTTCTTCTGTTGATGTTAGTAGTCTTCTTGAGGCTGTCCAACGTTTGGATGGTTATTTTGGCTGCCATTGAACACTGAGATGATGATTTTGGAGAACTGTCAATGACAGCTCTATGTTGTCCTCCCTAAGGTGCTGCTGCCTGTTGATAAGAAAAGATTGATCATGTAAACTGTGTCTTCTTCTCAGGGATGTCTCATGCTTCTAGCTACTCAGACATTGTCAGGGTGGTACTAAAATAAAGTAGGTATTGTCCACTAATTTTCTATATATTCCTAAATGTTTTTTAAATAGAAGAGTTCTAGACATCCAAAACAAATGAAAAATTGATTCAATTTTAAACAGCCAAATGAACGAACATGGTATTAAAAAAAATAAAAAAGCTTCTGAAGCTAAAGATTTGTGCTCCTACTAAAAAAATAACTATCATAAAGGCGAGTACAGGAGCTCAAGAAGGAAATTAAAATGTCATGTTTTGTTCAGTCAGCTTCTTTGAGATTCTATTTCTCATATAAATGAGATTCAACACTCCTGCTAATGCTCACAACGAGTCTGTATTTTACTTCTTAGGAACTTTATGGTCTATTTTTTAAGAAAATTAAGGGTCTCAAGTGTGTCTTGTCTTTGAATGGGAATTAGGCCAAGAAATCTAGCAGTACTTGCCAAATTTGCGGGAGTACCTTATACGATGTAGGTGTGGATAGCACATCTGTTAGCCAGTGAATCATGCAATGGCATATTACTTGGTTTTGAATTTGAAGATGATTATTGTGCCAAAACATATATTAAAAACATGAACTTATCTATAAGAAAATGGTTCTCACTGTAATGAAATTTACTCGGTGACTGAGTAGCAATTGAAAGGCAAGAGCACGAGATGGGATGCCCTATGTCATGGGACTACCTCCATGGCATAGAGGTGATAGGCAGTTTTTCAGGATGCATAAAAACAGGAGCTGAAATAAACAATATTCAGAAGTATGAGTATTCTCAAAAGAGAGCTCTGTTAAAATTTAGTGCCTCTATAGGTCTGATATAATGTTTCTAATGGTTATTGTAAGTTGTATGTCCCTCTCAGTGCCATTGATCAAGTTGTTTTCATTCTTATTTCCAGGGAAATTTGAGGTAGTTGAGACTAGGTTTCTTGGAAGATCCACAGCATATTTGCCACTTTTAGGGAAATTAACAAAGTTCTTTTAAATAGTTCTTCAACTTCTCAATAGTTCTTCTAAAACTATTGAGAAGTTGCAGGACTCCTTGCATCTGCCACTAGTTCTTCAAGTCCCAGTCAAAGAATAGAGTAAACATTAGTTTTATGGTTGTATTAGTTTTATTAAACTAATTTAATAAAATGCAATATTCCAGGAGCACTAAGAAAAAGAAACATACTTTTCAAATTTGCTACCTCAAATAACCTTTCCCACAAAATCTAAAATGCACACTGCATTAATGTACCCAATTATTGCATCTGAATAAGTACATAATACACCAGAGTACATTTTTGATTACGTAAGTCAGTGCCATTTTGCCCAAGACAACAGCTAATGTTGACTCATAGTAAATTGCAATTAGAAGGCTTTAATATATCATATATTTTGCAGTATGTCTGATCCATGGATGTAAGAAACAAGCAATGAACCATGTACTCTACAGTCCTCCATTTTTTTTGGTACAGAGTCAGACAAGCCATTTAGTTTGCCTAGAGGAATATTGCCTGTGAAAAGAAAATTATGTTGTATTTTACATATTTTTTCATCTATGTTAAGGTACCAGTGACCAAAATTGCAAAAGATTTTTGTTAAAAGCAAGTATGACACCTGATGAAAGCACATTTGGTCTAAAAAAGAGCATATCAAATATAAAAATATTCAAGAACTATTCCCAAAAAATATTTGCATACTTTCAAATCGAAGCATACAGCATTGTTAGTGAGGCTCAGACTAGGTATAAAATTAACATTTTAAAATAAATAAACTTAGTAAAATTTTGATGCAGTCTTTTTTCAGCAGCAGACTTTAATGACATCTGTATAGCTTTTCTAAAAAATAATCACAAGGCTCAACAAAAAGTCAGGAAGGGATAAAGAACCCGTGTTCTATTACTGAACATATAATAAACATCCCACTTGCATATGTATTATCTGCATTTTTGAGGGTGGTGGGGGCAGAAAAAGGGAAAAAATAGTTGATCTACATTTAAATAGATATTTTTGTGTGTTCAGTCTCGGAAACAGAAAACTGTAAAAATTACAGATTATTTAAAATTAACTTTTTTAAAGATCTTAATAGAGGAAGCAAGTAAGGAAACATTAAATTTCCATTAAATTAAAAAAAAAAGTCTGCATTTTGCAAACTGTTTTTCAATAGAAGACCTTAAGATCGCTCTGGCAATAGTTATAGTCAGAAGAGTATCATTCTGCAATTCAGTTCTGTGCCAGAATAATTCTGTCTTTTCCAACAGCTGCTCTCAAAATACAATAGTGGAAATGAGCACACTAGTGAATTGTAGAATGATGTAAATTTTTTTTTTTTAGTATCTTTTCAATTTATTATTTTATTTAAAAATTACTTCAAAAAGGGAAGACCAGCCATTATTCAGGAAAGGTGAAAACCCCAAACCACACAACAGTTTGTACCAATACCTGTCAAAGAAGTCCATTAATAAAATGAAGATGTCTTCTTTATAGTCTAAATTCTCCATAGTCATTTCTCATTTAGGACACAAAAGGCTTTGAGCTTGAAGCATTGTTTGTGTTCTAACCAGTGTGGATGCAAAAGACCAAATCTACTTTTAATGTGAAGCTCCTATTTGAAGATTGATGCAAAGATACTTTCATTGAGGAAAAGCTTTGATGTATAAAATCTGTGGTTTATATTTTTATGCTTTACAAAGCATTTATGTATATTCGATTTCTGTTGTATATCAGAGCTAAATATTTCTTGGGTGTCTACTAGTGCTACATTTAGGAAGTTCTGGAGCTGCAAGCAAATGGAACCAAGCTAGCATGACTGTTAAACAGGTATTGTCTTCTCAGAAACAAGAGAAAAAAAAAAAGAAAAATCGTAGCTGATTTCGTCCTGACACCTTTTAGCAGCAACTTTCTAGCTGAATCCAGATGATAAAATTATGAATGCCTCTTATTGCCTTCCACAATTGATAGTGGAAAGGTGGTTAAGAGCAGGACTTGAAGTGTCTTTCAACTGTGATTTTTTTTTCTGCTCTGAGAGTTCCAGACTGATGGCCATGGCCAGTGTGTTTTTCTGCAACTGAAGGTGAGCCTTGTTGCCTTGTTAAACCTGAACTAGTTGTGTAGAAGTTATCTACCATAGGATGGAGGTTTGACAGCTGAAAGAGGCAGACAGCAAAGCTTCTATCTCTGATGGGGAAGTAGATCTTATTTTGCACTGTTCCTCTTTTAATTCTCTGAAGATTGTGAATACCATTTCAGTTCAGGCAACTTTGAGTCACCCTCAGGCAGAAACCACCTATCTCCCTTGACTTTCTGTACCATTCAGCCTTATCTTTTTAGATGCTCTTGCTTGCATCTAAGCTACCTCACAAAGGTAAGAGGAAGATACAGTCACTTAGCATGCCTGAGGGATGCACAGTCCAGTGCCAGGACTGATGGTTAGCTATGTAGGCTCTCAGCATGACACTGCAGTAATCACAACCACTATGCTTATAAGATTTCACTTTCCACCCCTCTGTCCACCCACACTCCCAAAAGAGGATGGAAGTTGAAATTTTGCATCAATCACACCTTGTCTGCAAAACAGTAGAGATTATTTAAGGAGAATTCACAGTTTTATAGGGGGCTTGGGATGAGAGAAATTATTTAGGGTTTTGTTTGAAGTAATGTTTCTCAAACTTGAGAACACTGTATGCTTTTAATCAGAGGCTTTGGAGAGAGGGTAAGGGGTTAAGAGATTTACCTGGCATTTTATTAAGAAGGATTTTTTTTATTATTGCTGTTGAGAGAAACTACTGACAACATGCACACTGTGTTTCTTATAGACACAGCAATAAGTTCAGCAGAGAGTGAGGCTCTTTAAAATATTGTTGTTGAAGACAGTGTGAGTGCAATGGAATTTAAGATAAAACCTTTACACAAGTAAATACACCATCATATGCACTTGCTCTTAAAAGCCACACAGTATTTTACATGATATGTACACTTGAAATTTCTCAAAAAAGGGGACCTTCTTTGGCAAACTTTGGGCTTTATCTGGCATATTGGTGGCTTGCAACCCCTAATGCTTCAACAGATTTATTATTTAGACTGAAATGTTTCTCTGTCTATTTAAGATTAGGTGTTTGGCTTAGGGAGAAGTGGATTTCAACACCAAGAGGAAAAAGCTTAAGTTACTCTCATAATAGGGATTTTGTTTGGTTGGTTGTGGGGCCTTGGGGTCAGGAGGTATGATGGGGTTTTGCTTCTTGGTGGTTTTTTTTGTTGCTCTTGTTGGAATGGGTGTGGTTTGATTTGGTTTCTTCTCTTGTTGTTTTGGCCAATTTGGGTTTTGTTCTTTGGAGTTTTTATTGTTGCTGTTGTTTTTTGTTTGTTTGTGGGCTTGGTGGTTTTTTGATTTTTTTTCTAAATCAGAGCTAAATTCTTGGTATTGTGGACACTGAACTACCAGTGACCGTAGACGTCAAAACATTTAGTTATATAGTTATATATATTTCTACATAACCTTTTTTATCTCCTTGCTTGATGGGGAAGAGTATGTCCTGATTGCAGTACAAAATTATTTCTAGAAAAATTCCTTTTTCTCATACTGGTATGGCATTCTGGCTCCAGTTTGCCAGCTATAGTGGTTTCCGTGTCAGGAAGCTCAGATAAACACTGTCTTGTTTGTTTTGTCATCACAATTTACCAGTTCTGGAACAGATCATCACAACTGGTAATCTCGTCTTTCAGACATCTCAGCCCACCCAGCAACATCCAGGGAGAATCTCTGCCTCAAGTGTTGAATAGTGTTGAATCTAATCACAGATCAAGCCAGGGAACCAATTCCCCTGCTGTTCACGCAGTTATTTCTAAATGAAAAAGTTTATATGACAAAAACAGCTATAAAACAACAGTTTTTCAAAGTCTGATTGCATGCTAAGAAAAATAACTTGGAGGAATATGTAGAAAATCCTAGTTATTGTACTGTAAGCACTGTATCTTGTGGAAGGATTATGTACTGTAAGAGTCAAACTGTGAAAAAGCCTAGGAACCAATTGAGAGAATACGCAGTAGAAAGGACATTACAATAGAAAAAATAATATTTTCTCCATTTTCCAGGTTGATGAAACTGCATTAACGTCTTTTTTTTTTTTTTTTTTTTTTTTGTGTTCTTGGTCTCTCATAGAGTTGCTGCTGCAGCATTTTGTGCATGGTATGGTTGTTTTGAGGATTTGAAGCTTTGGTCAACCTATGTCACTGTGACATCTTTATTGCCTTTTAGCACTGGTGGGAATCAGCAGCCACTAGAGTACAAACCATAACTGTAATGAACAGCCTTTTTCCCTATAATCACTCCATGTGAGTTTATGTCATCCTCATATTTCTGCTGAAGATAAAGGGATTGCTCTAGAAATGGCATCTTCTGTTGAATAAAGACCTACTGCATTCATGTCTAAAATTTCAAATCCTAATTAATCTCTAGTATGCTGCTACCAGTGTCCAAGTTTACAGCTCCTTTTCCTGGAAATCTGATATTCAACAACATCCCAACTGTCAGGTCATTAAATTTTACAAAGCAGAAAACTATGAAAAAACCTCCATTACACAGAAATACACATCACTACGCATTCCTGTTTTATGTATATACATATATATGTGTGAGAATAGGTATGTGATTATGCTTATTATTTATGTAGATTTTTTAATATAAGCTCTCATCTGTTTGCTTAACATGTTATTGATAGAGTAAAATTATTTCTAGCCTTCTGGGCTATATAGATAATGACTCAACTTTTGTATCAAAACCCTTGGAACAGAAGGCATTTTCAGACTCAAATGACTTTACCTTAGCCAAAATAATTCTATTAAAATTATTTAACTAAAAACCCAGAAAGTGAGCTTTATAATTTAGAGACTTATTTAAAATTTAGATAGCAATTCAAAGGGAAAAGAGAAACTACTATCTATGAGGTCTACAATTATTTTTGTACAAGAAAGGATTTTCTGTCCTGGAGGGTAAATTCTAAAGTGTACTTTGAAAACCTGTAAGAAAAGAGCATTATGGCATTTCCTACATCTTTCAGCATTCTTAGAAATGAGAAAGGAAGAAAAGCATTGGAAGGGATTTCAAATACTCCAAAGAAAAATTTTGCTTTTTAATTTCTTATATTTTTCAATGTAATATGCTCTGATTGTTATTATTTAAACTTTGTGTCAATTTTAAACTTAATGTATCTGAAGAATTAAAAGATTCTGAAGTGAACAAAAGCCAAAATGCACAGATTCAAATTTCATATCAAATTTAATTAACTTTTTCTGTATTTCTATTAGCATATCAGGATAGATAAGCAGAGGATTGACACCATTTGTAAAGTTAAAATTTTTATGTAAGACATAGTTTGCACAGTTATTAATCAAAGCAAAACACATGTTAGCCAAATTTTAAATAATCCATTATCTTGATCAAGTATGTTATTTCAGAGCACAATAACTGTCCTGATGTGGTAAAAATATTATATAAAAGTATGTGATCAGAAAATACAGATTAATATTGGTAAGAGCAGTAATAGCAGCAGTACTGATTGCAGCACCAGCAGGAGGAGTAGGAGCAGTTTTAAATGATAAATTGATTAGCCAACCTTTAAAAACCTTTATTAGTATACCTTCAAAAAAAAAGTAATAAATCCCTCCTGGTTGCTATCAGGGAAGCAGCTGCCTGTCAGCCCTTGGACACTGAAGGTATCAGTACTCCAGCTCCTGTCTCACTTTGCCCACCTGCCAAGCTCTGCTCTCACTTCTTCCCTGTGCTGCACTGAGACATTGCTTACTCGGTCACTCTAAATGCCAGGCACCCTTTGACTGGGTCCAGCTGAAAGCCAGGTCATTTAATGGAAGAGAAATGTGGGGTTGCAGCCGGGGGTCCGCTCTTTTTTGGGAAGGTTTAGTCCAAAGACCCTTGGAGCGGATCAAGACACCAGTATTCCAGGCCTACTGGGTAATCTGTCACATGGTCCAGTCCTGAGGTCTCACAGGTTGAGAGAAATTAGGATATCTTTATAGTGTGTGCTGCAGATGAGGTGCTCTGAGAACACTGAAGTGAGAGAGAAGTCAGCATTATCCTGTAACTTTAGAAGCAGTTTGTTTAAATATTTACATGGAGCAACTTGCAGATTACCAGTTTAACAATTTCCAATGCAACTTTTTAAATTGATAATGCTTCTTATTTTGTGATGCTAGTCCCCTTTTTTTCTGTACAATGTTACAATGTGATCTTGTTTGCTTTTGCTTTTTATATTGTGCCTGAGCCTCTATAAAGTACATTATGGAACCCCAACACGTGTTTTCACAATGATCACAAGCTATTCAACTACATTTGCAAACATTTTTGGAGATAGGTCTTGCGTTCTAATGCAGTCTCACCAGTGAATATCTGTGAAATTTATTCAGGGGTATTCACATATATGAGGCACTGTTATTCTTGTCAGTATTGTCTGTTTACTGCAGAAACTCTCTAGAAGAATGATTATATCTCTGATTCAAATCTCCTTGAGTCTAATGGATTCCATCTGGAGAGCCTACATGCTTGTAAAACCTCTAGTACAATTGGGAGGACCCTTTGTGTGGTATTCTAATGTAGTCTTCTGAAATCTTTAAGTGTTTCCAAGACAGGTCTCTATTCCATTCACTTTCAAATGAGTTATTCATTTCAGTGATATTACTTCAAGCCTTGCAGCATCTTTTGCATGACAAAAACTAAGCTAGAAATCCAGATAGGATCCACATCACAAAACAGCCTAATGTTTGGTCTAATGATTAAGCTAAGAGTCAGAAAGAGCTGATTATGCAAGCTCAGAGACAATGAGCTCTCACTATTCAGCATCCCACTTCTTCTGCTAATTTATAGCCGCGATTCTGTAATTTTGTAGCCCTTAGTTTTGGGCATTGTCATTAAATTTGTCTTTAAAGCTGGACAAAAGTTCCTGTGAGTTTACTGCAGATGAGGTTATTGCATGTGTAGATCCTGAATAAATTATTAATTTCATAACTTCAGTGTTCTCTTATACAGTGAGTCTCTGTAATAGTGAGCTTCTTATCTTAGGAAACCAAATAACTTTACAGATATTTAACCCTCCTCAGCTCCTTGAGGGTTTGAGTACTCTGTGCATCACAGAAATTACAAAAAGCAGGGGAAATGATATAAAGACAGTATTGTAAGAAAATAAAGATTCTAAAAAATAAATTTTTCTCTCTGAAGTAAACCCTGAGCACTTTCCTGGGATACATGAATAAATTAAATAAATATCTGTAATCTAAAATACCTGAAGACCCTTTCTCAGACATGAATATTTTTAACTTACATATTTCACGATTATAATTCTAAAGAGTTCTTTATTTAATTGTTGCTGTGGTCGTCAAAAGGATTTTTGATTAAGTACTTCCCACCTGATTGTATTTTTCTCTGACAGCTAGGAGGTTGCATTCTATTTGTAGCTCAAATGAGTTCTTCAGATTTAGAAGGGTCAGAATTTAAATGAAATCATTCATTTCTGTTCCCTTCTCTCCAACATCACAAAGGGACATCCAGTGTCAGTAGTGAACTCTGGCTGTGCTGGAAGAGACTAGAGTCACAGGCAAAATCATATCAGTTCAGAACACCTAGTGTCTGCAAAGTACAGCCAGTCACTACATACCTCTGGAATTCTGATCTTCCAAGACAGGGAATTCCTTGCAGCATACTGTGACTTTAGTCCAACTCTTTCCTGCAGAGAGAAGCAGGTAGGGGTGTGTGTGTGTCCGTGTGTGTGTGTGTGAATTAGCACATATAGGTAACCAGGGCCACCACCACAAAGCCACTGCTGATATGCAAAGTTTAGATTTATTTCATTTCCTTGCTATCAATGGGTGGCAGAGACAAGTGGCCACAGGGGCTCAGTTAGGATCAGCTCATCCCAGTGGACACAGACACATGGGCACGTGGGCTCTGGTAGGCTTAGTCCATCCTAGTAAAAAGAGGCACATGAGAACACAGGCTTCTTTAGGATCATCCCTATGAACAGAGACACATGGGGACACAGGCTCTTTTAGGCTCACCCTAGAGCACATCAGGGGAGGAGGGGCTGCTGCCTGCCCCAGTACAACAAAAGGCTTCACATAAACAATTTATCACAAGGCTGGGCTTTTATGCTCTCGTTCTCTCCCAGCAGGAGTCTCAAGTATGTCTGTGAGAGTGTGGTATCTCTACAGAGGAATTCTGCTTCTCGCAACAGCCAGAGGATGAACAGCATTAGGCGTAATAAATGGAGTTTTCTTGCACCAATACTTTCAGCATTCTCAGCTACAAGGTCACTCTGAGTAAAACTCTTCCCTCCTCTTTGCTAAATCTTCCATTTTTAACCATTTCCTTCCAAGACAGTGTGAGCAGAAGGCCTGGCAAGAGTGCTGCTATTAAACAAATATGGATCTGCATCTTGTCTAGAGTGAAGATCATGTTCTCAGCCTCTTGGAGACTGCCAACACCTAGTGATGAAATCACCAATCCCTGAATACCTCTGTTGCTTGCTCATGACATGCTTAGGTGGTCCCAAGCATCTACTAAGGACTGCTTCTCTCATGGCAACCCCCTTCAGAGGAAGGGGTTTGTCATAATAAAAATCTTAATGCAAGATTACTAACACTGGAGATTACAAACCCAGTATAGTAGAAATTGCCATGAAATGCTCAATCCCTCTTTAGCTGTGTCTTACCTGTCAAGTTTGCTCTGAGATTATGATTGTTAGATTCAAAAATGCGTATTTATGGATGGTATGAAGTATGGGCTTTGATCTTCAATTGATAATGCTGAAACACAAAGATTGCCCCTGATACTGTCACCTCACTGACTCTATGTTAGTTTTTATCTGTAAGGCAACAATAACTGGCTGCTCTTTAACTCTAGTTTTGCTCTTGCCCTCTAGTAACTACATTTCAGAAACAAATTTTAAATAGCATTAAATTTTTTTAGTTGATTTATTTGATTTTTTTGTCCTGACAATGAAAACCATATAATTCTAACTTGTGAACAAGTCATCAAAAGTGCTATCTGTAATAGCTTTCTAAACTAATGAGAATTTAAGGAATTGTCCTTAATACAAGTATTTTGTATGACTAAACGAATAAATGTGATCATTACTGCAATAAGGAACAGTGCTAGTGCAAAAATGTGGAGAAAGTGTTCAAGTAACATTTACACATACAGATAGACATGCACACAAATAGACATATATAAATCCATATTTGTACCATGTACATTTATATATATATGTAATGTGCACACACACACACACACATACACAAAATCAGGCTTTGCAGAAAACATCTGTTAGTGATTGTGGTTTGACTTGCTTCCATAAGGCATTAAGTTCCTTTATCATAACCATCTGTCATTTTTGCTATGTTTACCGAATTAATTACAGAATTTTAAACAGTTCATTTAAAACAAGCCTCAAACAAAATTAGTATCTGGTGAGAGCAGTTTATAAATAATATGTGTATTCTTACTGTGAGGACAGTAGCCATTATTAAAATTAAGTCATTCATCTAGCCTCTGAAGTTTTAGGGATGTAATATTAAGTTCTGTAATGTAAGAAAGCTCATGCTGTTATGAACAAACCCCAAATCCTTCAGAATTACTGAGCTACACAAAAATCAGTGTAAAGGGAAAATAAATTTAATCTTTCAACTCCATTTCTTAATTCAACAGTGGGAGATCAAACTTTTGAACTGTACTTTGAAGACAAATTAACTTTTGGCATAAGTAAGAGCATTTCTTCGAGTCAATAGAAGTGCAGGATTTACATTTGCTGATGTAGAGCCCTGGATTTACTTTAAACCTCCATTTTTCAGCACAGGTGTGGAAGGCTTGCTTTTAGAAATCTTTCCTGTCTTAAACCCCTGTACATTTTAGGATGGATTTACATCTTTTTATTATCACCATCATTGCTATAATGCTCTAGAGGAGAGTGGATTACTGGCCCTTGTATTAAATTTTCTTATTCCAGTTTCATGTGGGACAAACTGGGAGCAAATGCAAAAACTGACCTTCTCTTATATGTATGGATATTCTTAACTAAGCTTTGTAATAAATATTAGAAATGATCAAGCTGTGTCATTAAAAAAGAAGTCATTCTATTATGCATTGATTACTTCTGAGAGAGTACACAGAGGAAATATTTGGGTAAGTTCTTGCCAAGTGTCAGGGTTGAACGGTCTATCTCATTATACAAACTGTGCTCTTTATTCCTTTGTTTTTGCAGTCTGTACTAATTATGGAGACATTTGTAAGATTAGATGTCCCCAGTTGTGCCAGTTATGCAACATTACATCCTTATTTTTGATATGAGTATGGTTTCAGTTGAAGCATATATCAGTGGCTGTTACCCTTCCACATTTCAAAATATAACCTCTGACAGACTCTAAACATGTGGCTGGGCTTCATGTTATGTGTTCATTTGCTCTCTCACAAAAGCTCTCCACCTTCCCACAAATTGCTAAACAATTACTTTGCTTATCATCTGCAATGTGCATTATAATTTCATCACTTTCAATCTGAATTCTTGCTGAAGATCCTGGATTCCTTTGATCTTTAAGATGAAAGTAAAATTCTCAGGATATTTTTATTGGCACCTTTCCAGCTTTCCTTTCTTGTTCTCTATAACCAAACAACTGCATACTAACATTTTAAAATACAGAGCTGTCACTATTTTAAATACTCAGTCCCATTTGCTCTTAATTATTGCACATTTAAACTGAAAATTCTCCATTTCTAAAGATGATATAGGCTTGTATGTATTCTAATTAGGCAAACTAAATTCATTTTGACTACATAATAAAGTAAACCAAACAAAGGCAAAGCTAAAGTGGAAAGTAAGTGCACAGAAAAAACTACTTTATGAGTACATTAGGAACTTTTAATTTAATAATAGAAACTTGAGAAATGCCATAATTGAAGTTGCCTTTTCAACAAATGTTTTATGACAGTCTTTAATTGCATGTGTGAGCAAGTGGAGGAAATGATTACTGGCTCAAAACAACCAAAGACAGTGTATGTAGGTGTATGTGTGTGAGGGGGCAAGGCAAGTTCTGTAAAAGTGGGATGATGTTCTTGCCCACTCCCTGTCCCCTTTGGAGCCTCTAGAGCAGCTCTCAGTCACTGGCAAGCATGAAGCAATGACCCACAGCAACCTCTGGAGCCTCAGTGCAGCCCCAGAGTGGCCAGATGACCAGCAGCCCCATCTGCAGGGAAGCTGAGGTCACAGGAGAGCAGAGCAGATAAAAACCATTGCACAAAGATGCACATCGTTTGTTCCTATTTTCCTTGGATTTTATGGCAGCTGAGACAATGCTGGATCCAGGGGCAGTACCTATATCTCTTTTCTTTTTTCTCATTCTCTCCTTTCTTCTCCTGATTTCCTCTTAAAATCTGAGAAATTTTAGGTTGGATGGGTCATGTTTGCTAAGTCAATGCTATGTGAAATGCTCTGTTTTGGTTATTTGCTTTACATTTTGCTAAATTCCTGATCTTTTAGAGTTTGCCATTACAGTTTGGTTGTCTAACCACCTGAGAGCATTTTTCAAGTTCTTTTTTGCACCACCCTAAGTAAAAGAGGTACCTTAAGTCCCTTTTAAATAAACTCACTGAGCAGGGCTTTACAGCGTAACCTTACAGTATTTTCCAAATGTGTGGAAAAAATGCCTTGAATATAGTACTCTGATTCATCTGTGATAAAGGCCTCTTTATACAGTGATACAATCATATTTTGAAAAGAAAAATAATGTGACAAACTAAAAACTATATGATACAGTTTACAACAAAAAGTACAACCCTAAATGAAACATTTAATTTTTTCAGTTATTTCATAACCTTGAGAGCTGCAATTAACAACTTTATTCTGGTATGTAGCATTTTTATTTAACTCACCCTCCAAGAATAATTTCAAATACTGTAATGGAAAGTTTTGTATGGATTACAGGAATAGTATGGACTTGCACAACTGATAGCAAATAAGAGAGTCTGTGTAGGACATGATCAGATTTAAACAGTAATGCCAGAAATACAGAAGAATTTCACTGGATTTTCTTGCCCTTTTTTCTTGCAGTAGTTATTTCAGCACATAGAAGCCAAGTTTTCTCACTGGATTAGTGAGTCTAGGTTTGAAGGTTTACCTACTTTTGTTACACCAGTGGTGTAACAAAAGTGTCTTAGCTGCTCCCCTCAAACCTCCCACCTCTGCAGGCCCACAGACTTCATGGATGCATTCAGGCTGGGACTGAGAGTTGTAGGAATTTTCCTGGGCAGTCCACACTTATTCCAAGAAGCAGGTTTGTGAAGTTTACAATAGTTCGTCTTCACATTTCATCTTCTTTTAGTACATGACCCTGGTTTATCTACCAACAGGCCAAATTTCAAGGCCATTAAAAACTCCCCAGTACAAAGTGTGTATGCCCAGAAGTTTCCATTTTCTACACTGCCTCTGCTGTCACAACAATTAGAGCTTTGTTTTCTCTAAAACTCTTCTATGAAACCCACTAAAGATACCCTCAGCAGAGACCATAATATTTGAAATCCCTCTCCCAGTGGTTTGGCTTCTGAGCAGTGCTTTCATCTGGAGCCTGTGATCTGACATCACACTTCAGCACTTGTAACCACAAGTACTGAGAGATTCAAATTTGCCAGACAATTCTAATCAAAAACACTATACTGGGTAGCCAGCCTCACAGACAAATGCTGTGGTTTGTATGCCAGATACCACTGAGACCCATGGCAGCCACCTTACAGTCCCTGCTGATACCTGTCCAAGCCCATGCTCTCCCTGCTGGGACACACTGAACAGCCCATATGTGTTAAATTATAAAAAGAAACAGCCCCTACATCCAATGGGGATCTCCTCTCCTTCACCAGAAATACAAGAAGAAAATTATCTGGTGAAAAGGAAGAGGAAAACTCATTCCAGGCTGTACAGTCACTGCTGCCAAAGCCCCAGTCCTGTGCTAACAAAGCTGATGTTGTCAAACCTGTGCTTACAGTGCCGCTAATGCAAGGAGTCAGGCAGTGTCCTGAGGTGGCTTCCACACTAACAGGTCAGGGGAAAGCTCATGAAGTGTGGAGACAGCACAATGATTTGTGTGCCTGCATTGTAGCTGAGGACACTCCCTATATATTGCAGCCAGAGTGCATGGGCAGGCTGGGGCACTACTGCTGCAGCCAGGTCACAAAGGACATTGTGGGGCCTGCAGGTGAGTGGATGTGGGAAGCCCAGATTTTCATGCCTGTATCATCCCTCCATCCCCCTCCTTCCTTCTCCACCTTTCTCCATCTCATCATGAAGTACTGGCACAGTTATAGCTGGGTTATGACTGAGCACCGTAAGATACTCAGGCAGGTTCAGGAAGACTGAAATTTCAACAGATTTTAGAACATAAAAGACAACCAAAAATAAAGACCAAACATTTTCTGAAATGCAAAACTCTCCTGTCTGACTATTAGAGATGAAAGTGACTCTAGCTTGAAAGAGGGGACCTCTGACGAAGTTGAAAAACCTGACTGACTCCATCCCACTGTGTTGTGCAAGAGTGTTCTTTCAAAGACAACCATAGTACATAGAGTCTTGTGCCTGTGGTCACATATATTTAGTTAACTATAAAAGCCAGGGGGAATGGATCCTTTCAATCAACAGGTTAAATATCTGTGCACATAATTAATGTTATATGCATTAACTATGTATTAATATAACCCTCATGTGAGTGGCTTATTGTTATAGAAGAAATATTTGCATTTTCAACTGAGACAAGTAGTGGAAATTTTCACCTCAAACTTATTTTCTTTTCCATGTTCTATTCATTTATAATTCTGCTGAGAAATATACTGCATAATTTTGCTCTCAGAGAAATGTACTGTGAGGCTGCACACTGACATTTGTACAATTTTATACCACATGGCACACACAGAATAGAGTGGGGAAATTATTCTCAGATTTATAAACAAAACTTCTTACACAGGTGACTCATTTTAGCTAAATGTGGATGGCCCTTAATGGGAACACATAGGTTTATACTAAATAACCTGCAATACCAACTAAGGTGGCACAATTTTCTCAGCCATTAGGAAGATTGATTTTGCCTGGGAGTGCCTCTACTCAGCAGAAGTACCCTTCAGGTAAGTTTGAAAAGTTATCAAGTATGTAGTGTAAATGAGCAGTGGAGATTCTGGAGATGAGGGAAAACTCTATTAAAAACATTAAAAACCTCCAGTATATAATGTAATAACTGAATGTTTCTTATAATAGTCTAACAATTAAGACATAGAAAAAATTTCTAAAGTTGAATTTAAAAAACCCAAACAAACCACAAACAAAACTCCACAAAAGTTCAAAATTGTTCTTTGAAATTGTAAAGAATATGAAGTATTTAATGACAAGTACAGGACAAGATTAATTCTGCTGAATTGCTAGCAATACTCCACTATAAATCTACTCAGAGATCAGATTAAATTTAGATTAAGTATAGGGTGGTTACAAATATGGACAAGCACAGAAGGTGATTTTGGGTTGATAAAATGCGTAAACGAATATGGCAAAGTTGGTATCCTCATTATTTTGGAATCATTTTATAAACTGTAATCTAGATATAGACAAAACACCTAATAATCATGCAAGGCAAAAAATGCTAACAAAAACCACAGGATTGGAGGGTAGAAAGAAAATAAAGAATATTTTACTACTTGTTTTGACATTTATATATCTAAATTAAGTTATTGGATTTCAGTTCTTAGAACCAGTTCCTCAGAATTATAGCTTCTACATCCAATCTTATCTCTTTGTGACCTTTCACGATTTCAGAGAAGGATGAAGTCTAGATACCCAGATGGACTACATATATATTTATACATACATATAAACCTCAACCTTACTGTATAAACTATTGCACAAAGCTGACTTATGCACTTCACTATGGTATTATCAGCACTTTGATTCAGTAAACTCTAAGGAAATCTATGTCAAGAGAATGTCAGAAGTTTAGGGGTTTTAAAAATTTATTTAATTATTTGTTTGTTTATTTGTTTGCTTTTACTCTAATGCATGTATAAATAGAAATTCAAATATTATCTCCCTACACTGTTTAATTTGGGTTGATGAGGTGTTGGGAAACAAGAACGGAGGAGCATTTAAAAGGGGTAACAACCATGCTCCAGTGTGAGGTTGTTTCAGATCAAAATTGTCAGAAAACAGTAAATTCTTTTAAGAGATAAAACTAGATTTATTTGTTTTTCACTCTGGCATAATTTTTGAAGTTGTTTTATTTATGCTTAAACTAGGTGGTAGGATAATAAAATATTCCAAAATTCTGTCATGTTCCAAGAAAATAATTCACTTCTATGGAGTAATATTTTTGTTTTCTTGAGACACACAAAACATATATTTATTTTACTGCCCCAAAAAAGCACCAACACCTCTTTCTTTTGCTGCTTGTTTTTTCCAATTATTCCCATGGAGTAGAAAGAAGTTAGAGTGGGGGTGAGGGTAAAAACATGAAACTTGATGTAGTCATACTACATCAAGTTCACCACTAAGTAAACATGCACTGTCCCAGAGCAGGTAAAGTCCCAACCCTATTGATTTTTGAAGATTGATTGCAACATGTACTGGGGGTCAGACAGATCTCAAAACTGAATCTAAGACATGACGATCTCTATAAACCATTCATCACAAGATGAATAGGATTATTAGTTCAAACACAGATACCAAATTACTTATTGTTTTGAAATGTGGAGAGTAGTAGAAAAGAATGTCCTCTAAGCAATCAAAAAGAAAACATATCAGGTGTTGAAGCTAAGTTGTCAAACCTTAGAGCAATAATAATCACAATGATAATAACAATTGTGATAATAAAATTATGATAATAAAAATAATAAACTTTATTCTGTGTCAGTGAAGTCTTTCAATAGTGGTAAAATGAATTCCTTCTTCTAATGCCTGTAAGATGTTGAATGCTAATAATCAGAGTGTCATTGACACCTATTTAGAACACAGACATACAGGACAACGGCACGAGCTCTCAAGCCACATATGGGGACTTTTCTATATAGAGTGAAAAATAAACATAACGTAATGACAGAATTTTTTTTTTTTAATCTTGTGTGTTTTTATTAAAGGGGAACAATCTTTTTAAGAAATTGAGGACTTAAAATGATACTGCTGATACTTTATTTATTTATTTATTTATTTATTTATTTATTTGAGTCAAAGTCTGCCCTTTAGGAACTACTCAAGGAATTTTTCACAGAACTGAACCTATAGGTGACTATAGCTATTTCTATAAGTAGCTGCCTGAATCTTCAGTGAGTGAATAACATAAAACACATCTCTTATTTCTCAGGCAGACATTTTCTTTCATTTTCTGAGGCGGTTACTCCCCTTTTTACACAGAACATGATAGGATCTGTTGGTAGGAATAAGACCCTTTCAACAAACGAGCTTCATCTTGCACATTTCTTTATAGTATTCCAGTAACAAATAAGTCTTCAGAGCCCGATGGAGCATTTCATTAAAGACCTTTGAACAACTTGGTACAACTGCACAGTGAATTGGGCTGTTGAACGTGCATTCTTCTGAAACACCAGGCAGGATCAGCACAGTGCTGCATCTCAGCTAAATAGATTTGCCTTTTAGCAGGGCTTATTAGCTCAGAGCAATCACAGTCATCTATGCGTTTATATGTCTTCCATCTCTGGAGTTTCAATCCCTTTGATCAGCTTGGGGACCTCTGCACTGGAACCTGCTGTGCTGAGGAAATGCACCAGTCCCTGTCACACAGCTACAGAGCCAGCAGGGCTGGAAAGGCAGAAACACCTCAATCCTCCCAAGCTTATTTCCTCTGCCAACAAAGAGTAACTGAAAGAGCTCCATGGTTAGAAAACCCCAGAGACTCAGGTCAAAAAGTTACTGGTCCTCAAGTAATTCACAAAACAGCCAGTATTTTGAGGGCATGTTAGAAGTTCTACCAACATCAGGGTATATTAAAATCTGGACATATGATAGTAATCAGCTAGACTATTAACATTCCCTCCCTGTCAGACGTCATTTCTCTGTACACTGAGAAAATACTAAATAAGTTTGTGCTGCTATCTACATTAAAGAGCTCTACAATGTTTGTGTCAAGACAAAATTCTACATTTAATAATTATCCTGTATATAAATGTTAGTTCTAAGGCTCTGCTTAGCATCAGAGAGGACCTTGGGTTCTCCCACAATTTTTCTTCAGCATCCAAAAAATATGGATCTAATATAAAATGCATTAGAAAAGTCATATCTCCTGACTCTATATGGCTGGATTTTACTAATAAGTTAAAACTTTTCTACCCTTAGCTCTTCTGTTTCAGCTTTTGGAAGATAGCCTGATGTACTTACTATTATCATTACTTAGTGTGAAAAACTTACTCTGCAATTCTAGAAGTAGCTATTGAAATATCAATTAATGAGCAGGCTGTATATTTCTGGGTCCTTCTAGATGATTTATTCAGACTGCACTCTGCATATCTGCAGGAGAAGTATTTTTCAGCAAAGTCATACACCCTGATTCTTAAAAAAAAACTTCAGTGCAAAGGATTTGGATTAATAAACAAGGAGTTTTGATACGCCATTGCCAGATGTGCGAGTATTTTCAAACCCAACTTCTGCATTTTTTCCTCCTGTTAGAAGATTATCTGAGAAATCTGCACTAGTATGCATGAAGGAAATGTATCACCTTTCATTCAGTAGGGGGTTTTTTCCCTTTTATCCATGGAGTAGAACTAGACAGATACTGAAATATTCAACTTCTCATTCTGCCTGAGTAGTTTTACAAATACATAACCCAGACACAAGAACAGTACACTATTTTTCTTCCAGAGAGCACTGCCTGTAAAAAATATCATTTACAGGAATAATGTACAGAGAATGGGAAATGTGTTCTGCTTCAACAACCAGCTCTAATTCAGCTTTCTAGAGCTATTGCTTCTATTCTGCATTAGAAAGACAGTGAAGTGCTGAGCCCAGTTCCCTTACAGTAGGCATTACTGTGACAAGCTGCTGTTCAGTTTTGCTGAAAAACAGCATAATGAAATTGAACTGTTTATAGGCAATATAGACAATGAGCAGTAAAGGCTACAAGCTAGATATTTCTCAGCAAAAGATGAATCCACAGGACTGCATTTACGTTGTTTCCAAAACTAGAAAGGAAAAAATAAATGGATTTTCTAAAAGTTTATTCCAGAAACATAAATCTAGTGTTCAAACGTGACATTCAGCTGTTTTGACAGAAGATAAAACAGAAAGACCAACCATAAAAATTATCATCTTTAATTTCAACAGAATCACACAGACTCACTAGGTTGGAAGAGACCCTCAAGACCATTGAGTCCAACCTATGCCCCAACACCTCAACTAGCCCATGGAGTGCCACATCCAGCCTGTTTTTTTAACACATCCAGAGATGGTGACTCCACCACCTCCCTGGGCAAACCATTCCAATGCTTTACCACCCTTTCTGAAAACACTTTTTCTCATATCCAATCTATATTTCCCTTGGCACAGCTTAAGACTGTGTTCTCTGGCTCTCTCAGTTGCTGCCTGGAGAAAGCGACTGACCCCCACCTGGGTACAGCCACCTCTCAGGAACTTGTAGAGAGTGATAAGGTCATCCCTAAGTCTCCTTTTCTCCCACAGCTCCCTCAGCCATTCCTTATAGGACTTGTGTTCCAAGCCCCTCACCAGCCTTGTTGCCCTCCTCTGGATGCACTCAAGCCTCTCAACATCCTTCTCAAACTGAGGGGCCAGAACTGGATGCAGCACTCAAGGTGTGGCCTCACACTGCCGAGTACAGTGGGAGAATGTCCTCCCTGCTCCTGCTGGCCACACTATTCCTGATACAGGCCAGGACAGCTTTGGCCTTCTTGGCCATCAAGGCACATTGCTGGCTCATGTTCAGCCGACTGTCAACCAGTACCTCCAGGTGCTTCTGCCTGGGCACTGTCCAGCCACCCCTATAACGCTGCAAGGGGTTATTGTGACCAAAATGCAGGACTTGGCACTTGGACTTATTAAAGTTCATCCCACTGGACTCTTCCCACCTATCCAACCATTCCAGGTCTCTCTGCAGAGCCCTCCTACTCTCTAACAGATTGAAACATGCTCCCAGCTTAATGTCATCTGCAAGTTTACTAATTAAAGACTCAATCCCCTTATCCATGTCATCAATAAAAATATTGAACAGAACTCATCCCAGCACAGACCCCTGAGGGACACCACTGGTGACTGGCCACTGTTTACCACCACTCTCTGGGCTTGGCCATCCAGCCAGTTCTGAGCCCAGCCTAGAGTGCTACAAGCCATGGGCTACCAGCTTTTCCAGGAGTGTGCTGTGGGAGACAGTGTGAAGGGCCTTGCTGAAGTCCAAATAGACAACACCCACAGCCTTTCCTGCATCCACCAGGTGGGTGACCTGGTCACAAAAGGAGAACAGGTTGGTCAAATACAACCTACCTCTCCTAAGCCCATGCTGGCTGAGTCTGCTACCCTGACCATCCTGTAAGTGCTGCATGATGACACTCAATATAAACTGCTCCAACAGAATATATTCTAAAGAGAAGTAAGCATGGGAAGGTACTTAGAGTGGTTGAAAATAAAAAAGATGTTGAAGGTATGACAGTATTTTTACTTCTTTAACTTTGTCTTTGCTTAAAGTTCTTCTTATTTTCATTTACTGTCATGGCACTTTGGGCCTTTGTGAAACTATTGATTTAAATGACACACACAGAAGCTCAAGCTAGCAGATCCGGAGGCAAGATCAGGGCACAAGGTGATTCATAAATAAAAGTAAGAAAAGCAGGTACTTCTTGGGCCTGTGAGATTTGCAGCTACCAGTTTCTCATTTGGAAGAAAAAAGTAAGTCTTAAGCTTTCAGTAAATAAAGCTAACAAAATGATTCCTTGCAAAATGTCTCTATAGAGCATATTTATGAAAACTAGCCTTCATCAGAAGGAGTTATTGATTCCAGATATGCTGCAGTTGAATGCAAATACTGGACATTGTGGCTATGATACTTCAGCAGCCACTGTGCTCTAAGCTTTAGAAGCCCACCCTCATTCCCCAGGTTTTCCAGCTGCAGGAGCCCCTGCTCAGTGCTGACACAAGTGTTTATACAGCCACAGAATGGATTGGATTGATGAACTAATTTATCCTAAATTATCTCTGAAAAAAAAGGTTTGAGCTCCTTTACAGCTGGATCAATTTCCCAGTTCACCATATAAACAGCTGGATGCAACTGTGGGTAGCAGCAAACACAGAAGGCAGATTGATGATGGGAAAAATTGCCTGGCAATAGGACGGATACACGCTGATGCAGCCGTGTCACCAAACTTGAATCCCAACCTAGAAAAGAGAAATACAGCCTTGGAAATACAAGGCTGTATTTCTCTTTTCTAGGAAAAGAGAAATAGAAAATTAGATATATCATGCAATTTATAAATTTGGTTGTCTTGACTAACTTCTGAGGTTGCAACCTTTTCTGCAAAATTTAAAGCAATTAAGGATTAAGTTGGATTTGGTCATCAATCATGAGTACTACTGTGTTGTTTATCAGGAAATAATGGCTACTCAACATCTCTCAGTAAATGCAAATTTAAACATATGAAAGAAAATGGCATTTAAATTAAGGAACATTAGGACATAAATATTTATCTTACTATTTTTATTTGATGAATGATGCTACATACAGACACTGCATTTGAAAGGGGAAAAAAAGGACAAAAAATCTTCAATAAGAGAGTTTATGGTACTTAAGTAGTAATGCGATAATTACCCATGCATAACCACTCAATTATAAATATGGAAATGCTTAATTAATTAATAGATTAAATTAATCATGACACAGAAGGATATCAAAGGGTACACAGAAGCATTTAGCTAGAACTTTGTGGTTTGTGTACAGGTACTGTGATCCTAGAAAAGTTTAAGGTCAAGTTATAACTAATAACACTAGAACTTCTTATCAGAATCCTCTGATTTAGAACTGCAGTGCTGAGGGATTTCTCCTCTCACACACACTCTTGAGATGCTTTATGCTGGTTTTGAAGGGAGATGAGACCTTGGCTTTTTCAGATTAGTTAAGCCCATATGAAATACTTTTAGTCTTTTTGCTTGGTCCTAACTGTGGGAATACTGTATTCCTCAAGGTCCTCAAGAAGAGAGAAGTTTGAGTAAAACACTGTGTATCATCTGTACCTCATGATGTTTCTGTAGGCAAATGAGGAGTATGCTAAGTATATGATATATGAATATTATTTTAATTTTTCTTACAGTTAATGAAACTGAATTCTGCTCTCAAAAAATCTGCAAATGCACATTTGCATCTCGAAACCAATCACTGTGGCTCTAAACTACCCTCATTTGTATCTCTGCCACTGTTCCAACTCATGATTTTTTTGGAATGTGGAAATTAGCAGGTTTAAAGAAGCATTAGGGAAACTGATAAAATTTAACCTTGTTATTATTTTTTTTTGTTTAATCTTGTACTTCTGTGCTTATCCTGACCATCTGATTCTGGGCGCATTATTGATCCATGCCATATGACGTGTCTAAACTGACTAAGAGTTTCCCTATCAAGGACTAACAGAGAAACCAAAACAGAAGCTGCAGTAACAGATGTCACTGCAGCCTTTTCTGGTGAAAGGCACTAGATGAGGGTTGTATGTTGTGCTTGGTTTGGGCAGTGGTGCTCAAGCAGAAGTTATGTAACATAAGTTCTCTAAGGTGAACAGTAGCTCAGTAAAGGCAAGAATGTGGCCAGAAAATTGATGCTGGAGAAACAGACTGGGAGGGAGCAATATTGTTTTCATCTATCTAATAGCTAACTATCATGCTGTAGTTACCATCACGATCTACTGGCACTTACAACAGAGGCATGATTTTAAACTTCCAGCTGGCATTTGAATTGCTGTACGAGTGCTCCAGTCAGATCCATTGTTTCACATGAGGAGTATTTCTCCATGTATTGTGCAATTTAATTTTACAAATTATAACATGCATTTAACATGGTCTGTCACATACTTTGTCCTATTATGTTGCCACACATAACACAGATCAATAGTAGAATATCAGAGAATTTGAAATATGTCAATATCTTTCACTAAAAACTCACACAGAACTGCACCGTATTTTAGTACCATTCAGAAGGTGAAGATATCCAAATGATAAACAGGCATTCAGAGCCTGACAGTGCACAGTTACATTTTCATGGAGTTTATAGATTTGTCTATGAGGTATAGAAAGTTGAAATGACGTATGAGAAAAAAATCACTTCATTCTTTGTATGCTGTATCACCCATTGCGTTAGCAGAAATGCTTTAAATTGTATTATTTTTTATTAAAATAGAAGAAGGTCAGTAGCTGGAACGTTATGATTCCCACTGTGGAATTTTGAAACTGCCATCCTTTTTTAAACATATTCCAATGCTGTGACTCTTATGAAAAAATATATTAAAAAAAAGTGTCAGTTTATAAAAAGAGTGGTTTTTTATAAATAATGAATTAAGGAAAATGAAGTTCATATAGATTAGGTTGTATTTGTATTACTGAGATTTATGTTAATTGCACTTATTCCATACTGTCTAACTAGTCTTCACCATTACAGTAAGTAAGCAACTCAAAGACATAAATATTTAAACCTAATTTTAAAATGTCTTGAGATATTGTGATTTTTTTTAAGCTATCAAAAAATTCAGAAGCCTAAATCTTTGATTTGAGACTTCTTTTCCACAATCTACAGCAAGAATTATACCAGTAACTGAGTAATTAATATGTCTAAATAAGTCACATACTTTCATTGCTTATCATAACAATATATGAATTTCAGAAAAAGTGACACAGCTTGTAAAAAGTCAGAAATTGTTTGTGGTAGGAGTAGTTACAGCAAGCATTGTTATGATAGCAATATTTTAAACTAGCTAATTCAATATCACTCAAAGGCTTGCCAACACAGAGACTTTTCAATTTGTTTTATGCTAATTGAAAAGCATAAGTGAGAGTCTGCCACTCTCACTTCAAACCCTACTGGGCCACTAAGACAGGACCAGGATATGCATAGTTGTGAATCTACCAAAAAGAGTCCTCTTTCCAAAGAAGGGTAAATGTGTTTGAGTAAATGTATACTTATAAAGCTGGAAAGGAAAGGAAAAGGATAACATTTGTGATATCATTGTGGCTCTTTTTTCCTACATGCAACTTCAGTGTCCATTTCCAGGTATTAATACTTAAGTACTTGATAAGTGGGATTGAAATATTCAATGGCCTTAATATGGGATACCTGCAGGTCCAAGCTCCATTTTAATTACTTACAAAAAGAAAAAGTCACAAAAACATGCACCCAATTCTATGCTTGGCTGTAAGCAGATGCCTGTTATTAAAAAAAACCCAAAACCTTCCAGTCTTGACCTTCCAATAATTTATCTAAATAAATTCTACCAAGAGGGAAGTTTCTCAGTAAAAATCACACTACTTTTTCAGTGTTTCCTTGAATATGCAGCTTGTATTACTGGAAACTAACTGAATCCATGTTAAAAAGCTATGTTTAGAACAGCATTCAGAAAAATTAGAATATTACATGAGAAGATGTAAACTATGCATGCAGTGAAAAAAAAATCAACCAGACTCTGGATATTGGCTTGAAATTTCTACTGTTAATGTATAAGACATTTTGCATAGAAATTTTAGAAAATGTAAAAATGTATAGAAATTATAGAAAAAAGGAGGAATAAAATCTTATATTTAGAAAATTCAGCAAGATGAAAAAAATACAGTAAAACAAAAAAAGTATAATTTTAAACTTTATTTTCAAATATTTTCAAAATTTTAGTTCTTGGAAATTGTATAAACTATTGGACTACAAACTTGTATGCAAAATAGACCTTCATTTATTCATATTCATGAGAAAAAACCAAAGAAATGAAACTTTATACTTGTATTGAGTTTTCATGTCACCTCAAAGGTGGAAAGAAATCTTAATTTTCTTTATTAGGAAGGATATTAGCATCAAAACAATGCATTTTCTTTGGTTCTTCTCTTCTCTGGATTGTACTGGATACTCTTAATGGCATAAATGGATATGACTTATATGAGATGCTTGCCATTCTGCAGTTGTTTAAGTATGCCATTATAACTCTGAAATTAGCTGAAGCAATCATATAAATCATACAGAATATAACACTGTGATATGCATGTCATGCTATATGGTGATTAGCTTGGAAGCTGGGCCAATGACCATTTGCATGGTAATGAAGCATTCTTTCATAAAGGTGTCAAAAACAATCTAAGAGGCTAATGAAATTTCATGCAAACCACCTGCTGGTCACCTTCACTTCAATTAAATGTCTTTTGGGGAAATGGAAGTATCTTTCTTATTAAACACAAATTAGAATGCAGATAAACACAGGGTAAGCAATAAGTAATGTACAAAATGCTATGTGTAGGAATAAGACCACATGTGCTGTATAGAAGATTAGCCATGATTGCTCTGTAACAAGAACCATGTTTTGTTATTTTTGTATATTCAAAGGTATGTAGAGGCAATCCTGTGTGACTTCTGCTGGTAGTATTGCTGTGAAAATGCCTACATTCAGAAAAATGATTCCTTCATCCTTCTGGATTCCTCACTTTAAACAGGAATTTCGGTTTGTGTAAATGAGTCAGTTCCAGAACACAGAAAATTTTGCAGGACAGAAAAAGAAAGAACAGCAGAACAAACATGCAACCAACCAACAACAAAAATATTGAGAATTCAACTTTTACCCCATAAAGAAGAGACTGTGTCCTTCTGGCTAGAACATTCTCAAGGAGAAAGACACTTAGGACTGCAGCATTTCATCAAACCAAATAGGCAAAAAAAAATATTGTGTGCTTACTGTGGTTTTTTAGACATATCTATATTTTAGGTAGGCAGAAACATTAATAATTCCCCACTATCATATAGTATTATCATGAGTCAATTTTCACACAACAAAATTTTATACAGGTGTCTAAAATTTCTTCATATGTTGACAGTGGAAAACTGGGCAACATCACACAGTCAGCGTTCTTAAGAACACGTGGATTAAAAGATAAAGCACTTGGGAAGAAAGGAGTTAATAAATGATCACTTTTCAGACACATCTCACAGGGATTTTTGCCTGGACTTTTGCTGTTCACCATATTGAAAAATAATAGAAGGAGGTACTTAGTAAGATGACAAAGTTTCCTGGTGATTCAAAATTCCTGAGGACAATAAAAACAGCTGGCTCTAAAGAGCTACAGAGACTATCATGGTATCAAGAGATTAAGTGATAAAGTGATAGATGATATTTAGGAATGGTAACTTCAAGGTTACACGCATGATGAAAAACAGTCCCAAACATGCTCTGGGTGATATGCTTGAATCTACCTAATTTAAATAGGAAAGAGATGTGAGAATCATTGTGAACAGCATTAATCCCAAAAATAGACAAAATGAAGGAATTATTCAAAAAGAATAGAGAATAAACACTAGGCATCATTATAAAACTGCATAAATCTATGCTGTGTCTTGACTTCTGAGTGAGAACTTGGACCCCATCACTTAAAAAAGTTACAGAGGAAGCAGTTGCTTTTTCATGAGTAAATAAAAATAGACCTCAACTTTTAAAAAAACAGTGAAGGGAAAACAACTACACATGAAGTGCGCAGAAAGCGAGTCATTATGTAATATTTGTGATAATTAAAGCACTAAAACTACAGTAAAGAAAACACTATGTAGATCTTTAAAACAAAAACAAATGCTTGTTCCACAGTGCAGTCAGACTGTGGAAGAGACTTGTAGCTGAAGGAAGTAGTTAATGCCAAATTATAAATAGATACAAAAAGCAATTAAACATGGTAATGAAGTAGAAACTGTTTAAAGTTTTAAACAAAAAGATAATATCAATATCTTGAGAAGCTTTTAAGCCACAGTGCTCAAAGATGGGTAAGCATTACTGTATGGTTAATATTTCTTGCTTGAAGAATGCTATCAGCTACTGTCATAAAGTAGATAATAGTCTTTCCTGACCTAGAATTACTTACTTAGGATTCTTTAAGCTAGCAAGTCATATACCCTTGAGAGGGGATTTTATATATTCTCAGAGGGAAGCAACTGTGGAAGAAAGAAAGACAAACAAAAGGCCCCAAAGTTATAGATCGTGAAAAAAGATTTTTCTTCTTTTTCTCGTTTACCTTAATATGTTGGTCATTTCAAAGTTATAACCTCTAATACTCTTTTTAAGTACTTTTGAAGAATAGCATCTATTACTACTATGTTATTGTCTATTTCTATTTAGGGGAAAACCCCAGATATTTTAAATCTTAAATAGAAAAGTACTATTACATTTAGAGAAGCATTTGAATAAGAACACCTTCCACGTTCTGGCTACGCATTTAAGAGTGCAAAATAGGTAGGTTATTCAGTTGGCTTACTTGTGTGCTTAAATTCCTATCTTTACTTATAAATAGTTTTACTTTTAGTGAACAGAGGTGCACCTGAAACTTATGTATGTTATTTGGCAATCTAGAACATTTTCATATTTGTTCTTTGCATCTTTTGAAGTAGTTCGAAAATTCCTTGCTCTGAATTTGGAAGACTTTACAGTAAATTTTTCAAGTTATTTTATTTTCTTTCCTGTTTGAATACATGAAAAGATATAAAAAATCCCTCAGAATTTGAGGAAGAGTCTAAGAAACATGTACTTTTACCTAAGGATTCTAGTAATGATACCAGGCATGAAAAAAGATTGAAATAAATAAAAAATTATAAATATATCCTATATAAGGACAAAATCAATCTTATGTTTTTAAGACATAATTAGAAATAACATAGGATCAAAAAGTGTCAGCTTGTAAAACAAAATAATTTTTACCTGGAAGCACATTCAGTGTTCCTTGAAAGAGAAAAGAAAGCAGAAGAGGATCCTTCCTTATGAGTGTTTTAAAGGTTGGGACCTACATGAAAAAAATGTTTTATTTTGCAAGCTGTAAGTAGAAGTTTAGGTCTACTGGATTTAGCAAATTAACGAAACTTGAGATTTTTCTCAGAGTTCAAGGTAAGGTTGTCCTCGAATGAAAAAGTATGTTATAGGTTATGGTAGAAGAAAATAAAGACAAGTTTTCTCTCTACAGAAGAATGTAAAGACAAGTGCTTAAATCCCCTGTTTCCTGTTTCTTAAAGAAGGGATGTAGCAATAATGTAAGATTATTAAAAAAACCCCAAATGGCTTATTTACTAAGATAAAAATTAATCAAATTGGTTCAAATATAGTTTCCACCATTTATTTATTTATTTATTTACTAAGCTACTCCCAAGCACGCATTTAATATCATCTATCGTGATGTCCAGACAGTAGGTTTTGGAACATTCCCTAAATTCAGGTCTTTTCCTGGAACTGAAATATTGGTAGTAAATAAAAAGGATTTTCTCCACAATTTTCCTTATCCTGTTTACCTCTGCTCTCTGGCTCATTCATGATGCCAGTGCCTCCTTCCATGGATAACTGATACACACACAGACCAGCTAAGGCACCAGCGTCTAGATTCCTTTTCAACAAATGCTTTCTTGTAGGCTTGTAAAAGTTTCACATCTTTGTGACCTTATATCCAAACAATTGCTAATCAAACTCCATTGATGCAGACTCTATTCACTCTATATGCCCACTATGAAAACGTTGCCATGATCATATTGTGCTGGTGGAAATATTTTCAGAATATCTATCTAAACTACAGCCTAAAACAGAATGGAAAGTTTCCTCTCAAGTGTAAGTAAGATTGACCAGAAATTAGAGAAATCTGTGTTCTCATGATATTATAGGAAGTATGCTTGCTCTTTAAAATAAATAGTGCTTTTCCTGTCTGCATTTATCAAGGCATTGCAAATGGTGTTCAAAACAAAGTAGAAAGCACATAATAACTCACTGGACTTTCTGTTTAAAAAAACTTGTTGCATTTATATTCACCTGATGCACAGCAGCACGACTTCATTTCATCTGCAAAAATATGTAAATTTAAGGCAATAGTAGGTGATCAGGAGATATTGGGATTTCCAACATTATGAGCCTATTGAAAATTACATTAACATAGACAGATAGGTGGAGAGGAATATTAATAGATTTGCAAAAGAATAATGCCCCCAGTAGCTGTTCCTTAGTTTAGCAACTCCGAAAGGAGTGAGAGAAAACACAGACACAATCATTAAAAAACTGATCAAAAATACGAAAGAACACTTATCTATAAGTTTCCATATACCACAAATTTTATTGAAAACAAGCCTAATTACCACTGGAGAAGTTTTGTTCCCTAGAGGTTATTTTCATTAATAGAAAAAGAAACAGAGGTGTGTGTTTATTGAACACAGGCATGCTCCAGAAATCCTGGTCTTATCAAAAGAGCAACAAAATCAAATTATGTTGTGGTTCAGTGAGTGCAGAAACTTGAGTAATCTTTAACATCTGTTTACCACTTGTCTTTTCCAAGACAACTCTCAGAGCTTTTTGAGTTTGTTCTTAAAACTCCTCTGAAAACCACATGAAAGGCTCAGGCTTGAGTTTATCAACTGAATTCTCTGCTCTCTTCTTTTTTTTTTTTTTTTTTAACATCACTGTAACTCTTGTGATTATGAGCGGATTGGGCAGGAATTGAAAAAACTTGCCGATCAAACCTGCCTTATACAATTTTCCATTTTTGTTCCCTTTCTTCTTCTCATTTGTTGCATAACCACAGGTGAGATGGGAGATTCCCTTCTCCTATATGTAAAGATAAGGAAGAACAGAGTATTCTAAAGATTTTACTGTCTGAGCACAAAAAAAAAAAAAACCTGGAAAATACATTAGCAATACTTAACAGTTTTCTATCCAAAGTAGAGATAAGAAGCTAAGTAATTTATCGGTGGCTATTTAGATGCTTACTTCCCACTGTTGTTTCAATATTGGTATAATTTTAAATTTGAAATTAGAAGGGAACTCAGATTTCCTAAGGTCCAGAGCAGTCCCTTATCTCAATATTTTAGTCACCAGAAATTTCATTAACTAGAATCATGAGTGCAGAAAATATCTTTGGTGGTGGAACTAATTAAGGAAGACAATAGAAATGTTTCAACTTTCTCATTAACAAAATTTTTTAAATAGTAGGGCTACACTGCTAAAATACTCGTTAGAATACAGAGATAATAGAAATATATATAAAAAGCATATAAAACTGGTTCTAACCAATTTTTTTTCTCCACTGGATTCACCTCATAAACAATATCTCCATATCTTAGATCTTTAAGAAACACCAATACATCTCAGGCTTAGTTGAGTCAGATTTTCATCCTGTGATCCTACCTATGTAATGTTGTTCCTCTCAGCACCAAGCACTAACCAATGCCCTAAGCCTAAAACATTGCTGCTGATGATATCACAGGATATCACCATGAAACAGGAATGATTCACTAATCCTGGCTCCTCCACCCACACAGCACCACCGATCAAAGCGAGAAGGTTAGGCATGCAGCAGATGAAAAGAAGCATTGTTCCTTCTTCATTAGACAGACACTTCATCTGCAGCAGCAATAGGCAGAATCCCTGACACTCTCACAAGGTAACATTCCGTGTCCTCACAAAAGCATGGGAGTTTAATGTTGCAGGTAGTCATTGTTTCCAAGGAAAATAATTGACATCCGGTTACTACAAGCTGGTGTGACCCCAGCTTGTGAAACCACACGCTGCTTATTGTCTGGGAGGATGATGCATGTCACTACCAAGCACTCAATTTCTGGTTCACAAAAGAAGGATCTTAGAGTGTATTCACATACCAGAAAATTACATGTTAAAAGCTTGGCTGGCAGCACTGCCCTTTTTGATCATTAATTAATTGCAGTGGCTTTCTTTAATGAAGGCTTCCCACCTGCTTTTTGTTTGTTTCTTCTTCTAATCTGCAAGTTAATGTTAAACTAGGCTTCTATATTTGTACTTGTACAGGGAATGAGAAGGGAACAACTTTTATCTGCCAGACAGTTTAAGCAGTTCATGCAGTTTAATGCCTGATTATGCCACGTTGAAACTCTTAAATTGCATGTAAGTAGTGACATACAGGAGGGCTGCTACCTTCGTATGGAATCAGTGGGACTGTGTAGGAGGATCATTTCTTAACATGTAGATGAAAAACAGATACTCTGTATTACTGCTGCTCAAAGGGCAGCATTTTATTAAATGCAACAGACCCGGTCCTGCAATTACTATGACCAAAAAAAAAATATTTAGGAAATATGCCTATTATGATAGAGGTCCTCAAGCAGTAAGTAACTCTTCCACCTCAACACTTATAGTTTCGTCCAGTTCATGTAGGTATAACCATGCTCTGCTGTACTCAAATCATCCTAGACAATGGAACAGTTATTAGGATACATTTAAAATACTGTTAAACTTGGAGATCAATGCAGCTGATCTGATTTGCACTGATGATAAAATCCAGAAAATTTAGAGATCAGCCCATGTGGAAAAATGCTGGTTTGTGCTCATGCATTTTAAAATTGCATGCATGCAAAGAATAATAATTTCAATTTCACAGGCAGATTTTATTATGTAATTTTATAACTTTATTTTTCAACCAATATGTTAACTTTCTATCCATAGACTTTTGGTAAATTCTCACCATAGCAAGAAATATTATACACACATATACAATGACATGTGAAAAGCTTCAGTACTGAACAATATCCTGCTCTGGACCTCAGTATGCACTATCGGGAGAAAACAATAAAGTTCTTAGTTATTTGTAATAATATTTTAAAGATGAGAAAAAAATATGCACACTACAGAATAATTATCTGCCATGAGATCAAAATTGGCCTGTTCATGAAAAATCTCCTAGTCTTTGTTCTGTGAAGATATCAGGGAAAAAAAAAAAAAAAAAAAAAAAAAAAAAAAAAAAAAAAAAAAAAAAAAAAAAAAAAAAAAAAAGAGATATAATGTTTTACAGCTTAAAAGGGATTCTGTTATGTTGCCGCAGAGGCACTCCCCAGACTCTCTGGCACCTTCCTAAAATGTGACAAAAACATCTCAATGGTGCCTTTAATATGAAAGGACCATACCCTGTGAACTGGAGCGCAGCAGACAGAAACACACACATAGACCTGTGTTCACAGAAAATGTTATCTGGAAAATTCGTTGAGCCACAGGAAAGTCAGTCCAGGCCAGTGATTCAGTCACTCATTGCGCCAAATTACTGGAACTACTTTTCTGCTGTTCCTTTTGAAGTCTTTGTTCCACTGTCCAAACATCCAAGGATTAAGGAGACCACAGAAATGAGTGATTTCTCTGCAATTGATTGATGACTTTTTGACATTTAGGTCTGTGATACACACTAGTATTCTTTTCTCTTTCAACAATGCTAGTAAATGAAAATACACTATTTCTTTAAAATTTCATTGTCATCTGTGTGGCATATCCATTTTTTAAAAATGGTTACTTCCATTTTTAAACATTAATCTTACTTTCTAGGACTATATTAAACTATTGGAAACAATTCTGTAATTACGTAGGCCTTTAAAATGGTTTCAAGATTTCCTGCATCAAATTTTTGATACCACTAGGCACACAGCAGGAAAGGAGAAAAAATAATTTCTTTCCTATTAAGTCAGTTTGCATTTGGAGATTATTTTTTGGAGAAGTAGTTGCTTATGTTTCTGTGATGTGAAGAAAAGTAGAGAGAGTTGAGTTAAGAAATGTCTGCATACTTTAGAGTCCCATATGGGCTTCTATACTACTGTAGATGATAAATCTGGAAGATCTGTAAATATTGTGAAATATTTTTTTTCCTTGTCTCCATGGGGCAGCTAAATCTTTAAAATGTAGAAATTATGTGCATTTCACCACAAGAAAAGAAGAATTAGACTTTGAGTACTCACAGCAAAAGAATTCAAAAGCCATGACACAGAGGAAGAACAATTGACATGTTAATGATAATGGAATAGAAATTTTATCCTGTGTCTCTGAGTGGTGGAATTTTAGGACTAACAAGCACCAAATTATCTCTGTGAGACAAGTTTTAAGCCAAATAAATTCCTTTTATGACTTTACTAATATTTCTGCGGTCATATCAACAGTGAATGTGATCCTCTTTATGTAGGTATCAAGAGAGGTGTCCGTATCATGCAACAGACAGAAATATACCATACTGCCCTTACTTTTGAAATTTACTGTTCACTTTTTATCTGTATTTTCATTCCCTTGTAATCTTTGGATACAGCTTCTCATACCTGTGATCTTTCTTTCCCAGGAACTAAAGTAAATTTTCCCCAGCTGAGTCATACTGACCAGTGAAAGTTCAGGCTGAAATTGAGTAGAACACGCCAGGTTAAATCCAATAAATATAGTTTTCTAATTGCTAGCAAAAGGCTCTTTCTATGGTAGCAGGGTGTCAGGTCTTGTTTGGTTCATCTGGAGCTGAGTCCTTTCTATTTTTCTTTTGCTGCTGTGCAGTGGTAAGATACCACAGCCTAAACTTTTTTTAACTTTGGGCAATTGTGTGTTGTAATATCTTGTTAGTTACTGGATAGCAATAACAAGTATTTAGTCAGTGGGGAGCAAGCTATTTATGAACCTAGAACAAAACATGATGAGGGACTGAAAAGATGCTGGAGGATATCAGGGACTCCAAACTGTAAACCCAATGCACAGTGGCCAGTTACTGATCAATAAAGTACAGCCTTGTAAGCCAGTGACCATACATGGACCCTACAGTGAGGGAAAAGAAATCTCTGTCATATTTCTTCCAACAAACCACCTGGGATGGTGATAACTTGCTGCAGCTCAAACATATTCCTCCTTGAAGCTGCTCACTTTGAGATCTAGAGAGACTTTTTAAGGGTGAATTTACACCAAAGAAAAAGATTAAATGACAGATGCTTGTGCGTAGAAATCTTGAGTGTATTATTAAAGTATCGTTGTAAGTACACTAATAATAAATAGTAGGCAATTTGGTTAGACTGTTCAGACCTTATTAGACTAACAATAATGTCTTGAATGTGTTCCCTTTTCCCCACACAAGATTAATAGCAACTTCTAAACTCTGATATGCAATGCCTATCATAAAGAAGAACTGTGGATCATATCAAAGGATACAGTTGAAGACAGAGATAATGCAGTACACCACTAGTTGTTTAGTATAGCAATGTGACAACTTATTGTCACTCTGGTTCCATCTAGTCCTCCTCTTCCTTTCTCAATTACTCCAGTGCTAATCTTTCCAAGGTTTGTCACCCATTTCCCTGTTTTATTTCATTTTAGTTAAAACAAAATGTTCTCAGCTGTATTATTCTAGGTGATGTCCGAAGATATGGTGCTTGAAGATTATTATGTTCTGTGCTTTCTGAGTTAAGATTGCATGCTTGCTTTTTTTGGTTGTTTTTTTTTGTTTGTTTTTTTTTTTTTTTTTGTTGCTTGTGCAACTATCTTTATCAATTTTGGCTTGAGAAAAGGCACAAAACCTCAAAAATCTATAGAGATGGCCAAATAGGTTTATATTTATACTCCCCTTGAGACTAAGGAGGATTGAAAGAATCAGAGATATATGAACTCTGGTTGTACCTCCGCAAGGGATCCATATCAAATTTGGAACTCTGTAAATTGCACTCCCAGTGGCCTTAACAAAGACAGCAAGGAAAGCAGAGATATCAAAGTGGCATGAGGGCAAAGACAGTTTTTAACAAAAAAATATTTTATTTTAAGAAACAATGGTGACAGCAAAAATATCTGCCAGAGTTTGCCGGTAGTGATGGTTATTGCTGCTGCCTGTTATAGCTACAAGTTGGCTGCTTCTCCCCCAGATCTCACACAGTGAAAATAGCATCACTTATTTTTATGCTGTATGCAGTGCAAATGCAATAAGGACATAAACATAGATATCTTAAAACTCTTTGTGTCTGCAGTGCTCACAAAAGAGCCAGGTCAGTCAAGATTTTTTGAAGAGCATTTTATTTTGAATCTCAAGAATTCTTGGAAAGGAAGTGACTGCTCCCTTAAAATGCATCTTGTCAAGCTCTACACATGCAATAATTTTGTCAGTTGAAATTCTCCTTTTTTCAGTATCCATGCTTTAATTGTGGACAAGACACTGTTCCCAATGACAGATTATTTTGCAATAGCCATGATACCCCACTCCTACTATTGTATTATAATGTCAAGTAAGTACATCGTGTCAAAAACCCCATTCTGAAATTGCAAACAAATTGCTATCTTTTGGACAGCATCACAAGCTCTGTGTGCTACAGAGACTGCAATTGTAGAACTAAGAGAACACATGACTACATTACATGCTGCTCTGCTCTTGTTTTTGATTCTGTGAGCACTGCTGACATGGTGGCTGGAGTCAAGCAAGCTGGGAATGCCAGCGTTGAAGTTCCACCAGTGCTTTGATTCCATGCCTGTTCCACATGGTGTATAAAACAAGCATACAATATTAGCTCTTTCAAGCATTTCAAAGGGTTGTAAACAGCCAAGAAATTATTGCTAAACAGATTCCAAACACACACCACAAAAGTAAATGGAAGAGCTGGGATGAGAATTACCTCAGTTTATTCAATTCAGAAAAATGATGTTGAAATAATGTTAGGACCTCTTAGAAGAAAAAAAAAACATAGCTAGAATAAAGTTTGGTATGCCTGCTGAACTCTTAAAAGGTTAGAAATCATAAAAAGAATGCAGTGCAGCATAGTGCTCTCTGATTCTTTATATTCTTGTTTAAGAATTAGGTGGTTTTGAAAGTTTTGGGACTGGAGATATTTTCTTTTCAAAAAGCAGTTCACACCATCTTGTAGTTGACCTTCCTTTTCTAAATACAGTTCAAGTCTGTTAACAACTCTCGCTTTACACACCTACACTACTACCTTCGTTGCAGTACAGAAATACTCTAGCCAAGTTTCCTCTAAATACTTCGGATACAATAGGAAAGCTGGAATTACAGTGAAAATATGAGTTCATGATACTTTAACAAAAATATTTTGAATTTTAAGTCAAGATTCTTTCATTCTTGTAGGCAGTATCAGTACTGAGAGAAGCCATTGGATACAACAGTAGTACAAAAAAAGAGTATTTCATATTTAGTTCTTCCTCTTGTGTGGGCACTAATAAATTAATTTTGCTCTCTTATAACATGTCTTCTATGTTGCTGAAACTCACAGAAACTCTGCAACTTTAAATCTATTAACCTGCTGCGAAATTTAGTTAAAACTATGAATTCAGTTTTAAAATTAGGAAATACAATTAACAGAATGGCAAAAAAAAAAAAAAAAAAAACAAAACTGAGAAGATAAAGAGCACATCTCAGATGTGACTAGAGCTCCACAGAATGTGAGGAAGCCAGCTAGTTAAAAGCAGGAAAGGGAGGCATATTCTGTGATAACAGATCCTTCAACTAAAAGCCCTTGATCTGTTGAGCTGAACGCATTGATTAGTAAGATGTCAGACAAAGAGCATTAGGAGGAACAGGACATGTAGTTTAATCTACCCCCGTGTGTTCTGTGATTTTCAAAAATGTGTCTTTCTGGTGTATGTGCAATGAAATATGCTTGTATATGCATTGTAGAAGAAGAGAACAAGGACTTGTTAAAAATCTGGACTTTTGAATGGTAACCAGCCATGTAAAAAGGGGTCTCAAATGCACTGTGTTTTAAATACTTAATTATTTAGATTTTTAAACTTTAATATCTGCAAAGACTTTTGAAGAAGAATGCTACTTGGCAAGTGAAATTTTCTATATATGTTACAGACCTGAGAGAAAAATAGTAATTCACTTTCACAGAAGACTTCAGAATTCTAGAAATAAACCTTCACAGTCAACCTGAATAAAACTTTTCCAAGATTCTGGAAATGAATGTCCATTCAGATTCCTTACCTTAGGAAAATTAAACCAAAAAACACACACATCTTACACACGTGTACCCCATCCAACCCCTCACACCTGCCCCAGTTTTGATTGCAATTTCATAATTTAGCAGAATGGGCAAGAGGGAGGGGGGAAGTTTCAGAAAATTTTCTATAAGAAGCCTGTAAACTATGTCATTTTTGACATGTCATAAAAGGACACTTTACTATGATTTTTGACAAGTTTGGCATACTTTTGTAGAACTTTTCACCCTTGATGAAAGGTTCTATCAACACTTTCACAAGCAATTCTAACATGGACCTTACATAAGAAACTATAAGAGAATTCAGCCTTATAAATGAAGATAGATAACCAAACTTAACCATTTCAAATCACAACTTTCTAGGTTTAGGACATTTTCCAAATAAGTTCATATCCTACAGTTTTGCCAATCGCTGTCAGCAGGGTCAGTTGTGAAGGGACTACTGCTCGACAGCACAGACCTCAGATTATTCTTATATCCACCTCAGTGGGTGAGCGCCAACGTAAATGATACATTATTGGTAAACAAACATGACCTAAAAGAAATAGAACTAAGCTCAATTTCTCTCATAAACGTGACAGCAAGATTAGAGTTAAAAAGGAAGGAAAACTGAAGGTCATTTCTTGTAAAGGCAAATGAAGATTTCCTAGAATGCAAGTAGGAAAAATGTATGATTCTAAAGATGACTTTTTTTTGTTGCTGTCTCAGAACAGAATGCTATTTTAAAATGGAAATACAAATCTATCTGCAAAGAAGCTTATCGTGCATATTATCAAGTCACATGCTGGTGTGGTCCCTATAGGTTTGTAGAGAGATCCTTGGAGTGCCATCATACCACTTTGGAACCAGTAATGGAACCATCCCACTCTCTCTATGGATTTCTTGTGAAAGTATTTTGCTTTTCCAGCTTCATATTGTAATGGCTTCATAATGGAATCCCTTTAGAGTGATATTGAAATCATCTTGCCATCATTAGTGCACATTGTAAATGGTACCATAATAGGGTCTCCATTAAAGGCTTGCATTAAAATCTTATTGAAATTGTTACTATGTTATTGTCCCACCAAACTGACTGGGGATGTAGCTTGGAAAATGGCTGGTAATGTTATCTAGTTACTTTTCAAATTGACCTTTAGTATATTCAATACAACATATTTTGTTTATATTTTTTACTGTTTCTATTACCACTGAAATTTTATTGTTCTCTGGTGTGCTATAAACACTCAGTCTTTTTGCTAAAATATCAGTGGCTGTTGTTGTTTTTTTTTTTTTTAAGTGTATTTTTTCAGCCTTCTAACTGGAAGATGTTTCTTTTAAGAAGCATTGATAACAGTATTTAAGAAGTATAAAGGAGGCTTTAAGAGTACTGTCAGAAGAGCAAAGCTCTGTGTAATTCTTTCTTCTCATTCATGTGACTGAAAAATGTGACAGTTCAAATACACTTCATCTGAACAAAAAGAAAAAACTGAAAACACTTCAACAAAGACAATCTCTTGAATCCCAAAATACTGAGTTATTTGAGTTAATAATATGGTAGTTGCATTCCAACTGTTATGTTCAAGAGACAGTAGAATCTCTCAGAACTTTGGAATATTGAAACACCTTCTGAAAAGAATGTAGCAGCCCTGTTAGGTTCGATGGTGTGATCAGCTGAGCAGTAAAGTGAGAAAGAAACATCATCATAGATTTACCTGGCTAAGACACACCTCTGCAGAGAGAGAACTCCAGTTACACCCCCACCACATAAATACAGATTTACTAGAGGTTCAAACAAGGCATTTATCCACATGCCTGAAACACAAAGTATGGATTGACATGCTAGCAGTTTCGGGTCTGGGATGAAAGAGTGCCAGATGGGGATCACTACGTGTAGCCCACATTCAAAACCTTTCAGAACTGTCCTGCTGCCCTCCTGGGAGGCTGGGGTCCTCAGGGGAGGACCTAGGCTGTGTCACATTCCCTAGGCTGTGTCACATTCCCTAGGCTGTGTCACATTCCCTAGGCTGTGTCACAGGGCTTCATGTGCTTGACAAACCTGGTGCAGCTCCGTTGGTACTGGAAAACAGGCATGCTGGGTTGCAGCACTGAAGAAGCCTAATAACAGTACCCCACTGGTGTGTCTTTTCAAGATGCGAATTCACAGTTAATATTAATCAGAAATGAGGAATATCCCAGAGGATCCAGCATTAGACCTGCTTGTGAGGATTAGTTGTGGCAAATTACTCAAGGGATAAATAATGCATTCAAATTACTTTGGGTCTGAGTGGTAGTAGGGAGATCTTAGTTCTGCGTATTGATGTCTAAAAATACATAGAATAACCTTCTGATTACTAGAGGTAAAAGGAGAAAGACACTGAAAAAAATCAGAGATGTTAGCAAAAAAGGCAATAGGCACTACATTATTCAAGATTAGGGAATGCTTTGTAGTAGGTAGAAATTAATTAATGCTAAATTACAACAGAATTCCTAAGGGATTACATATTGCAACCCCATGAATACTGAGAGAATTCATCATAATTAATGGTATATTTCTAGAGGAATGTTGCCCATTACATAGCTTTGTAATATTTCTTTCATTACTTTACGGGCTTTATTTACGAAACATACAAAGGCACTGCACAAAAAAAGAAGTGTGTGCACATTTATATATATATCTACATGTGTGCATAAATATATGCATTATGTATATGAAGGAAGGTTCTTATTTTTATTTATATTTAGTCTTTCCTTTTTTCTAAATGACAACTGTATCTCCAAAAAGAATACATCTCATCATATGCACATTTCCTGATCCTATCACACAGTCCAAAAGGGATTCTAGCAAAAGCAAGTGTTACTAACACTTTTAGTTCTGTGTTAAGAAAGGGCCTGCTGGCAGTGTGAAATGACTGATCTTGAATATGACAGGGTGAGAGATCTTCTGAAACTTTTTGTCACACAGCCAGTCCTGGAGGTTTGGGAATATAGAAGAATCTTGCAGCTTGAAAAGAAATGCCTGGAATCTGCACCTCAACAACCTGGAGATTGAAGGAAGAAAAGAGGATTCATATTTGGATCTGTACGGCTTAAAAACATTTGCAAATCCCTTCTGTCTAAACATGAGTCTTAGTTCTGCTTTTATGAATCTCTTGAGAGCTGTTCTTAAAAACAAAAAAAAATATAGGACTGAGAACCTATTTACCTTGATAACTGAAACTACATATGGAGTCTGATATTTTCTTGGAGCTACTTTCTGAAATTTCTTTTTACAGACATAATTTTTCATTAGCCTTTAAAAGAAAATTCAGAAAATTCTCAGTTTTATTTCCCAATAACAATCTCTCTTTAATTTTTTATCTCCCTTGTCCTCACTTTGTCAAAGTAATTCAAAGTAAACTTTGAGGCACACCCACTGAGCCAGTTCCCATTTCCCATCTTTTTTGGATATTTTTTGTGGGATTTTTGTTTGCTTGGTTCATTTTTACTGCTTCATGATAGCAAGTCTGGTCTGAAGCAAATAGAGTGATTTAAATGATGATTATTACAATTATTTCAACAGAATTTATTAGATTTATAACACTAAATGAATATTTTCACCTGAGCCATTAACTGAATTAAAACACAAACCATATAGTTTTGACATACATACCAGGCAGAATATAAATTCTAGGTTATCTTCTATAATAATTTTTCATTTTTGGATCCTCACAGAACACTGGGTTCAATAGATAATTTTCAAGAAAGAGACCCAGTTGTCTGATACTTGGGCAAAATACAAGGAGTCAAAATGAAGAGGCAAAAGTTGAGGCTCTCTTGAGGTTCTTAACTCATAGACTAATAAAGAGGTAAAGGAGATTATGAAGCTCACTTGTTACTTTTGTAGGCTAATAATAATTTAGAAAAATTTTATTCCCAAAGGCAGATGCAGCAATGATTAATTATCATATTTTGATTAAGTCAATGATATGATGTATTTTCTCATTATATATGCTAATATCTAGTCAGGCTTCAGAGCTAGCCCCAGGATAAGGTCAGAGACCAGTAATCTCAGTGTGGATAATGTTTGTAACCTGTATTCAGTCTAACACATTCAGAACACCATCCTCAAGGTTTTGTGTAAATTGGCTTTTTTTTTCAAGAAATATTTAACTTTGTATTTTAATTTTAACTCATCTGAGTTTCCCTTGCAGTGTACATGGGTTCTTAATTGACCACTGAAGAGATTATAAGAAGATGATTTTTTGTTTGCTTTTAATGAAATGAGACATGGCTCTGTAATTTCTGCAATGTCTGTGATCATTTGAACACCCTCTTTCTTAGCTATCAGGCTTGAAAAGTGCACTGTTGCAGAAAATCTTTGCCCTTTTGAGTTTTCTTTTTTAGAGCCTCAGGCTGATCACAGCTGCCACTATCTCATCAACCATGAGATTATTTTCAATATTTTAGCTAGTAGGACCAGCAGTGGATTTTCTTGGAAAGACTTTAATTCAACTGAACACAGTGGCAACTGCTACCTCGAGCCATGGTTGCTTTAGCCCTAGAGAAGTCTTTTTTTGCATGTTAAATATACAGTATAAGTGCCAAGGTCTTGATTTTTTCCCTGCTTACTGCAGTGCAATATATTGCTCCTAACAAAGCAACTTAAAGTAGAGCTATGAACGGTGTCTAGTCAAATTCATGAACTTTCATCATGCAAATGTGAACACCTAATTAAGAGCCAATGGTCAAAATTTCCATAATGACAGAGCCAAATGAAATGTGTTTCAGGTTCCCATAGGAATCTAGATAGTTTTTCTTGCATTAGTGTTGATCATGCAAAAGAACCTTGCATGAAGATATTCCTTTATAACACCAGATCTAAGAAGATTTTTGGGGTTTTTCTTATTTTACTGAGAAAAATTTTCAAAAGTTAGCCGACTTTTCTCCATCAGTTCTGCAGCAATCCTGAAGTTTATAAAATGTTGACATCATAATACAATAAGAATGACTAAATGGATTAATCAAAGCTGTTTATGCATTATGTAACATTTTAAAATTATGTAATTTGGGAATTGGAACAGCATATTTTTATGCCTTTTTAAATTATATATTATTCCTCAGAGTGAAATATTTCAGATATTGCATCCAACAAAGGTTATCAAAACAAACTCTAAAAGAGGCAGCTTAAAATAATATATTGAAATTGAAAGATTTGTGCCAGTGAGATAACATAATTATTTAGTGAACAGAACAAATGACTATGACCATATCCAATATGAAATCTTTTCCACATCTACCACCCCTCATTAATTCTAATGAACTGAATCATTTAAAGCTTTGATGTAGACCATTAAATGATTTTATGGAGCTCCTCCAGGTCAGTGTCGCAGTGAGCATTTTTTATTATCTCACACTTAAAAGCATGTGCCTGAAATAACACACACAAAAATAATTTTGACTATCTATTAGAGCTCTGTATTGCCATGGTTCATTCGTACAAACATAAATTTTATAAAACACCACCCACCTACTAATTCAAACACCCTCAAAAATCATAGAATCATAGAATGCTTTTTATTGGAAAGGACCTTTAAAGAACAGCTAGTTCCAACTCCCTGTCATGAACAGGGACACTTCCCAACTAGACCAGGTTGCTCAAAGATCCATTCAGCCTGGCCTAGAGCTTTTCCAGGGATTGGGCATCCACAGGTTCTCTGGGTAACCTCTTCCAGTGCCTCACCTACCTCACAGTAAAGAATTTCTTCCTTGTATCTGCTGTAAACCTACCCCCTTTTAGTTGAAATACATTGTCCTGTCACAGCAGCTCTTGGCAAAAAGCCTCTCTGCACATTTCTAACAATTCTCTGTTATATATCAAAAGGCTCCAATACTTTCTCCCCAGAGATTTCTGTTCTTCAGGCCAAACAATCTAATCTTTTTCAGCCTTTTTCTTTAAAGCAATTCTCCAGACCTCTCAGCATATGTCTTCCAACATATCCAGATCTTCCAGAGCTGGGCATAGTACTGAGGGTGATGTCTCACAATAGAGGAGTAGAGTGATCATGGTCGCCCCCCTTGACTTGCTGGTCACATTTCTTATTGTGTAGCCCAGAATATGGCTCTCTTCCTGGACTGCCATGACATGCCAGTGCGCACTGCCATGTCATGAAAATTTGTTTGCTCACCAGCCTCTCCAAGTCTTTCTCCAGGGAGCTGCTCTCAACCCATTCATCCCTCAGCCTGTTTTGATACTGGTGGGTGTCCTGACTCCGGTGCAGGACCTTGCAAGGGACTTTGTCGAACTTCATGAAGTTTGTATGACAAGTATTACAGGTTTTCTTTCTCAGCATATCGTCTGCAGGTGTTTGCATGAAGGATCACTGGACTCCATTCACATGGCATTCTCAGTCTTTTAAGCTGAATTTTGGAAATACTAGAAATAAATTAATGTGTTTTGCAAAGATGTCCCCATCGCTGCATAGAATACAGATCTTGTTTCCAAAGTCTACAAAATTTCTGCTTATTTTCCCTGTGACCAAAGTACAGGCTAGCCACATACATAATGCCAAATGATGTCATAAAGTTTTATCTTTAAATAATTTATCCTCTATTCTAACTAATAATAAAGAAAATATTGTATTATAAATAGAAATCACATAATTTAGAATCCTAGTACTTTTGTAATTAGAGAAGAAATTTGAACTTTCCCTCTCTAAAATGTATATCAATTTATCACTATCAATTGCTGTTGATGTTTATAGAGCCAGTCACGAGCTATGACTTCTCTAAGCCAGAAAATATAAAACACATCAGAACAACAAAACAAATAGTAAGTATTTGGTGAGTTGATAAGCTTATGTGCATAAAGTAGCCCACGCTGATCCCCATTTACTCCCAGCCTGGATTCTTCATGTACTTAAGATGGCTGTGCTTTGCAGGCAAGTTTGAAATATGAGCAAGAGGCAATGTGCTGCAGAGAAGAACAGGAGATGCTCAGAAAGCCAGGAGAAGCAGTGGTCACTCTCACCAAGACCACAATGGATGCTGAGTTTTGTTTGGGTTATCTCTGAAAAGGTGTTCTATAGGAGAATTGAAAGAGAGCAATGAAGTAGCTTTCATGATGTTCATGCACAGTGAACATGACATGTTCTGGGAAAATATTTTCGGTTTATATTTGACAACCCTGCTGGACTGAAGCTGGAAGAATGGGGTAAACATTGGTCTCCCAGCATGTGTATGTGCAAATAAGGAGGTACCAAGCTATAAAAGAATTGAAAATTACAACAAATTTTTTTTTTTCACACTGAAAATATTTCCGTCTCTTTCCTGGCACTAAGAGCTTCTAGAGAGGAAAAAATAATTTGACCATTGAGAACATTAGCATGGAAAATTCAGATATCAGAAAGTAGCAAATGTGCTTAAAGCGAAACCTTAGAGGAACTATTTAGCGTTCCAGATTTCTCTTTCCCTCCTAATCATGTGGTTACATACAAGGAAAAGAAATATTAATGATAAATACAGAAGAGTTTTTCTATATCACATGAAGTTGGAACATTAACTCTGGTGACAAGTAGAACAAACAAAACCCACAGGTTTGTATCTAGTAGGGAAGATACACTTCTACTTACATGGATAACAAAAATGATAAAGTTTCTTATTTCTTCCTCAACATCTGTTTTGATTTAGAATGCATTTTTGTAAGGTATTTAAATGACTGACTTGTAAAGTTTATGTCCAAATAGGCTGCACTTTTATTTTTAGCATACAAAGGCAAGGGAAATAAATACATTTCTATGTATTTATGCTGAAACTGCAGATCTCTAACAATATACATCTTAATTTTACCACTGTGCTTGCCAAGGCTTTCTCTGTCATTGGCTGCATCACTAATGCAGTGTTTACTAGCAACTCAATAGAGGCACAGTATTTCCATAGTAACAAATGAACAATACTAGAGATATTAATCATTTCTACATCATCTGTATACAGTTTGCTGTAAAGCAACATTTTGTAGTTTGATAATTACTAGACTGAAGTGATTGTACATTATGAGATTATTAGCATAAACACTTAAGAAGATGAAGAATGCCTGTGGAAAAGGAGAAAAATTTGAAGAAAAAGTGATATTGTACTGCAAATATTACCATAGGAAGCAGCAGGAAGAACTAACTTTAATATTAGTCACTGTCCCTGATATTAGTCATCTCCAGTGGATTAATCTATGAATGATCTCTCCAAACTTTGGCAACATGGAGACATGCATGTTATTCAGCTACTCAGCTTCTCACAGAAAATACCTTTTTCAGTAGGGAAAAAAGTCTGATTGCTGGCTACTTTGGAGACATCTCTGTGGTACTAGGGTACTTGATGGTAGAGGGCCATCGATCAAATAATATATGAAAATATAGGACAAAGCCAGCAGAGGGAAGGGAAGGGAAGGGAAGGGAAGGGAAGGGAAGGGAAGGGAAGGGAAGGGAAGGGAAGGGAAGGGAAGGGAAGGGAAGGGAAGGGAAGGGAAGGGAAGGGAAGGGAAGGGAAGGGAAGGGAAGGGAAGGGAAGGGAAGGGAAGGGAAGGGAAGGGAAGGGAATGTTTAAAAATTTGGCAAAGGAACAATGACCAGTATTAAGAAAGTCTCTGCAGGCACAGAGACTTGGAAGAAGAGGCTGAAGATTTGTAAGGCAGATGTCATTTCATTTATTATGATGTAAGACCATAGCTACTCTTCCTTGATCAAGACTCTGTCCTTACTGAATTGTCCTTAGAGAATTTGGAAAATGTATTTATTTTTATTGTGATCAGCAATGTTTATTATAGAATATAGTTCAAATGTAGCTGCTAAGTAATCAGAACCTCATTGTCTGAACCATGTTTGATGATTTTATATGAACATAGAAAACAAGTGTGTCCTGTTTAACATTTAAGTAATATTGCAACAAATATTCTGCCTGGCTTTTAATTTATTAAAAACCAGACCAGGATTGATTCAATTATGAGAATTCAATAACAAGAACAGTTTAAGTCTATAGAAACTTCCATAATTGTATTGAACCCTGCCAGTGACCAGAATAAATCTCATCCAACAGAATTAATGCACCTTTCCAGGTGCAAGATTACCCCACTAAACCTTGCTGCTCAGTAAATTGCCATTTTCTTTTATCATTGTTACCTAATATGATCTAACATGGCTTTTCAGAAGTAAAATAAAAAAATTACTGTTATTTTAAAATTATTTTACATATTCCTTATTTACTGCCTTCAGGCTGTTTTTCTAGGATGTTTCTGTTCTCCCTTCTCCTGCTTACATTGTGGTTTGGATAAAAGGGCTGCATTTTTAGTTGTATTCTCCTGTATTTCACAAAAATGCTAAGCTTGGAATTTTCCTGGGTGTCCTTCATGTGTGTCTTTAGTTTCCATTACAATAGCTGGTCATCATTTTAAGAGTTATTGTAGTAGTTATTAGAATCTTTTCAGTGTTCAAGCACTAAACAATGCCTTTCAGTTACTTAAAACATGCAATTTACTGTGAGAGCATGTTGTGGTACATACATAATCAAAGTTGCTGTATCAGAATACCATACATTCGTTATCTTTTTTCAGAAGGCTCATATCTCATATTTGTTTTAGATGTCATTTCTTCAATTCTTAATGGTGCAATATTGCCAATACCAAACCAGAAGTAAATTGTTTTTCACTATTATCCCATTAATTGATATCAGTTTCTTCTTTCACTTATAAGCATTTTCGAAAATCCCTGCGGTTTAAGCAATTCTCAGTTATATTACACAATGTTTCCCGTACCTTCATACCTGATGTCATTGCAGGATATTACTGACTTTTAGCCCTACATTAAATCGGTTCCTTTTTCTTTTGTTTTTGTGTTCTTTTCTTTTGTTTTGCCTTCTTTTTAGTGGTGTTTGTTTGTTTGTTTGTGCTTTTGTTTTGTTTGTTTGTTTTGGTCTTTTGTCATTTTTTGGTGGTTTTTTTTTCCTTTGTTTCTTGTTTAACACACTTGCCTTCTAAGGATTCAAGCTTTATAGTAATATATAATACAAATATTTCATTAAGAAACTGATAGCATTTCACAGAAAATAATAGGCTAAGGCATTCATTTGCTTTTCTCACTGCTGTACACTAAATGCACAGATAACTATCTGTAACAGTGGGGTTTTCTAACCATTGTTACTAGCAGCTAGAGTTGTTCCTACGTATTTGGAACCTAACCCCTTTTCCATGGAATTTGGAACTCCCCAGAGTTACCTCATCAAAGGCTTTTTCTTCCATCTTTGTAAATTACCTTTAAAGGTACTTATCTACACTAAAGCAATTTCAAACTAAATCTTCTGGTATTTAATATCATATCCTAATACCATTAAGAGAAGAACTGTTATACTTCTGGGAGATTTAATACACATTTGTAAAAGTTTAAGTTTTCAAGAAAATAAAAAACACAGAGCAAAAAGTATTTATCATGATTTAATAAAATCTTTACTTGCTCATATCAAGCCCTCACACTCTTTATTCATCCCTCTTTCACCATCTTACTATACACCCACATCAATTTCTCACCAAATAAAGCCATATGTTGTAGTCCTAGTTCGAATCTTCCATTTCCCTATGCAAAGATTCGAGTCCTAAACTCTCACTCAGACTTTTCATTCCTGTGCTAAATAAAAGAAGTTATCCTGAGGACTAATTCTTAAGATCTTATCCCAAAAGGCATCGATAACAAACATGTAATCTGGAACGCAGTTGATCCATGCACTTGCAGTGTATGTATATTCAGAATGACAAGATCATGGCATCTGTGAACAAATTCTGCATTGCTTCAATGTTAACCCAATTCACTAAAATAAGGAAGTTTCCATGAAAAGTAGTAGGGTAGATTTCATAAAACTCTTATTTTAAAGAACAGACTAGAAGACAACTTTCAAATTCACAGACACAATCTGATATGAAACATTCATCTCAACTAGATGCAGCTCAGAAGGGTGCATCACTTATAAATATTTCTAATTGTTTCATGATTTGGAACTGAAAAGCATTGCAAACCATTCATAGCTGTGCTTATGATATTCCTCTGAGGAGTTCCAGTTTATCTCAGCAAAAATGTCTTTCTCTGCCATTAAGGAAAACAATATTTCATTGAACATGGACAGACATCAAACACCTGTAGACAAACCTGAATTCAGTATTTCGTATTCATTTCCATGGCTTTCCAAAAAAAGATTTATTTTACTTTACTGGTTGGTAGTCTGATAGACCTTCACTGTAGAGGCTCAAAATCAGCAGAAACATTTTGAAAGACTTTGGAAAATTAGACTCATTACCACTACAGTTAATTAACAAGAAAGGCTTGAACAACATTGATAAAACTGCTTGTGGAGTTGAATCACCAAGCAATTGTTTATTGTCTGTTAGCAAAAATGCTTGTTATTACAAACGTAGAGGAGTTTCATTCTGTATACATACATTGCACTAAATGTTATTCCATATGGTTCTGGTTGGTGTCAAGACAAATGAAAAAAAAATCAACTGAGTATTTCCAGTCCATTTGTTTTTCCCCAGTTATGTTTTTTCTACCTTTCTACCTGCTGCTCCTTGTTTCCATTGCTGTCCCTGGAAAAAGTACTTGGAGGTCCATATGTAGCTTCCACGGATATGTTTTCACCTTCCAGGTTATCAACATCGTGTAGACCCTTTTTTCTACACCATTATAAAGATTCATGCTGCTTGTTATAAACATTCACATAAGACTAAGTGCTATTGCTGACTCAGTCTAGCTAGCATTTTAGTTGGGCCTCTCTGTGAAAACACAAATAAGTCCCATAATCATTTGCTGCTTTGTTAGTGCATAGAATAAGTCTAAAATCCCAACTTTTCATCTTTTACAATTCCTGCTGAGCACTTCCTCATGTGCTTTATACACCTCTGAATCCAAATTTTTTTTTTTATTAATACTCTTTAGAGAAATTGCTACTGGGTTTTGTTGCTATGGTTGTCTCTGTTTTATAGTGACACTGAATTTAAAATGAAAATAGATTTCATTATTTATTCATAGGACTTGATTCACCCTCATTGTGACATTATTTTTGATGCTGACAGTTGTTGGCGAATAGTGTGGAAAGCTAGAGGGCATTTATTTGACCATAAAACACCACAAAACATAAACTGATATTGTCTTGCTTTCATTAGGGGATTTTTAATCTTCAAAATAAGAAATTAAAATTTAAAAAAAAAGAATCTGCAAGTTTTATACCATTCACATGAACTTTATGTCTTGCTATGTCAGCTGCAGTGTGAAAATATTAAATCTTACTATGAGTTTTGATAATCCCTGTCAAGTTACAAAAACAGCAAAAAGAAGCTTGATATAAAGGTTTATATTTATTAAAAAATTAAAGATAAAAAATATCTCCTTTCTTTTTACCTTTTTTTTTGGTGGCATTTTTAATTTTTTTTTTATTGTTGCATTGACAGGAACCTTGGAGAGTGATGCAGAGACTAAATTTACAGAATAAAACCAAAAAAATCCCAAGTCAGAAAAATAAAAGTATATTAAAATTTATTGTTAATCAAAAGGAAGGTTTTATTTCTTTCAGAATACATTCTAAATAAAAAAGTATTTGAAATAACAGTTTTAAGATTTTAATTGGTATGCAAACAATACATATAAGTTGCAGAACATAACTCTTGAACTTTAATCAAAGAATAAACTGTTCAGCAATACAGCCACATAGTAAATATAGATAAATTGAAGAGTTGTATCAATCATTGGTGGTTTTGAGGATAAATGAAAGTGCAGGAAATTTTAAACTGTGTCTCAAAGCTTCTGTCTAGATTTGAACTATCCAATTTATGTTTGTCACAGGCAAAAGCTGCTCACGTAATTTAAACCAGAGCAGTTTTTTGAATTATTAATGGCACATACTTAACAAGCAATCAGTACACTGCACATTCAGGATCAATGTAATTCAGCAAATAAACCACAATGCTAGACATGCAAACCATTAATAAACACTTATGAATTTCTAAAGCCCATTTTCAGTCAGTCCCAGGCGATACTGGTCACACACACACACACAGGCACAGTCGTGCGCAATTACACACCCCCTCTGAAGGGCAGCCTGTGCTTCCAGCAGCCCTCCAGCACCCTTCCTCCCCAGGCAGTGCATGTTTCCTGCCTTTCAGAGCCCACCAGAGGCCACACTCAGGACCCCAGCATCATGCCCTGTGCTGCCCCTCTGCAGATGTCCCACCCCAGCAGCCACCCTGGTGCCGCAGGGTGATGGGTGGTGGTGTCAAAGCATATCTAGGCTACAGCTTCTCCTGCTGCTAGGGCTGGTCATCTTTAACATGGGCACAGCTTCCTTTATTTGATCTACATACAATCTTCGTGTTTGCTTTTGCAGCTTACAAGTGTAATTTTTGTCTGACTTAGGTTTTAAAGCCATTCCTGCAATGTCTTTTGTTATCTTGATAGGTTTATATTTGGAAAACTGGAATCCTTTTGTGTTGCAATGCAAAATAAGTGCCATAATAAGAAACACCATCAGTGATCATCTATATTAAGAAATTAAATTGATAATAAATCACAAAAAATAAATCTTTTCGTATTTGATTTCACTATATAAATGCTCTAGTAAAGCTGTTAAAAAATTACATAACTCCCAAATTCTCCATTTGGATGATTTGCTCAGGCACATTTTCCAAATACCAAAGACCTCCTATTTACAAATTACCTCCTGGAGGAAAAAATGCTAACACTGGTATCATTCTAAGTGGAGGGACATTTGTGCTAGTTCTGTGTGGGAGTCTCGTTAGTGGAGGACACACATCAAAGCATTCCATGCTGTGGTCTGACCCTGTCTTGTCACAGTGTGACTCTGGCTTTAGATGAAGTTGCATAATTCATGAACAATTTCCAAAGTGAATGGTGGATTTAACACGCCCGGTAGCCTTCATCTCACGGAAAGGAAGTTTACAAACAGAGACACACACACACAGACAGGCTCCACCTACAGCTGCTCAAAAATGTTTAAGCAGATCACTGTGCAACACCAAAAATTCAGTTTTTGTGAAGTTGAATTGCTGTACATGAACATTTCAATTTTGAAGAAATTTTCCACAGGAAAGTGTCAAAATTAATCATTTCATCCTTCTTGTTTCAGTCTGATAATGCCAAAACATTTCATTTCAAATGTATCACCCTATTTCATTTCATTTGACATTTAGATTAAATGTTAATATTTATTTTAAGAGACATTTAGATTAAATGTTAATATTAATTTTAAGACACTGTTTATACACTAATATATGCATACACACATTACATAATTTTTAATCTGATTTTATCTGAATTGTTGATATTATAGGATTTTTTGTATTACCAAAACAAAGAGTTTATATGCTGGAGACAAAAAGACTTAAAAAAAAAAAAACAGAAGGAAAAAATATTGTTAGCTCCTTCTTGGAACAGTAAAATTTCCTCAAAATTGTAAATTGTGAAACTGGCCAGAGGAGCCTAAGAAGTCCATTTTTTAATGCAGTGGATGCTGGAGAAATCCTTGCAGCAAAGTAAATACCAAGGTAGTTATATCTGCAAAGCATAGGGCAAAGATTCAATGCTTTGAGTCAGTATGCCTCACTTTAAAATAAGCTACCAGTTTCTTTTAAATCATGGGGAAATCTCAATGTTTCATCATATCTCAGAGCTTTGTAGATCCAGAGAAGGGATGAATTCTTGGATATCTTGTCTGTTTACCTTTCTCATTAGCTTAGCTAATTGGGTTCAGATGTTAATTTACATTAAATCATCCTTTTTCTTTTAAATGCCTGTGAAGAACACTCAGGAGACAGGTTTAGAGTATGAAAGCCTTTATGCACAAAATGTCTGTGGTCATGACCACAGCCATTCCAACTCACACATATCAGCCATCCAGGGAATCTCACAGCTGCCTGACAGGGATCAGGCAAGAGGAAATATTAGGTAATAAAATCTCAGAGGCATACTCAGTCCTTGGCTCCTCTCCATCTGCCAACACGAGTGAAAAATGAGTAATGGTTCTACTGTGATATACATCTGCCCAACAGCTTCATGAAAAAAAAAAAAATAGGGAATAGACATTACTACATTTTGAGGATTTTACCCACTACTCACTTTGAGCCCATTTGTTCCCTGATATATGTCATGGCAATCAAGATCATAATTAGGATTTTTTAGGGTAAATATTTTAATGTTAATTAATAAACTGCCTGTTTGATTGTTTAAGGTGGTTGTTGGAGTGCTCTGGTGTCCCACACAAAAGGTGTGAGACTTTTAAGCTCAAATGAAAGCGCCAAGGAAAGTTCACACCACCCTGGGTCTTACTTTGGAAAGCGTGACTGTTGTGAGAAAATAGGAGCGACTTGCACATGTAGATGTAAAATGCCACCAGTCTCCAGCTCCTCCTGATAAGTTAAATTCTAGCTAGTATTTTCAGAAGCCATAGCAAAACACTTCCCCTTTATTTCCATCACTCCTAAACTACTGAGTAATTCTTCAGGTACTGTGACAACATTCAGCTACTCACTTTTTTTGGGGATGCAAAAAAAACACATTCATTTTAAAGTTTGGTCAGTCATCTTTGCCTACTAATAGGTAAAATGCTTCTCCAAATAGCCACAAGGCCAAATCATGGAGCAGGTTGGCTTCAGCAACAAATCATGTTTAATTTCTTCCACTACCACTCCTAACATTGTTATGGAAGCTATTAAATTAACAGATTCCCGTGACAGTGTTTCATTTCTCATTATAAGGAAAAGGCAAGCAGCTAACACTGCAGAATTTTCATGAGCTAATGCCTTGTAATAAATCCATTAGAAAGCCATTGGTATCTAATTGTCTAATCACAATGAAGGCCTAGGAATGACATGGCTGTAATGGGATTAAAGTAGATTGTAGTGCAATGCCTACATTCTCTGATCCAGTCTGGAGATAGCAGCAACCTTGCAGGTCATTTCAGTTAATTTAGCCAGACTCTGAAGAAAAGAAAGAAAACCTGCTTTGATTAAATAGGCAAAAGAACAGACACTGTTTTGTTTACACCTGAAAGAGATAAAGTGGATTTTATGGCTTGAAAAAATACAGCATTAACTTGAAAGCAATCTAAGGTATCAGCTGGTCCCATGATCGAATTTGCTTGTATATGAGGAGTGGCTGCATGTGCTGTGGTGAAGCAGGCAAAGTATTAAGTGTGCTGGGGGCACTGAGTTATCAAACTTATGCCTCTTATCCCCATAGTATTTTGGCCTCAAAATTGGCAGCTCCAAGGCCAGAAGCAGGCTTCTGCCTGATAAAAACCTTTCTCTAAAGCTATGTAAACAGAACTTAAGGTAATGGACTTACAAACATTGATGCAGTGACTCTGTGAGCTATTACACTTCCTTGCTGTGGATGATGTGGAAAAACAAAGGTCTTTGTTTTGCTGAAACAATTTCAGGCACCTTGGAACATCGCTTTGAAATTTGTACTGCCAAACATGGAAACATTCTCTATCGTAGACTTAACTTAACAAGATAAATGATTTCTACAGAATTGCTGAAGATTTTCAGGAAATCAATTTATCCGTTTCCAGCAAAAATCGCTTTTGGAATTTCTCTTTAGCTTCTGATGTAAGGTAATTACACCATAATAACCAAAACAGGGAGAGTACATGTGAGCAAGGGATAAGAGTTGGGCTGAAAAATCAAAACAAATATGTATATACTTAATCATAGTAGCTGCAGATTCTTGGTTCAGCTTCCTAGTGTGGACATCCAAAGTAATCTGTCAATGAGACATTTGTTATTCTAGGAACTGGGAACAGGACCAGTCTTAAAATAAAGTACTCTAGTATCATATGGTGATTATTCAAAATATTTCAATTTATCTAAGTGACACTACAGTGTTTAAAACAATTACTGAAATAATTATTCTTTCAGAAGAGGAACACACTACAAATCCGACATGAAATCTGAGCAACTTTATTTAGACCTCTCTACTTATTGCTTTGGCACAATAAAGGCTTCCGTGTCTTAAATACTGCTAGTTTGACAGCCTGTTAAATATTTGTAAAAATATTTTGCAAAATAAGGAAAAAAAAATAAACACAGGCATTTACCTACTGTTGTAGTCAAACCTCAGTCAGAAAATAAGCAGCACACATCATGCTGCTCACTCCCCCCTGCACCCTGCAGGAGGGAAGATTTGAATGAAAAAAAAATTAAACCCTTGAGGGTTGAGATAAGAAAAATTTAAGAATAGAAACCTGGCAAAATAAAATAAAAATAAAACCACAAATTATGATAATAATTATTATCATAATAACAACAAAAATATTAGTAGTTGTAATGAAAAGGAGAGAGAGAGAGAGAGAGAGAGAGAGAGAGGAACAAAACCCAAGAAACATAAGTGATACAGAGTTGCTCACCACCTACTGACCCATGCCCAGTCCATTGGTCCCATTATGGGTAGCTGCCCCAAATTGTACATCAAGCATGGTGCTCTGGGGTATGGAATATCCTTTTGGCCAGTTTGGGTCAGCTGCCCTGGATGTGCTCCATCCTGGTTTCTTGCATGCCTACCTGCCTGCTCGCAGAGCATGGGTGATGTAAAAGTCCTTGTCTTAGAGTCAGCGCTATTGAGCACTGACTAAAACATCAGTGTATTACCAGAATTATTCTCATATTAAATTCAAGCCACAGCACTGCACCAGCTACTAAGAAGAAAATTTATTTAATCCCAGCTGAAACCAGGACATGGATGTAGGCTGTGATCAGACCTTTGAGACAAATGTCACTGTTGTTTCCAGCGCATGTTGTACAAAAGGTGTGTGTACCCAAACTGAATGAGAATATTTTTCTTTTTCAGATTGCACAAATTGTGTAAATTCAGAAAACCACAAAATAGTTCAACCAGATAATTTTGACTTGATGAAACGTCTCAAAATCTAAAAATATTTTTAAAAGGAAAAAAAAAAAAACAATTCTTTCTGAATTTTTGGCAGGCCATTTTTCTTTAGATAGCACCTTTAACTGTAAGCTAAAGTTTAGTGCAGGACTTCTGATTCTCCACTAAGGGGGTTTTTAAAAATATTAAACACTATGTATTTTATTAACAATGTTAATCTATGATGAAAAGAGTAGAGATATATAATGTTTTAAAACCAAGAACATTAGGGCACACAGTGGAACACAATGAACACAGAATATTGCCTTTGACAGGCTCTGTGCTGAGTATGTCACTCCTAAAGTTTCTGGGACCTCATGAGAGTATGTCTTCAGTGTTAACTCCCTCTTCTAAAGGCTGTTGACCTATTGGATCTATCCTGATTCCATATTAGTGTAAGTGACTCTAAGGATTGACTCCTCATGCAAGAAATAGGCAAACCAAAATTGCACCTAAATTAATCAACATTGGCCAAGTTGCACTTGTTGAAAATCTGCTTCTGCAGTTTTAAATTGCTTCTTTGTTTACTTCAGCAACTGATAGCCCAAAACAGGCACTCTAGTAAGGAACATGAAATGTTTAATTGTGCATTTATGTCTTCATCTTCAGTCTTCAAAAGCTTGAAACTGAAAATCTGTGTGCAAGACTCGTAGCACTTCTTCTGAGTAATTGGTTGTACTGACTCTAAAGAGTCCAGGTGTCACATAGTGTAATTTGTGTCTGTGGATGATATTATTGACTAAGCTTATGCTCTACATAAAAACTGAAGTGCTGTCTAATGCATTTAGTGTGACATTTATCTTCCTAAATGACCTCATTATTTCTTTTCTGCATTTAAACATACAAAAGCAGTATCCTTAGTGTGCTTGGCCAGTAATAGAGGTGATTCTCCTCTCTCTGGAAGGAGGAGACTGTTTTCCACAATTTATATAATTTTATTTAATAATCACTACTTAAAAACAATATTTTACATTGTAGCATATATTAAGCATATGATGCTAAACAACAGTGATAAAGCCATCTATATAACTTTGCTACTTCTCAGAATAAAACATTTCAAACACCTTTAAATCTAACTTGATAGTCTGGCAGTGTCTCTGTGTTGTTAGAGATATAGCTCTGTGCACTGTTGAAGACCTACCTCAAAAATAATCTGAATGGATATGAAATTATATTATGAGTTTTTTGTATCTGAGATGCATCTAGAAGCTGAGAATAATCTTACAGCTCTACAGCTCACTAGCAAAGATTTCCTCACCAAGCAGAGAGTAGTTCTATCCAAAGTAAGAAAGGATAAAACAGCTGGGCTTGGCTTTTCTCCCAGTGACAGGGAGAACATAGAAAAAACATTAACATTTTTTTGTCTCTAAGAAATTTGGGTCACAAAATAATAATAATAATTTTAAAAATGTTATTGGCAAGCAAATAATTTGACTGATTTCAGCCTTCAGAAAGAGAGTTTTGAAGATGCTACTTCAGAAAGCTGGGGTTAGCAGAGGAAGATACAGTCTGATAGCACAGCTGAAAAAAGATGCATGAATTTTATTCAAAAGTGGGACAGGAGAGGGAAGGGGAGGGGTGGGAAGGGAAGTAAGGGAAAGAAAAGGGAGAGGATCTAGCCATTATTTATGTCCAGGCTTTTGCAAGTAACTTGACTCCAAACTTTATGACTGAAAGATGAACTCACTGAATAATTTATCCTTCTCTTTGGTAGCCTTTTAACACAATGAAGAAATTACTTAGCAAGTATTGCACGATGAAAATAGATATCTTGTTGCAATGATGTTTATCTACAAAAGATGTGCAGTTACCTCTGAATATAGGAGGAACCTTACAAAAGGGACTCCTACAATGAAATTTAAAGCAGTTTCTGCCTGAAACATGAGGTTTTTCCTCTCAAACTCAGTACAACTTCTGATTGTCTGCAAAACACCTGTCAACAACTGCTTTCACAGTTTCTATGCCTTCTTTCTTAGTCGAAGCTTTGAAAACTGCACTGGGCAAATCACTCCATCTAGAATCAAATTACAGCATGGATTCACAATTTCCCTTTGTTTTGGCTGGTGGCATATGCCTGTGGTTTGCACCTGCATTTAACATCAACAGTGACTGTGACAACATCCACCAGCATGATTTAACCTCCACAAAAGTACTTCTTTCCTCCCATACACTTTTTTCTAAAATTCTTACTGAAGCAACATGCTTTGCTGCATGCTGGGAAGGTCACTAGCTTCAGTCACAATTACCCTGGAAAGGAGGTAAAAATTAAAAGACTATGATGCCTTGCTGAGAGTGCTTTTTGTTAGCACTGCCATTAGTGCAGGGAGTTGCAGGGGAGATCACATCCTTCTGAGAAAAGTCATATAAGTGACAAAGGGCCCTCAGCCTCCTCGAACTGTCTTTACAATATCACTGTGCTGTTCATTCAGCACTTCACAGCTGGCCTCTGCCTAATATCAGTTAGGAACTAACCAAAGAAGGCAAGAAGAAATCCCCATACTGTATCCCAGAGTTTTAAAGGTTAAGCACCACTGTGTGACAAACAACACAGAGCCAGTGTGGAGGTGTACTGGAAGTGTGCTCTCCAGCTGATGAACCACTGTATTTTTCACTAGCTAGACTTTGAAAAGGTCATTCAGGTAGAATCTCAGATAGAAAAACAACAAAGTGTGAAAGTGATGAAGTTACAGGGAGCAGCCGTGAGAACAGATGTTGCAAAGACGCAGATTCAACCATGTTTAGTCAAAAACTAAGCATAATTTAGTTAGGATAATATGCCAGCTGGCCTTCAGGGGGCTCTTCCATGTCAAGTCCATACTGGAGCTTTTAGTGATGATGACTCTAAAATATGACAAGAGATAGATTAAAAATTATTAGCAGAATTATCTTTGAACGAAGAGGGCAAAATAATTTTATTTTCCTTGGGCACCATGGAAAAAAAAGAGGCTGCACAAACATTTTTTCCCCCACACTGGAATTGCTTCCTATTTTTTTCCCTTTTTTGGGGGATGGAAGGGCAAATGGACGGGGGGGTTTACTTTATGTGTTCTGATATATTTAGAGCAAGAGGGGCAAAACAAGGTGCACTATGACCACCTAAGGAACCATTCTGGCATCATTGACAATGGGACTTCTGAGTCTTGCTTAATAAGACATTTATGTTGCACAAGTAAAGAATCAAGAGAAATTTCCCTGACACATAGTTTGCAGGGAGCCAGTACTAGTCCAAAAGCCAAACAGCTGGCAGTGTTAGTCACTCTTCAGTGCCTGAAGCTAACCTAGATACCTTATACCTCAATGCTTGCTCTAAGAACTGGTTTCTGGAGAGCAAAATTCCTCTGAAAGGCAGAGACAAAAGATTTATGCACAAAGGAAATCATCGGCATACAAGAGGCTTAATTTGCCTATAAGTCTAGGAGAAACACTAAAAACTAGGAGGAGGACTCACAAGGATATAATTTGTCCTGCCTTGTTTTGCGATAAATAGCTTTAACAGGAGTTAAAATACTCTATAGAACAGAATTTCAAGTTTTTACTTTTGGTCATACTTTATATTAGTCAGGTGTAAAATAGAGATTGTAACTGCCGAAGAGTAGCAGAAAATTCAGTAAATATTTTATCAAATAACAGATTTTCTAGATTGTTTATAATTACTATGACTCTGAAACAAGCTATAAATGTCTAATAAACATTGGTTTATTAGCTCTGGAACCTTAGCAGGAGTGGTGATCTTCCTTGCTAGACATAAATAGCATTATCTTAAAAGAAGCTTGGAATTACTATAGTCATTACCAAGTAAACTACAATTAAACATCTCCAAGACAAGCTTGACAATGGTCTTTGTTTTGAAGTGAGGAGAAAATTGTAAATATACTCTTAAAACTTCATCTTTCAGCAATTTTCCCCATCAGAAGACTTAGAAGGAAAACAATTCCTCCCACTCAGTCCCACATCTCCTCTTGCTTTTCAAAAAAGTAATAAAACTTATGAAAAACCATCCTTTTCATGTCTCATGAAAGAGGAAAAAGGTCTAAGAAAATCTAATAGCTGAGAAAATAGTTGGAGCTTTTTTGCATCTAGGGTGGAGGGAAAAATAACCCCAACACAAAAAAATAAAAATAAAAAAACAAAACCAAAACCAACAAAAAAAAAAAAAAAAAAAAAACCAAAAACAAACAAACAAACAAAAAAAAAAAAAAAAAAAAAAAAAAACCAAAAAAAGAACCAAAAAAACCCAACTCATACATTTTAATTACCAATGCCAGAATACTTTCACAGTTATGCTTTTGGGTCTTGAGAATTACTCCCTCTTCTAAGACATTTGTTTTACTTGCTTCCTTGAAGCCACCTCTCCACCCTAGCCTCATAGCCTCATTTTAACAGAATGAACAGACATTTTAACACACTGAAACAGTGTAGTTTATCATGCTGAGAATAGAGTGGGAATTTCTATATCTTGAATGTGTTTTTAAATAAAATCCAGTAAGGCCAAATCTGCCTAAACATCTGTCTAAATATGCCATGAGATATCTCTAGATTATAGAATCAGAGGTCTGGATGAATATAAAGTTAGTAGAGGAGATTCAATGAGAAGACATATATTATGAAAGCTAAAAAAAAAAAAAAAAAACCCACAAAAAAACCCCCACCAAACTAAATAAACTACCTGAATTTTTAAAATATTATTTTGAAAAGAATACATTCACCTGAATAACAGATTAGGAATTAAGGGCTGTGGAAACAGGAAAAGTTCTATGTGAAAATGTTTTAGCAGTGTACATATCAGTGAAATTAGGAATATTACTGAAATGAGATTATCGAATCTGCAGCTGCAGTGATTGGGGCATTGCTACCTCTGGTTTTCTGTCTCAAAAATTATGAACAAAAGGTGCTAAAAAGAAAAGTTCTTCTTTAGTTCTGAGGAACCCTTATTCTCGCTTTAGAAAAAAAAAAAAACAAATGGGGGGCTACATGTTCTCAAAAAGGGCAAATGCTGACGCTGAATGAAAATTTCCTCCACCCTGTTATATCTTTATTAATTTCTGGTTTACTTCCATACTTATATTTCAAATAACTTGAATACACATTCTCTCAAATCAATCTCTGGATTTAGACTGGAAATAACTTTATAAGTATGGACATATTTTCCTGGAACATTGTTCTACAATTATGATTATGTGATAGATTTCTTGTTTCTCTGTAACCTTGGAAATGTTTTTGCATCAGTTATAGACAAATAAGGATCTACTGACAGACACTCCAATGTCACACCATGTCTTAATCCTGACTGGAGGAACCATTTGATTAATTTTTTGTCACACTTTTTTGTTGAATAGCAATCAACAACTGCTGACGGAAAAGCAGGCTGAGCCTTTTTCTCCTAATAAAGCCCTTCCAGTTCCCTCTAGGGAACTAATAGCAAAGAAAGAGAATCAGAAAAGTGCCAAATGTTAGAGCAATTTTGTTTCATTTCTGAACTCTGCAAGGAAATGATAGCACTGCTTTTCTCCTCTTCCTGTTTTCCAAGTCCTTCTCCTGTTTCTGTGCCAGGGAGAGTGAAGATTAAACACCTGCAGTATTTGCTCCAAAGGTCTGGTGGAAGATCTGAGAAAGCTTTGAGGAAGCAGATTAGAACACAATTGGAGTGGGTTGGTGGAGTTTGATGGGCTTGCTGAGATACAGAAGTGAGGGACACAATGCCCAGGTAGGAACTGCAACAATTATTTTCAGCTATTAACCCAACTGAGTCTTGTTCTTTATAAAGCAAAGACTGATCCTACATAAGACTGTAATTTCCAAGACTGATGAAATACTGGACCCTAGACTGTCTCCTGTTGAGGATGTTCTTATACTGCTAGATCTTGAGAGTCATAATCCAGACATTTCTAAAAATATTACCACTTTCATGTTTCTTTTAAATTTATTATTTTTTCTGCTTGCATGCTTATTCATGCTGCACTACTGTCTCCAAGAACACTCCTTGTTGCATTATTACAACTTAGTTTAATTCATATTTTGAAATTGTACAAACATTGTAGGAATTCCCACTGTTCTTCTGACCACTTTGTGTTATGATGTATTCACATTTTACTTCAGGACTAAAACATTCTTATATTAGACATCAAGAGAGTATCATATGAGGAGGAGCTCAGTAATATAATGTTTGACTATACACTATATTTGAGAAATATCATAATGATTTATTTTATCTTTTGTACTTATTCATTAAGGAAACTTACCAAATGAAGAGTGTCTCACAGGTCATGATGCCTATGCCTGAATATGAGCTGCTTCCTGGATTTCCCTCTATAATAATACACTTTTAAATGAAAATTATAGGTGAAGAGATACCAAGTATGAATATGGTCCAGAGAAATGTTACATGTACTCTACTGGCCATGTTTTTGTTTTCCAATAGCACCGCAGCTTTAAGAAATTTGAAAATTTTCTGCTCTGATAATTTCTCATCTGTGACAATCATACGTATTATTTTCTCTATCCACAAAAGGCAATTTTCATAGATTCATATCGCTCAGGTGAAACATACAATTGCACTGGTCAGAAGTAGATGTTAAAGAATGAAGTTTACTAGAAAATATTTAGATTTCCTAATTAAAGTGCTCTTTTAAAGATTAGAAAAGTAAGGACTTGAGCAGGATCACAAAGCAAAAATAACTGAAAAAGCCATTCTTTTAACAGTCCATTTATACTCTAATATACAGAAGGAAATAGCCAAAACATAAATATAATCACTGGACCATGTGGTGAATACATTCTTTAAGGTCACTTAAAGAATCAACAGCAAAGGTATGAGCCAAAGCAAATTTAATATAAAAGTGAAAGCACAACAAAGTTTGTTGTCCAGGTTCGCTCTACTATCTGTTAAGTGGTAAAGCACATAGAGAAAAAGCAAACAAAAATCAAAAATTAAAAAAAAAAAAAGAAATAAATCCAAAACTATCTACTTGGGGGATGGGGTAGGGGTGCAAAATTCCCCTCAATTTCTGTGAAGTACTCACTTTGGACACTTTGCTTCTTCTGAATGGGTGAAGGGTTCAGTCTGGAGGAGTGGGGGTATCAGCCCAGGATACACCACCAACATTCAGTGATCATCTAAGTGTAGCAAACTGGAGACCTCACTAGATCTCAGAGGCATCCTGCTCAGAGGGAGGTTGCTGGTTGCATCCTGCTGTGGTCCAGGAGAGCTCAAAGGATCTCACTGAGGACTGCTGCTTTACAGGGTCACAAGAGATTTGGTTTCAAGTGATTTTCCATCCTGGCTGCAATGCAGGTCAGCAACTTTTCTTTGAAAATTTGATAACGAAAATGTTATTCCATTTGAGTTGCTATTCAGGCAAGAAAAACAAGTTTCCAAGGCTGTTCGTTAAGAGCCAGGAGCTCGTTAGAGAGCAGCAGTCCCTGGGAACAGACTGTGTTTCTCATAAGCTCTGGAGGAATCAGCCCAGGTGCGCTTCGTAAGGGCCGAGGAATAACAAGCATTTCTCAGATCATAGAGCAGCTTGAGATGGGGGAGGGAAGCCACACCACACTCCTATAGCTACTCTCCACATCCAGCATCTAGTGGGTCCACAGGCTTTACCCTACTCATGTTATCTGGCTCAGTCTTTTTTTTTTTTTTTCTTTGGGTTAATTTTGCCTATTTTATAATTTTTCTTAAGTTTTTATATTCAAGTCTAGTGTCACTACAGGAAGTCAGAGAGCAGCAATCTTCAAAAGCAACAATAATCCTTTCTCTCTTGAGGATTCACAATTTCTACTAATGGAAGTAGAATAATTTCTGAGGGAATATTTTGAAGTGTTTAACAAGAGTAATGGATGAGCTGATATTCATTAACTTCCAGATTTTTCATTTGAAAGTAAAGAATACAAATCACTTAGAGGAGACAGATGTAAGAAAAGTACTACACAGAAAGGTACTTAAACTCAGAAAATTATTTCTAAATGACTATGCAAATTATTAAAAAGAGCCACCTTTATAGCAGTATGTCCAAAGGGAATATAATATGCATTTAAAAAAATTCTTTGCCCTTATATAGGTTAGACGATGCAAGTACAGATGGTATAAAGTGTATGTAATGTAACATTCAGCAAAAAAAATAAGCCAATATTGAGCATTAAGGAATGCAAATGCCCAGATAACTGTATAAAAGATTAAAGGTCTTTTGTCGTTTGTACTCCCTCAAACTAAAGAATTTTATTAAGGTGCAAGACATAGAGAAGTGGATGATTATTTGTTTAGGTTGAGGAAAAACTGGAGAAAGAAAAAACAGGAATTCATATGCAATGTTTTTGTAAATCACAGATCTCTAAACAAAAGTTTGGAAGACATGTAAGATTGCAATGGTTTATTTAAGCAATTACAGTCAACACATTTAAGACAGCTAGATGCCTTTTTGATGATGTTTATGATAATTCTTGTTTGTTTAAATGGTATTTGTTCATGAGATTTGTTTATTTGTTCATGAAGAGAAGGCCATTTTTCTAGGATCTGCTGATCCAAAAGACTCAGCAGCCTGCACTCACTGTCTGCAGAATGATGGAAGTCCTCTGCCCCTATATATATGCTTTTGCTCCATCACACAACAAAATTGCCTGTTTCCTCTGATTGATTTTTGGATTCAAAATGTGATGAGTTTTTGTAAAAAGACACCATGAACTCACACATGTCAAAGAGATTGTCTTGAAAAGGCTGGGCACATGCTCCAGTAAAAATGAATGAGATGCAGAAGCTTATCTGGATAAGAAAAAAGATAATAATATTTGGATACTTTTCTATCCAGCAGATCTGAATTCAGCATAGTTCAATGAGGAACCAAAACAAATAGTTGTTTGCCATACTGCATAACTCTGGCCTTTGTGTCTTATCAATGTTGTGTGATATTTTTATTACTTGATACACTAACTTAATGGGCAGATTTGGCACTGGTTGCCTCAATGTGTCCATTTCATTCTAGGAGGTTTGTTTGGGCTTGTTTAACAGTTCTCCACTGTTATTTTCTCACAGCAGAAATGTTCCTCCAGTCCTTTTGAGAGAATTTCACCCCAAAAGAACAAGCTAAGTAACAGAAGTCCTGTTTCTTGTCCTTTTCACCTACTTCCTTCTCCCGTAGTGCTTATCTGAGTTTGTGTGTTACTTCACAGATATAACTCATACTCAGTCCTTTAGATAGCGACCTCAATTTCCAGTTGAAATGGTGACGCTTGAACATTCAGCTGCAAATCTCCTCTTAAGTCGATGAAAAAATTATCAACCATTCATCAATTTGTAGACTATATTGAGGTAATTTTTACCAGAAAGACATAGAAGGCAATATGTTGTTTCCTCTATAAAAACACTTTTTCCTTCTTTTCTTGAATACGAATTACATTATTTAGAAAAATGAAACAAAAATTCTCTAGATCATTTTTACACCTCATGAACTGCAGTGCAAGATAGGATGCTTATGAATTATGTGTTTGCTCAACAGGAAAAATATTGAATATGCATTCTAAATTATATTAGTAGCAAAATTGTCAGTGATGTCTTTCTCGAGACATTATTCCATGAACACTCTACACTAAATTAAATCAAGAACAGATTGATATTTGGTTTTCTTACAGTTCTACTTGGGACCATCATGTATGTTCTCATCCTAGCTATATACTCAGATCTCAAAAAACCCAAAGACTGATTATTTCTTTAAGGTCATAAAAATATGGCTGCCCCTGACATTCCACATATTTGAGAATATCACTTTATCCTGTTGCTTCTCTTCCTGTGACAATTAAGCTGCCAAGCTTAACAAGACTGATAAATATTCCAAGGTGATGTTGCTCCATTTATACTTCTGAAGTTCATTCCCAATTGACTGAGTCAGTGTAGAAAAATTTAGCAGTTTGTTTTTCCTGGGTTTTTTTCTAGTGCTGAGTTATTTTAGGGGCACGGAAAGTTTAGAGATGCATGGACACATGAAGCATGAGCTGACATAAATGTTAGCCAGAATACACATTCAGAGACTTAAAGTCACCTGAAAACACAATCCCAACTTTTGGGATGCATTTAGAATAGTAAGTATAAAATAATAAACCAACATGTTGAAAGCTTCTCTGTCCACCACTGAGCCCTCATGAGACAATGGTCAACTAATGAAGTTCAACATTTCTTGAAAATTCTAAAACAAAACGTAATTGAATACAAAATCATGCAAGCCCATCCGTTCAACAGTACAGGAGAATAAAGTTGGTAATATCTTTTTTTTTGTTCAACATTTTTAACATTTTTTTTTCCTCCTATGAAATCAGTTCTCATGCTAATAAAAGAAAAACAATCCTCTTCAGTAAATACATTTGGATCAGCTTCGGGAAGCTAAATCCCTGAGAGAATTAAATGGGGCCAGGCACATTAACAGCAAAAAGAGAAGCTTCCATATGTATGTTGGTGGTAAAAGGAATCCTAGAGAAAATGGGCCTTTTCCAGAAGGAAACAGGAGACCTGGCTACCTGGAACATGGAAAAAGTTGAAGTACTCAGAGTCTTTTACCTGTGTCTTGACTGGCAAATGTTCCAGCCAATCACACAAGTCACAGAAGGGAAAAGGCAGGGACTTGGAAAATGGAGAACAGGCAGTTGTAGGTGGAGATCAGGTTCAAGACTATCTAAGGTGCCTGAAGGTGCATAACCCCATGTGATCTGATAAAAACTTCTGCAGGTCCTGAGGAAACTGACGAATTAGCTGGTCAAGCCACTCTCCATCATATCTAAGAAATCATGACACTCCAGTAAAATTCCTATTAACTGGGAAAAGGGAGGCATAATCCCATTTTAATAAGGGAAAAAAAGAAAGACCTGGAGAACTACAGGCCAGTCAGTCTCACTCTGGTGCTTGACAAGATCATGGAGCAAATCCTTCCAGAAACTATGCTAAGGTGCATAGAAAATAGTGAAGAGGTTTGTGACAACCAACAAGGTTTCACTAAGTGTAAATCATGCCTGACAAATCTGGTGGCCCTCTAGGATGAGATTAAATCTTTGATGGGTAAGGCAAGAGAAACTGGTGTCATCTACGTGGACTTGTGCAAAGCATTTGACATTGTCCCACATGTTATCCTTTTCTCAAAATTGGAGAGGCATGGATTTGATGGATAGACCACTCAGAGAATGGACAGAGAATTGGTCAAAGAGTTGTGGTCAGCGGCACAATGTCCATGTGGAGGGCAGTGGCTTGTGGCATCCCTGAGAGGGCAGTGTTGGCACTGGTGCAGTTCAGCACTGTCAGCATCCTGGGTAGTGGGATCAAGTGCAAGTTTGGTGTGGTCAACATGCTGTGAGAGAGGATATTATCCAGGGAGACCTGAGGGCCAGTGAAAACTTCATGAAGTTCAGCTTCCAAACCAAGCCATTCTATGAGACCATGAAGCCTGGATATTGTCTCTTAAATATTGCAAATAAATGAGCTATATGACTTATGATGAGTCAGGTGAGCTCATCCTGCTAATTTGTAGCCTTTTATGAATTTTTATAAAATGTTCTGAATATACAAATTGAATATTTGTCTGCACAATTTTTTACTTTTTGAAGAAAGGAATTTTAGTGTATTTACTTGCTCTAATTCATTACTTAAACTGGGTTAATACAGTAAGACTTCTTCTGACTATATATTTAGTGAGAACATATTGCTACACACAGCATGAGCCCTGAGAGAAATCTATTTATAGGATAAATGCCTCCTCTACCTCATTTGCTATACAAAATACTTCCACACAAATATAAAAAAACTTGAGATGGAGAGATATGTGAACACTGTATATTTCAAAAGGTTTTTCCATTCAAGCAGCTCAAATTGCCTATGAACTTAACCTTTATGGTTCAAATATTATTCTCATGCTATGATCCAGACAGTCAGAAAAGCTTCCAGAGGTTTGATGCTAGATTTTTTTTCCTTTGCATAACTTCTGATAAACAATATAAAATCTGCATTATAAATAAATCGCATCTTACACATTTAATTGGGAAATCTGGAAATTCAGAATAATGTGTGGCTCCCAGTCTGCCGAGTGAAATCATCAACAGTTCTGCTCTAGTTTACAGATGAAAAAAATGCTTTAGCTGTTGCTAAGTTACCCTGAATACCCATTGAATTACACATGAAACCTATGTTAATTCCAAATACAGTCATTATGAGTGGCAGTATTACAAAGAATACTGAATAGATTTGAAATAATAGAAAACCAAATTAAAGAACTGCCATCACCTTTTCCTACATTTTCTTCAGCATTTTTGAACTTTTTTTTTTTAAAGATAGCTTAGCTGTCAGGTGAAAAAAAAGAATAAGGTAGACACATTGGTTCTTTTACAGTAAAAACCTCTGTGATATAAGGGCCAACTAAAATTTCAAAGTACAAATCAGAAAATGAAAACAAGGAAGAACAGCTGGGCTATGCTGATATATACACCAAATTCCAAACAAATTCAAGCCAGTTATATTTTGCTGTGCTTTTAAAACATGTTCTAACCTGCCACTGTTCCTTCTGCCACTGCTGGAATTATATCTTGGATGGAGCCCAAGTTTTAAAGTAGGGCAACTCCTACCAAGCAGGTGATGGTAGTTTGTCTTCACTGCCACAGTCTTGACTCTCTGGTCCATGGTGCTGTGATTTGGAGCAGCACTGGAACTTCTGCAGCAGGACAGATCTGTGCTCACAGCCAGTGCTTTCCAGTGTAGGATAAATATTGCCTTTTAAGAATGCCAGGAACAGAAATCTAAACTATATTCATAACAAAGCTGTATAAATTTGTTGGTGGGATTGCACCAGGTATTTGCCCCAGCAGTAGGGACTGATGATTAACATGAGATGATCCAATGACCAAGGAGATCATACCCAGACCTTTGCCTAAGGCTTTGGTAGCCTGCTTACATACACCTGCCTGCACTGCCCACAAGGCTAAGAAAAATTACATAGGACATTTCTGAATTTGCATACATATATTCTTAGAAACTTACATAGGACACTCCCACTGGGAGTGGAAAAAGTGGAAGGACTTCTCAGAAAGTAATGATGAAACTTGCTATCCAGCTGTGAGGAAGGCATGTTCTCTGCAAGTACAAGAGCTTTGCAGATGACATTATTAATGCCCTAGTTATTAACTGCATCAGTACATGCTGTATTCTGTTTTCTTTTTCAGCTAAAATTCCATTGTAGCTGAAACAAATATTGCTATTTGCCCTTGCAGGTGAGACACCAGTGTCTGTAATAGTCCTACTTTTGCCACCGGTGCAATGATGCCATCTTTATGGGATTTGCTGTCTCTTTGGGTGATGTGTCAGACCACAGGTTCTACACACATGACCTACACGTAGCTGCAGTAAGAGTGATATCCAGTGCTGGACAAGTGCTGAAAAATCCACTGTCTAATAGTTTCCATAAGATTTGTTGTGTACTATCAGTATAAATACAGCACAAGTTTGGCACTGATCACTTACTCCTGAATAGGATAGGATAGGATAGGATAGAATAGAATAGAATAGAATAGAATAGAATAATAGAATATTTCAGTTGGAAGGGAACTACAATAATGATCTAGTCCATCTGCCTTACCACTTCAAAGCTGACCAACTCTAAGCATATTATTAAGTATATTGTCCAAATGCTTCTTAAACACTGATAGGTTTAGGGCACTAACCACCTCTCTAGGAAGCCTGTTCTAGTGTTTGCTCATGCTCTAAGTAAAGAAATGCTTACAAATGTCCAGTTTGAACTTACTCTGGTGCAGCTTTGAGCCTTTCCACATATTCTGGATACATGGAAGAGATCAGCAACTTTCTCTCTACTTCTCCTCCTCAGGAAGCTGTGGAAAGCAATGAACTAGCCTGTCATCCTCCTTTTCTAAAAACTAGACAAACCTTAGGTCCTTAGCCACTCCCCACAGGACATTCCTTCCAGCCCTAAATTCCTCTGAAAAGTGTGAATGATCTTTCTTTCTCATTCTATGACCCAGATCCATTGTACTGTGCCATGAATTACATTTCTTGATTAGTAAAAGACTTGCAAAAGAAAATCACTGGTCTGAACGCTCTCACTTACAGCTGTGAAAATAAATCTCTGGTTGTGTTTAAGTTTAGCAAACAGAGGTTATTGCTTAACTATTTGAATGTTATATTCAGCCAGGCCATCAGCTGATAGCACAGACAGCAGAGGTATAAATCCAGTCACTCCCATTTTTTTCAAAATGTATGTCAAAGCATGACATAGTCCATGATCCAAAATGCAAATACCATGTCTGTGGAAATTGTCATGATTTGACTCACTGCCATGCTGACAAATATACTGCTTTGTTCAGGTATTTAAAAGCATGAGTGTAATAAGCTATCAGCAAACAGCAGTTTCCCCCATGCTCAAGCAAAGCAGCTGCCAGTTCCTATAAGACCTCTCTGGAGTGTAGCTCTGACTACCATGGGTTCTTCACAACCCCACTTGAAATACTTTGTACAAATGCAACTTTTCCACTTGCGTGCCCTTATTGCATTTATAAAATACACCTCTTGGATGATTTTAACATTGTACCATATATTCACAAGTAGTTTTCAGACTGATTCCACTGAAAAGTTTTACAAGTCAGGGACAGTCACATTCTTTAGGCAAGTCTGATTTTTTAATTTCAAAATTCCCATTACCTTATTTCTACCTTTGAAAGGCATACCTTCACTGCTTTGTCACTCCTTTATTCTCTTATCCTGTGTCCTGAGTTATTGGCAAACACTGATAAACACTACAGTATTTCATCCGTATTGCTTCACCTCTTTTTCGTTCCCTTCTTCTGCAAAAGTGTGCAAATGATTACTCTGCAATCCAGATTAATCTTTCACTTCTGTCAGTCACTTTGGATGTTTTAAAATGAAAATATGAGGGCTCTGTGTTACAAATACAGATATTTTGATACAAAATCTACAACGTTTTCTGTCATTTTAATGCAGTTGGACCTATACAAAATGCCTACTTCTACTATCTTATAGTGCTTATTAGTAAATGCAAAATATGTTTCTGCATTGATATCTGTTGAACTGTTCCTGCAGGTATCATTGTCTTATAGATGCAGGGAAGTATCTATCAGTACTTTGGTAATTATTTTTATTATAGTCCATTTTCACTGTATCTCATATTGTTTGTTTTTTTTTTCTGTCAGAAATGATGGCATCATTTAGACTTGGTGAAGACCATTATATTGAAACAACAGATTTCCTGCTTTCCCTGCATTCTTTCAGCACCTGACTTACGATTTCTCAGAGATGTTCTTGGAACCCGAGTCTGGATTTTAGCTGGTCATAATCTCAAAAACTTATAGCTCTTTTGGTTAGTATGAGGGCTTTTAAATGCTTTATTGTTTTCACTGCTTTGGAAAAGATTTAATGCTTCTTTTTTCTAAGGCAGGATCAAAGTAATTCATATACACTACTCTGTTTTGCATTTTGTTATGATTCTGTTTTAGGTCACATGTCCTGCATTTGTAAACACTGTGATTAAGTTTTTGTTGTGCACTTTTCTTGTGCTGAAATGTACTATAATGTCATAAAAGTTACTTTGACTTCCATCAGACCTTCTAACATGTCATTCTTCTGGAAAATCTCTTGTGCAGTAGAGTATTGTATGCTGAATAGTCTTTTGAAGTGCCATCTTTGGAGTGCTGAAAGTGGTTAGCTTGCCACTTTCTTCTTCCTGATTTATCTTTACACTTTGGGTCTGATTAATTTGCTCATTTGGGAGTGATGTTGCAATGCAGCAAAGGAGAACTGTCAAGTTTTATTAGATTGTTTCAAAGGCCTGCTCAATCTAATATTTGCCTATCTGCTGAGTATATCAAACTTGCCTATAATTCCTTCATTTTCCTAATAAAAAGTATCTAAATACATTTACTGTCAAAATTCTTTGGCCCTAACTATTTGTGGCAACTCGTATATTACAGGCATTAAATTGGTACCAGAGGTGTAGACCGTAGAGTTGCCATATGCCATCTACCATATTCTGGTAGATATCCAATATAACTCAATGCCTTGTCAAAGCAATACTTGTTTATTTTCATTTGCTTGTGTTTATGGATGCCCTGTGTAGGCTCCATGAACGGATCCATTTTCATGTACTGATTTAATTTCAGGGTTATTTTTGCTGGGTTCTTATTACACAGATATTTAGTTATTGACAGTTTTCTTGAATACACTAAGAGGACTAAATATTCAATGAATGTGCCAAATCACATGAGTACAGCTACAAGCAGTGGTGCATTGTGATCTGCCTTTTTTCTTAATTCAGCTTCAGGGATGCAAGTACTCTGATGAATTGGAAAATGTGAGGATTTTCTTTGGACACATTTTAACATGTATACTTCAACTTTTTATGGTTTTTAACCTGTCTTGCAGGCAAGAGCACAGCATGACCCCTGCTGATTGCTGTATCCTACAGTTAGATCCCAGCACATTCCTTGTACTGTTCTGATGATGCCTGCAAGACATCCATGCCAGGAGGTTTGTGCTGTGACACATCATGACCATCTTCCCTAGTTTTGCACTTAGGCAATAAGATTAAAGTGATACCCACTGCAAGCCTGATGTGTCATGGTGTTTGCTTTAATTTTTCTTGGAATAATACACTTAGCATACTCCACTGAATCTCTCACTCCCTTCTAACTTCTGTGCTTGCTGAGCCACTGCATGCACAGCATTACATGTCGCTACTGCCATTAGCAAGAAATCTCATTTTCTTTTCAGATGTCTTATGTACACTTCTGTTTTGGAAACAAATTTTGAAGAGGATTTTCTTTAATATTTGGTCTCATTAGTCTATCTCCTTTATTATTTACTGGTAATCTATGAGCTCCACATGGCCAAAAGTCCCCTTATTATGTGTGAAAATAAACCTTGGTTCCCTGCACAGAAACCTTTTCTCACTAAAGCCTGTATTTCTGCTCTGCTGAATTTAACTTTGAACACTCATTTGCTATTTGTCCGCAAGGAACTGCACCTCAAATGCTAACTCAAATGCTGCCTTCTTCCATTTATATGTTTTATATTTAGGGACTTCCTATTTCCAATTTCATAATAGCTATCTGATGATTTTCCACATTAATTGTATGTTGGGATTTTTGAATACATACAATTTTTTCCCTAATTCTTCCACTGTATTTTTGGGTTTTTTTTTTTTCATCCTCTAACAGAAGTATTGACTTCCTCATGACAAAGGATTTTTTTTCTTACAATTATTCAAATCAAGTTCCCTGTTCATATCACAGAGGAGCTTTACACTAAAAGATTTTGTCTTAAGACTAATTCAAGCAGCAACATCACATTTTGCTACACAGTTTAGCTTTTTGGTTTTTTGGGTTTTATTGGGTTTTTTATTTGGGATTACCAATCTGATATATTGAATAGTTCATCAAATTAAGACAATGTTTATGCAAGGAAAAGAAAAAAAAAATATCTAGGAAATTAAAACACTGATTGAGGAGAAATTATCCCCTTGATTCTCAAAATGAGAAAAAGTTTTGAGAAGTATAAGTGAAGGAAAGCAATGGTCACAAAGTAAAAGAATGAAGGTAAATAGGAGGACAATACTATTAAGGAGGAAAGATGTTCATATATTCTGGATATTCCTTGGTATAGCAAGAAAAAAACAAACAAAAAAACCCCAACATCATAAAATGGAAACTATATAATTTGGTGTAATTTACAAACTGAAACAAGATGCTTTAACAGCTCAGATTCCACTATAGCAATTTCCTGCTATTACATTTCCAATCTCCTTTTAAAATGTGTCCTTATTCCTCTTTAAAGGGACCAGTTTTGTTTTACCGTTAGCATTTGATGTTTTGTTACCAAATTATTTTACATACATAATAAAGTAAGCTGAGAACATTAGGCCTTGCATTTTGCTTATCTCCAGAATTGTCCAGACAAATATTTGCATTGGAAAAAAAAAAAAAAAAGAAATACACTAGTCATGCTAGATTTTTTCCTTAAGTTAAACCCCCCAAAAATTGTCCCTTCTCTGTCCAGCTGTGGGAGCCTTTATCCAGAAAAGGTTTTAACTTCCACTAAGACAAATGATTACTTTTGGGGTCCCACAGAAAAGAGCTCATACATCATAGTATGGGAAGAATTTTATGGCTACCTGCATAATCATAATTTGCCAATGGAGTCTGAGAGCAGGAAGAGAACACTTCAATTTTCACCATTACTTTCAGAAAAAGAGAAACAGTGCTTCAAGTAGATACAATGACACATGAGATTTCAACATACTTCATGTTTAATCTAGGGTTATCAAATTAAAATATTAGTTTTATATTGTCAGGCCTGCTATGCATTATCATTTCTTTCAGCAGATTAAGTCCTTGAAGGAAAGTTTCCTTCCTTGTGCTGGCCAATTATTGATCTGTTTTCTGTCTCAAATGCCTTGTCAGACCACGATCTTTGTTTATTCATGATTTTTCATATTTTAATATGGTGATTAATTTTTAATCCACCTTTGTCTGAACAAGACTAAAGACCATTACATTTTTCTACTTCATAAGTGACAGAAATGTCTGAGCACTTCAGACATGTATTGAATTTATTAAAGTCCATTTACCTTCTAGCATTCTGTAAGGAATACCTTTTTTGTTCGCACAGCTGGTATTTCAGGAGATACTGTATCAATAAATAAATTGTTCTGCTTCCCACCCCCCCACCATGTCAGTCCTTTTGGGCTTGAGGAGTTGCAAAGAACCTCTCTGTAATAACCGAATTTCAAAACACTGCTATTATAAAATCTGTTTGGTTTTTTTTTCTCTTTAGGACACTGACACATGCAATTTCCCTTTCTTGATTGTAGTCATTGTGTTGGGGTGTGAACTAGAGCACAAGCAAGAGGCTGCCCAATAAAATAACATCCTTCCTCTATCATTCTCACTGTCAAGAATATCTGGGATGAGTGGCTTGTCTTTGTCTTGAAGAACAAATAAAAACCTCATTTTTTTTTAAGGCCATATTTTCAATTACTTTTCCCTAGTGTTATTAAAGAGAGATTTCTCACTAAGGAAGGGCCAGAAGAGAAAACCCCCAGAATTATGAATGTGAAACTGTGAGTTATTGAGCAAACACACAAGACATTTCAGCCTTATTGCATGAGAGTCAGCTCTGATAGGGATGATTTGTGAAAATGCCAGGTAGTAACACTCTCTACATTCATGACCTTATACAAATTTTAGCCCTGGCAGCCACTTCTGGGAATGATTCAAACCCCAGCTCAGATTAATCAAGTTTTAAATCAGTGTATCAATGGGAACAAATCAACATCCTTTCTTATTTCACTAGTTTTTTCAGAATCTTTGCTTGATTATTCTGATTGTTGCACAGGATTAGGACTATTGTTTTTGTCCAGATCAAGGTTTAATAACTGTAATTTGTCTATTTTTTGAATACCATAAAATAAGAGGACTTATTTTTTCCAAGGCCAGTTGACTGTCTTACTATCCCACAATATCATGCTCAATTACACAGCAGAAAATTCTACAAAACTCCAGTAAGGATTAAAACATATTAAACAATGTCTAGTCATTTCTGCTATTGATTTCTCTTTTTCCAGGTGTAACACAAAAATGCAGGCATATCAATACTCTGTAAGAAGTAGTGGCCCACCTATTATTGCACAATCTTGTTTGATGTTTTCACAGACCCTTTTGTTAAACATGATCCTGTTACTGGTTGTCAAAAAGAAAAGGACTTAAGGATGATAGATGTCTTTTTATTTTTTTCCCCTAGGTGCATTTGCATTCTCTTTTGGATTTTTGTGCCTCTGGCATCAGTTTAGTGCACGATGAACAGTAAGCTGAAAAGCAAACCAGACCAAGAAGAGTAATGCAAAAAAAAAAACCCTGACAGAATGAAAATTTTGATGATCCTGCAAGGAAAAAATAGGAAGATAAAAATATACTTGAAAGAAACTAATTCAATGAAAAATCATAAATCAAAATAAGGGAAAGGAAAAATTTGAAGACTGTGATAAGCATTAATTGATAAAGCAGCAAATATATTTTCCTATGCCTAAGTGAATTTCCCAGTGAGGTGAGGTGTCTTCACTGGATTCTGCAAGATTTTACAGCACACAGGTAAACTATCAGAGACAAAAGCTCTTCTTTACTTAGACTTCAGGTGCATGTCCTCATTCACTGTGAAAAATTAATTTTTCCTAATAATATTTTCTAATAAAATGGATCTTTTTCTGTTGGCACTGGGTTCCAGAGATTATTTGCATGTGTATCCACATGTCACTCCCTTTACTGAGGACACTCTTTCATTTTCAATAAAATCAATGAAAAGCTCAGGTCCTGAAAGAAAATTTGAAAGTACTATAAAATATACAGTTATGTGTTTTCATGTCTGTATGTACAGATACCCCTACATTATGATGGCAAAGAAACTTCTTTCTTCATTCCCCTTTATAGGATATATTCTTCTTGTAATTGTTTCTTTCTCTTCCTCATCTTCTTTCAAGTTCTGGCCATTAAGTCTTTTTAAAAGAGCTTTTCCAGGAACATTTGCCTCTTTGAATAATACTGCAAAAACTTTTGAGTTTTTTGGTTTTTTTTTGTCACCAAACAAATATAGTCTCAAAGTCATGGTGCAGTATCGACATGAGCACACTCCTTACAGACAGCAATTTGGAATTCCAGAACTTCAGAGCTCTGCAGTGCCATATTGAACTTGCTAATTCTTACTTCACAATTAGATTCCACTTATCAGGAGTGACCCTTTTTGGAGATGTAGGTTCTGAGGACTTTATGAGTCAGTAGAATTAGAAAGAAGATTTTTAATAGGAGGTAGAAAGTCTATGTTGTGAAAAGCTCTCCATGCCAGTGAAAACTACCCTTCAGGGGAAAAAAAAAAAAAAAAAAAAAACTGGGAAAAAAAAAAGAAAGAAGGAATGTGTTACAAATAAGGAGACTCAGTGGAATTGTGGCCAGCTAATGAAGTGGCTGGTCTGCATAAGAATGGGCTGAAACTACATTTACATTTCCCTGAGGATGTGAGAATACACATATATTAGGGAGGGTGAGCTGCCCATTCTGTTTTCAATGAGCAATTTATACATCTGCCACCAATAGAAAAGTATGAAAAACTCCATACATTTGTATTAGTAAGGTAAAATTCTGTCATCTCAATGCAATAGTTTTTACTCTTTCAAGGTGGCAAACAATGGAGTTTCTTGGCCCGTTAAGAAGAAGACATATCTTACATCAGAGACTGTTCCTTAATTAAAATCTTACTCAGAGAAAAACCTCAGCAGAAGAAACTGCAAGAAATAAAGGAAAAGTCTTAATGCTTATGGTATTTTTTTCTTTCCCAAGAGCAACTAAACTTGAATTTTGATTGGCTTAAGCACATTGCCGCTGTAAGATTATGTTTTGAATGTAGATTTTTTTTGCTTGCATTCAGGTAAACTGATAACATGCTGCTATTTTGTAACCTATCAAAAGCTAAGCACAAAATAATTTACTCCACTAATTCAATATTTATCACAATAAGGTGATTATGAACTTGTCACACGTAATATATTCATGGAAGGAGACTTACACAGAATTTATTTTATTTCGTTTTATTTTATTTTATTTTATTTTATTTTATTATTTTATTTTAATTTATTTTATTTTATGGAAGCCCTACCCAGATTTTTTTTAAATTAATATTCATATTCTTCTCTGGAGATAAATTGTGCTTTGCATTGTAATTCAATATTGCATCTGTGATAATCACATTGAGAAGATCTACACCTTGGACTGAGATAGATTACAGAATAATTACAGGAAAAATAATGCACCACTTTCTGTAGCAATTTTTTTTTTTTTTGTATAAAAATTATCACTTTTTTAAGAGAAGTATTGAGCTTGCAATGAATTTATCATCATCATTTGCCCAGTGTTTTTCATTCTTAAGGTTTTTTAAAAAGCTAACAAGTTATATATGAATGATATTAATCTATCTATGGCAGAATATCTGTAAGTTGCTCAGTGTGACCTTTAATGGAACCATCAAAATAAAATTCACAAGAAATAAAATAAATAAATAATAAATAAAATTCACAAATCACAATATTACTTCCAGTATTACTTGCCAATATTACTTCATAACATGGACTATTTCTAAATCAGACCCTGAGCATAGCCAAATAATATTAGTATAATTACTATCATAAAAATAGATATTCTTGGCTAAGGTAATCTTATTGGGAAAATCAGTTTAACTTCTGAACAGAATACCATAAAGGCTTTGATTTAATTTCATCTGTTTTAAGACATAAGGAGAAAAAAAACCACCATAATTTCTAGTCAGGGGAAGAAACAAAAAAGCCCATAAACACTTGTGTTTCCTTGTTTATCACTAAAATTTGAAGGTTTTTGAGACTAAAACCAAGAATACTTTTGAGCATAATCCATCTGGATGTATTACTGACTATGTGAATCTGCTCCTTGACCACATGTGAGGGAGGAATTGTGTGAAATACTGAACAACATGGAGTTGCCTAATATCGTCCAGGAAGGCTGAGGCAGATGTGGAGTGTATTATTCAGCTAATCACATTATTTATGAAGCACTTATTCTGCAGGGTTGCTTCTAGAAACAGGAATAACCTTTCAACCTATGCTTTGTCTCCTGTACAGGTTCAGTATTTCAGTCTAAAACCCTGAGATAAAGACCAATGCAAACAGACAATAATAGATTATTTGTGGGACCGGAAGAAATCGTTTGCTCACACTTTGCAGAGGCTGGTGATGTTTCTCTCCTGAAATCAATCTGTGTTCTGTAAATAAATTGTTAATAAACACGCCTGCTTATTGGCATCAGCCAGAGAAACAGATAAAATCCCCAGCCAATTACTCCCCTGTTCAAGGAATCAGGTAGCTGGCTGATTTGCAATCAGATACACAGGCTGTCTGTCCTTTGGGGGTTTTCTGTGGGAAAGCTTTCTGAACTGCATACATATCACCCTATCAGAAGAAAAAGGGGAAAAATAAAAACACCTCAGCAAGCTACAAGGATCTAACTCACAGAGTGCCAAAGGGAAAGACTCAAGGTGACAAACTTTCATGCTCACTTTCCTGGGAGACACAGAATTTGCTGCTACTAAACCAGGTCTGTCGAAAAGGACAGCTCATGAAATGGAATGAGGGAAAAACAAGTCTCTGATGGTTCTTCCCAGTGAATTGAAGCAAAGGGTTTGATTTCACTAGATGCATTGACAATGGTTTACACGCTTTGTAGATGGGATTTCCTGCTGAAGTTTTTCTATGCTGTGGTGGTTTGACCAGGAAGAAGTAATTCTGGGATG
>JAHXMQ010000807.1:36191755-36209801 GCA_020466415.1 Ammodramus savannarum pratensis
GGGCACTGGCTTTGTGCCAGGCTCAAACCATGACATATGCAATGTTAGCAGATTAGTACAAAAAATCTTTTATTATTCCTGCAATGCACTCACTCATGAAGAGACAAACACATTGTGAAATTATATTGCTAAGCTGAAGTCCAGCTTACTAGATGTGTTTATATGTAGTTTTGCAAGAAAGCCTAACTTTCTTCCTGGAGAATTTTTTCCATGTCTACAAGTTCCCATAGAAGTAAAGTAAAAAATACAACTTACTTTGTTACCATGCTGAGAGAATGAATCACTATGAATCATTTATTAAGTGAGTTTAGCCTCTTTTTCTGCCTGCAGAATGTCTACAAGCTTATCACAGCTTTCTTGCATATATTTGTTATTCTAAATTACTTGACAGGTCTTTTTTGTGTGTGAATTTGTTTACTCTGTAGGTTTCAATGTGTATTCTGAAATTATAGCTCACCTATCAATTTGTGACTGGTTATCTAAGTCAGGCAGCTTTCTTTTATTTCCCTGCTTGTCAAAGTACTCACTCTATCTAGGACAAGTCTCTTGGTATGGACAGTGCTCAATCTCAAGTTAAGGACACAGCTTCATGCATACAGGATTGGTCCTCCAGGATGGAAGCAGAAATTTGTTGTGAAAGCATATGGTCATAAATTTAAAGAGGTTATGTTTCTCGCTTTAATGAAATTTTTCTAAAAGTCAATTACCTTAATATACTATAGGTAAGAGGATCAGAAACCTCCTTACAAAAAAATGTGGATGCTATTATTTTTTCATTATGAGCTTAGAGTCTTTGTTGTTGCAAAGCTCTGTAAAATTACCTATGCAAATAACCTGGTAGCCAGTGAATTCTAAGTGTCAGATGTACTTACTTGGGGGAAAAAAATAAAGGTAAGGGATTGCCACCTAGAAGCACAGTTTCTTCTGATCATAGTTCAGGTAAATGCCAAGGGAAGTTGATACAAATAATCTCTTATGTCAACACAAAGGGATGGAATCACCAATGTCTGCTGAACCCCGTTTCTTTCTATCTTCTTTATTTACAATAATAAACTTTTCATTAATCTAAGGAAAATAAACTATTCATAGTAAATTGGAAATCTAGATACATCATTTAAAATGTGGCTTGAAAAGAGTATTTTATATAGAATCCTGTATGATGTTTCTGTGTGTCTGGAGCACTTGGCATAAATGGGATCCCAAATTCCTCTTGCAGTCTCTGTGGAACTGTTCACAGTCACTGTAAAGACACTTATCCAAAAAGCACGGAAACGAAAAATTTAAGAAATTAATCAAATCTGCCCTTACAATTTTTACACGTATGTACCACTATTGATTTTAGTGGATGAAAAGCAAATGAGAACTCTGCCTGTTTTATCAGTGCAAGCTTTAAGTTGACACACATGTACAAAAAATGTTCTCATTTGCCCCTGGGGGTAAGAACTTGTAGTAAGCAGAAAGAAAAAAAATTCCTTTATCAGTATGCAGTATTGTTCCATTGTCCTCAGAAACACTAAGCTAAAATGGCCATCACAATCTGAGCATTCAAATATAAAACCTAGCAAAATATTTATTTTAAAAGCTAACCTGAAACAAAGGGAAAATGATTCTGTTGAAATACAGAGTGTATTAGTTGTGGACATGAGAGAAATCGGAGCAATGGGTTGTTTTCTAGCAAGGGATTTAAAATCTAAACGTACAACTAGACTGTAGTGGTTTCCAGATCTCATTTGCACCTTCACTTCAGGAGAAGGTGCGGTGGCAGGGAAACCAGCCTAGCAGTATTATCCACAGTGGTAATAAGCACAGGTTGCCCCAAGGAGAAAGAAAGGGAAATTAGAAATATAATGTACATTAGAGAGGGTGTATACTGCTGACTGAGAATTAGGCACTGACAGGCAGCAACTGCAGGGGGGCTGTCAGCAGCTCCACTAAGCTTTTCTAGCAGGTGTCATTGTAAGATAGTGGCAGCAAATAAACTGGAGACAGATAGGAAGAAAAACTGAAAAAGCTTCATAATGGAAGGGATGTATTCACATGCCCACGTGTGTCCATGTGCATGTAACATCTTTTCTATTTTCTGTACTATTGATTTTAATAACTGACCTTTCTATGTAAAATTTTCTCACAATCAGGAAATAATGTGAGCCTATTTCTGAGGTCTGTGTTTTTTAAAATTTGTGCTGGAAGATGCAGAATTCAGCTACAACAATTGCCTGTTCACAGATACCTACTAGACAGAAACATCCTACTGACACAGAGTGGACTAGGGAGAAAAACAACAGCATAATTTCTAGTCAAGGGAAGAAACAAAAAAAGCCCATAAACACTTGTGTTTCCTTGTTCATCACTAAAATTTGAAGGTTTTTGAGACTAAAGCCAAGAATACTTTCGAGCAAAATCCATCTGGATGTATTATTGACTATGTGAATCTGCTTCTTGACCACCTGTGAGAGTGGACTAGGGGAACACAGCCAGTAGTTTGGTGTGGAAATGTAGAGTTGTGCATATTTGCAAGCATCATTTTGAGCCCCACCCACATATCCTTTCAACCCAGACTAGATATATCACCATTGCTGAGTCTAAACTAAGGGCAAACTAGCATGGTATCATTTCATTAGCAACCATCCCTACTGTATATGCCTTCAAGGGGCAGATTTGCTTTATTTTTAGGGTCTACTCCTAATTTTCTAATTTTCTCTCACTGCAATATAATTTTATTGTGTAGGTTTTATACTTCTCATTCCTCCATTATCTTGCCCTTTAGCCACTATTTCGATTTGTGCTCTGCCTGACTGGATCCACAGCACCAGACACCTTCTTGTCAGACAGTCAGTAGAGACTCAAACTTTATTGCCCATAACAAATAAAAGTTATCTTCTCACTTTAAAGCCTAACTGTGACTTAGAGAGTCTACAAGTTCAGAAACACACTGTTGATGGAAGGCTATAATATGAAGGAGCAGATGAGACAATTAGACTGCAACCATTTGTTTAAAGGATTTAGGGTCTCTTTATAGCCTCTGTGAGCCATTATTAGTATTTTATTACTTTGCCTTGTGATGGAAGGGCACATAGTTTTTCAGAGGCTTTTTGGTTTTTTTTTTTGTGAAAGATTAGATTGGAAAGTCCAGAAAAATTTATGAATTATGTAAAGAATATCTGTGAAGGAACTATTTGCTTGGGAAATTTTCTCTAAAGAAAAATGTCTTTTCTTTTTTTCTTTTGTTTTCTTGACAGTAACAACTTTTTAATCCAGGAGTTTGTGTTGTAACTGTTCCTTTAGAAATTATACTAATAGATCTGCTTTAAGTTTTGCTGAGAACTATATATGAATAATTAGAAGCAATTTTACTATGTTCATTTTGTGTCAAGTACAGGGGGGAAGAAAGTTTTTCACCCTAGGGAAATAGTGGCATTCAAAAGGACAAGAAGGGTGGGCTGAGAACATTTAATATCAAGACCAAAAAAAAATAGACTTTTCAAAGGAACAAAATCAATCTCACAATTTCTTATTGCAAGCAGAAAAATCTTGACCATAATGACCAAGTCAAAGGTAGCAGACATGCAGGTCAGGAGAAAAGGTGTTCTGAGTCAGCACTGTGCTTTGTTTCCACTGTCATGTTTCAGCATCTGTGGACAGAAGATTGTTTGGATAGCCAGCTGTTTATTGACACGTTACAGAAAATTCACTTCTTTTTTTTTATGACTCTCATAAGGATATTTGCAAATAAAGCAAAAGAATTCCATGGTATACATTGCGTTCTTTGGCTTACAGGTTGCTCCAAAAAAACTGTACATTTGAGGACTTTGAGATTGTCAGAGACTTAAAAAAGGCAGCTTCACAAGCTGCACTACCATTTAATGTTATTTTTCCCTTTAATTTATAGGCATCTTAAACTCCAGAGTTCAAAGCTTGTTCAAGCCTTTCAGCTTGAAATGTTAAGAGCTTTACAAAGCAAACATGTTTTTATCCTCAAAGAATGACATTTGAAAAAAGTATCTTAAAAGCTAATAGTACATATTGATTTTTGCTTATAATTCTAGTCCAAATAGCTTAGCATCTTTTTTATAGCACAGTGACAGAATGTCAGTGCTTTAATTTATTTATTTTTGGCTAAGAAGAAATTAAGATAAGAATTTTACACTAAAATATGCAATTTTAGAATGACTGTAAACGTGATATTGAGAAAAGAAATCTGTAATTCCCTGTTATCTTAAAATGAAAATTTTTATTTGCATCTACTTCTAATTACTACAAGCAAATTAATTCAGCTATTTCAAATAGCTGTGTTAGAGCATTGTAGCGTAATATCTCAGTAATTAACATGATGCAAATTAGGAGACAGACAATAAGGATGCCACAAATAATATGATGGACCAAAAAAGTTATCTTAGGGTAGGGCAGAAAAACTTGCCTGGTTTGTATTAGTCACGTGTTTGTTCAGAGTTGCCATCCATAGCACCAAAAAATGAAAGGAAATGTTTAAAAATTACTATATAATACTATTATTAAGGGATAAGAACTCACCAAAAAATTAAAATAAAACTGGATTGAAATAAAAGGGGAAAAGTATCCTGTTAACATCATTAGTAGATTAAAAAGATCTTTAACATTTAGGATGCTTTGATCAAAACCATGTTTCCAGTACAAAATGAAAGCATCACCTTGTGCAAATCATGACCCATTTGAGAGAGATTCTTGTCAGCTAAAAGGAGAAACTGTCTGGAAAAATGAGTCAGTTCTCTAAACTCATGAAATATCTGAGCTGAAAGGAAAGGGTGATCTTAGGGTACCCCCCACTGCTGCTCATTCTGTACCAGGGAGATGTGAGCTGAGTCAAACCTCACTGCATTTGCAGACACCTTCATCGCTTTTCAAAATGACCTTGCTCAGCAAATTGCATAACCAACTCTTGTCCTCAATTGGCACTCAGAGTGACCTCTGGTAAGGCTACTGATTTTAGCATAAGATGTCAAATGTCACATGAGTACAGAGATGATAACCTTTCAGGTGTGTCAAGAAACAGAAGGAAGATGCTGCTTTGCAGATCCACTGGTAACACATATCGTTAATCACAAAGAGGGTCTCTAAATAGATTGTCCTAAGTTCACATCAGCTGATGACCGGTTTCTGATGCATTCAGAATAAGAGTGAATTAGTGGAAAAGCAAACGAGAGTGGCTTTAAATGATGCTTCCTCAATAGATGCAATAAGTTATGGAAAAGATGAAAAGATGAACAGCATTAAGTGCTTATTTTGAGTGTATTCATTAAAAAAAAAAGGAAAAAAAAGAAAATGGAGAAAAGGCAAAAAAGTAAAAAAAAATTCCAAAACAAATATTGTTACCAACACTATCTTGTGAAGGTGAATATTCTAAACTGTGCATCACAGACTGAAATGGTAAGGTAAACTTGGGATGTGCTTTTTTTATTACATTTGTTTATAAGAGAAACACAACCAGTGTTTGATGATAGGTGAACAGTATTTAGATGCTTTAATTAAAAAAAAAAAAAAAAAAAAAAAAAAAAAAAAAAAAAAAAAAAAAAAAAAAAAAAAAAAAAAAAAAAAACCACAAAAAAGAGACCTTTCCCTGGGGAGATCAGGGTTTTCTTATAAGAAAGACAAGAGGTAGACTCTTTTTTAAAAGCACACATCCACAGTGAGATTTATAGCATGAAACCAAAGAAAGGAGTGATGCTATATTGACAATTTCTTTAGCTCATGGCAGGGTCAGCTAAAGCTAAGTTTTTCCAGTGTGATATTTGTCTAAATTGTCTAATGGATACATTACATTACTCTTAAACTTTCTATCTGAAAAACTGGATATTTTTATCTTAGGTTTTTTATCCTATCCTTTGTTTTGATTGAGGTTTGTTTTTTTTTCCCTGAAGTGCAAATGGAATCTATCTTGTTGTGCTGTAAGACTGTTCCTTATTATTCTGCACAAAACAGAGACCTGGAGAATAATTTACTGCTTTCATCTTTACATATCTGACTACCTTTCTCCTACAACCTGCCCAAGTAAATAATAAAATTTTTTTCATTCTTTTCTTACAAGTAATATTCTACACATCTGATAATTTTCTTGCTGAAAATCAGCCTGGTAAAAAGCTCTTGTTGTTCTAGCACAATCCACTAAAAACAAATAAAGAAATAATTTTTAAATTTTTACAAATGACAGTTATGTTTATGGACTAAGGGCTTACACACTCACCACTGCTAATTCCCATTCGGTCTGTTCTCTTCTCTAAAGCACAAATCCTCCTCTGGACACTGGCTGCACACACCACACCATTCACTATTCTTTACTCCTGCAACTCATTATTTTACTGCTCTATTTTTAATGAAAAACAATCTTTTTAGTTAATTTTTGCAAATTCTGGGGGTCATGTATAAATTTATTCTTTTCCTCTGGATTGTTTGATAGCCCACTCACCTTGGTGTCAACAATATATCCTGCAAGCACTATCTTATACCATGGCATTCCAAACACAACTGGGACAGGACATCCTGTTGGTCATCCAACACCAATAATTAAATCAATCTGAATTTTATGACTACAGAGAATACCTAGTGTTCATATTATTTGAAGAGAATTTCAAAGCTGCTGTGAAATTCTACTCAAAAATATATCTACAGATATATATTTACATCTATATCTATTCTAATTATAGAATTTCTATCTAAATAAAATTTCCTTGTTTTATAATTCTTTCAGAGAAACAGTTTTCAACTTCTAGAATGTCAAAAAAAAAGTCACATAAATTGTTTCTTTACTCCAAAGGTCTCTTAACCTGTGATAAAAATAAATTAGGGTGGCTTGAAGTTTCTTTCTTTCTTTCTTTCTTTCTTTCTTTCTTTCTTTCTTTCTTTCTTTCTTTCTTTCTTTCTTTCTTTCCAAATGTACATTGGCTTTTGCTCCTATTCTTGTTATTATCTAGATGTTTACAACTCTTTGCCTAGACAAGATTTTTAGGGTATGGGATTGCTTATGTTTGGGTGTTTGTTTGTTTGTTTGTTTGGGGGTTTTGTTTAATTTTTGGTTGTTATATTTTTTGAGGGAGTAGCTTTTTTGTTTGTTTTTTTTTATTTCATTTGCTTGTTTAAAGAGAAATTAAGGGCAGGCTGACTGCTCTGCAAATTCATGGTTCCTTGAGATCACTTGAAGAGCAACATGCGCCAAATTCCAGCAACTTTATAGTCCAATTCCTACTATCAGTTCTCCATGTTAACTGAGTGTATCTCAAGGACTAGAGCCTTAAAAGGAAGCATGACATGCAAACATTTGCATGATTACTCATACAGATGATTATGTTTCCACATTTTCTTTTTGTTCCCGCCTTCTGGAAAGTTTTTATGTGACACAAAAAAAGTCCAATGGTTTTGAAAGTTTATTCCTTAAGCATGTGAGTTAATTCTAATGATGTTTTAGTATTCCATATTCTTCTTGCTGTTGAGTGAAAACCAGGACAGATGTCAGCTTTTAAAAAAGAAAGTTTTAAAAGCTTTAAAGCTTTTTCTTTTAAAAAAAGAAAGATGAATTTTCAATACTGACTTCTAGATTTGATGAATGTTATTATTTGAAAGTACACATCTTTTTCTAGATATCTCTTATATCTGGACAATGGGGGAAATAACAGAAACCTCCTACTATGCAGAATTCAGAGAGCCAATATTTTTTCTATTCTGATATGAAATGGAAACCAAAAATTCTGAAATGAAGTGCCTCCATTCCTTTCCTCCCATAAGAAATTTTTTAATCAAATTGGTTTAAATTTTCTGTTATAAGCATGAATAAAAGCAGATGAAATGAAGCTCTGAAAGAAAAAAATTCAGATAATTTTATTTTGGAAGAGACAATTTCAGAATTTTGGAAGAGATAATTTCAAAATTTCGGAATTCTGAAAAAAGAAAATTTTATGTTCCTGTAATGCATTGCTTTATTAAAACACCAACCAACCAACCAAACAAACAAACAAAAACACAACCAAACAAACAAAAACACCCCAACAATTTTGTTCAATGTACTTTCTTCTATGAAAGAATGGGAGGTATTTAAACTTGATTTTTCATATCTTCTGAATAACCAATATAAAATTCTGTAACACTGAAAAGACAAGATTCTTTTAGAGAAAACAAAAAATTGATTAAATATCACATCAATTTTCATTGAAATGTTTATTTAGTGTCTAAATTGTCAGAACTAAGATCAACCTCCTTTTACATAAGAAGTCAAAGCTCAACTTCCAAAGTCATCTTGAAATTATAGCACTATCATCTACCGCATATTGAGTAAATTTGAGAAAGAGGCCATTTAATGTTAACTGTAAAATGACAAATCTTTCCTTTATAGTCAGAGAGGATGTTACAATGAAAACAAAATTATTCCTTAATAAAATTAACTCCTGCTTACTATAAGCAAGTAATTAAAAGTAAAAATACCTAAATCAGGCCATAGTCTTATTTAGTATTTATTGTTTGGAGCTTTTAAGTAACAGGAGAGGATAAGTGAAAAGCTCCTCTGAGGAAAACACTAAGTCACATAAAGAAAAATGGATTGTGCCAACTACACCCACCAAATAATCACAAAGTATTCTCTCCTGAAATTAAAAAGGAGGAGGAAAAGAAAAGAAAATGTTTCTGAGCTATAGTTTAGGGTAAAGTAGACTTTAGGTGCCCAAATTGAGAGAGAATTTATCTTACCTGACACTGTATTTATATGTTTGGCATTTGAAAAGCAAGTGGTGTTGTATTAATTAACTGGGATTAACTACCTGTCACAATTTTCAACAGGTTGAGATTGTTCTGAGAGTCAGGAGGATTAGAAGCAACTGTGACTGCAAACTAAATAATGTATCCTCTTATGTTTCATTTCCACATCATCATCAGATTAGATCTCTGAGTATGGGCAAAGATTTTGAATAAAAGACTCACTGTTTCTTTCTACCAGTAAATAGCTATTGCAAAAAGGCATTTTGTTTTTCAGTAATAAAAACCAGTCACCTAACTTCACACCCATGTGCTGTAGTTACTCTATCTACACTATTAAACTGGCAAGATTTGACAATGATCTAAGAAAAACTGTTTATTAAAAGCCATTATTTACTTTTATCACCACATTTATTTCATCAGTGTATTGGAATTTCAGAAAGTAATATACTGCAGCCATAGAGATAGATCTTTCTGATCTATACCTAAATTGGATTCAAAACTCACGACTGAAGCAGGTCAAGTGATCTTCCTGAAGAATGCCAATGCCATGTAGTATACTTCCTGTTAATTTCTATGGGATTGGTCTCAGGTGATTTCATCTGAAACTTTAAATTTAGTGCAGTGTGAGATTTACCCTCGTTAGATACCAGGAGCCCAGCAAAGCTACTCTACCACTCCCTCAGCAATGGAGCAGAAGAAAGAAAATATAATGAAAGGCTCATGAGCTGAGATAAAGACTGGGAGAGATCACTCATTGATTACTGTCATGTGCAAAAGAGACTCAGCTTGGGAAAATTAATTGAACTTTATATCAACCAAAATCAGAGCAGGATAATGAGAAGTAAAAGAAATCTTAAAAAAGCCTTCCCATCAGTCTTCCCTCCTTCCCAGGCTCTACCTCCTCCTCCCACAGAAGTGCAGGAAGATGGGAATGGGGGTTAGGGTTAGCTCATCTCCCGGTTTTTCTGCCACTGTTTCCTCCTCAGAGAGAGGAGTCCTTCCCCTGTTCCAGTGTTGGGCCCATCCCACAGGGACGGTCCCCCATGGACTTCTCAAACACAAGGCCCTCCCACGGGCTACAGCTCATCACAAATTGTTCCAGCCTGGTTCTTTCCTGGGGTGCAGTCCTTCAGGAGCAGCCTGCTCCAGTGTGGGTCCCCCATGGCACCGCAAGCCCTGACAGCAAACCTGCTCCAGCCTGGCCTCCTCTTTCCATGGCTCTGCAGGTGCCTGCCAGGAGCCTGCTCCAGCATGGGCATCCCACAGGGTCACAGCCTTTTCAGCCCTGCTCTGCCCTGGGGCTGTGCCACAGGCTGGGGGTGAGCATCTGCACCCCTGGGGACTGCCATGGACCCAGGGGGACAGCCTACCCCACCACGGTCTTCAGCATGGGTGCAGGGGAACATCTGCTCTGGTGCCTGGAGCACCTCCTCCTCCTCATTCTGCAATGACCTTGCTGTCTGCAGTGTTGTGTTTCTCTCACATATTCTCATTCCTCTTTCCTTTAATATCTTTTTCTGTTTGGCTGGAAATACAGCTTTGTGCTTGATTAAAAAAAAAAAAAAAAAAAAAAAAACAACAAAAAAAAAAACAAAAACAAACACAAGCAGAAAACCAAACCACAAAACCTCCAAACACCTATTGACTGTGAGAAAATGCAATTTGTGTTGAAAGGTATGGGATAAATTGCAGTAGCTGTAACAGTCTGGAATTTGCCAGATTTCAGCCTGGAGAGGGAGTCCAAGAAAGTAATTTAGTGTAACCATTCTGCCGATGGAAGTCTATATACTGCATAAGAAATTACATCTGTGATCAAAAAAATCTTCATTCTTTTAATATTTCAGTCCAATTAATAGGGCTGAAAGCAAATTAACAAAACCAGCACAATCATTCATCCTCAAAATCTGTGATGTAGCAGTTCAGATGAGGATAGTGGTGGTGATCTGTCTCCATAATGCAACATTTAGCTGAAGCCATTCAGTTCTTTTGTTAGGCAGTAGTGCTCTTGGGAATACATTTCATCAGGAGATATTCACTGTGTCTTTGGATAGACCACAGTAATGAAAAAAAGACCTCTGCATAGCATTCTTGAATTATATATATATTCTCATGCTGCAGCAACTTGAGAGCCAAACTATGCAGAACCTAGTGCATTGTGTCAGAGGGGTTATGCAAATATTTCCTTAATAGTTATGAGCCACGCAGTTTCTGCAAATATTTGTTCAAATTTCAATGTGACTTGGCCATGTACCTTCTCAGCTGTAAAAACTTGTTTTGAGAAAATATTTGTGTGAACTTTGCAAACCAAAAGCCTGTTGTGCAGCTCAACTTCACACTTTTGTCTTGGCCAGCTCTGTGATTAAGAAATGTGGTGCTGCTGCCTGGAACAAGGTTTGTCTTGCATTTCTTCAAATATTTCTGAAAAAACCCAGCTGTTCTGGAAATGTTACTGATGCAAAGGCAGGTAGTCTTTAAAGAATTCACATGAGGAAAAAATGTGATATCTTAGACAACTAGTTTTAAATTACATTAACATTAACTGTCAGTATGCAAATTAGAATTACACATAATTTTACTTAAATTACTTAGATTATAAATTGTAATAGGTTTGGTGTTTCTTTTGTCTGGTATTCATAAATCACCTAACACAATAGAGACCCTCATTCATCCAACAGCCCTTAAATGCTCACCAATGGGTGTTACATGGCAGCACAAACATTTGAAACACTCTAATTCATTTTGATTGCAAAATGAATCCAAAACTCGTGGAGTCTGGGTGCTTGGGACACTTTTCAAGCAGTTCCATGTATTTAGGTATTAACAAAGGCAGCTGTTTGAGACAGCTGAAGAGATTCAGCACACCAACAAGACAGAACTGATTTGATGTATACAAGATAAATCAATTATCCGACCTAGCTCAGAGATGCCTTACTATTCTTTCATGATTTCTGAGAAACTACTGAATGGAGGGGTTAGTCAATTAGTTGAATGGCCATGCATGTACATTATTATTATTTTCAGAATAATAAAAATTAAAATTAATTTAAATTAATTTAAAATTTTAATTTCTTCACTTTTCAAGTTATCTGGATACAGGTTATGAATTTTACAAATATATTTTCCCATTTGCAGTTCTTCCGTAAACAGCTTGTGTCAAGAAATTTTTACTCCTGGTTCATTCATGAGCTGATCATTGAGAATATTCATTATTTATGTTATATAATTTTTCCTGTAAATTACATGGCATATTTCCTGAGTAGGTGATTTATAAATAGCTTTATAAATAAAATTAATTTTATTTTCTTTTATCAGATAAACTGTAAACTTTCCTTGTTATTCAAATCTACCATCCAAATAATAACAATCTGCAAATTGTGCTGCTGATCCCCACAATTCCAGTAAAATTGATGGTGCCTTTTTTGTTGATTTTTGTTGTTTTTTTTTTTTAATTTAGAAATGTCAAAAATAAACACTTGTAAACATAGGTAAATTACTGAATGGGAGTGATTACAAACAAAATACTCTGAGGTAATCTGAACCCTGCTTTTATATAAACAATAAAGTGATTCTTGTACTAAAGTATGTGAAAACATTATAGGGAAGAAATATAGAGTAATTTGAGCCTCTCTTAAGCTTTTCAGATCCATTATTGTATTCACACCATCAGACATATTTGTCTCCCTCTCTCTTACACTTTGGGAAAGAAGACACTTGTTTTTAAGGTGTGAAACATTTTTATCAAAAAGAAAAGTGAAGTAAAGGGTTCCAAGTTTATTGAGGGTAGGGAAATTAAAAAATCAGATAGCAATAGAAGCAAATTACTGTTTTCTTTTCAATGCTGCCTACTCCGTGAGCAGTAACAGGCAGTGTGCAGAACAGCATGGTGCAATCCAAATGTCACTGGTCCTGGGGATATCAATGCCCCTGAAACAATGAGAGGAGGTGGCCCAGCTGCAGCATTTCTCTCAGACTTGCATTTTGCAGAGATATTTAGAGCAGAAGTGGCATCTGGGCCTTCCAGCTCAACTGCACAACACAGTAGGGGTTGAACAAAAAAAAAAAAAAGAAATGGGAAGCAATGTACTTGGTTGGAGTTCCACATCTGCCTGGCACTTAAATACCATTGAAAATGCCAAGAACACATTTCTTTGGGGTTTATTTAAATAATCAAAATAACAAAAAACCCTCCCTATAAACAGAACCACAAAGCTTTCATTTAATTCCTTTTCTAATAAAACAGACAATGAAATAGCACTACAAATTTGCTCCAGGGATGTGCTTTATTGAAATCACCTTGGATGAAAAGGAAAGCAGTAGCATGAGCTGACTGCTCTGCATCAGGGGTAAGCTGGGAGCCACCAAGGTCAGCAGGACAGTGACAAGGAGTACAGCCCCACGGTGCCCAAGCAAGAAAAGCAGGACAGGCATGGTGACAATCACCAGGAACTTTCAAAGGCAGGCAGCACTAGGATTTAAATGTGGTACCTGAGCCAAAAAGCAGAGGATGCACAGGCAGAAGTCCCAGATAAGCTCCTCACAGCTTTTTTCCACAACTTAGCTTTTTTGCCAGAAGTTTGGTCCAAGGTTGCAAAGATAGATGCCAGCTATTGGCATTGAAGACTACAGATAGGTCAGGGCTTTCAGAGTTTGTCAGTGAGCTGAGGATCCTGACAAGAACAACAATCCAGGCTTTTCCTTAAATCTTGTTGGGATTTTTTTTTTTAATGAGGCTTTATACTGACTGCTAAAAGTGATGGGTAAAATAATTCAATATTTCATTGCCTTGATGCAGTCCTTGAAAGTTCTTTCAATGGTGATTTTTTTTTTACTGCAGTTTGGGCAGCAAATCTCACCCATCAATTATGATCACGATGAATGCTCTTCATGAAAATAGGCAGACACTGGGATGAGAGACAAGAAGAGCATTGCCCTCAGCCTGTCCATATTACTCAAGCTACTGGAGTAAACAGCACCTTTCCAAACTTAGGAATCAGCTCTGCTCATGCCTTCTTTTGCTCCCAGCCACACAGGGATTATTGAATAATGAAGCTTAGTTTCCAGAGGATTAATCTTTCCCCTCACCAGTTTAATGCCTGCTTTTGGGAAGTACTGGTGGGCAATTATGTGGTCCCTCATGACAGCCAAATACTTTGCCATGGCTCTCTGCCTCTATCATTGAGTTCTGCACTTTGAGTCCCTTATAGAGAAGAACTACAATCAACTTTTTTATTAGAAAATATATTGGATTGGGGAAATAAAAAAATAAAATAAGCATGAGTGATGCAATAAAACTACCCATGTTTTCTGTACTTCTGAATATATTATTTCTTTTGTGCCAGGAGCTATGAAGATAAAAAGCCTTTGCTAGCCACTAAACATTCTGAATTAATAAGAAAAACTCTCATCATTAAGTAATATTAAATGTCCTATAGAAATGTTGATTAAAATCATGTTTTGTGATCAGAAAGGTGATAATAAGTACCAACCAAAAATAAAAAAAAAAAAAAAAGGACAAAACAAACCTCAACACTGAGTAATGAGTATAAAGGATATTTGCATATTTTTCCAGTTATTATCAATCTAAAATGGAGGCAATTGTTTTAGAGGTCAATGTGGTAGAATAAAAATGTCAAGGTTACTATTTAGGTAATATACAGAACACTTTAAAATTATCTGAGGCAACAAAATAGAGGCAAATTAAAAGCATGATTGTAAGAGAAGGCAAACACAAAAAGTCAAACTGAAGCAAATATTTCAGCTTAATGTGTTTAGTGAAGGTCACTAATTGGTTTCAAAATGCTCCACAAATTTTGCTTTTAGGGTAGGTTTTTCTTCTGTTTGATACTGAAAAATAGTGGCATGCCAGAGCTCACTGCTGAACCTGAGGAGCAGATCCTACTTACCTCCTGGCTGTCAGGAATTAGAGGTTGTAGATGCAAATGTGAGCAAGGCATATAGATGCAGGGATTTGTAGGTTTTGAACCTTATTTGAAGTTACAGGAACCTGCAGAGTAAATGGTTTTAAGTCCTGTGTTTGTAAATATGAATCTTCCACAGGAGCTATTTCCTTACATAAAATATGTAGAATACTGGGGATGACTATTCTGCTTCCTTGCTTAAGCTTAGAGACAGGTAGCTAATGAGAAAGAGATGACCTACAGGGAAACAACAGGGATGTGATCAGTCTAATAATCCAACTCCATGAGAGCTCCCTGCAGTTGTTAGGAAATATACTTGGGAATGCACTTGGCATCCTCAGTCCAGAAACCCTGAAGTGAAAGCAGGTAGCAGCATGAGCTTTCTTTAGTTGAGCAGAGTAAGAATAATTTCTATCTCATAAAATACGACTGCTCTTTTTCTACCTAATAGCTTAGTTACTGCAGTGTTCTTCTAGAGCCTGAGATAAACCAGTTCCATTCTTTCCTGACTGTCTTGTAAAATGGACATGTTACCTTCAAAAACACCTTGGATAAACCATTAGTTCTGTCTTGAAAAGCAGGACCACAACAAAGACCTCTGCCACAAGTCAGTGAATATTCTGAGTTAGGCTGCTGCTTGCTCTCTAGTTAATTTATAAACAACAGTTTCAGTAAGATAAACAGAAATTTGTTTTTCCCTCTAAAAAACCTAAGTGTGTCTTTCCCTTGTGCCTGATGGCTCTTAATGAGAACTGAGCTGTGTCTCTATAACTTATTAGATAAAAAGCTATGCTTTTTGGGTTTCTGTGTAGGGAATCCACAGTGCTCCTTGCAGCTGCTGCATGGGGCTGCATTGGGATGATGAGACCTTCACTTTGCTCTCCCTTGGAAGAAAGCCCAGGCATGCAGGCAGGGGGTGTACTTGTAAGGGAGCTCTGGTACAGGCAACTACAGCTTGGAGACTGTGAGACATGCTGCAGAATGCACTGATATTGTATTCAATGCACACAGCCTTTTAGGTTTAAGCACTTTCTATACCTGCATTGCATAACTGAGGCAAAACTTCTAGATATTAAAAAAATTATAAAGGCTAGAGGACCGGAGAGCTTAGAACTCAGATTTGATTTGAACTCTAATTTTTAGCCCATAAGAATTTTTGTTGAAGTGCCCTCTAGTTTTTGGTGGGTTTTATTCAGATTTTGTTTGGTTGTATTTTTTTGCTGTTGTTTCTTTTTTTAATGTGATCTTCTTTACCCTACTACAGATGATGTAACTCAGCACTAAGGTTCAATTTAAAAACTGCTTACCTATATAGGCAGATGGAACCAAAAGTATCAAAAAGTTTTAAAATAACAGGCTGATATGTATTTCAGACTAAACAGATCTAAAATATTTGCATGGATTATAAAATGCTATGTGTTAGAAGTCAAAGAATCTGATTCCCATACCAAGCTGAAAGATCATTATGTTTCAGAAAACGGCGTTAGTTAAGTCTTTCTAACATTATTGAGAGGTTTAAAGTTTTTTCCTCGGGTGAGGGCACTTGTTATAAGCAATTGGAATTAAATAATATTTTTAGACCACTTTAATATACTTTTTTGAAGTGAAGAGAAATATAAAACTTTTCAGATGACCTAAATAACATCCAGAATTATGAGAAGGAATGATAACAAAGGTAGGACAAAATATTCTCAGTATGAATGATTCAGACATTAGAGACCACAATTTAAATGCAGAGACAGAGATAGCACACAAAGAGTTCAAGCAGAGAATTTCCCTTATTGCAGTTGCCAAGTAAAGCCATCAAAGCAAATAGCTCAAATGAGTTTAAGAGAGAACCCTGCATGTCTGATCGGCAAGGGAATCAAAGGATATAGTTACTAAGCAAGAAAATGGGTGTGAGATAAACTTAAAGGAAGAGTTTATTGAGTCAGGTGTCCTTTTCTCTCTCTGGCAGTGCCTTGTGTTCTTGTTTCTTAATCTGTCATAAAAGAAGGATTGAAAATAGACATAAGGAAAAGCCCTACAAAGACTATAATTAAAATGTACTGCAAATGTTTTAATCTGACTGATTTGTGTTTTGATTTGGGGCTTTTACATTAATTAGAGAGACTATAAAGGCTGTGACAACCATTTCATCAAAGACAAAGGCTTTAAGAACAGCCCGAGAGAGAGATTCCTTCTTAATGAAAACTTGTTAAATATGTTAAATATGTGAACTAAGAAAATTTTCAAACTGTGGATCTGAAGAAGGAAAACTCATAGATGTGAAAAATGGAACACAAAACCTATACTTGGGAGAAATTGGCCTAAACCATACAAACCAGAGAGTAAAATCTGTCAGAAATCAGTCTGCCTGATAAGTTACTAAACATAGGTTGCAGTACTAGACACTGTACATCAGTATGTTATTTTTAATTAGCATCACAATTTGCATGTCATAATTACCTTTCTGACTATCTTCCAGGAGATAAAAGCACATCTATTAAGAAAATGTCAATGTATCACAGTTTCTAGATAGAAATAATAAATAAATTGGCTTTATGATATTGCCTGGCAATCTTTCTCAAAAATGGCAAAAGCACAAAAATGCTTCATTATTAAAAAGACCTGGAAACATTTAAGTTTTAAGATGCTAGTGCTTAAAGAATATTTTGTATCAACAACCATTTTAATGATTTTCTTTCAAAAATAAAACTGCAGTTTTATTTAATAGCTTGATTACATATTTCTTTAAAATTTCTGTTATAAGCTACATTTTCGTGCTTAGCCAAAAAACCAACTTGTAAAACCTTAGAAGGACTTCACAAAGGATAAGCTGTGGCCATCTGTACTAAAATCAGTGTTTCTCTTGTAACCAGGTGAAAGTGGGATACTCCGAAGCACTGAGGATTATGAGCAGTTGCTTCTTAGGTTGAAGCTAACAAAGAGGCAGGATGTATCTTTAGTTCATCAGATAATTTTTAATCTTCTCACCACCTATATTAGTCTTGCAGACCAGAGGTACAAGATAGGACAAGAATATATAGCAATGGCCTGCAGGATTTGAAAGGATTTTCTGAAAAATAAATAGCTTTTTGTGTCTCCTATGTTTGAGTTTTAGCAGTTGCAAGGATAAGACCACTGGACTGTGTGTCTTCCTTGCTGAAGAGCTTGTGTGCAGACTACAGCCTTCTCCTGTTCTCAAAGTTATAAATTTCAGAATATTGTTCTTTACTATCTACTATTTAGAACAGATAGATAGATAGATAACATGAACCGCAGGTTAACTTTGCACTTGGGACCAAATGGCACAATCAGGCTAACAGACTCCGTATTTTTTCCTCTTTCCTCTTTCCCCTCCTTTTCCTTTCCCTTTCCCTTCCCCTCCTTTTCCTTTCCCTTTCCTTTCCTTTCCCTTTCCTTTCCCTTTC